>CM024707.1:19815065-20415065 GCA_014182895.1 Angophora floribunda | reverse complement strand
TTGGGTGAACGATGTTGTTTACCATCATTTATTGACTCAACTCGCTGGTGAGACACGTTGGCAAATTTAATGTTATTTTAATGCCACATCAGTTTTTCCGACGGCGAAATCGGAAATGGTACTCAAGTAAACGTTTTTTTCAAACGTATAGCACTCAAGTGAGCAAATAAGAAGTTTTGGCACCAAAGTGAGTGATGTACGAAAGTTTTGGCACTCCTAGTGTTCTTCCCCCAAAAACAAGATTAAGGACAAGCTAAGATGGTGTTGATTCATTTTTTATTTTTTTTTATAATCAACAAAATTGATTAACCTAATTTTGATTTGTCCAAATGTTCTTAAGCAAAAATAAAGTTTGCTTATGGCAAATAATTTTAGGTAGTTTGAGTGCAAATGTAATTAGTAAATTAAAGCTTTCCTCCAATATGGATGTAAAGACAAAATGCTCATTCAAAAAAAAATTGTTTGCAAAATAATGGCTTCTGTTAGCTTTTATCTTCGAAAAAGATCAATCCTACCCATAGCCACCCAAACAATACTTTATATATAAATTTTTTCCATCTTCTCAAGGGATTGGGGTAGGGCATGATTTGTTGAATGAGTCAAATTTTCTTTCTTGTAATGTGTTTTTCACATGTTAGTAATTTGTGACAATTTTCATGATATTGTTGATGCACATGTTAAGTTAGTGGGGTGTTGGTGGGGTGTGGTAGTTACTTTTTGATGTAAAACCTATATAATGAGTGTGGTGTCAGTTTTAATGATGAATGCAAATAGTTTTTCTTCCCTTGCATCTGTCTCTCTTCCTATATTTTCTACAGTGGTATCAGAGCTTTGAGACCTTAAAAGTAAATAAATACATGAGATTACCCAATGGCCACAAATTCTAATTTTGTGCAAGCAGCCATCCCACGTTTTGATGGTCATTATGACCATTGGAGCATGCTAATGGATAATTTTTTACGGTCAAAGAAGTATTGGTCAGTTGTTGAATTTGGAATTCAAGATCCACCAGGGGGCACGGCTTTGACGGATTCCCAAAAAATAGAACCGGAAGCTATAAAGCTGAAGGACCCGAAGACAAAAAATTATCTCTTTCAAGCTATTGATCATCCCATCTTGGAAACTATTATTTACAAAGGAACTTCCAAGGATATGTGGAATTCTATGAAGAAGAAATATCAAGACTCTGTTAGGGTGAAGCGTGTACAGCTTCAAGCCTTGAGAAGAGATTTTAAGACACTAGAGATGAATGATGGAGAATCCGTCACCAGCTATTGTGCTAGAACAATGGAAATCAGCAACAAAATGCGATTCCATGGCGAGAAGATGGACGACGTCACCATTGTAGAGAAGATTTTGCGTTCTTTGACACCAAAGTTTAATTATGTTATCTGCTCAATGGAAGAGTCAAAAGACATCTCGATGAATTTCAAAGCTCTTTATTGGTGCATGAACAGAAGATGAACAAAAATTCAACAAGAAGTTCAATAGTAGAGGAGAAAGTGTTGAAGGCATCTACCTATACTCATTCCAACAATTTCAAAGGAAGGGATAGAAGTAGAGGTAGAGGTAGATGTAGAGGTAGCGGAAGGGGAGATCAAGGAAATAGAGATGTTAGTATAAATTTCAACACCAATAATGATCAATCTCAAGGCAAAGGCAATTGATGGAATTTTGACAAATTGAAGGTAGAATGCTTTAGATGTCATAAATTTGGTCATTATGCATCTGAATGTTATAGTAGGCTGCCTAATGATAAAGAAAAGGGAGAGAGTTCAAATTTTGTCAAAAACAAGGAAGCAAAAACATTGTTGATGGCTGTTCAAGATAAAAAAAAAAACCCGAGTCAGATATTTGGTTTATGGATACAAGCTACAGTAATTGCATGAGTGGATGTAAGTCTTATTTTTCTTGTCTAAATGAAGATTTTCATTCTATTGTGAGTTTTGGTGATAATTCTATTGTGAAAGTGATGGGAAAATGTGATATTAAGATAAGAACCAAAAATGGTTTTGTGGAAACGATCTCCGATGTGTTGCATGTTCCTAACTTGAAAAGTAATTTATTGAGTGCTGGTCGGTTACAAGGAAAGGGTTATATTATCACTATTAAGAAAGGTGCTTGTGAAATTTACGATTATGTTAGAGGTGCTATTGCAATTGTTCAAATAAATTCAAACAGATTGTTTCCATTAAAGATTGAAAGTATTCAATCTTGTATGATGGCTGAAATGAAAGATCCCTCATGGTTATGGCATTTTGGTTATGGCATTTTGGTTATGGCCACTTGAGTTTTGGTGGATTGAAGACCCTCCAACAGAAACACATGGTGATAGGGCTTCCTCTAATTCAACTCCTTCCCAAGTGTGTGAAGAATGTGTTGTTAACAAACAACATCATTCTCAATTTCCCAAAAGGAAGTCATGGAGAACAAAGGATGTATTACAACTAGTGCATTCAAACATTTGTGGGCCAATAAACCCATCTTCTAATGGAGGTAAAAGATACTTAATCACCTTCATTGATAATTTTTCCAGAAAAACTTGGGTTTATTTTTTACAAGAAAAATCAAAAGCTTTCTCTATATTTAAAAGCTTCAAAGCTCATGTGGAAAATGAAACATGAAAGACCATAAAGACCCTTCGAACTGATCGTGATGGCGAATATTGCTCAAAAGAATTTAAAGTTTTTTGTGCAAAGCACAACATTCAAAGAGAGCTTACAACCGCTTATACACCATAATAAAATGGTGTATCTGAGAGGAAAAACAGAACCATTCTCAACATAGTGAGAAGCTTGGTGGCAAGAGGAAGAGTTCTAAAGACTTTTTGGCCGGAAGCAGTAAATTGGAGCATTCATGTTTTGAACAGAAGTCCAACTTTTGCTATTCAAAATATGACACCGGAAGAGGCTTAGAGTGGGAGAAAACTGGCTGTAGATCACTTCAGAATTTTTGGATGCATCACATATGCTCATGTCCTTGATGAGAAAAGGAAGAAACTTGATGACAAGGCTGAAAAAATGTGTTTTTCTTGGTGTAAGTGATGTATCAAAGCATATAAATTATCTAATCCTTTGACAAAGAAGGTTGTAACCAGCAGGAATGTTGTTTTTGATAAAGAGAACACTTGGAATTGGAATAGGCAACAGCCTACCCAAGTCCTTTATGACAATGATGCTGAATAGGAGCAAATTTCAGCACCTTGCATGCCCGAAAATTCATCAAATACAACTTCTACAAGTGCTGAAACTTCACCAACAATCATTGAAATCAATAAAGATGAAATTCAATATCTTCACCGTGTTAGAAGAAGGCCTGCTTGGATGGAAGATTATGAGGTAACTAGAATTAAAAATCCAATTACTCACTTTGCTTTATTTTTAGACTATGACCCTACTAGTTTTGAGAATGTTGTCAAAGATGAAAAATAGCGGAAAGCAATGGATGATGAAATTGATGCCATTGAAAGAAATGATACTTGGGAGCTATCAAATCTTCCTAATGGACACAAAACCATTGGTGTAAAATCGGTCTTCAAAACAAAGCTAAAAGAAAATGGTGAAGTTGACAAGTACAAAGCATGCTTGGTAGCCAAGGGATAGAAGCAACAATATGGGATTGACTATACAAGATTTTTTTCTCCAATCACAAGACATGACACAATCAGATTAGTGGTTGCATTGGTGACACAAAATTCTAGGCCTATTTTCCAACTAGATGTTAAATCGGCATTCTTGCATGAGTACTTGGAGGAACATGTATTTGTCAAACAACCCCTTGGTTTTGTTAAGATTGGAAATGAGCATAAAATTTACAAATTGAAGAAAGCCCTTTTATGGGCTAAAATAAACCCCACGGGCTAGGTATAGTCACATTGAGACTAATTTTCTTAAAGTTGGTTTTTCGAAATGTCCCTATAAGCATACACTTTTTGTTAAGATTAGAGATAAGGAAAAATGCTCGTTGTTTGCTTGTATGTTGATGATTTGATATTTACTAGAAATTGTGATGCCATGTTTGAAGAATTTAAGAAGTCTAAGATGGATGAGTTTGAAATGTCTGATCTTAATATGATGCATTACTTTCTTAGCATAAAAGTAGTACAATCGAGTGATGGGATTGTTATTTCTCAAAAGAAATATGTGGGAGAAATTTTGGACAAGTTTCAAATGAAGGATTGTAATCTTGTAAACACTCCAAGCTACACAAAGATCATGAAGGGAAGAAGGTTGACGGCACACTTTACAAACAAATTGTGGGCAGTTTGATGTATCTAACTGCAACAAGACCAAACATAATGTATTTTGTAAGTTTAATCAGTAGATATATGGAGAATCCTATAGAAATGCATTTGTCAGCTACTAAGAGAATTCTTCGTTACTTACAAGGAACTAGAGACTTTGGACTATTTTACAATAAGGGTGAAAAGTCCAATTTGTCGAGGTTCACTGATAGTGATTATGTAGGAGATCAAGATGATATGAGAAGTACTTAGAGTTATGTTTTTATGTTTGAGACAAGTGCTATTTTGTTGTCATCCAAAAAACAACCAATTGTCACCTTGTCAAGTACAAAAGCTGAATTTGTTGTTACTACAACTTGTGCTTATCAAGCTATTTGGCTAAGGAGAATTCTTGAGGAGTTGCAATTCAAGCAACCAAGAGCTACCAAAATATTTTGTGACAACAACTTAGCAATCAAACTCTCCAAGAATCCCGTGCTACATGGAAGAAGCGAGCACATTGATGTGAAGTTTTATTTCTTAAGGATCTTAGCAATGATGGAACAATTGATCTAATCTACTATAGGAGTGAAGATCAAATTGCTAATATATTCACCAAGGCCCTCAAGATGGAGTCATTTGTGAAGCTCAAAAGGTTACTAGGTGTGCCGCATGCTGGAAATAGTCAAGACTTTAAACTGATTGTTTGCAACATTAGTTTAAGAGAGAAAATGTTGAATGAGTCAAATTTTCTTTCTTGTAATGTGTTTTTCACATGTTAGTAGTTTGTGACAGTTTTCATGGTGTTGTTGCTACACATGTTATGTTAGGGACCATTTGGTTCAGCTTTCCCAAGGGGCTTTCAGCCCCCAAAACCCCTTGGGAAAATGCTTGGGTGTTTGGTTCAACATTTTGGAGGGTTTTGAGGAGTTGCAATTGCATCTCCAAAGCTTGAGAATGGCCTTTGGCTGAATGCAAGATCAAAGGTGCATTGGGAACTTGTATTTTCGGGATGCAACTTCCTTGATTTAATGAAAATGTCAAAACTTCCAATTTTGCCCTCATTTGCAAAGTATTCTTTCAATTTTACCCATGTTTAAAAACAAACCCTAAAGACCTCTCTCTTACGTCTCATGTTCTTACCCATCGCCCCCCCTCACCGTCTCTCTAGACATCGCCACTCACGCTCGTGATTCGGACGCCGCTTGGGCTCTTGACGCTGCTCACGCTCTCGGTGCCTCCACTCGAGTTGGTATTTTACACACACACGCCGCTCTTGTTTTCTCTTTTTGTTGCGTGACATCCATTCACTTTTCGAGCTCCGTTGGGAAATCTCTCGGATTGCACTAACCGTTGATTAATCCATTCACTCCCAAACCCAATTTGATGAATCAAATTCATTATTTGTCTTGTATTGAATCTCTGTGTGGCGTTCGCTACTTGAGAAGCAAAGTTTCAATATGGCGCTAGCTAATTGTGTATTTTGGTCGAGGGTTTAGGCATCGCTTGTGATAGATATCGAATTGGTGGGTGAATGGACGGATAGCTTAATGGCCTTGTGGTGCGCTGTTGTGATATTCAGAGATGAGTTTTTGCACCATGTGAGGTCGGAGATGAATATGACCTCGGGTTCTATTTTTTAGCAACTTATTCAATTGTTGACCGGCAAATTTTGGGTGGTTTTTGGCAGTCCCTTTTAACAGCTATTTTGCTTTCGGATTGAATGTTGAGTATGGAAGGATTGAGAGTTTTAAGAATTGTTTAGGATGCTTAATTACTTCTCTTGTTGTGTTGGGTTATCTACATCTTACAAGGAATCTAGAGTCGAGAAAAGCATCTTGTCTAGTGTATGAACTTTCGAATCGGACATCATGCGTTTGTTGTTTTCCTTTTGAGCTCATTTGAGTCACGTTAATGAATCAGACATCATGTGTTCGCTGCTTGAGAAACCTTTGCTGACTGAGCTTTCTGCTTAAGGTGTTACGCCTAGTGGAGAAGCATAAAAAACCGTATTTTCTGTCTGGTTTGACCTGGATTTTGACCTTAATGATGCTTTCCAACAGTTTTGACAATGTTTTGACAATCTCTAAATCAAATATTGCAATGAAAAATCTCCTCATGCTTTCCAATGCAGGTCTCTGGAAGTCAGATGTACCCCTAACACTATATATATTCCTGAATTGCAGCAGTTGTGAACTTTTAGTCATAGAAAAATATGTGGTATAAGATCCTATTGAAGTTATGTCATTCGTTGTACTTGCTAGCTTGGCCCAGTATCTTCCATAAGTTCATGCATTGATCACCTATATTTATTATGATCAGATGAATCTTTTTGTCTTTGTGTCTTTGTCTATTTGTCCTTTTTGGAAATTATCTTGTAAATTTTCTAAGAATCGTAATTGAAGTCTTACCCAAAGTGTTTGCGAAGATATTCCTAGTTGGTATCATCTTTAGCGAGTAGTGTTTAGGCAAAAGAGTTACTTCTTTAGCATTCTGAGTTGCAACTCTTGATTTAATATTGCAAGGCCAATTTGCAAAGTCAACTCCATCACTCTTATTCAATTTGGAACTTGAAACCCTACGATAAGTCTTACTTTTTAAGGTCTACCTATTCACACTATGGTACTGGAATGCTAAACAGTCTTTTGAGTCCTAAAATATATATACTTTTGCAGAGCTGACTTAGGCCTTCTGGGATTTCCAAGCAAAGATTTGCATTACCGATTTCTTTCCCAGTTCACCCCTATGTTCTTTATTAGAACTAGAGACTACTCAAAGGTACATCTCTCATGCTAGTGCATCATATTCTTTTTTAGTTGACTTATAATATTCGACTAAAGGTAAACTTTTGTTTATAACTCAAGACAATTGCAGTAGCACCTTACATTATCAATTTCAGTGAAGCGCTCTTTCGTCAATATCCCGATATGTGAAAATTGAAGCATATTTGGAGAACAATATAAAAGGGACTAGCTTATTGTGTTGATGGATTTTCTTTATATTCTTCCAAAATAATTGGGTCTATGGTTAACAATATGTTGGAATTGAGCTGCCACTAGCTACTGTTTTGTCTCTTCCATGCTTACTTGTACCATGCTCATGTTTTATTCGTTCCACAGCCTTCTCCCTCTTGATTCTAATTTTATTTTCCCGTCTGAAATGAAATCTTACAAATGTGTAAAAAATTATAAATGCCCTAGTCATTAAAGATAATTCGAAATGCTTTTACATGCATTTACAAAATCTTTTCCAATCTTTTCAGTTGCTCTATGCTTGTACCCATGTCTATACTTGTGGCTATTATTATGTTCAATGAAAATGCTCTATGCTCTTTGCTTGTGCCCATTATTATGTGCACATATTTTGTTCTATTTGTTGTTTGCTATTTGCTTTGTGCTTGTTCTCATTTCTTGTTATGTTTTGTAAATACCGTTAGCTCTATCTTTGTGCCCATGTTGCATTGTTTCATCCATGCTGTTTGATTTGATGGTCAATTGGAAATTGTTGGTCCAATTTTTATTTTTTATTTTCATGCTATTTAAAGATGGCAAGTTCCTCAAAGGAAAATGCATATTGGTCCGCCGAAGATGTAGAAACATTTTGTAAGTTATGCGTTGAACAAATTGAAAAAGGCAACCGTCCTACAACCAACAAGAGGGATGGATGGACAATCATAATTAATAATTTCGAGGAATTGAGGGGCAAAAAATATGATAAAACTCAAATTAAGAGTAAGTGGGACAATCTTAAGGAAGAATGGAAAAAATGGATGACGTTGGTTTTAAGTGAAACTGGATTAGGATGGGATCCAAGGAAGAAAACCATTGATACGAGTGATGAATGGTGGGAGAGTAAAATTCAGATTTTTATATCTTCTTCTTTTACTTCTATGTTAAATTCATTTTCAATTATACAACTTACTAAATTGTTCTATTATAACAAGTCAATCTTAAGGTAAAGATTTTTAGAACAAGAGGCATACCTCCAGATCTTGAGGTGTTGTTAGATAAAATGTTCCGAAATACGGTTGCAACCGGAGGTGTAACATGGAATCCTACACAAGGTTTATGTGTCGATGAGAATATTGATGCCACACAACCCGATACCATTGATGGTGTAGGTTCTCCTGATAAGAATACAGAGGCCTTTCTGGGTGAAAATACTAATGAACCAATTCAAACTCAAACCCATAAAAGAGCGTCACAAACTTCAATGAGGCAAGCTCGAGGAAAGAAAGAAAAGAAAATGTCCATCACAACTGCTTGGAACACAAATCAATAGGCTTTGCTCTGCTGTCGAAAGTAGAAGTGCTGTTGTTGTTGCATCTCAAGCAAATGAAGGATTTGGTCCTTACAAGGACCTCATACATATGTTGGATACTACCTAAGATTGCATAAGATGAAAAGTTGTACCTTTTTGCAATCAAACATTTTAAAGAAAAGATAGACAATAGGTAGGTTTTCATAAGCTTGAATAGTGATGCACTAAGAGTCAAGTATCTCAAACTTGAGATTACATAATGCTTCGTGGTTCTTCTGCCCTCATAATTTACTAGGAGCCCAAATTCATTAACATGATACCAAATATGGCACTTGGGCCCTCAAGGTCTACTTATGCACGATATGGGCCCTACAGCCCATTTATACACTAATCAAGCCCCATGGCCCATTCTCAACACGTTGGTCTAATCAAAGCATTACACAGCCCACGCAACGTACTGACAACACTACTGAAAATCGGGTGTCACACAATCATTTTGATTGAATGAACCAAACTTATGTAGATGTAAAATCCATCCAAGATTACTAATCATTATAGAATCTTAAGTCTCATTCTGGATATTTGTCAATTTATGGGGAATATAAGATCTGGATATGAACGTTCTAGGTTCTGGACTAGCTTCTATTTCGGTATGTCAAAATGAGAATAATCTTCTTTGTGTACGTGTCCACATGCATCAAGTATATTAAGACTAATACAGTTCTGAATAATTTTGTTAACTTCAAAATTAATTGGGAGTTTTCTTCAACAATGTTCTAGCATCTACCTCTAGGTTCGACGCGCAGCTTAGAAGATACTCATACAACCATTAAGGGAAAAACTGCCAAAGCATAAAGAGGGACCAAACCCTCAGAACTATCGCCGCCTGACACATCTTGTGAAGGGAAGAAAAGCTAGCACCACCTCAGTCAAATTCGAAGAGCCTATCAACGTCTTCCACCCGTCCCACAATCTCCCAGAAGATTATGGTACTTCCATAGCTTACTAAGAGGGTCCTAGCCAAGAAACACAGGAATAAACACTTGAAGGGCCAATGGAACTCCCTGTTTGAATACCGGCATTCTTCGTACTTATTCCTCGATGTGAAGAAGGCATGACTAGCCTTGATGCAAGTAAGCTTCAAGAAAGCCACGTTGGCGGCGCACCCAAGTAACGCACTAATCCTTTGTTAGTAATCTTCTGGAGCTTGAGGGGACAAGCCCCAACAGGGACCCCCGCAATAGTAAACCGGTCCAATGGAGTTGGACCCATCTCTAAGCGAGTCGATGGATCATGTTCGTCTTCAAGAACCACCTCGCAGCCAACGCACAGATATAGCTCTTGTTGAATGGCCTTGGTGCAATCTCCAAAAAGGGCCCAAAACCATCCTCCTGCAAAGTCCTGATAATCAGCATAACTCCTGATGAATAGGTCTATGACCGAACTTCAGGCATGGAAAGAATCCCAACCTTTCAGCCCATTTCAACATCAAACCAGCACTGCCACCAACCACAAATTCACAATAGTTTCAAAATATCCACCAACCAACAGTTGACACAAAAATCATTTCAAAAGGAAAAAGAGCTCGTCTCGTTTCTATAATTAAGTCAGAGAGCTTCATGCAAGCTTTAAGTCAAACAATTCAGTCAATCCAATTTAAATCTGCAAGCCACGGTTGAGTTCTCATTAGATTGCAAGCCAGCAAAGTGAGTAAAACAAGCAAAAGCACCCTCGGAACCGAGTCCTACCTTTAGCTTTAACCAAATTCCAAACCAGTGACAATTGAAACCTATACTAAACTAATCCATGATAAGCTCAAACCACTCTAAGATCACCCTGAACAAGACAAAATCAGCCTCCTACCACCCAACGCCACATTTCGCCTCAACAATGCTCGATTGAACCGATCGAATTTGAATGCGGGCAGCCATAAATCATGCGAAATAGCTATGAGTAGTGCCCATTCATGTGCCAAGACTCAGCCACCCGACACCACTCTTCATCTTGACAATACCCGTATCAAAACCAATTGAATTTGTACCCCGGCGGTCAC
Source organism: Angophora floribunda (assembly GCA_014182895.1). Taxonomy (NCBI): domain Eukaryota; kingdom Viridiplantae; phylum Streptophyta; class Magnoliopsida; order Myrtales; family Myrtaceae; genus Angophora; species Angophora floribunda. The sequence continues at coordinate 20,404,530 of CM024707.1, read as the reverse complement.
AAATCGTGAAACAATCGAGAATCATCTGAACTCCCCTCACTTCCAACCTTCATCACAAATTGCGAGCCATGTCACAACGCCATGGCACGGCCACGGACCATTGCATCAACCCCAACTTAACTGTAAAGTAGTCTCAAAATCAAATGATTCACAAGCAACCCGACCAATTGAATCAGTCCAGACCTCATCGCACCTGAAGCGTGAAGGGAATGAAGGGATAAAAATTAAATTTTTGGATTATTGTCTAAAGGATAGAGTGTAAGGATAAGTGTTTGCTGGGATGTACATGATGAAATGTGTTGTTACTTTCTATTGAAATGGAGACTTGCGGGAATCATGGAATTAAAGCTAAATAGAGTGTATTATGAACAAAAATGAAGCTCATTGCCAAGGCCTAAAGGAACAATTTATAAGCTAAGGATAAAAAACTTAAGGCTCACCACATACAAATGGATAAAGAATTGAAATTCGGAGGAAATTGCTCATTTCAAGAGGAAATCTCATGTATTGCCAATCAGGTCTGCCTTATATACAAAATTACATCTGTATTAATAAGACATTATAATAAGACTATGATGAAAAATATCACCACACTTGAAATTTCAACATTTCCACTTAGTAACGAAGACTAAGTAACATTCTTGCGAAAGAGACTCTTTGACATTCTAACCACGCATTAAAGACTCTTTAATTCCCATATGTTAATTTGTATAGCGTGAGTTGATATTGTGATCAATTTTATTTTAAAGATAAAGTCAATTTCTCTGTTTATTCTATTGTATAAATATACTTACATTTTTTCTTTCTTTCCACCACATAACATCGTGCCTAATAGAGTCAATTTTATTTAAATTTATATGAATAAATATCTGGTCATTCTATGCTGTAAATTTTGCCACTTTTTATGTCAAACATAATTAGTTATTTTATGATACTTATTGCTATATTGATATTCTGCAAAAGAAAAGGTTCTAAATTTTGTCCCTGTACTATCACTACTTTTTTAATGAAGCCATACTTTAATTTTTCTATTAAAATCCTTCAAGTCTAACTGATGTAGTCATTTGATGATGCTCAAGTGTGTCATGGATGAAGTATTGCATACGTGACACCCACTGTTGATAGTGAATGGATAAGAGATGCCGTAACTTGTTTGACTAGTTTTTATTTTAAGCTAACTCTGTGGCTGGCTAGGTGCCATAATTGTTTGACCAGTTTTTGCTTCAAGTTGATTCTATGATTGTCCAACAAGTAATCTTTGATCCACGTCACACTTAAGCCGATGAATATTAGAAGGAAACTGTTAACGATGTCGAATGGCCACGTCAACTAAATTTGTTCATATTTGGTGCCAAAAGGAGTTGATTAGACAATTTATGTAGGTAAATGGACCTCATTAGAAAAATTAAAAGTTCGGGACTTTACAGGAAAATAGTAGTGTTATATGGACAAATGGTAGAACTTTTCCTTTAAAATACTCTTCTCTTTGAATTTTCTGGAAAAAAAAAATCATACTAGTACAACAATGCCACATTTGACAAAAACTCATTTTTATCACAAAAAATTATAAATTGATACATTTGTGCTATATTATCTCAAAGGCTGCGTTTGGTAGTAAAGATAAAATTCATGATAGGATAAAATTTATCATATCATGTATCCGATGCCTGCTCAGGACATGACAAAGTCAAATATAAGGGGATATCAGCCAAATAAAATTATCCTATGGGAATGTGGGATAAAGGTAGATAAGATTTCTAATATTCATAATATGATAGTTATTTCTCTCAAATAATAAACTTCTTAGATGAACATAAATAATATTTGAATTCTATAATAAGAAATTCAAATAACAAAAAATAACAATTTAATTTTTAATGTAATATTATTTTTATTTATATATCCGAATTTAATTCTACCTTATAATATAAATTCAATATATATTTATTACATATTTTAGGTATTTTAGGTATATTAGCATAGTTTACTATTTAATAAAATTTTATTAGAGAATGATAAAGGGAAGAAAAGAAAGAAATTAAGTAAAAAAGAGAGGAAAATAAAATAAAAAAGTAGATAAAATAAAGTATGCAAGAGTGTCGCAAGAGATTTTCACCATCTTCATTTATAAAAATTTGTATTCATTTATATTGATATGCCATTTATGCCAAATAATATACATAATATAATATGAATATATCTGACATTATTATTATAATTACCAAATGATAGTAGGATATAACAAAATTTTATGGATTTCATATCCAATCATATCTAGGTCTATCCTAAATAGAAATTCGGATGACCAAACATAGCCAAAAGGGTACCAGTTTGAGATTTATTGTAGGTGTCAAGCTTTTGGTGGGTGCCCACCATCCATGGGTGAGGGCTGCAATTCACTTGGATGAAATCCAACGAGGGCCACGAGGCCCTCACTTATGGTTGGCCATCAAGAAGGCCTTGGCAACCAGCAAAGGGAATTAAGAAATATCATAAATAAAAGGGGAAAAAAAGGAAAAATTCAGAAAAATATTCCATCCCAATGTTGGTCGTGCTATATAGAACGGCCAACATTCATGTTAGTAATTTCTAAACTATATTGAAAAATCATCAAAAGGTCTAGGATGAAATTAGCCAAATTGAATAGTTTAACAATGAAATTGCCGCCATATAATATAGGATTTTTTGGACAATTGTCCCACTCTTTATATAATGGGGATGGAAGTAGAATTAACGAGATAATTGCTTGAGAAAATAGGCGTATGTTTCCTTACAAGTTCACTTTGCACCTACATTTGAAATATGACCTTGATGCAAGCTTTTACTTGGTAACTAGTTCGATGGCTAATTATTTATGGAGCTGTTAATCATATAGGTCACATAATTTCATATTTGACCTATTCACCTCAAAATTTGATCACGTCTCACCTGTTTCATAAGGTTAGTAAGATAATCCATAGGATACTTACGAAAAATGGACTTCCTCGTTATGAAAAAAAGATCAATTTATAACTAAGAAACTCGTGATGAACCATTATAACAAGGCATTGTTATATGAAGAATGACTGTCAAGAAAAATGCATGTCAAGCGGACCTAAGTATTAGATGAATACACGATCAAGTGAACAAGACAAAAACCCCTCACTAATTGAAATTTGCTGTGCGTTTAGTCATTTACTTTTACTCGTAGTTATAGGCAACTTCATAATCATATTTTAGGATCTATTTAGTAACGATTCTATTCCCGAAAATAATTTCTGATCAAAAATGATATTTTTTTATTCTACGCTCGAAAATAATTTCTGAATATTTAAGGTGCAAGCTGTTTAAAATTTTTATTCTCGGAATAGAAATGCATTTGGTAAGAGTTTTCAATTTTTTTATTCTTTTAATTTTTTAATACTTTTTGTTATAATTTTCTTATATTTCTCTTTTTTTTTCTTTTTTCTTTTTCTTTTTCTTTTTCATTTTCTCTTTTCTCTCATTCTTCCTCTTTTAGTGAGCGGTCACTGCCACCAGAAATGGCCGAGCAAGGTCTGGCGAGCTCGCCGGAGCCTCACCAAGCCAAGGCGAGGTCCGACAAGCTCGTCGGAGGCTTGACCTCGCCTAGGTGGCTCGAGGCCAAGCCTCACCGGTGGCCAGGCGAGCCTCACCTCTCCAGATCTGGGCAAGGCGGGCTCGCCAGCTGATGCGAAGCAAGGCCAACCTCGTGCTGCCTGGGTGAGATCAAGCCTTGATGGTGGCCAAGCGAGCCTCTAACGAGCTTGCCGAACTTCACCCTAGCTCGACGGGGCTCTAACAAGCTCACGGGACCTTGCCTACCCGCTCGACAACAACGGCCTAGGGGCGGTGATGGGGCGGTGATCGGGTGGTAGTGGGTTGGGAGGAGGAAGAAGAAGAAAGGGAAGGGGAAAAAAGAGAAGGGAAGAAAAAAGATGAGAGCAAAATTGATTCTCAAAATTGTTCCCGGGAACGAGATGCAACTTTTTTTTTTTTTTATTCTTGATTCTATTCCAAATATATTCTCGGGAACAAATTTGTTCCCAGTAACAAAAAATTTACCAAACAGATTTTTGTTCTAAATCTTATCTCGGGAACAAAAGAACAAAATCAAGTATTTCCGGGAGTGTTACCAAACAAGCCCTTAGTTATCTATTAGACACATAGTTCTGACTTGTGCACAAACTCCTTGTATACTTTAGATATTGTTTGATAATTCCATTAAGTTGTTTTTCAAAAATATAGAAACATGAGTGCAAAAACTCAACTATCTAGAGATTCATGGAACACCCAATTAAATTCAATTCTAGAGATGGAAATCTGTGACGCACCCCTAGGGGTTTAACGCACGCTCATTTTTCATAACTAGTTATAAAAAGAAGTGGTTATACTTGATTAAGGTGAAATAAAAGACTAATAATAAACAAGGGGGAAAAAAGAACGGCCCAACTACTCCCTCCCTAATAAGTGCCTTATCATCTAAGAGTAATTTCAAACTCTGTCCACGGCAAGGCATTTTAGCACAGGATTTCAGGTTGTCAACCGCAAACACTGCAATTTATCTGTTTTCTCATCAATTGAAAATCTGGAAGCAGTTCATTCAATAAGCTTTGAATGACACCATCAAGAGGAGTCATCTTATTGATTGGCCCTTATACCAACAGAGAATCAAACCCCTATGAGAGTTTCAAATAATGGCTCGAAATATCCTCATTTCTTATATAAGAACTTGAAAACTTGAAGTGAATCTTATTTTAAATAAGGATACAAAGTAGTTATATCCGTCTCAAATAATGGCCTAAAATGACTATAAAAATTTCAAATAAAAGCCTAAACTCGCTGGCCAACAAAATATTCCAGCTAATCAACATATTTTCATCCAAACACAATTTAGATTTAAATTTAAAATTAATTAGATTTAAAAAAAATTATAAAAAAAAAAAAAGAAAATATAAAAGCGGGAGGGCTGCTTGTGACCACTAGCCCATTACCGGTGAGGCAGCAATGATGGCCAATAGGGTCGTTAGCACCTGGGCGAGGGTCAGCAACCCTCGTCGACTAGAGGCAAGGGCCTAATGGGAGAGAGCAGCACTAACCCTCGCCAACTAGAGGCAATGGCCTAATGGGAGAGGGCAGCAACCCTCTCTTATATCTAGGCAAAGGTCGCTCACCCTCATTATGGTTTGGGCGAGGGTCGCCAACCCTTACCTAGCACCCCCAAACTTGGGCGGCAACATCCAAGGACACTAGGCAAGTGCCAGCAACCCTAGCCCAGACAAACTAGATCTGGGAGAGGGTCACCACCCTTCCTCTCCCATTTTTGCCAAGGGTCATTGGCACTTGCCTAGGTCTTTGCAACCCCGTGAGTCATTGTCTTTTTTGTTTTTTGAAGTTTCAGTTTTTTTTAGTTTTTTTTATGAAAAGAAAAAAGGAAAAAATAAAAAGATGAAATTGACCTCACCAATTAGTGAGTTCAAGCCTTTCTTTGAAACTAGTATGATCACTTTAAAATTTTATTTAAAACAAAGTTTACTTCAAACCCTCATTTGAAAAAATAATGGCACTTTTGGACCTTTATTTAAAACAATATCCACTTCTAGCTCTTATTTGAGAAAATAAGGACATTTCAAACCCTTATTTAAAACAATATTTACTTCAGGCTATTTGAGAAAATGATGGCACTTCAAACTATTATTTGGAATTTTCCCAACCATAAGAGATATGGCCAGAATATATGAGGAAAAACGTTGAAGGGCTTGAGTTCCATCGTTTGAACAAGTGCTCTGATGTTAAGGCCTGGCTAGATAATAGAGAGAAGGCAGTACAAACAAACCAAATGCTTTGTCATCACGAGTTCTCATCCCTCAAGGATCGTTTGAATCAAGCAACGAACATAAGCTTAATAAACTTGTAAAGACGCAAAGGCAAACAGAGAACAGTGGTTTGTAACCATGAGTCTGGTTACGTCTGATCATTTGAATGGATCAGAATCCAAATGATTTTTACGGATGGATTTGATGGCATGAGACCACTAGCCCAATGAGGCATTATGTGTGTCCTATGGCATTTCGACATCTCCTCGTTTTACCAAGATAGAAGTCACGAGAACATGCGATCCATGGGGCAGTAGCATCGTCACTCTTCCAAAATGAGGTAACATCCTCCTAGATTGGAAGTGCGCGAAATTCTTGATGCGTCATCAAAACAAACATTGGCAAGCACAGAGGTAAGGAACTCGGTATTTTCCAAATAATAAGCATCTCGACAATAGCAGCAGCAAGCACATGAATGGCGTGTCCATGCACAGAAGATTTAGCAGGAGCAGAGCATGACATCCATGAGCCGAAAGAATGCAACTTGACATTCTAGAAAATCGACACTGGCACCATTGCCAGACACTCTGGAAATAGACATTGAAATCCGTGAAACTGGGAGATTACTCATTTCCCACAGTACTAAATTGAACAGGAACGCAATGCAATCACTGATAAACTGTGGGCCAAATACTAAAGTCACACTCATAAACAAAGACGGTCACGTGCCATCTGTACATAAGTATACTTACTGCAGATAGATTGAATGACCGAGGAGTGGAGAAAAATTGCTTGACACATTCAAAGCACCAGTGTGTTAGCTGAAATGAGGACAGATGTTTTCACCCTTCAAGTGACCTTGACCTTACATATTCCTCTGATGTGCTTACCAAGTTTTATCAGTACACTGTCCTGCTTCTGTCACTCCCTAAACATCTCAAGAGCTTATGTCCTTTTCCTGATGGATGAAGAACAATGTCTAGCAGAACCAGGTCTGATAAGGCTTTTTAAACATCAAAATTTGTATAATGAACAAGAGAAACCAAACAAATTCTCAACCATATTATCCCGTAAGTAACATGCCAAATTGCCAATTAGCTGATCTGTTACAGTTACAGGCCGCAAAACACTGAGCAAAAAGCAGCTAAATCACATGGAATTGTCAATGGTCGATCAAGGCTGAATCTTGAGAAACCATTTGAAATTTGAGCAGCTAATAACTCCATCTACATCAAAGGAACTCAAACAGCAATTCGCTAACGATTGAGTCCAAAAGTCAGTTTCCAAGAAAGAAGTTTCTCAATCTTTGCACTATTTCCAACTAAAAATCCTCAAGTTGCTAAATAGTCCTAACAGTATTCTACGCACGAATTGGTCCATCAACTTCAATTTAGTAAAAAGTGGAGGCATACTTCTACTTTGGGCAAACTAACTTAAACAGGATATCAGCTAATAATTCAGGCAATGATCCTGATGTCGCCAAATTTGGTGATCCACTCAACCCCACCTCTTGTTTATTACCATTTATCATAATAAATCTAATACAGTCAGGTTATAATTGACCAAAATATTGTATACTTTAACTTATAGTAACAGAAAATGACAACTTGCACAACTGATGCCATAAGTTTCATCAAACTGCAGCCAACACTGAATTTCATTTGTGGTTACAAGCAAATTCTACAGGGAAAAGTACTTCATTCCCATATTTTACAACACACTGAATGAAAGCTTGACAGTGCATTGTGACTCAAATGAACTGACTAAGCCAACTCAACAGATCATGTTAGAAATAACAGATCTTCAACTAAAATGCAATTGAATGAACATAGAAGCTTTGGGAATCAAAGTGTCAAATTTTACAACGTCAATACTAAAATGCACAATCTGGTGAACTCAAGGACCAATGATGTTATCTTCCTACCTCCTATAGTAAGAGCGAGTAACCTTCTTCTATCAGCAGCAGATTTTTTATTGGGTCACATATCAGCAGCAGAGTTACTTTGGCTAACATAACAACAGACACATGTCAACAGGGTTGTTGGTCAAATAAGCTAACAAGATAACTAGATCAAATTACAAGTACATCAGAATTAAACCCCATGTGAGTACATATGTGTGGATCAACCACTAAGGGTTACCACACACATAAGTACAAGTTGAAATTGCAGGAATAGATTCTTACTAAGTTTCAAACCGATTTTAAGTTTTGAAGCTTTTTAGATGGTCCCTTTAGCAGCTCAACCGAAACAAAGCAAATGAACTTCCATTAAGTGTAAAAGAATTGAACCTGGAGATACCTTAGAGTAATCTAGTCTGATGAACAAATGAACCAACACAACCAGGAACGAAGAGATTATTATTAATCTTTTGCTAGGACAACTAGCAGTAGCAATAGAAACCCCAACTCACAGTAGCGTACATCCAATCAACCATCTGAAACTCCCAAAAAATAAAACATCATACAGATAAGTAAAAGGACACACCTCACTAGTCCAGAATAACTTCTAGTGAAAACAATAATCAACCCGTATACAACAACTAAAGTCCAAGTATTCTCTAGTATTTGTGTCTTGTGCTCACTCCTTCAGGAGAGTGAAAACCGACATAATCTACCTACAATCTTACCAGTCATGAAATACGGTTGTCTGAAGAGTGTGCACCCCCTCCTTACATTAAAACTAGACAATCCATGTATGGGATGACTTCGAAGGATCTTGCTACACCATACAATCCAAGCCGACTAATTCTCTGACTCCTCAAGTCATATGAAACTAGCTCGTCATTGTGAGTCACGAGCAGAACATCCCCCTGTTTCCTAAAAGATAACACCCTCCCGATTCCGCCATGCTGTCCGATATTAATGGTGAGCAGCTTAGTCCAGGAGTCTGACGCACCATATTCTTTCAAGACCCAGACCCAGCAAACCCCATACAACTGATGCCCATCTTCTTCCATCGGATGGCAATGCAGCAAGCAAATCGAATCTTGATGCACGGCCAGCGACAAATTCAGCCTGTTCTCATAATCCCCGCCTTTCGGCAACTCCATTTCCCCAAACACCTCGTCGTGCATATCAAATAACACCACAATCGACTTAGAATGAGAAGCCACCTTATCATCCAGGTTATACCCAATCCAATGGATAGCCCCACTGACAAACGCCTGAGACGAAGATTCGGGGATGACATAAGGAACGGCCGTCTGGATCCCTCTCCAAGCATTAGTTTTAAGCTCATAGACCTCGACCACCGGCGGCACTATCACAGACCAATTCTTCCCCAGAATGTAAATCAACCTCACGACCTTGTAATCCTCGCGCCGCGAATCGAAACCGAACCCGAGAACATACGTGTGCGTGAGATCAGTATCAATGAACCGCGGGGTCGGCAACTGCACGCACTTCCCGAGGGAAGGATTCCAGAGGATTACCTGGAGGTTGTTGATGATATAATCGGAAAAACAGACCAACCCATTACAAGAGCCGGCGAGGTAGTAAGTGTCGTTGGTCTTCAAGGGGAATTCGAGCTCCCGGTGCTCCGAGAAAGACTCCCCGTCGAGGTAGAGGGTGTTGCGTTCCTTGCACTGGGTGAGCGAGTAGTGCCTTAGGAGGACGACGGAGCGGTCGTGGCCCGCCACGGCGCGGCGGAGGTGGAGGGAGACGAAAGATGGGTCGGTGATGAGGGAGTCCCACGACTTGGAGACGCATCGGAACCGGACGAGCGACTTGACGGGCAGGTGCACGAGGATCTGGATCACGATCTCTTCAGGGAGATCGATGCCGTTGCGCATCTTCTTTTACCTTACACGTTACCTTCGCCCCTTTCTTCAATGGCGGCAATCGTGCACAGGGACACGATGGCGACAGAGATGACGATGATAACGATGAGGAAGACATCTTTGTATGTTCATTGACAGAACCTTCTTATCTTCTTCCTCCACCGTTACTTCGGTTTTTTTAATGTTGAATTGGAATTTACCGAGCAGCGTCTAATTTTGAATAATTCAAATTTTAAAGTATCAATTACCCATAATCAAAAAAATTAATATCTCACACAAAACTCCAAATTAATACAACTATAACAAATTTATCCACATTAATTTTTTACCACAAAAAACTCCAAACTAATACACATAAGATAAATTTCTCTCATACAACTACCAAAAACTCAAAATCGATATACTGACAACAAATTTACCTTCCATTAATTTTTTATTAGATTGTATTAATATTACAAACAACTACAAATTGGTAAACAGAGGGCAAAATCCTAAATTGTTACATCTATCAATTGCTATATGTCATTCAACTCAACAATTTCACAATAAAATTTAATAGAAATTAGGAGAAGGGTAAATTTGTTATAGGTAAAATAGTTTAGAATTTTCTATAGTCAAAAAATTACTTTAAGATAAATTTGTCACAGGTGTATTAATTTGAAATTTTTCGTAGTATTAATCTATAAGAAAATTATCGATAAATAGATTCTTGCACATTCTTTTCCCACTTTTCCTTAAAAAAAAAAAAAGTTAGAGCCTGTCTTATTATTCTAGTAAACATATAAAAATTATTAGGGACCCCAATATACTAGTGTAAAAGGTTTGGGGTTTACTATAATTTTCAAGAAATCGATTTTCTTTGTAACTTATCTTGAAAGTAATTTTATGCAAAGTCTCACTCCATACAAGTAAATAAATCTTCACCATTTGTTGGAATCATATTAATTATATGAGAGGTACGAAATTTTGCAACGAATTATGACTTTAGGTGGCACATTACAAGACAAATCGACTTCTTTTGTGATTCATGAAATTTCCTATAGACACTTGAGTTATTAACTAGATAAGAATGAGGCGTGCTCTTCTTGAAACTTACCTTTCATTTCCTTATATTTTATTGGAAATACTTTACTAATGAGTCTGAAGTCATTTTGGAGTTCAATTTTTGAAAAATAATATTCGCCCATTGAATTTAGATTTGGCTCCCCAAGGTCTCAAATCTTGGCTTGCGGTTCAAATTTGTTAATTTTGTATGTGCAGCTTGAGCTATAGTTGTCCAAGTTGGGTCAATACATCGCCAAACTCTAAGTCAACTTGGGTTTTTAAATTCGGTGATCGAAACTCGACTCGATCTCGATGGGATAACTGTTGAAAAATAGATCACTATTATTTTAGAATATTTTTTTCCTTTACAAGACTATATATATACATACAAGTACTGCTAGGGTAACAAGCGCATATTAAGTAAAATATTCGCTTTCTATATGCATTATCCCCACAAATCAACTCACGCAAATATAAATATTTTCTTTCTATACATATGACTCTTACAAATCAGCTCATGCCAACACTCCCCCTCAAGTTGGTGCATAAATGTCGCTAATGCCCAACTTGTCAAGTGAGCTGTAGAAGGCTCTGCTCGAGACTGCCTTTGTCAATATATCTGCTAGCTGATCTTCAGACCTCACAAACGGGAATTGAACTATCTTTGTATCCAAATTTTGCTTAATAAAATGACAATCAACCTCAATGTGTTTGGTCCGATCATGCTGCATAGGATTATGCGATATGTTAATAGCTGCCTTGTTATCACAAAAGAGCTTCATCTCGGATCTAGGAGGAAATCTCAATTCGGACATCAGCTTTCTAAGCCACAAAAGCTCACATAGCCCTTTGGTCATCCCTCTAAACTCTGCCTCTACACTCGATAAAGCCACCACTTTTTGTTTCTTACTTCTCCAAGTGACCAGATTCCCCCCCACAAATGTAAAATACCCCGAAGTTGACCTCCTGTCGTACACACTCCCTGCCCAATCTGCGTCTGTGTAACCTTCAATTCCAAGATGACCATTCCTCAGGAATTTTAACCCTCTCCCTAGAGATGCTTTCAAATACCGAATTATTCTCACCACAACATTCATATGATCTTCACTAGGAGCATGCATGAATTGACTTACGATACTTACCGCGTATGCAATGTCTGGACGCGTATGCGATAAGTAGATCAACTTCCCCACTAACCTTTGGTATCTCTCCTTGTTTGTAGGTACTTGATCGAGATACTCTCCAAGTTTATGATTTTCCACGATTGGGGTATCCGCTGGCTTACAATCTAGCATCCCTACTTCTACCAACAAATCTAGTACATGCTTCCTTTGAGACAGGAATATTCCCCCTTTTGATCTTGATACCTCTATTCCCAAAAAAATACCTCAGTTCTCCCAGGTTTTTCATCTCGAACTCTCCAGAAAGCCTCCTTTGGAGTGATGTGATTTCTTTCACGTCATCCCCCGTAATCATTATATCGTCAACATAGATAATCAATACAGCTATCTTCCCTTCTTGTCGTCGAAGAAACAAGGTATGATCCGACTCACTCTGTCTGTACCCATACTTCTTCATTGCCACACTGAACCGACCAAACCAAGCCCTTGGTAATTGCTTCAAACCATATAAGGACCTTTTTAATTTGCAAACCACACCTAGATGTGAGGAAGACTTGTATCCTGGTGGTACACCCATATAAATCTCCTCCTCCAAGTCACCATAGAGGAATGCATTCTTCACATCAAACTGATATAGTGGCTAGTCTAAATTAACTGCAAGAGACACCAAAACTCGAATAGTATTAAGTTTTGCAATAGGAGAGAAAGTCTCTTGGTAGTCAATTCCATACATCTGCGTGTACCCCTTTGCTACCAACCTTGCCTTATATCTTTCAATGGACCCATCCGCCTTATATTTGACAGAAAACACCCATTTGCATCCCACTGTTTTCTTTCCCTCAGGTAAGTCTATCAATTCCAACGTTCTATTTTTTTTCAATGCTTTCATCTCTTCTTCCATAGCCTGAACCCACTGCGGATCCTCTAAAGCTTCCTGTACTCCATTCGGAATTTGAACCGAAGATACAGCTAACACAAATTGCTTCAATTGGTTTAGATAACCTTCCTGTTGAAACATAATTTGCGATGGAATATTTCGATCTCTTTTCTCCAGCATCTGGTGAATATTGATTTGGGGGCTTTCCCCGATTATGCCTAAAAGATAATTTATATTCCACTGACATATTATATTCATCAAACAAACTAGAAGCAGTAGAGGAGATTACCTCAGGAAAATCCTCACGAACTTGGTCGGGTACTGGAGGGGAAGGGGGCTGTTCAACTTGTTCACGTGTGAGTATTTCGCCTTTTGTCGAATCTTGTGAGGCTTCTGTAGCTACACCCGTCACAAATTCATCAATACTAGCACCATTTGTCACATGCTCAACAATTCCACCATTAACACCAGTTGTGCCAGCACCACCCATGGTTGCTCTAACATCAATCAGAGCATGCCTAGCCCTATTATCACCAGTGTTGGAACTATCATCGACACTACCACCACCCCCAACAACTGCGTCTCTTCCTTTGGGTATAACCCAAACAATAATCTCCCACCAATTCTCCCTTTCTAGCCAATTCTCCCCCTGAAAGGTAGAATTGGTACTCGGGTAAAAGAACTCTCCTTCAACAAATGTGACATCCATAGTCACATAAGTTTTTTTAGTAGATGGGTTGTAGCATCGATAGCCCTTTTGATGAGTACCATACCCCCAAGAACACACACCGTAGAGCACATGGATCAAGTTTGGTACGTTGGTTCTTCGGAATATGAACAAAAGCAACACATCCGAACACATGAGGAGGAATTGTCAAGACTGATGGCAATGGGACAAATTCAGAGAGTGCTTGTAGAGGCGTATGGAAATCTAGCACTTTCGAGGGCGTTCGGTTGAGGAGATGCACCGCCGTGGCAACAGCATTATCCCAAAAATGTGAAGGAACATGTCCCTCAATTAAGAGGGTTCGAGCAGTCTCAAGAATATGACGATTCTTCCTTTCGGCCACTCCATTCTGTTGTGGAGTTTGTGTACACGAGGTCTCATGAATGAGACCATGTTGCTGAAAGTACTCCTTGTGATGTCGATTCACATACTCTCCATCATTATCACTTCGAAGAACTTGTAGCTTAGCATCAAACTGTGTTTGAACCATCTTGTGAAATACTTTAAACACATTAACCACTCCATCCTTAGTTTTCATCAAGTAAAGCCAAGTCATATGCGTGCAATCATCAACGAATATAACAAACCACCGACAGCCCGAGATAGCAGTAATAGGAGAAGCACCCCACACATCTGAGTGAACTAACAAAAAAGGCACGTTATTCTTATTCAAACTTATGGGAAAGGAAACACGGTGGCTCTTAGCCAAAATGCAAGTCTGGCAACTAAAATCCAACTCTTTTAGATCCAAAAATAATTCAGGAAATAGCTTTTTCATGTAGCCGAATGAAGGATGTCTCAATCGTCGATGCCAAAGCCAAATCTGTTTTTCATTATTGCTAGGTGAACCCTGGACTTGATGCACACTTCCAAACTTGAGATCATCCAAGTAATATAACCCCCCCCCTGTTTAGTACCACGTCCAATGATCTCCTTCGTGAGTTTATCTTGGAAAAGACAGAATTGAGGATACATTAGGACAATACAATTCAAATCTTCAGCGAGCTGTCCAACAGAAATTAATTTTGTGGTCAATGACGGGACAAGTAAGGTGTTAGGCAATGACAACTGAGGAGAAACCTCAACCACACCAGCCCCTATCACTGGGTATGTATGCCCATTTGCATTTGAGATACCGCATCGTCTTGGTTCTGTAATGCTCACAAAATCATCCGGGCTAAAGGTCATATGCTCCATAGCTCCCGAATCGATAACCCATCCATCACAACTACTGTGATTAGGGAGAACCAGCACACAACCACAATTACCTTGGATATTACCTGAATTGGACGTAGCCGGTTGTTCTTGACTTTCGACTTTGGGCACCAAAGACAGTTGAGGTTCCATCTTAGCAAGAAAAACCTTCCCTTTTCCACTGTTAGTACCCCCGTCGGCTTGTTTTCGCACCTTCAATTCCTTCCACCAATTTGGATAACCATGGAGCTTAAAGCATGTCTCTCGAGTATGCTTAGCATTCCCATAGTGTGAGCATCCTCCAGATGAAAGTGTAGTTCGTGAACCATTATTCATCCGCCCAATATCAGCTGGGCATATCATTGGGTTTGGACGACGGAAGTCGATCTCCCTCCACAAACCCTGAAGATTATTGTAATAAGCCTCAATTGTCTCTCCACCTTGTCTCATCCGAGTCACCCGCCTCTTCAAGTCATAAACTTGGGAGGCATCACTTCCATCAAAAAAGGTTGTTGCAACAGAGTCCCATACCATTTTCGCAGTTGGGAAGCGAATAAAATTTCCTATTAATGCAGGATCCATCGAGTTGATTAGCCACCCCTTCACGATCACATCCTCAGTCTTCCACTTTCGAAATTGAGGATCGGTAGGTGAGGGCTGAGGGAGATCACCATTAATATAATCCAACTTGTCTTTACCGGAGATGAACATCTCCACCACTTGAGACCACAATCCATAATTTGATCCATCCAATTTGACTGAGATTTGTGTAGTGGATGGCTCCTGGGATTGTGTTGATACCTGAGTAGAATTCTGAGTCAAAATCTATGTCAGCTTCATCATAAGATTCTCTAGAAGAGAATCAGTTGTTGAGTTCTCCCCTTGGTCTTGATGAAGTACCTCATCAGTTAGCTTTGTCATGGTATCCAATCACAATTCCTTCGCAAAGGAATTTCTGGTCAAGTCAGATTAGTGCGACAACAGCACAAGTCAATGTTGCGGCAGCGATCTGATTTGGTCAGTGCGACGGCAGCACAAGGAAAAACCTAGAGCTGCAGCGGCGATCTGATCCGGTGGAAAGAAGGTGGAGAAAACTAGGGTTCCCGCTTTCGATACCATGTTGAAAAATAGATCACTATTATTTCAGAATATTTTTTTCCTTTACAAGGCTATATATATACATACAAGTACTGCTAGGGTAACAAGCGCATATTAAGTAAAATATTTGCTTTCTATATGCATTACCCCCACAAATCAACTCACGTAAATATAAATATTTTCTTTCTATACATATCACTTATACAAATAAGCTCACGCCAACAATAACCACATTTTTGACCCAAACCATGCTAGAAACCCAAGAGACTCGAGCTCAATTTAACTAGGGTTGACAAAAATTTACTCCATTTATGAGCTCGAGCTCATTAAACACAAATATTATGTTAGTTTTAGGGATCTCGTGCCTACTACTACCACCATTAAAGAAGCTCGAAAGGCCCACTAGAAAGTTGAGCCGAGTACCGACAAGCTCAAACTCAACTATTAAATATCCTTGAGTAGCTTGAGCTTGAGCGCAATAATTGGATGAGTTGATCTCAAGTAATCATCGAGTTTAGCCAAAACTACGCACAACGAGCCATTAATAGTTTAACTAGGTTTCCCCATTACATGAGTTTTCAAGCGCAGATGGATTCAATTAACAAGCCTCCACTCTACCAATAATGTTTTATTTAGGGTTAATATAATGAAAAACCTCAAATTGATATAATTCTTAAACTAATAATCCTAAATTGGTACACTTATGATAAATTTATTTTCCGTTAGTTTTTGTTAAATGTTAAATTAACTGACATGTGATAGTCGATGGGTGTACCGATTTGGGATTTAACTCGTATCAGTTTGGGATTTAACTCATATAATTGAGGATAAAATTGTCACAAATACATCAAATTTGGGTTTTTAATGCTGAAAAAAATTAGCATGAAATAAATTTGTCATTGATATATTAGTTAATGATTTTTTATAGTCCAAAAATTAGTGCCAATTTTGAATATTTTGTAATATAAACCTCTTCTATTTATGAGCCCTCAAATTGATTTTATGGTTTCGTTCGACATAAGTACTTTCTTCTTTGCTCTCTTATTTAACGGATTTGCAATCAAAATTCCTATTTTTTTCAAATTAGATTCCTACGACCGGTCGTCAAGGCACATTTCCTTTTTGATTTTGCCTCGTTTTCGGCTGCTGAACCAGGAGAGAGAGCCCCACACGGTTTGGGAGGGCTTAGAGGACGAGGTCAATCAAATCCTGCTCTTCTTCTATCTTCTTCTAGAAGTTTTCCCCAACAAGCCAAAACAAAAATCCTCACGAATAAGGTAAAATATTGGCAAATTCATCTACGTTTAGTCATACGCAGAGTCGGACTCGTGTACTAAAACGTGACAGTTTTTCTCCGGTGCGCTCTTGCTTGCATTTTAAGAGTACGTTCGGTAATCATTCTATCTCTAATAACAATTTCTTCTTAAAAATATTTTTTTTTTCTATTCTCTAAACGAAGTTTTGAGCATTTGAAAGAGTTTACTAACTATCCAAAATTTCTATTTATAGAATAGAAATGCTTTTGGTAAAATCTTTAAAATTTCTAGTTCAAATTACTTTCTTTTGATTTTTTAATAATTTTATTACAATTTTCTCTTTTTTTTTTTTTTTTTCCTATTCATCTTCTCCTTTTGCTAGTTGCCAGCCAAACGAGGGCCTGCAACCTCGCTAGTGATGCCAAGCCACAGCGAGGCCCAAGTTCACAAGCCTCGTTGACCCTCGTATGGCCGGTCACTAGCTATGGCCAAGGTCGATAACCCGCCAAAAGGAAGAAGAAGAAAAATAAAAGAAAGAAAAGCAATGAGGGAAAAAAAGGGATTAGGCTTGATTTTAGAATTATTCCCGAGAAAAAAAAAAAAACGATCTTTTTTTTTTCATTTCTTAGATTATGTTTCAAATCTATTTTTAGAAACAAAAAAATTTACAAAATGGATTTATATTTTATTTGACTCCCAAGATAAAAGAATAGAATCATATATTATCTAGCTAATTAACAAACCAATCCTAAAGTTCACAAACTGTCAATTCCGATGTGCTACACCTGTCAAAATGGGTGAGGCTTTCTTTTAGTATAACATATTTATGACTCATTTAAAGAAAGCTTGACCTATTTAATATTTAAATGGGTCATAAATGGGTTATACACCTATTTTGATAGGTGTATCCATAATGGGTTTAAAAATTAAAAAGACTAAAATACATGGGTTGTTAAAAGATTATAAGAATAAATTTTTCTAAGTTTAGTTAGATAGATAAATGTTTTAACAATATGGGTCGGGTCGAGTATAGGTTGAGTATGAATTGGGTTGGATATGGGTCAAAAATTTTATAATATATTTAAATGGGTCAATTTGGATCGGATTATTTATGATCCAACCTAAACCCAACCAAACCCACCCGTTCAACAGGTCTATGGCGTGCAAACCCGAATGAACGAACGAGTAGTTAACTAAGGTTTTGAATACTCTTCCGAGTCAATGGGGGTGGGTGGTCTCAACACTTTTCTTTGAAGTTTAAAATCGTCTCCTTTTTCGTTTGATTTGAAAAGTACTTTCTCGTTTGATCTGAAAAGTATTTGAAAAGTACTTTCGCTGACTAAAGGCAACCACGACAACGTTAAAAGTCAAGGTCCGGCCCGCCGAAAATACCCGAGGTGTGGGGCGTCCCATGAGACGATTTATGTGGTGCTGAATATGAGCGGAATTAGTGATGAGTAACGTCACCAAAAATTTTAAATTAATATAATTATGATAAATTCATTTAAAATTAAGTTTTTTTACCATCAAAATCTCCAAATTAGAATATTTTTAATAAATTTACTCTAAATTGATACACTTATAATAAATTTATCATTTGCTAGTTCCATTAAATTTTATTATTAAATTGCAGAATTGAATGATACGTGATAGTTGACCGATATTCCAATTTGTGATGTTACTCTCCATTTGTCACAGTTATAACAGTTTTGTAGTTTTATGTGGTATTAATCCAATTTAACATATGGTATATATATCTTAAATGTATTGATTTTTTTTAATTTTTTGATAGTCAAAAAATGAGTTTAAAATAAATTTGTCATAAATATACCAATTTGAAAAAAAGAATTGTGGTTATTTAAAGTAAATTTATTATAAATATACTAATTTAGAATTTTCTGTAATTACAAAATAAATTTATCATAAATATATTGATTTAAATTTTTTTGTGATGTTTACTCATTAGTAAATTCGGAAAAATAACAAATGACTGTTAATGTGGGAAGGTGGGAGGATGGGATGCAGGAGAGACTGGTCAGCAGATAAAGGCCATCATGCAATGGAGCTAAGGTCTCCTCCGACACCAATTCCAACCAAACACCTACCTTGTTAATTTGTAATCAAAGTATACACGTTTTGGGCTGAATAGAGTAATTACCGTACTTTGAACTTTTCATAAAAGGATCGGTTTTCAGTTTTCTAATTACATTGCTTACCCTATAGGTTCTTGGAATCTTCCTGAGTCACCGTAACATGTCGATTTCATAATTTCCAGGATACTTTATATCATCTTATACTCCTTTCTAAAAAAATTTCCTATGAAATAAAAAAAAAAAAAAAAGGGCGAAATCTTATCAATAATGCATTCAACAATTGATGTAAAAGCGAAAGTGCATACATAACAAGGCGCATATTCATTTCTAACAGTAACATAGTCCTAAAATAATATAAAACTGTCACGGCAAATCCTTACCATGTGTGATGATAGAAAATTTGATTAATTGATCTAAATTATGAGATTTTTGAGTCGCCACTAGTAAATGGAGACTTGCTAAGCCAAGTGGAATGTGTAAGGGCACTCCACTTCTTACGAATCGGAGATTTTAAGTTTGAGGATTTTGTTACACAAATGTCTGATTAGCGTCATTTCAATACATATCCTCATTTTATTTGCCTAGCGAGGTGATTTATGCAGTCTCGACATATTCTGAATTCATAAATACTATTCACTACATATAATTGCATGATTGTTTGCAAGGTTAAGATTTGTCTGTTAAGCATGATCAAAGCATCCACCCAACATAAAAAAATCACATAATCAAAAACGATATAGAAATCGATAATGAAAGACAGTAAAGATAAGCTACAAAAAAAAAACACACGATACGAGACATGACAAAACAAAAATACGTGCCCTTGTTATTTAAGTCCTGGGATATGAATCCCGTAATCTATTTTCAAAATCAAAGTCCAAATTTAATTTTGATTAAAGAGAATTATCTATTAAACAACTACTGGACAATATTAAAAAAGAAAACATTCGTCAAAAGTAACCCTAAATGTAACTCCAATTTAATGGCAAATGCGATTTTCTCTCACTTTTCTTTTTATTGATATCTTGTTGCCTTTTTATCCATTTTATCTCAGAAAAATACAATCTAAAATTCAATTTATTTCAAGATTCAAGAGAAATGACTCCCTAAACCAGACGAACATGAACCAAATGAAACTCATATTAAACCAATTCTAAGAATGCAACTACCCAGATGCAAACTACAATTTCGTACTATTTTTGCATTTTTCTTTTCATTTTTTATTTATATTATTTTTACGCCCCCTTTTACAGCGACCAAATTTTAGGAAAACAACATTATATTATCTTCCTAACAACAAAATTATATATTACGAATCTTTGCTCTAGAGGAACTCTCACAACGCAGCACATACACTCTGCTCTCTCATAATAGTTTGCTAGTCTAGCAGAATCAAGAGCTTCTTAAGCTTTGTTTCGTGCCCGGGAGAATTGTCAAAAAAGTCCTAAATCTATTGTAATTGGATCAATTAAGTCCTAAACTTTTTTTTACCAATTCAGTCATAAACCTTTTGTGATTGTGCCAATTTAGTCCATCCGGCCAAATTTAGCCGGCTCGGAGTTGATATGGACGCTGGCCGGCACCAGCGACAATATTTTAATAATATTTTTATTATTTTCCGAATTTTTTATTATTTTTAAAATTTTTCTTTTTTTTTCCTTTTTTTTTTTTCTCTTCCTCCCTTGCCCCCCCGCGCCGGTGGCAGTGGGGCAGCCGCTCCGACGAGGCTTGCCGGCCATTGCGTGAGGGCTGCGAAGCCCTCACCGGTGGCCAGTGAGGGTCGTGGCCCCCATAAGACTGACCACCCTTGCTAGTGGCCTCGCCCAGACCAGGGCAAGGCCTGGGGGCCACGGCGAGGCGGCTTCACCTAGATCTAAGTGAGGCCAGCCTCGCCATGGCCTGGTCGCGGGCGAAGGCGGCCTCGCCCACGGCTGGAGAGGTAATGGCGACCTTCGCCTAGGCCCGCCATGGCCTCACCAACCGTAGGCGAGGCCGCCTTTGCCCATAGCCCCCAAGCCTCCCCAGGTCTGGTGAGGCCGCTGGCAAGGATCGTTGGGGCCGCGATGAGAGGGTCACAGCCCCCAAGCCTCCCCCATGTTTAGGCAAGGTCGCCGGCGAGGGCTTTGTGGCCCTCGCACAATGGCCGGTAGCCTCGTCGGAGCTGGCTGGCCACTACCGCCGCTAGCTGGGGGGGGGCAAGGGAGGAAGAGGAAAAAAACGAAAAGAAAAAAAAAAAAAAGAAAAAATTTAAAAATAATAAAAATATTATTAGAATATTGTCGTCGGTGCCCCAAATACCACATCAACTCCAATGGTCAAATTTGGCCGGATGGACTAAATTGGCACAATCACAAAAGGTTTAGGACTGAATCAGTAAAAAAAAAGGTTTAAGATTGAATTGGCCCAATTATAATAGGTTTAGGACTATTTTGGCAATTCTCCCTTCCACGCCCACGTCATCACAAATAGAGAGTAATGAACCTAAGTTTCTAGCCTACAATAGAATTGAAGAAGGGTTAGTCTTGGAACCATCACCACCGAGCACCATTAATGGAGAATCGAGCAGGAACCGAGCACTTCGGGCTTCCAGGTCAGAAAAATTGAACGAACGGAGAAGGATCGGTGCGGCGGCAGATGTGAAGAACGGCGGGCGGTGGCTGCTAGAGGGGACTTCGTGAACCGAATTCCATGCCCCAGGCTCGGTGTTCTGATCCATTGAGACTTCATGGGCTTTTAATTGAGTTTGGTGCTGATGGGCTGAAGCAAACCAATTTGGGCCGATCCAATTTGGGTCAATACGAATTATTGGGTTTGAGTGTTGGATTATTTTATTGTAACTATTTCTCTTTTATTCATTATTTTTTTATTACTTGTTTTTTTTAACAAAAATGCATGCTTGTGTTGTTAGCAAAAATTCAAGTGTCAATATTGAAAGCGAAATTCAATTATATAAGCATTCTTCCAACCATCATTTCACATATTTGAATCTTAGAAGATTGTAAAGAAAAAAGAAATCATAAATAATCAGCACATATGTATTTACCTAAATATTATGTAGAGGATCTTGCTAGGCTTTGAGATTTACATCTTTGCCATAACTAAAACCTAACGACCTTTTAAGGAATGGGGGTAGTGAGAAACAAAGAATTGTGAAGTAGGTACCCAAACTTCATTTTTATTAATATAGACAACTGTCCTTGTGTAAACTTATCTCACTGAATCTTCGTACTTGTCCTCAATTCTATCCCTCATAAAAAGAATTTACCCTGCAATACTTGAATCCCATCATAATAAGCTAATCGAACAAAAATAGATAAAAAGTTTCCGATCGAAATTGACCTTATTGAAACTATCTGTTACACGAAACAACCTAAAATTTGCAACGATAGGAACAGAATCCCACGTATATCCTATAAAACATATAACTTAAAATAAAACGAGTCCATGTCGAAGTGGATTTAGCCTAACCTGCAATTGAGATCTTATAATAAAAATAACTCATATTTAAGTAGGAATTGAAATCAAAATCGATTGGACTCATCTATTGGACATCTCTAATAAGTGAAACTAAGGTGACAGACGAGATGGATTATCATGCACCTTTTTATGACGATCAAACATTCAGGAAAAAGCTACAAAAATCCAAATTGTGGCGAGGTTGGTTTGCACAAGTCTCTAATCTCACGTAAACATTTTACCCTTTTATCTTATCTTCTTAACTGATATAGAAAGAAACCCTCCTTTTTTTCCTAAAGAAATGTCTAGAACTTTTGTTTATTATTTCACCAATATGTCTAAAGTTGTATATTTCAAACTAACCGCACGGAGCGTATGGATAGGTGAATGAATACAAAAGAAAGAGTCTAGCAGCATTTTACAGCTTCAATAGGCGGAGAATAAGGAGGGTGAAATTGGACCAAAACTAACTGGATCAACAACAGGAAGAAAAGATCAACAAGACTGAACTATCCAGAGCTTTTTACTCCTTAATTGTAGGACAACCAAAACTAAGTTTTGTAGTTTGTTAAATAAAATGAGAATAGAAAATAAGCAAACGATACACAGTACTTGGATCACTTCTGTTCAGTGAACTCAGAATTGCATTAGGAGCTCGACCAATTCTCATAAAATGGTAAAAATGGCCCTGGACATTTAGGATGCATGGACATAGTAAAACAAAATCACGTTCGGTTGCTTGACAAGACATCTCATGTAAAGTTGGTTCCTGTGTAACTTGGTCAAGAATAGCAGAAGAGCCAAGAGAGCAGCCAAACGCCATGGAAAGCCCTCAACATCCGACTCATCGTGGCAGCCAGCAGAAACTGTCATCTTCTTCTTATGGTCATCCACAGTCGAATAACAATGAACAAATATCATGATGGCCAATGCAATCGCGGGAAGAACCCAACTCATGTTTTCTCCTGTGGACTTCGCTGATAGAATGTAGGAGACATACCTTGGTAGGCATATTAAACATGACAGGAGTCCAATAATTAGCAAAACCGGGCATGGCGAAGGTTGCTCTGTGAACATCTCGAAGAAAGAGAGATCGTTTCTGCTATGACTGTTGTAATGTGCCATGCTGTAATGGCTAATTTGAAAAGTCCTGAAACAAAATGAAGAAAGCCTTGTTGGTAAGGGAAAATTCGAGGCATGTGGCTGAATCGAACATGTAGACTAGAGAGTGCAATAGATGAACGTCTATCTCGACTTGGACGAATCAACTTCGTATAATTTTTTCAAGTTAAAATAGATGAAAAGAAATTTTTGCTTCTTACCTTTGCATAGACAGGAAAGTTCTCTGAACGAACCCAAACAAACTTAAATCAGATGTTGAATCTACAGCTTAGTTGAGGTGGCCGCCAAATAAGGATAATGAATCTTCCATTCATCGCATGGAGGATTTTGCTAAAAGGCTTATCTCTTCCTCTCTCTCTCTCTCTCTTTTCAATCTTTTTTGCGGAACGCGAGGAGAGAAAGAAGCATCTCTTGGAAAGGAAAATGAATAGTTTTGTGGCCGAAGATTGGTTGAAAAAGTCTGTCGGTTTAGGTTGGAAAAATCACACAAGAAGTCCTAATTCTTGTTTATGGAATGTAATCACGAACTAAATTCTTTAACCAGTTGAAAGGTTTATGACTCAATCATATTTTGTACATAAGGTTTAGGACTCGTGGTGTAATTTTCCTAATAAAATATAAAAGTCTTCAGGAATTTTTTTTTTTTTAAAGAGCAATCAATCTATTGCATTTGTACCAATTTAGTGTCCAACTTTTTTAATTTGACCAATTTAATCCCAAATCTTTAAATTGTGTCAACCATCCTCCGTGGCATGACCGACATTGATGTAGATAATTTTTGCATTTTTTAAAATTTTCTGAAATTTTTTCTTCTTTTTTCCTTTCCTTTGCATTTTCTTTTTTTCCTTTTTTTTTTCTTTCTATCATTGTCAAATAGCCAGCGCATTTGCCCTCCCTGGCCTTAAGCAAGGGTAGCCCTCATAAGGGGCTAGCAAGGGCAACCCGCCCTTAAGCAAGGGAAAACCAACCCTTGTCCAAGGCCCACGAGGGTGACTGTCACCCAAGGACAGCAAGAGTGTCAAGGCCCTCTCTAGTGGCTGATGGAGGGAAAAAAAAAGAATAAAAATTCATAAAATACAAAAATACAAAAAAAAATTATTCACATGAACGCTAGCAATGCCACATAAAATGGCTAATGCTTACTAGACTACCGCATCAATGATTTTCGATCAAAATTAGTCGAAGAAACTAAATTGATAAATTCACAAAAGTTCTAGAACTAAATTGGAATTGAAAATTTTAGTACTGAATTAGCATAAATGTAATAGATTTGACTCTCTTCTTTTTGTAATTTTTGCAAAGGTCTTCTGTTCTGACATGATACATTCGATTTGCACAGTTTAATAAGAGTAGACTGGAATATTAGAACAAAGTCAGGAATGGACCGGATTTTGTGTCAGTTTATATCCGTAGTTATGCCACAAACACTTATGAGACAATACGGTGAATTTGTAAATAAATTGACCTTCTTCTTTTTTTCGTGTATTATCTTTTTTAATGCCAATTATATATTTAGTTATAATAAATATTATGTATTGTATTTGAAAACAGGTAAATCACTAGATGGTCCACGTGTTTTTGCCATGCAAGGGAGAAGCATATAGAAGGGAGGTTGTGTATTCTTAGATAGAGAAAGAGTCATGTCTGGATCCTTAGTGTGTCCAGACTTTAGAGGATTTTAGTTGTTCTATAATTTGGATTGAACAATCTCATGAGGTTTGTGCACCTTTATAAATCTCAATCATAATTTTATGGATCTCTAAATGGATTTTGGTAATGTCATGATAATGGGGATGGATATATATGAATTGTTATCTCCAATACCGCTGTCAAAGGTCTCCGTCACATTTCATGGAAATTAAGGAAGGAATTTATTGAAGTTGCCCCTTAAATAAGAACATCCCTATTGCATAATCTCGCATTCTCATTTTTCACAGTATTCTTCTGCATTAAGAATTTAGGGATAGTTTAGATTAAGGAAGCTGCTCGTACAGTAAACAAACATCACAAATTTTGGTGAACCGGCTCAATATGCAATTCGACCTAAATTTTGTTTTGTGTTGAATTGAAACAAGATTTTTTTTTCTGGAGGTCAATATAGTGGACAAAGGTCCAAGGTTCATAGGGCTATATAAAAAGCTGTGGTGTTGAGTCTCTCTTTTCATGTGGTCATGTAGCATATGAAGGATTCCCTTCCCATTCATCTTATAGTTGTCTATCAGGAAAATTATCAGAAAGTCTTAAATATATTGTAATTACGTCAATTTAATCATAATTTTTTTTGTCTAATTCAGTCTTAAACATTTTACGATTGTACAAATTCAATATATCTAACCAATTTTGGCTAGCTAGCACTGATGTAGAGCTGCTCGGTACTAACATGGATATTTTTAATAATATTTTATTTTTCTTTTATTTTTATTTTTCTCTTTCTCTTCTTCCTTCTTTTTCCTTTTTCCCCCACTACTAAAGGGTTTAATTACAAAAGAAACTACTTATAATTATAAGAGCAAAGCTCTTCCGTTCAAAAAAAAAAATTGCTTTCTGTTAACACAACCAGTCACACTAAGATATTAGGTGCAATAAAGAATGTGAATCGTTGAGAAAAAAATTGTTGACATGGCGATCTAGTCATCGTCGGTCATCCTGTATAATACATTGCCACGTCAACGATTTCAAATAGAAATTAGCATAACTATATTGAAATTCCATGTAAATGTTATGGATTAAATTAACAAAATTGAAAAGTTTATAATTGAATTACATCCATACACTGAATTTAGGAGTTGTTGGACAATTTTTTTCCACTGTAACCCTTTCCAAACTTGCCCCAATGTCCAGCTACATACAAAATAGAAACCGGGAGAATTACAAAAAAAGTCTTCTAAACATATTGTAATTGTACCAATTCAATCATAAACATTTTTTTTGCCAACTTAGTCATAAAATCTTCTACAATTGTGTCAATTCGGTCCATCCAGTTAATTTTAGCAGGCCAGCACTAACGTGGACGCTAATCAATGCCAGTTGTCCAATCAATACTGACGTGAACAATTTTAAAAATATTTTATTTTATTTCAAAATGTTTATTTTTTCTTTTATTTTTCCCTTTTTCCTTCCGTCAGCCATCACTAAGTGGCATGCAACCTAACAACCCTCGCCAAGGGCCGATGAGGGTAATCATCACTTGCCTAGGTAAGGGCAACCCTCATCTGAGGTCGGCAAAGGAGGCCCTTGTCGATGGTCGATAGAGGAACAAATAGAGAGGAAAAGATGAGAAACAAGGAAAAAAAAGAAAATTGGAAAATTTGTCTACATCAGCTTTAGTTATGCCATGTAAAATGGCCAACACTAACTAAATAGCCACATCGGCAATTTTTAACTAAAGTTAATTAAAATGACTAAATTAGCAAATCGTTAATAGGTTTAGGCCCAAATTGATCAAATTAAAAAGTTTAGGATTGAAGGTACAAGTAAAATAAATTTTGGACTTCTTTGTAATTTTGCTAAAGGTCTTTTATTTTGGCATGATACATTTGATTTGCTAAGTTCAATAAAAGTAGACTAGAATATTAAAACAAAGGCAAGAACGGACCAGATTTTTTGTCAGTTTTTATCATAATTATGTCATTATGAGATGATACAGTTAACTTGTAAATAAATCAATCATCTTTCTTTTTCGTGCATTATCCTATTTTTTGCCAGTTACATATATAATTTTAATTAATATTATGTATTGTATTTGAAAACAGGATAGCGATCGTTGACGTCTTTTTGCCACGCAATGGAGAAGCGTATAGAAGGGGAAGGTTGTATATCCATAGATGGAGAAAGAACCATATAGACTTATAAATGGATTTTGGTGATGTCAACGAAAATGGGAATGGATATATACATGTGAATTTGTCATCTCTAATACCGTGGACATATTAATTTTTGGCTCCAAAGGTTTTTGCCACATTTTATGGAAATTAAAGATCGAATTTGTCATTACAAACAGAATTTGACCCATAAACGAGAACGTCTCTATTACATAATCTTGCATTCTCATTCTTCATGATATTCTTCTACGTTAAGAAGGTAGGGACAATTTAGATTAAGGCATGTTAAACATCACTTTGACAAAGATCAAGAATTTTGGCGAACCGGCTCAATACGCGATTCCCCCTGAATTTTGTTTCGTGTCAGAATTGAAACAAAATTTTTTCTTTTAAAGAGGTCAGTGGTGGGCTAAGGTCCAAGGTTAATAGGGTTCATAGAAAGCTCTAATATTGAAGGCCCATGTCACGTTCAAAGGATTTCCTTCACCATTTATCTTGTATGTAGCTAGACGCCGGGGCCAGTGGGAAAATTTGTCCAATAAGTCCTATATCTAGTGTAAGGATATAAATTCAATCCTAAACTTTTCAATTTTCCCAATTTAATCCTTAAACTATACATGAAATTCCAATGTAATCTTTCAAGCCAATTTTTATTTGAAATCATTATCATGACCGTGCGCCACATAGGACGTTTGGCAATTACTAGGGAGTTTCTGGTGAAAATTGACCGAAATGATATATTGAACTTTTGTACAAAGATTTATGACTAAATAAAAAAATTAAAAATTTAAGATTAAATTGGCACCCGTCTAATAGATTTAGGACTGATTAAATAATTTTCTTACTATGAGATTTAGATCATCAACGACCGTGGTTTGATCCATAGGCGGATTGACTTACCGAGCTCGTTGATTTGCCTGCTGTCCATTTAGTTTCCTCCTGTTAATTTACAAGCTTCCAGCATGCATTTGGAATAGACAATTCACATTTATAATACAAATAGTAATGAATAAAAGAATATGTTTATTCGGTATTATTATGATATTTATAGGTTTAGGATCTGCCCCAACAAGAATATAAAATTGGGAAAAGTGTCAAAAAAGTCTTAAATATTTTACATTTATGCCAATTTAGTCCTAAATCTTTTGACTTGATGCCAATTTAATCCTAAACCTTTTATTGGTGCCAATTTAGTCCTAAACTTTTTGACTTGGTGCCAATTCAATCCTTTTGATTAATTTTGGCTAGATGTTGTTGATGTGGATGCCAGTTGATTGACGTGGCACAACAGGCGCTAATGCGGATAATTTTTAAAAACATTTTAATATTTTTCGAACTATTTCTTTCTCTCTTTCTTTTATTTTATTTTTTTCCTTTTCTTTTTATTTTATTTTTTTTCCCGTTCTCCTCCTTGCTCCAGCTGGTTGCCCATTGGGGGACTAGCCAGAGTCAACCTCGCTAGCCTCCAAAATGCTTTGCCAATGGTCGACCTCGCCTAACCCTTGGTGAGGGCTCAAGCCTTACAACCGCTCGAGCCTCGCCGGTGGCTAGGCAAGGTGGGCGAGGCTCAACATCGTCGAATCTAGCGAGGGTCAAGCCTCGCCCGATGAAAGCGAGCATCACTCGCCCTCACCAATGGTTGACGAGATGCGCTAGTGGCCAGCAAGGTTGACCTCGACCTCATTAGCCCTCTCCTTTGGCCAGTCACCAACCGATAATCAGCTAGAGCAAGGAGAAGAGCAAGGGAGGAAAAAAAAATTAAAGGAAAGAGGAAAGAAAATAAATAAATAAATCGAAAAATATTAAAATATTATTAAAAAATTTCCAAGTACTTGTTGGCTATGCCATGTCAGCCGACCAGCATCCACGCCAGCAAAATTCGGCCAAAATTAACGAAATAACTAAATTGACATTAGTTAAAAGTTTTAGGACTAAATTAGTACCAAATCAAAAAGTTTATTAATAAATTAGTATCAATAAAATGTTTATGACTAAATTGACATCAAGTGAAAATACTTAGGACTAAATTGGCATCAATGTAAAAGATTTATGATTTTTTTGACACTTTTCCCATATAAAATTAGATTACAATAATCGTGTCTAAGGTTGTTTTGTTTTTTTGGTTAGAAAGTGAAATACTTCATTTAACTAGGCCCGAAAGAGGGGCACAGTAAATAAAAGATCCCAAAGTGTTTGGGAGGGAGACAACCAGTGGATAGATAAAGAGTTTCTCCTATGAGCTTTGGTAGCTCAATCCACAACTAAAATTGCCTCTCTAAAGCAATGGACCACCTGAATATTTGAGAAAGAAAGTAACTTATATCCTTGCACTTCATGATAAGGACTCGAGCTTCCTACTTGAATTGATCTAAGCTCCCCAGGTCTAAATTGTCATTCTCTACCACTACGTTTAGGGGTGTGCAACCGGACCGGGTTGACCCGGGAATTGGACCGGACCACTCGGAAAAACCGGTTCCACTGGAAAACCCACCTAACTCGGACCGGTTTTTTTTTTTTAAAAAAAAAGAAAGAACAAAATTTGGCAATTTGCAGAGCAGCAGATGCACAAATCGACGGAACCTTAGCTTCTTCTCTCCCATCGCTACTCACTTCTCCCCAATCTACTTGCTCTGCCGCTGCTCAACCAACGAGGCGACGATTGCTGGTTGCTTATTCTCCCCCGACGACAAGTGTTGGGTCCACAAAAGGTAACCGATTTTTTCTCTCTCTCCCACTTCCTCTCCCTCTCTATCCTTGTGTGTGTGTTTGTGTCCACTATCCATGGCACACCTGCCAAACCAAATCCGAGTCAAGGGCGTTGGGAAGGTGGTTTGCCTTTGGAGTGGGAGGTTCTGGACCTCCGAGGCTGGTTTCGGGTTTGGGGGCGGGGTCGGGCTGGGGGAGGTGGAGCGGGAGGAGGACACCGTCGACGAAGAGCTCGTCGGCAAAGGGGGGTCCGGTTGGGGGAAGATGGGGTTTCGGACCATCAAGAACTCGAACTCCGGTGAGTTGGAGGCACTGCTGCTCCGCCGTCTGCTACCGCACGGGGAGAGTGTCTGCAGTGGCTGTGGGTGGTGGTGAGGTTCTTGTGCAAAACATTAGAAAATTATCTCGACGTTGCTGCTCCTCTTGTGCAGAACAGGAGAGGGCGCTCCTTGTGCAGAACAGGAGATTTTTAGAGTGGGTGTTAGAGCAAAAGAGGAGAAAAATTGTTCTATGTCCAATCATAGTTAAGTTAACTACGTCGCCACCTCGTTGTCCAAGCAAATTAAATTGCTTATTTTTTATGCAAATTAGCTGTGTTTGGTGGAATTTTGAATGTAATGCAAAGTTAAAATTAGTAGTTGTGGAAATGATGCTAATGTTAGACCATGTTTGTTGATAATGTTTATGTAATGTTATGATTTTTGCACTTTCTTGTCGGTCAAATTAGGAGGATTATGTTATTGTTTTCTCATGAATTAATGTAAAATTTGAAATCGTACAGGATATTAAGTGGTTAAAAATAGGTTCTAATGAAACAGGGTAGACCATGTTCCCGGATTGGAAAAACAGGGTTGGGTCCAAAACATGGTCCAATGAAAACAGGGTCGGGTACAGGGTCCAAAAAATAGGAACCGATTATAACAGGGTCGGGTTCGGAGTCGAGGTTTGGACCCTACCCACCCTAGACCCGATCACCCCTAACTACATCCTCATGTCTAAGAGAGAGAAAGTAATTTAGGGCTTCAAAGAAGCTTGAGTTTCTCCCATGACGCTGAAGGTATAGCCATCGTTCATGTAGCTCCATCCAATAATTTCCCAGTACAATCTTGACACACACATGCCATTGAACCTTCTATCACCCTAGGTTCATAAGATCCATCAAATATTTATCTTAAAAGAACCATCTTTCAGGGGAACCCAAACTCTTGACGAGCTCACAATTCCGTCTCCAAATCTGCTTGATCAAGGTTCCATCTTTTGAAGCTCTACAAGCCTAATGCTATGTCAACAAGGTTACTCGATTCAAGTTTTTTCCTCCTGAAAATGGCATTGTTGCGCGATTTCCATATTTGCCACAGAATCGCGGCAACCGTCTCCTAATCTGGTAAGAGGCTCAAATTCTTTTTGATTTCCCCAAACCAAGTCTCAATCGGAGTTAGGCTTTGAGAAACGATGGGTGTTCCCATATATCGTTTGTCCAAGCTCCCAACACACGTCTAAGGTTGTTAGATGTGACATAGAGGTGAAAAGGAAGTCTTTATATTCGTTAGAGTTTGGAGTTTTATCTGAAGTAGGCATTTTAGAAAAATTTGTATCCTGATAAGTAAGATTTAGTCCAGCTTATTCCTTATCATAGGAATGGGTGCAGTGAACTTTAATTTTTAAAAGGTTTTTCTCACATGAATCATGTCCCCAAAAGTTGTAATAAAAACTCAAGATTATACATAGTTGGGATTGTTCTTTTGGGATAATTGTCAAAAAGTCACATACTTATTATGCAATGGCTAATATGCTTTTAAATTGATATGTGAGTGACAAATTTTTACACTTCTTTATTTTTAGTAGCCTTAGTAATACTCTTGAAGAAATGGCTCGAACAAGTACCACAATATGACCTAATCACTAGTCAATATTGCGTCTTGTGAAATAACATTAACGATGGATTAAGTTCTTGCGAGTTTTACTTGATCTTCTGTCAATATTCATTTTTCAAGGTGAGCATAAGTAATGTCTTTTCACAGTTGGTACACGGTAATTGTTAGAATCCCCAACCCATTCAAAGGAAGGTATTGAGCATTTGAGGTTGCAACTTTTCTTGATATATCTAGGTTGATTAACAAACCAATCGGGCCTAGTTATAATGTGCGATCAAGTTTATCTTCTAGATTTCTCTAACATTGCCTATATATCATCTTTCTTTCTAATTAAATAGAAAATTTTGCCAAGAAGAAAAAGGCTTTGCTCTTAAAGTAAAATTAGTGCGAACATTCATCCTAAGCAACATCCTAAGGTATCCAACAAAAAACCCTAGCGACGAATAGGGCTCATTCAAGTTCATCTTCTCCTCCATTCCCTCTTACAACCACATTCACCAACACCAACCTTCGTAACTACTATCTATTGACAAATATATCTGGTCAAAACTCATTCCAACCCTACATACTCTTGTTTCTAATCTTTCCTCTTCGTCCCCCCTTTTTTTCGCTTCCACCTTACTTGGTCACGGTATTTTGGCCCTAATTATTAAGGGTCAATCCATCATTCTTACAAGAGATGCTAGATTAGGCAATGATTAGGTCATACACTAATACTTGGTTGAGCCCTTTTATCAAGAGTACTAATAGAGTTAATAAAAGTAACGAATAGTAAATTTATTACTCGTATATCTATCACATCCCAAATCTTATAGGGATGAATGAGTGACACGGCCATCCTTCCTGCCCGAAGAATGCAGCGTTAAACTACACTCACATATCCAGCTCCCAAAAGTCCCCGCAATGGCGCTCTCGCTCTAACAACTACTACCTGAAGGACCTGAAAATATAATAAGAGGAAAGGAATGAGTTACTACGGCCTAGTAAGTAATATATTTTTTCCAAGCGGATTGAGAAATCACTATGCACATTTACAATACCAATATAACCCGCTTTGAACATAATATATATACATATTACAAATATATCAAAAAAACAACAAAATATGTACCAATGGTCGAATCCATTGGTCAATCTCATCAAACACATGCCAAGGGTCCATCCCATTGGCTAAACTGGACCCTTGGCTAAACTCGTCAAAACACAGGTCAATGATCCATTCCACTGACCAAACTCAAATCAAATGTCAATGGTCTACTCCATTGACTAAGCTCAGGCTCAAATGTCCAACTATAGTCACGTTTAACGCCCGTGACAAGACGACCAAAACCCCCCCTTATGTAGGTCTCCACCTACTATAAGCTGTTGGCTCGGCTCACAAGAATATCTTAAACTAGTATGCGCATACCCACACACCCTCTTAGGGTTCACAGAGACATTAAGCATCACAATAATCACAAATCCCCAAATAATCCACAATAGAATCAGACTCATCTTACAATTTAAGCATTTAATAAATATGGAAATACTTTACATAAACCAGAAGCTTTCCAAGGTCCTTTAATAAAGGTTTCGCAAACCACTTTCAAGCAAATATCCCAACTAAAATCAAATGACAGTTTCCTCATTTAAACAACAAATTACAGTAAAAGCCCAATCATGTTTTTATGCAATAAAAAATGTTATTTTTCAACTAATAGCATATATTACCCATAATATCTTTCAAACATAAGTTTAAAATACAAGGAAGAAATAATATCACTTACCTGGGAAAAGCCAAAAACCAACTAAGCCGTTATTTGAACCGACGTACTCGAATTCCTAACAATTAATCCAAAAATAATATTAAAAGACTGAGTAAATGGACACTATAAATAATGACTTGGCTATCCTATGCCTATTGATCGATAATACGACACCTATGTGCCAACGGAAAGCTCGCTTCTAAAGGAAACCTATTATTATTCGCAAGACACGGGTTACGCGCTCAACTTCGTCGCGCCATAACTTTCTCCACAAAATTCGGTTTTAAGCCAATTTATAGTCATTAGAAAGCCCTTTTGATGTACAACAACAACCCCAACTCAGCCGCCTCAAAACCTTGCTGGAAATAGCAGAAAATCATTCCCGAAGCTACTGTTCGAAACAGTGGCAGAACGCGCACCAAACTTCAAAATTCCGTTTTGGACAAACCGTAAGCTCAAATTGAGATCCGCAAAATGCTATAACTTCATAACATCCTAAATTATCATTCTCATAAAAATTTTCAGCTCAACGACTAAAAAATCGGACTTCGCCGCACAAATCTTCACTAATTCCGAATTTCAAGCCCTAATTGGAATTATTCCTTTTGAAAGATGATTAAAGACCTTAATCACTTACCAGCGTTGTAGAATAGTGTTGAGTTGGCTTGGTGAGCCGTCTGGATTGTGAGTGCACCAAAAATAATTTCATTTTGCCAATTTTCCTCTTTTCCTTCTCTTTCTCTCCTCTCTTGTTTCTGCTACTGCTTCTTTCTTCTGTTCTGTTTCTACCCACTAACTTGGGCACAGCAAAATAAGGGGAATGAAGATGGGCTGGGCTGGTTTTTAAGAGAGAAAGATGGGCTGACTCTCTTTTTTTGGTCCATATGTTACAATATCAGTTTGGAGTAAATTTACCACGAATGTATCGATTTGAAATTTTTTGTGATATTAACCCTATTAATTTCCACGTGGACTTGCTACATCAACTATCATGTGTCATTCAAGTAAATAGAGGATAAATCTATAACACATGTACCAATTTAAGTCATTTTGCGATCCAAAAATTAATTTTGACTAAATTTATTACATATTTACCGTTTGTGATTTTTCGTTCCGTTAACTCTTAAACTCGTTTTTTTTTTCTCCCTACAGAATACTCAAAGGTAAAAAAAGACAAAGACCGTGTTTGTCATCGACAAAAATTGGTAGACTTAGGTCAAAGTTGGCACCAAAGGTGACAAAAATTAGACGCATCTATTGAAAAGCGTCCGTGTCGAACGGGGCAGAGTAAGTGAGTGGGAGCGTGTGAAGCGTGTGTGTGTATTTTTCTTATCGTTTTCGTTTTGAGCGGACTAACATCCATTTTATTTTTGGCCCAATGGGCAGGATTTTTCCTACCCATTTTATTTTTGGGCCTATCTCGTCTCATTAGGTTTTTTATATCATTTAATCATTTCATTAAAAAGTCCATTCTAAAAAAAAATTTATATATGCTATTTATTAAGTTCAACGATCTTTTCAACCTCAAACTTTTACAAAAGAGTTTGATTAACACACCATTCATATTTGCAAAACGCCCTATGGCCATACATAACCATAGACGGACAAAGTGATAATTTATGATAATTAAGATGATTGACTGGTAATCAATTAATATCTTACCTTTTAGAATTGAATTCAAAATGATGTCTCGTATTTAAAATATAATCAATCTTTTCTTATGATAATCTAAATAATATAAAAAGCGGTTATAATCTATACATACTAGCAAATATATATAGTGTCGCGTTTATGCAAGAAATTGACATTTGAAAGTTTAAGAAAGTGAAGTTATTATTTTTTGTGTAGTAAACATGCTATAACCATTTTTATATGCTTCTTTACATGTTCAATTGTAGTTTACCTTTTAATTCTTATTTAATTTAGTTTTTGATATTAAATACTACAAGGTTTTGGATATTTATATAATGCTGTAGTTGCTAAAGAATAATTTGAAACGATATGTGCTTTACATAATAAGAAAAATTGACTTAATACGTTTGAATTATTTAATCATCGAAAACAAAAATTGGTAAAATACAAAATACAGAGAAGGTAAGTGAGAACATTTTAGAAAGAAAAAAAATAATTGAGATATCTTAAAGTAGGAGGTCATTTTTGCTTTATATTATGTTATAGATGATTTTCTACTAAAAAACATTTGTATTCTATTTATTGATATCTACCACACGTATAATATTAGTGAAAAAATTTGAAATAAAATTTCAATTACCGTTGCAGCCTAGGTTAGCATCGCCATGTTTCTTTATAAATCATAACAAGTAGGATTAATTTACTCACAAAAAATTAGGTAATTTATTAGAAATGTATACACACACACACACAAAAAAAAAATGAAAGAACGAAAGTTTATGTAATTAATTAATTTAGTTTCCAAATAACTTTAAAACTAAATTTGTCTGACTTCTCTTGGTAAAAAAAATACTAATATTTTCTATTATACAAATTAATAATCACTCAAACTTTACTAATTCTTTTGCTCTCAATTTTACTGATGTGTATGTATATACACACACACATCATTTAAACCATATCTAATTATTACACAAGTACTATCTATATTAATCAGATCATAATATATTTATGTTTCACTAATTTTATAACATATGTCGTTGGTTGACATTCTAACAATAAATTTTAAATTGCTGTTTGTAACCTATGTGTTAGTATGTACAAATTAATTACTATTTACATCGTCTACCTAGTAACAATTTAATTCTAATTTCTGTCTTGTTCAAAGAAAAATTTCACTCCCCCATACCAACCAAGGCGACATGAAAGTTCAACTTTGTTGGCTTAGGGTAAGTCAACACCCTTTATGATACACCTAAGACGACACATTGGATAGTTTTTCACCTTAAATTGCGATCAATGGGGACGAAACTTTCTTTTGTCACCTTTGGGTAAATCAAATGCAACAACTTCTTGGGTTTGTCGCCTTTGGGTTTACCAAAGGCAACCAAATGCCAAGTACGTTGCCTTAAGTTATACCCAATCCTGCCTTTACTCATATCCAAAGGCGACGAGAAAAATGTTCATACCTAAAGGCAATGAAATATTCTTCTTGCCATAGTTTCAAATTTTATTCTTCTCAATGACAAAGAGTTTCAATTTTGTCGCCTAGCTTAGGCCTAAACTTAAGCGATAAAACCATGATCTTGTATCTTTTAAGCCCACCCTAAGGTGACAAAACTTCACATTTTTTATCGTAAGTTTCAAATTATCCCGACTTTCATTAAATCAATGGTGACATAATACGAATTTTGTCACTTAAGTTTGACTTAAGGTAACAAAACTCCGATGGTATATAGCCTTAGGATATGATCCAAGGCAACAAATTTTTTTGGTTGACCCAAAGGCGACCGAGTTAACAATCTGTGACATTGGGTCCATCCTAAGGTGACAAGAAGTATATGTTATTGCCATTGGGTAAAGGGTACCAAAGGTAAATTATATGTTGCCGCCATTGGGAAAGGGGTATCTATTACCTAAGGCGACTTTTTCTTTTTTTGAAACATGTTGTCCCATTAAGGTGTTTTTCTTGTAGTGCAAGAAAGGAAGTTGTGCCCACCTAGCAATTTGTTAAATCACCTTGAGATCCATCTAGGGGTGATTGGTTTTAGGGTAGCTAGGTTTCAAATTTAAAACCTAAAACCTACCATGTTTGATTTGTTTCCTAATTTTTGAAATCTGGAACCTACTCTATTTGCCCTAAAACTTACCCTATTTTTTCGGTCCGATTCTAGAATTTATCCAAGAACCTAATTTTTCCTTTGTTCTTTTAATTTTATTTTTTATAGTAAAATAATACGAGTAACAATACGGTTCTAAGTAAATAATTAACAAGGATGAGGAGCAAAGACAAATTAGGAAATAGAGAGGGTTGCAAGGCTTGAACAAGCAAGGATGAGTCACAAGCAAACGAGGAGGGTAGTCGTGAGTGAGAGAGAGAGGCCAAGAGAAAAACTAGAGTTTTTAAACATTATAAACCCGTTCCATATTCAATCCAATCAGTTTGGTTCCTAGGTGGTTCTTTACTCAATACTGGGAATCAAACCATTTTCCATTGGTTCCAAAGATTTGGAATCGGAAACTAGATCAGTGTTTACAAAACAAATTGCCTGAATCGGGAACTGCTTAGTCGAATCGAGTGGTCGGGTTTGGTTCTGTTCCTAGTTCCAACTGAGAACTGAACCCAACCAACTACTTATATATTTTTTAAATTTCTTCTAAACAAATAAAAGTGATCATCTTTTTTTTTATTTCTTTATAACATATGGTATCAAGTAGTGGGAAAAAAAAAGGTAACTGATTCCACTGGGTCGAACCAAAATCAGACCGAACCGCAAATCGATCACCCCTAAAACTGGACTAGTTTCAATAGGAACATGGAACTCCAATTCAATTTCCAAATAGAACCCGTTTGGTTGTTTAGCCCCAACTGCAATGGTTGCAATAAAGACCATAAAATTAAGTTGTTAAAATTGGTCAAAAGTGCATTACATGTTAGAAATAGATGTCGCTATTTCCACCCCCTTGACAAAATCCACCAAATTTTCACTACAGAGACAAAAGTGCCCTCAATCATCCAATTATACTTTAAAGTGATGGCTCCAATTTAATTACTTTCCCTTTTTTATTTTTACTTTTACTTTTATTTAGGAATCAATTGTCATAATTTAGCATTTCGTATGTTTTGTTTTTGTTTATTGCAGGCACTTCATGTATATTAAAGGCATAAATGTTTTCTTTTTTGATCTAGATTTTAGTTTTGAAGAAATGCTTGTAGCCGAAGAGAGAAACTTTCGTGAAACCTAATTTTATCTATGTAGTAGTGCAAATTTATGGATTAATTATCAAGTAAAATACAGAATAATTTTAACATAGACAATTTTTTAAAGATAACCACATGTTTATTAACTTTGATTTTTATTGTTCATATCACCATCAAACCCTTTATTATCTTGATATTTTTTCATAAAAAAGTTCATGAATAATATTAATATTTGTCAGTCAAATTGATGACAATTCATTGGTATTGTCAAAAAAAATTATTATTTTAGGCAATTGTTTGATTTAATTAGATTTGATCTTTAAAGTTCACATCAGAGAATGTAACTCTCAATTCTGTCATGGAAAATCTTTAAAGAGGTTTTTTTTTTTTCCCTTCATCCAAGCATTCCATTATATGTATTTATATATAAAGGCGATCAATTAAAAAATAGGTTGATGGTAACATGCATAACAAAAGTGAGTTTATCAAGAAGTGATTGGGTTAAAAAAGTGTCATGTTATAATCTTCTAGATTCTACCGGATAATTTATCCATAAATTTGCTCGACAACATTAAAAAAAAAAACTGCATTTAATTTGGAATTTTTCTTTTTCAGAAAACTACTTTCTATAGAAGTCCACCAAAAGACCTTCTAGACCTATGGAATGCCCTGGCTTTGGCGTAGGAAAACCTCCCCTCCTCCTAAATTTTTTCATACCAAAAAAAATTCTATAATATAATTTGATATACATAGGAGATCCACTATAAATATAACGAAGCATGTTAACTATTAATTACGGCAACTTAATGCTATATAGAAACAGAATAGCTAAAAAAGAAGGAAAGAAAATAAATTTCGGTCTACCACTTTAAATTGCAATTGAATGATTGACGGTAATTTTTTTTTT
The DNA here is from genome assembly GCA_014182895.1 of Angophora floribunda. Taxonomy (NCBI): domain Eukaryota; kingdom Viridiplantae; phylum Streptophyta; class Magnoliopsida; order Myrtales; family Myrtaceae; genus Angophora; species Angophora floribunda. The sequence goes on along the minus strand of CM024707.1, from coordinate 20,365,062 downwards.
TGGGTGAAATTGGGCGGATTTAGTTATATAGAGAGTGGAAATAGCATCGTCCATTGAAAAATTGAAAAAGAGTGGGACCAAAATTCTACTTCTATTTCCATCGATTAAATTAGCATATATGCTCGCTGGACTTGGCATACAGGAATCTAGTAATCTCTTAAATAGTGATAACAAGAGAGTGGAAGCGAAATTCTAGTTCTATAACCATCGATCAAATTAGCACATTCGGTTGCTAGACTGGTGCACGAGAACCTAGTATTCTCTCACAAGTAAAATTCTGTTCTAATCATCAAGAATGGGATTTGATTCCTTTATAGGCTTGAGTGCATTTCAAGTACCTTTGTCCGAATGGAGTCTTTGAGAAAGAATTTTACTTTGCACAAACATTGTTTTTCGCTAGTAGGAAGATCATATTCCGAGTATATCGCATAAGTGTCGGGGAATTATTCTACCTCCTAAAATATAATTATGCTTCACATTATAGCATCTCACGGTTCTACGCACATTTATAAGCATAATTTTGGGGTCCGCACTTCTTTTTTAACATTCCAGTACAATAAAAAAGGTGATTTTATTCAGTCCAACCCCCAACCAAAATTCACTTTTCAACAAGCTAGTGCTAGAATATTCAAGCCGCACCAATAATGCAACGACAGGTGCGCACATGCTTAGCATATGGGAGGTGGGCACAACTGGGCCACTTGCTACGGCCGAAATAAAAGCCTAAGAATAAAATCTTACACAGACTTAGGTTGATGCGAATGAAAATACAATGTGCATATGATATGATTGAAGCATTTGTTTTGTGCAGCATTTTTGTTATATCTAGTCTTTTTCCATTTCGATTTTGTTAGTTTGCACGGACCATAGTCAACTCATTTTCATTTTGTTTTTTCCCCCTTCCGGGTATGTACTTGGACGGTATACTACACCAACTCTACTTAACAAATAAAGTTCACCTCCATGATTTGATGAAAGATAGGATGTTTTCATAAATCATACCTAATTTTGAAATTGAAGTGTAAGCACGTCCAGTAGCAGGGGTCCTACCTTTCCACTATTTCTTGTCCACCCACTACGCAATTCCTCTTAAAAAAAAAAAAACGTACCTAACCCATAATTAGCTCTCATTCCAGTCTCTATTGTCGCTCGCCTCGCCCTCACGGTCTCCACCATGTCGTTACTACCCCGGACCGACCTCGATCTTGACACTGACAGGGCAGTGCAGCATTGAGAGATAGTGTTTGTGTGTGTTTGTGAGTGTGTGTTTAGGTATTGAGGGTAATTTGATTTTTCTAATTTTGGGATTTTATTGAGAGATTGTGAATTGCACAATGGGTATGTAAATTGATATGAGCATAAAATATAGGGATGCCTTGCAAAAATTTTCAGAAAAGTTAGCCATCCATTCAGAAATCATGACATTCAAATTCTTTGGGCCAACTTGAAGAGGTTGTACCAACTAAGGAGTAAATTAGGACTCCACATTTCTTAAGACTCGGGATCTCAATTGCTATGAGTTTCATCTATCCCTTTGGGTTGAATATGTATAGAGTTGATTTCTCAAAATTGCAAAACATCGATCACCAAACTGACATAATTAGGGGTGTGCAACCGGATCGGATTTACTCGGAACTCAGACCAGCCCACCCAAAAAATAGGGTCGAGAACCGGTTCCCAGTTAAACCAGTCCGGGAACCGGGTCCAAGCAAAGACCCACCCGGAATCGGACCGGTTTTGAAACCGGTTTTTACCCTCTTAAAAAAAATTGTCTCTCTATATAGTGTTTTTAAGTCTCTTTGTCTTCGAAAAATTGTTAAAAAAAGAAAGCCCCATTCTGAATTAAATTAAAGGGAGAATTATTTTCAAAGAATTATTTAAAAAAAAACCGTTTTCATTCATTGTTTTTTCTTTTTTAATGGTCTCACATTTAATTATTACTATAGTCACGGGACAAGTGCTACTAACAATTGTAGCACTAATTAAAGCATTCTCAATCTAACTCAAGAAAGATGTTCTTTTAATAATAGCTCGTCACATACACATGAGTGGGCACATTAAATCATATCAAAAATATTTATGGAAATGAGACTAATTTTAGATCCATATTTGTTGCTAATGTTTATGCATTTGTTAGGATTTTTGCTTTGTCTTATAATGTTATGAAGATTACATTGTTGTTTTTTCATAAATTAATGTAAAATTCGAAGCTGTATAGGATATCAAACGATTGCAAAATAGGTTTCAATGAAAACAGGGTTCCGGACCGAAAAAATAGGGGTGGGTCCAAAACAGGGTAGGGTACATGGTCCAAAAAAGAGGAACCGATTATAATAAGGTCGGGTACAGAGTTTAGGTCTGGACCCTACTTACCTGGACCCAATCACCCCTAGACAGAACAATCGATAATGCAAAGCTTATATTAATATACTATGAATGAGTCATGTGATCCTATCTCTCACTAATTAGTACGCTACCCCTACAAACATGCCTGACAACAATGTCTGATGGGAAAACATTTCCATTCAGGCCAAACAATAGTCACGGTTACTTTCCTAATTGAAGGAACTCTTTCTCTATTCAATTAGTGGTGATCCAGCTCAAGATATCTTCTGTTAGCACAAACGAAGCTAATCAAATGTCACCCGTAATTGGAGAGGATTCGTGTGAGCAGTATTGAGCAATGATGGGGGATCGGTCAAATCCAATCATGGAAAACTAAGCAATTAGCTTCAATCATTGATCCGAGGATCAGTACCTAGAGTCATCCAGGAGGCTTAGAAACCTCAGTTCCGCATATTATTATATTCTCAGTTTTCCGAGTGGAGCTCTCGCCTGAGTTGATTCGGATCGTCAAATCCCACTGAGTCGGAAGTGAGCCAAGAAGAAAGATTTTCCTTTTGTTTTTTTAGGGACATCCACCTCGCGAAACCACAGCCTCATCTTTTGCCGGCGTGCCTGTCAAAGATGATTGAGTGGCGTTTGAAATGAGTTCAATCATCTTTGTCGCTACTCGGGACCAACGTTGGTGTTGCTCTCCGCTGTCCCACGATGCCCGAACCCTACCTGTCCTGATTGGCAAGGTTCACATCACAGGACAACACGCGTTCGTCGAATCGGATACGGGGACGGAAAGAAACTCAACCGGGTGGCCGCCCGCAAAATGCGATTTGACGGGGAAGAAAATTTGAGGATGGATAATCTTTTGAATGGATATGCAGACATGAGGGCACGCTCGTGCATGCGTGCTTAACTAAAAAAAGAGAAGAGGGGTGGACGATTTGGAGAGGGAAGGAGAGTAATGGAGAAAAAGGTGGGGAAAGTGGAAAGGCGATTCTGAGTGAGGAGATGGTTGGGAGAGTATCTAATTACACCAAATGACCTTCAATTACATTTGAGCCGAATTTTTCTTCAAGGGTAGAACAAGGAATTTTAGTAGCAAAATCTAATGAACCAAACAGCTATCGTCCAATGCCCAAGATGCGCTCCCTTTTTCTTTGTTGAGAGAGAGAGAGATGTGACGGAAGTGTGGATGCAAGGAGACGAAGGACGAATGATGGCAGAGGCTCCGAAGGGGCATTAGGTGGTGGCGAAGGCTGAAGGGGAGCAAGAGAGGAGATTAGAGTCAGGTTTAAGTTATTCCAATAAATTTCTCTAAAGGTATGGGCATTTTGAGGTAGCTACACAAACCTTGGCGATAAAGAGAATCAATCTCAAAAAACCAAAGTACGTCTAACCTAAGGGCTCTTTACAAAATATGGATGGATTAATGTGAATCAACAAAGGTTGTGAATGGTGCTTTGATGATTTTAGATAGAAAAGTCAATGACAAAGAATTTAATTGTACAACTTTATGAAAAATCATTGTCAACGATGTAAATTATAAGAAAGTAAAAATAAAGATAAAATTTGCAAAAGACCATAGGATTTTGTGATTGATTCAAGGAAGTCCTTATGAGTACACTAGATATATAACCTTCTATCGGCATATATATATATATATATATATATATATATGGCAATTATATACCAAGATTACTGAATTAGAAAGAACTAATAATTTCTTAATCCCATCTATGGTTACCGGAAGTTATTTCGTGATATGCTATTATTAAGCAACACTTATTTATAGGAAATTACATACCCAAAAATATTGTTATTCGACAATTACATGCCAATGTCAATGAGTTCATCCAAGGTGAATGTTCTCATCAATAACTAATATTTGTTGTTGATAACTTTATTCGAGAGTTGTCAATTCTCTTCAAGTTATCTATTATTCTGACCAAACTGTATTTATCGACTCAGTTTGTTACTTGTAGACAGTAACCAAAATTGGTCAATTTTCGTGTCAACACATTCTTGGCTTTGCTTGATACATACTTACAAAATGGGTAAGGTGGTCACCGCAACGTCAAGAAAGTGCATAGCTGGTTTGGACCCAACTGAGCAATATCTGGTTTCCGCACTGGTGTCGTGAATGGTCTTTCCACCACCAACTTTCGCACCTCCTCAAATACCAGAGATCTGCTCTCGATCTGCATCTTGAACACCGATCGGAACTTTCGTTCTTCGACCAAATTCTCTGCTTAAGTCAGCTCCCCTGAAGATAAAGACGGCATGAGATGGTAGCATCACCGAAGGGCGCGAGTTGTCTATAGGCAGAGGCACAGAGCCAAGGAGAAGAGAGAGAGGGAGAGAGTAAGAGCTTAGGATTTTTTTTTCTTTTGATAGGTGTTAGATTCACACTTACCATATGTTCGATGATGCACGCGGGCGCGCGAGAGAGAGAGAGATTGGCCATCAGCCGTAGCGACATCGCATAGAGACTTATCGGTGAGTGTTTTATGTGTTTAAAGGCAATTCTGGAATTCGGGCCATGAAGTTATGGACTAAGATATGAAGTGGTAATATATATAAATTGGAGATAAATTATGCAAAACGAAATTTGGGTGGCAGTGTGAAAGAGGCTTTTGGTAACTACTTAGTAAAAATGATTCCGAAAGGACAAAAAAATCTACTTCCAACACTGGGTCGTCAGCCCTGGGTCCACGAGCCGACGCGGAGTGTACACGGATCTCTCCCACATGCTGTTTAACCTTCGATTTGATTCCGCAACGCAACCTACTCGGCAAGCGCACAATCCCATCCCTCGCGAAACTCACTTCGCAAAGTGCTTCCGCCATGTCCAGGATGAAGAAGCTGGTCCATTCCTGCCACTGCATGGGCTCCCAGTTCTGCAACTGGGTCAGACCCAGGGCGGCCCGCCTCCTCCGGCTATGCCGAGACTCGATCTCGTGGCTCTCTCGGTTCCTGCTCTTCCACGTCCACCCCTTCTGGATTCAGCTCGGCTACTACCTCACCGTCTCCCTGGCGGGCTATCTCGTTCTGAAGGTGACTGCGCGAGACGGCTCTGAGCTGAGGCACCGGGACTTGGACCTCTTCTTCACCTCGGTATCGGCAACGACGGCTTCGAGCATGTCCACAGTGGAAATGGAGGAGCTCTCGAGGGCTCAGCTCCTGGTCATGATCGTCTTGATGTTGCTCAGCGGTGAAGTGTTCACTTCGCTGCTCGAACTCCAACTGTTAAGATTGAAGCTACTCAAGCAGTCCAGGATCGATGAGCAAGCCGAACGTCCAAGCGGTTTCATCGACTGCATCGAGTTGGGCATCCCAAGTTCTGCCCAGAGAGTCGACTCGAACCAACCCAATGAAGCAAAAGCCGTATCAGTTCGCAACCACTATATATCCAACAAGCTGAAGTACGACGCGGCGACATCCCTGAGCCAGATCGTTCTCGGCTATATACTCGCCTTCCACGTGCTCGGGGCGGGCCTGATCACGCTGTACGTGAATCTGGATCGAGACGCTAAACAAGTGCTCGAGCGCAAGCGGCTGCGAGCGGACCTGTTCAGCCTGTTCACGATGGTGTCCACGTTCGCGAGCTGTGGGTTCGTGCCCATCAACGAGGGCATGGCGGCCTTCCGGAACAGCCCGGGCCTCCTGCTGATCCTGATCCCCATGGTGCTCGCAGGGAACACGCTGTACGCGCCCTGCCTGCACATCACCGTCTGGGCCGTCGAGAAGGCGTCGGCAAGGTGGAAGGAGTTCGTCGATGCGCTGAGGAACAGCAGGGAAGTGGGGTTCTTCCACCTGATGGGGAGCGTCCGGTGTCGCTACATATGCCTCACCGCGCTCGGGTTCGTGACGATACAGATGGTGCTGTTCTGCGGGCTGGAGTGGAGGTCGGAGATCATGAGCGGGCTGAGCCCGTACCAGAAGCTGGTGTGCTCCTTGTTCCAGGTGGTGAACTCCAGGTACGCCGGGGAGAGCGTGTTCGACATCTCCATGGTCTCTCCTGCGGTCCTGGTCCTCTTCCTTATGATGATGTGAGTCTCTCTCTCTCTCTCTCTCTCTCTCTGAAAGCAGAATTGAATATAATAAAGTACAAAGATGACAAAAGAAAAACTTAAATTATGTCCATTTGTAATTCAAATATCTTTATGACATATATACCTTCTCTTTCAATTGTATCCATAGTATATTTATTACACTAATATAAATTTATGATTTTTATGACACAAAATAAAATAAAAAAGTTGATGTACTTCTTTCACAATCAACAACTCTAGAATATTTAATTATAAAAAAAATTGAAATATCTGCGTTCAATGTGTATAGTTTGAATTTTTTTATAATATTAATACTATATAATGACGTAACAAATTATAATTGAGGGTTAGATAGGGACTTTGATTTAAAGACTTACAGCTCATCCCATCACTTTCTATATTTAAATTTCTGGACCAATCTCAAGTACATCTAGAATTACTACTACCCACTGTACCTATAAAATGCTGGACATTTATCCCATGTGACCCACATGATATACAAACGGTCGCATTAGGCAGTGCTCACGTGGGATTCAAGTCAAACGTTCGATGTGAACCGCAAAGCAAAATTAAATAAAGGTGGAGTATCTTTTTCAGATGTAATTTAAAAAAAAAAAATAGACTACTCCGTTCATATAAAGGAAAATATGATGCTTTCAGAAAATGTTTTTTAGAAAGCCATCTTTTAGCAAAATTAAATAAAGGTGAAGATTTTTTTTTATGAAAAATATTTTTCTCAGTGAATTTATTTTTCGGGAAATTATATCGAAAAATTTCAAAAAATGCCTTTTTGAAAGTTATTTTTAGAAAAATGGACGGACGTAAATTTGTAAAATCAAATCGAAGAACACGTGAGAGATGCTCCTTCGGCCCTTGAAGCTTTCTCTTGTCTCGTACTTCCAACGCGGTTTCGTCAGGGAAGTGCCAGAAAACTCGACTCGGACCTTTGACGAGAATCCCTCTCCGGATCTACAGTCGTTTCGAGGATGAAAGTTCGAAGTTGCCACCTTGAGTTCTCTCTCTGTCGAGAACATCGATGGTTTCCTCGAGGACGGTTCTCCCGCGAGATCCATCGAAACCGAAACACCCCCTTGCTCTTCACCGGGCGATACGGTCGATGCTCTCCAGAAAGAAAACCCAGATGGAAGCACGATCAGATTGCTCGAACCATAGTTCGATGCTGCGGTTCTGTCGGGAACTGATGTCTCGATTCTCGAACTGGGTTTGCAATAAGATGCTGCAGTTCCGTCAGGAACTGATGATGTGTCTCGATTCTCGAACTGGGTTGCAATTGTCTGCGAACTGGGTTTTGTATACGCCGCTCTTTTCATGCTCTGATGCAGGCCCCCTTGTGATAATCGCAGGTACCTCCCGCCCTACACGTCTTTCGCGCCGGAGAAGTACCATCAGGAGGTCGTGTTGGGACGCCCGACAGGAAACGCCGTCCATCGCCAGAGCAGGCCTCTCAGAGGGTGCTTCACGCTCTCTCAAATCTCTTACCTAGTCATCTGCATTATCGGCGTTTGCATCACCGAGCGGCGGGCCATGGCCGACGACCCCCTCAACTTCAGCACGCTGAACATCGCCATAGAAGTGATAAGGTGACGAACTTCGCTTGCATTGCGCCTTCTTCGATCGTGATTTGACCATCTTATGATGTACTGACTCGGGCGTTGAATGGGTGTCCGCAGCTCGTACGGGAACGTGGGGTTCTCCGCCGGCTACAGCTGCGAGCGTCGGCTCAAAGCGGAGGGTTACTGCAAAGACGCATCGTATGGTTTTGTAGGAAGGTGGAGTAAGACCGGGAAGTTGATCATCGTCGTGGTTATGTTCTTTGGTAAGCTGAGCAAGTTCAGCAAGAGAGCAGGCAAAGCCTGGGACCTCTCTTGAGAGAGCATTTGTGAAAATATTGGAAGTTTGCATACCACTTTGTGTGTGACTTATACGATTGTCTCGTGAAAAAGGAAAAAGGGATGACACGACTGTCTATCAAGAACAAAGCCTCAAAGCACCTTTCATAACAAAAGGGCAACAAAAGCTGGTTATAAAGGTTTTCTAATATGGTATCAATGCAAAAATATAACCGCGAATCAATTATTTCAAAAAAGAAAAAAATTGTACCAAAAATACTAAGCTAATACCCAAATCATATAACCCAAAAATGGGTCACTTTGAAATAAAAAATTGTACCAAAAATATTAAGCTAATACCCAAATCATATAACCCAAAAATGGGTCACTCCTCCTAAGCGTCGAGAGATGTGGAATGTGAAATGTCAAAAAAAGGAGTGAGCAAACCATAGTTTAGTAAGTCATATTTATCTTTAGAACGAACACCATCAATACCTATTTTATGGACTTTACTTTCACCCAAAAAAAATAAAATTCAAAGCTTATATAGCCAAAACAACACATCTTTAGCGATTAGTATAAATATCCGTTCGCAATATAATATTTAACATAAAACACAAAAGAATTTGGTTGGACCAATGAATTGGCTAATCTCTCACCCAATGCCATACACTTTGACCTCATTTATTGTCGTCGCAGGGTCACAATTAAGTTCATGTCTTAGTATAGGTCTGCACTTATTATTAACTAATTAGGACATTCTGAAAAAGCAATATTCGATATGTATATAAAATATAAACCAACGCAACTTAGGGTTTCACATTATAACAAGGGTATCAAGTCCGATAATACGAATCATCACAACTCACGTTAAGAATAGAGTTCACAAGTCAAATCATATAACACATTCATAGAACATTTCTTATTTTTTATCCATTTCAAAAAGCAATCATTAAACTAACTACAAAAAGGTTTAAATGGATAAAGCAACCCAAATCACAACGCCTATCCTTGTAATGAAAAAGTTAGTCAATATCCGATCCGGATTTTGTGAAGAAATGCTACAGATACTTTCACTTTCTTTTTCAAATACCATGTCATGAAATTTTCAAGATATGATATTTTAAAATTCGTCATAGATAAAAGCACCACTTACACAAGCCAATGGTGGAATCAAAGGTTGCGCCTTCGAAAATCCTCAAAATCTACTGAAGAAATTAAGTAAACGTCAAACTTACATGCAAATTAACTTATTTAAGACTCTGGCCCTGTTTGGTTCACTTTTGGGGAAAGGACTTAGAGAAAATACAAATACCTTTAGCCTAATGAGATTTTTCGAAATGTTATTGTGTTTGGCAAACTATAACTTTAAAGTGCATTGGAAAATAGCATTGGCTTAAATGCCGTTTGGTAATATCGCATTTGCAAAGTTTTTTTTTTTCAATCTGGTGGAGCTCCACCATCGGCCAACTGCCGGCGGCTAGATCTAGCCATGGAGGAGCTCACTTGAGGTCGGACAACCTCAAGTGTGGCGGTCTAGCCGCCGAGTAGCCTCCCTTGGGTCGCGCGACCTAGTTGATGCCCGCCGTCGCACGACCCAGGGGACGCCGCCTGAGGTCGTGCGACCTTCGGCGACGCCCTGGGTCGCGCGACCTCGGGCAGGCGACGGCCAGGCGGTCACCGCCCGACGGTGGTCACCGGGGGTCACGCCCAACAACGGTGGCTGGCTCCACCTGATTTCTAAAAAAAAAAAAGTCAAAGAAGATTGACATGCATCCTCCAAATGCTGAAAGCTCAATGTTGGTCCCCCTAGCATTGAGCTTTCAGCATTTCAAATGTCAGCATTTGGCCAATGCTAGGCCAAATGCTGAACCAAACACAAATTTTTTTTCCCAAAGGACTTTGGGGGCTGAAAGCCCCTTGAAAAAGCTGAACCAAACGGGCCTCCATTAGGTGGCCCTATTTTTGGCAGATCGTCCGCACGAGTATCAAATTTGCCCCAATGAATAGAGTAGCAAGCTCAGCTGGCCCAACAAACTTTGACTCGTTAAATATCTCTTTACTGAATTCCGTTTGAAACAAACTCTATGTTTGAAGAATTCCGGAGCACTACAAGATCCAAAGCTCCCGCGGCCTAAAATCCGGTTGGCGATGGACAAAATACACCATGGAACATTGTTAGTGACATTATTATTGTAGTAGTATCCAAGAACTTTGAAAACCAAACTATCTATGATGAAAGCCCAAATCGTGATTCCTAAAATTTTATATGTTCCTAGGGATGAGAGCAATCTAATTGTCACTATGGGATAACTTGGACTAGGCCAGAGTGTCACCAGTTAGGACTCTAAACTTAGACTTCAAACATAGAACTAACTTGCAAAAGAGTTGAGATTTCTAATTTAGGATTTGCCCCAATGATCACCTTTCCCACATAAAAATGGGGATTCGAATCCTCAACTTCTTAATGGGGGTTAGGGTAGGGACAATTTAGTTCTAAGTATGGATTTCGATTCCCACACCCTATAAGGAGAAGTGTAAAAGCCTGGCTCTGAAAGTTGGAGTAAAAATAAAATAGGATTGACAAAAAAATTGCAAAAGGCATTTTCTAGCATTACTCTGGCATTTTCAACCAGCCAGCATCTCTCCTCTTGCTGCTCGCTCATATTTTAGCAACTAGTTTACGAAATCATTGCTGGAACGACCAATCCAAATTCGTTCGCCGTGACAAAACAATAAATACAATAATCTTAGCGATTGTCTATTCGAAGGAAATAAAATTTAGAAAAAAATTTACAACTTTTTTGTGTTTGAATTACGAAAAACATTTTTCATAAACAGAAAACAATAAGCTTGAATCAAACGAAAATGACATTCCCTTTTAGCAAGAAAAAAATCATTTTCCCTAAATCATCAAATAAATAAAGACTAATATTTTTTTTCTTGAAAATGGCCTCCTCGTTCCTTAACAAACACACCCTTAATTAGCATTGTTGGAGCAATTATCGTTGATGTTTGGCTGGAAGATGCGGTTGATCCAAACCGGCATCATTTACGTGACATTATCGGCAAACCATAGGACTTTGCGAGTGATTGAATACATCATAAGTAAAATCCGAAATTCGCAAAAAAATTGAACTGACAGAAGTGTACGAAGTTCCTTGTAAGGAGCGAACTTGGCTTCCTTCGAGAGTACTAAAATAACGAGGCCCAAGAAATCTTCTTTCCACCACCCACATGGGCCTTAGATTAAATAAATGATTAGATTTGTTGAATATCACGCATGACCAAAGTATCGGGCATCATGTTTTGTCCCCCGCCCCCAAAATTAATTTAAGGAAAATTGACCCAAATAATCATTAAATTTTATTTCATTATACAATATGATTTTTAATCTTTAACTCAATATGTAATATTGTCCATGAATCTTCAATTTATTCAACATGATTCCCGAACTTTGATACATATCAAATTTAGCTTCTATACTATATAAAAGTAGGGGTGATCGGTTCCCGGTCCGGTCCAGTTCCAAGGTGGAACCGGGAACCGGACCGGGACGACCGATTCCCAAATTCTAGGACCGTGGACCGGACCGGCCGATCCTGGAACCGGGAACCGGACCGACCGACCAGTCCGATCCGGTCCAATGAAACCGGTAATTTTCTTTTTCGGTAAAAAAATTGTTAATATTACAGTACATTCTCAAAGACAATCCACTTCATTTATACACCGCTTTATTAATTTGTCCTTTTAATCTGTATATAATTGTATTTTCTTAAGACTCTAAAGAATCTTCTTCTTCTTCTTTTTTTGAATTCTTGAGAAACTTTAAAATATTTATATTAAAAACTATCGGTCCGGTCCGGTCGGTCCGGTTCCCACCTTGGAACCGGGAACCGGACCGACTAGCTACCGGTTCCAAAAATGGGAACCGGGAACCGGACCGTCGGCTATGGGAACCACCCAAAACCGGCCGATCCGGTCCGGTTTGGGCGGTTCCCGTTGCACACCCCTATATAAAAGTATTAAATGTCCTTAAACTTGAATTAATGAAATAATAATATTGAACAATTTCATACAGTCTAAGGACTAATTTGAACACGTACAAAAAGTCCAAACACCATACTAAACAAATTAAAAGTTCAGAAACGACATTACACGTTAAAGTTTATGGACCATATCGAACAAATTAAAAGTTCAGGGATCACATTACATATTAGGATTAAAAAACAAGATACAAACAAGAGAAGTGCGGATCGCCTAGTAAGTCAGTTCCTTTCTAACCATTCCTAGGTTATTCCTCTTCTGTTGCAAGCAGACTGCGAAGACCTCCCAAAGTAGCATTATTAGACCGGGGAACATCGGTTCATCATCTTTCAATATTCGCAATTATCTTCATCAGCTTTCAGTGCTCACAATTTCAGACAAGATCATGCACCTGCTGCATTGGCTCTTCCATCATTGGGGAAGGCACATAAGGCAAAAGAGAAGTAGCAATGAAATGAAATTTGAACCCTCCTCTGACTCTCCCAGTCCGCTTGGGAATCAAAATACAATATGTTAAGAGAATCAATCAATTACCGACAATCACGAAATCTGCAACAATCAGGCAATCAGCAATATTCTGGCTCCATTAAAGATGGCAACACCAAAGAAGGAAGATTGGAAGAATCAAGCAAAAGAAGAAAACCTGCAACACAATCTCCACCAAAGAAAGAAACAAATTGACAGAACCAAATCCCCACAAATCAAGCATCAACGAAATCACTATATCGATTCTCAATCGATGAATTGTGTTTCCTTTCAAAATCTCCTTAATTGTAGACATCGTTTTTCTTGTGAAAGTCTATAAGTAGAGCCTTTGTAATTGTGCAAAACAAGAGACAAAAATACAAACACCAAAAGATTACTACACATTCCTTCTTCTGTTTCCTTTACTCAATTCTTTCCACAATATCCTATTCTCAACATGGTATCAAAGCCTACTAGCGAAAGCACTCGATCCAACAATAACACAACTTCATTATCCTCAGAAGTAACCAATACCATTGCCCTCTCACATCTTACAGCTCCAAATTCGACACCCAATCTTCACTCCCCACCCACCATAGGAGAAAAACTCACTGGGCAAAACTACCCAATCTGGAAAGCCCAAATAACTCCATATCTTCTAGTAGCAAATCTCCTCTCTGTTCTTGATGGCTTAGAACCAGCTCCTCCGCAACACATTCTACATGAATCCAATAATGGCTCACTTGTGCCCAATCCTGAATACAAGGCATGGCGAATCCGTGACTCAATTGCGATGGGGTGGATTCTCAATTCATCCACCTCCCATGTTGTCGCTCAATTGACAAACCACACCTCTGCAGCAACCATCTGGAGATATCTCTTTGACTCCTATGCTACACAATCAACAGCACGAGCGTCAACTTTGCGACTTCAATTTCAATCCATTACAAAAGGAAGCCGCACAATAACATAATTTCTTCATGAGGCAGCCACCATCGCAGATCAATTAGCCACTATTGGAGAACCCCTATCAGCAAACGAGTACCACACACACATCTTTTGTGGTCTTGGACCAGAATTTTCGGGTTTAGACAATGCAATTTCTGTCGTCTCTCAATCAGGAGCACTCTCACGTGACGCCCTTCATGGTTTGCTACTTCAACATGAAGGAAGATTGGAACTCAACAAAATGGCCTCCAATACCCCTCTACCTGCTGCTTTTGTTTCTCACCAATCAAGACTCACATCTTCGCAATCTAAAGGGGGCACTCAAAATTTCAGCCAAATAAATGCAAGCCCATCTAGCACTAGTCCAATTTTGCCAACACCAACAAGGGCATCCAACTACCGGCCGTTTGGTGGAGGTGGAAAGCATCAAAATTCAGGTCCATTTTGTCAAATATGCCGACGACAAGGCCATCGAGCAAACACTTGCAAGCAGGGTTTAATCCCCAGTTTATTCCACCGGCGCCACCTCAGGCACATTATTCAGTCCCAACCAGAATTGCTCAACATGTAGCCTACTATGCATCATCTGCCAATCCACCTTCTGCAATAGATATTCAGTCTTGATATCCAAATTCTAGAGCCACCCACCACATCATCGATAGTATTTCCGGCCTCTCCCAGGTCACTCCATACATTGGGAATCAACAATTGACTGTGGGTGATGGAGTTTCCCTTCCCATCACTCACACAGGTACATTCGTGCCCAAAACAGGTCCACAATTTCGTCTCTTAGATGTCTTAGTTGTTCCTCATATTACAAAAAATTTGCTTTCAGTTTCTAAATTCTCGCGCGATAACAATTGTGTCTTCTTATTTTACCCCACCTCATTTGTTGCTCTATGTGTTCGTACTGGTCAGGTATTCCTCCGAGGTCATCTTGAGAATGGCTTATATCGGGTCTCCACCTCTGATGAGTCTCTGTCAACCTTCCTTAGTTCCTTCAACTTATGGCATCAACGCCTAGGTCATGAGTCATCTGATCGAGTATCCCGTTTGCTTCAATCCACACAAACAAAATTTTCTAAGTCATCTCCCTCCCAGTGTACGGCTTGTGCTCTTAGCAAGAGTAAATACCAACCCCACCCCCCATCCCCTTCTAGAGCCAAATTCCCCCTTGAACTTGTTCACTTTGATGTCTGGGGACCATCCCTGTCACTTCTATTTCAGGATATAAATATTATGTTTGTTTTATCGACGATCATTCTCGATTCACTTGGTATTATCCTTTTACCACTCGTGACTAATTTGCAGAAATTTTTAAGGCATTTCACAGATTTGCGAAACTCAACCGCAAAGCATAAACTTAAGACAATTCAATGTGATGGCGCACCGGAATTTCATCGCTCTCTTGAAGTGCGAAATTATCTCCTCCAAAATGGTATTCATCAACGAGTATCGTGCCCATATGCTCCATTCCAAAATGGCGCTGCTGAACGCAAACACCGCCACATTGTTGAGACAGGCCTAGCTCTTATGTCCCACGCTTCAGTTCCCTACCAATTCTGGGAATATGCTTTTGAAACGGCAATGCATCTAATAAACAGGACACCGACTCCTCTCCTCAACAATCTCACACCCTGGCAAACATTGTTCCAAATGCCACCAGAAATTTCACACCTCAAAGTTTTTGGGTGCGCAGTTTTTCCATATTTACGGCCCTATGCCACTCACAAACTTGCCCCAAGATCACAACGTTGCATCTTTCTTGGCTATCCTTCAAGGTATAAAGGCTATCGTTGTTACTGCCCACAAACTGGCAAGATCTACCTTGCAGCTAATGCAGTTTTCGATGAGCACACATTCCCATTCAGTGATCCACCATCTTCACCACTATGCTCTGCTTCTCCACCTACAAGTGTAGTTCTACCTCTTCCACCGTTGGCCCAGCCTCTACCACCGACGAACGACTCTGAACAGCACTCCATGTCTGCAGTAGTAGATCTTGACTCTGGATCCTCATCATCCACCTTACTAATGTCATCTGTAGCTCCCTCCACAACTTCGGAGCGCGACACTTTCAACTTCTTTGCTTCGGAAACTTCGGAGCCCGACACTTCCAACTTCTTTGCTTCGGAAACTTTGGCCCCGACACATCCCATGGTCACTCGGTTGAGGGATGGCATGATTCACCGGCGAGTCCTCATAAAGAATCAAACTTATGCTTTGACTGCAGGTATACAGGCTCTTGTCGAGCCTACTTGTTTCACGCAAGCTTCTCGAGATCCAAATTGGCATGCAGCTATGGCGGCAGAATATGATGCCTTAATCAACAATGGAACTTGGGAACTTGTACCGGCACCTTCTCATATCCGCCTCATCGGCTGCAAATGAATTACAAAATCAAGCTCAGGTCTGATGGCTCACTTGAAAGGTACAAGGCTCGACTAGTTGCCAAAGGCTATCACCAACAACCAGGGATTGACTATATAGAGACGTTTAGCCCCGTCGCTAAGCCAGTCACAATTTGCACAATACTTGCAGTAGCTTACACTCGAGGGTGGCCCATCCGCCAAATAGATGTATCCAATGCGTTCCTTCATGGCTACTTATCAGAAGAAGTCTACATGACACAACCACAAGGATTTGTTGATCCCCAACTGTCGCGACCTAAAATTTTCCAAAATAATAAATATTATAGGTTTAGGGGTATTGTCAATTTCGGGCCGACGGGCCTCAATTAAATCGGGCTCTCCCAAGCCCATACCCCGCGCGACGTTGGGATATTCATAAAAACCGCAAACAAGGAGTCGCCACTAGTCTATTGAGGTCGACTAGAAACCGAGCGAGACATGGGAGCGTGTCTCACTTTTACGCAAGGAGAATCTAGGGTCGGGGGACTTGATTACGTTAGTCATGCGACTAACGCCTTTTAAGTATCTAACTTAATTGTGTGTTAACTAAAGACATGGCAACACATTCAAAAACCTATTGTAAAGCCCTAAAGGCTTATTCAATTTTGGATGTTTTCTTCTTTTTAAGGGTTTTCTAATTTTTTGCAATTTTTTGATTTTCCTGATTTTTCTGATTTTTTTTGAATTTTTTTATATTTTTTATATTTTTTGATTTTTTAATATTTTCGAATTTTCTGAAATTAAAGAAAACAAACTTTCAAGATTTTTTTGATATTTTCTGAAAATTTAAGAAAAAGCATTTATTAATGTTTTTTTTTGGAATTTTCTAATCTTTTTTTAATTTTTTTTGGGATTTTTGAATATTCGGATTTTTTTGCATTTTCAAAAATCATTTTTAAATAAAAACAACTTTGAAAACTTTTCTGGGTTTTAAAAAAACGTCCTTTTTAATTTCTAGGGATTTTCGAAATTTTTTTAAGATTTTTAAGATTTTTAAGATTTTTTTAATTTTTAATTTTTTTTTTTAAAAAGTGATTCGGACCGGATCGGGTGACCCGGCCCTGCTAAACCGACCCGGACCCTATTGGTCCGGGCTGGGCTAGCGACCGGGCTGGCCGAACGGCCCGGTCAAAAATTCTTTTAAAATGGCCCATTAGCAAAATAAATTAAAATAGCCCATTTATTTTTAGAAAAATAAGCCCAATCACCTAGCCTAAGCCCACAAAAAATTGCTCAGCCCAGCCCTTGCCTCTTTCTATTTTCGGCCACTTCTTTCTCTCTTTTTTTTTCTTTTATTTTTTTATTTTTCTATTTTTTATTTCTTTTTCCCATTTTCCCATTTTTTATGTTTTTTTTTTTCTCTCCTTTTTAATCTTTTTTTTCTTTTCTGCATGCATATTTCTTCTGCAGATTTCCCCCGCCCCATGCAGGTCCTCCCTTCCCCATGCACGCCTGCCACTTCTTCTTCTTCTTATTTTATTTTATTTTGATCTTTTTTGTTTCTTCTTTTCTTTTTTGGTCTTCTTCTTCACGTCTTCTTCTGCGTGTTTCCCCCGACGCTGCAGCTCGCTTGGAGCTCCGTCCCCGGACCGACGACACCGGCGACCGACGAGTCCTCGCCGGCCCTTGGGAAATCGCCATGTCATCGCATGACGTCGGCCGTCCCACTATCCGGCGCCGAGCGCCGCCGACTGCCGGTGATCGTGAACACTCACCATCGCCGGAATCGGGGACACCCCGTCCGACTCGACGCGGCCCACTCATGCAAAATCGTCGTAACACTAAGAAAAGACGCGAAGGCAAGGGCGGATTCGCAATATAATAACAAACATCCAAGAAACTAGGCTACCGAGCACGGGTCCGGCGACGAAAAATTCTGGACTTCATTCAGTCATTTTAACAAACAAGGGGTATGCATTGTCGAAACGAATGATTTTTGGCTTGAACAAGAATCGACTCGGGCCCGAACTTCTAAATGAACGTGCTAGTATGCACAAGGACGTAAATGGAGGCACGGCAGGGGCCGGGGCTCACCCGAACTAGTCGGCGCGAGCTCCGGCCCGACGCCTTGCAGAAACAACACCAAAAATGCCTCTAGGAGAAGACCTACCTGGTTCGGGCGAGGCGTCACGGCAAGCGGCGGCTGACGAACGGACTCCGGTGGCGTTCAAACACTCTTCCGGCGTTTGCTCTCTCGTTCTCGGTCTCTCGGTCTCTCTCCGTCGCTCACTTCGGTCTGGGGTCTCCTCTCCTCTCTCGTTTTATTTGTTTCTCCTCGGTTTCTCCTTCTCAGTCCTCACCCCTCTCCTCTTCTCCTCCGTTTTTTGTTTTCTTTTTGCCCTCACTCCCCCTCTCGAGCTCTCTCTCTCTCTGGCTCTCGGTCTTTTCCTCCTCCTTTTTCTTTTCTTCCATTTTCTCCCCCTTGAACTCCCTCTCTCCGTCTCCTTTTTTTGGCGCTCTCCTCAGTTCCCCCTTTTTCTTCTCTCTTTTTTTTTCCGGTTTTTTCTCCCTCGGGTTCTCTTTCTGCTCTACTTCTGCTGACTTCTGCTGCCTCTTTTCCTACTGACTTGCTGCTATTGCTTTGCTTCCTGTCGGCTTGCTGCTGACTTGCTGCTGCCCATGCTGCAACTTGCTTCCATTTTTTATTTCCCTTTTGCAGGTGGCCGTTGCTGCGCGATGGTGAAGGATAGAAGAAGAAAAGAAAGGCGTGAGCTGGGCCGAAAAGGGAAGAAGAAAGGCGGGCCAGGCCCCGCGGGGAAGGGAGAGAAGAAGAGAAAGGGGCCGAGCAGGCCCAGCCATGGCCCGGACCCACTTTTTTTAGAAATTAACATGTATTTATATAAGCAAAGTAAATGGGCATTTAAGACAAAATAGATCGAAAAATCGGGTGTCAACACCAACGACCAACTCACGTCTGCCATCTTCAATGCTCTCTATATGGCTTAAAGCAGGCACCACGCGCATGGTATCAATGGCTCAGTTCATATCTGCTTAAAATCGGGTTTTCTGTATCTACTGCGGACTCTTCGTTTTTTTATTATGCATACTCCACATTAAAGCATTTTTCTGCTTGTCTATGTGGACGATATCATCCTCACAGGTTCATCTCAAGCTCCTCTACAATCCTTACTTAATTCCCTCCAAGGTGAATTTGCCATCAAAGACCTTGGACCCCTTCATTATTTTTTGGGAATGGAAGTCCAATACACTTCCACTGGCCTTTTAGGCTGCGCATGGTAACCATTCTCGTTTCATTTCGGAATAGATTTCTATTCCGCACCTATTTTTTGGGAAATCCGTTTGGTAAAACAATTTCAGTTTTCTATTTTTGAAGGCAGATTTGTTCGAAAATAGGTTTGGAATAAAAATCAGAACTGGAATAGAAATCAGAAACAAAATTTGTTTACTTTTCTGTTTCTAGAACAGAAATAAGAAATTATTTTTCTCTCTCTTCTCAACTAAAGGCTATCCTTCACGTCTCTTTTGGTTCTACCAAACCCTAATTTCTGCCTCCTTCTCCTTTTCCTTCTTCAACGCCTCCTTCACTCACCTCGAGCCCCAACCCCATCTTCCTCGCAAAACTGATCTTGTTTGCGTAAATCTTATCGAACACATCCGCGTACACCTTGTAAAACCCCTTCCCCGAATCGGAGTACCTCGAGAACACAGTGTTCAAGAAATACGAGAACAGATTTGGGACTGGCAAGCTCGACACCGAGTTGCTGCGGTCGGAGAACTAGATCTGCGAGCGGTGAGAATCATACCAGGCGCGCTCCTTGGGGTCAGAGAGGACCTCGTAGTCGTGCGCGAGCTCCTAGAACTAGGTGATGGCTTCCTTCAAGGACAGGCGGGATTGGACGAGCTTGTCCGGGTGGCGCTGGAGGGCGAGCTTCTTGTAGGCGGCGTGTATTTCCTCGGCAGAAAGGGGGAGATTTGCGGAGCAGCAGCAGCTTTTGTGGCCGCCGATTGCCGATCCAAGACGCGGCTCAATCAACTCCTTCGCTCCTTCTTCTTCGTCGTCTTCGCCGATTGCTGTGGCTGATGTTGTTGCTCCGGTCAGTTCCTATGCTCTTTCTATCTCCGTTAACTCTCTCTCTATCTCTGTGTCCTCATCTATGTTGAATACGCGTCAATATTTTCTTCTTCTTCTTCCAATCGCCTGACCCTGTTTCATGTGAATTGATTTGTCCTTACAATTTCAGAAAAAATTGACTGCTCTATGAGAAGGAAGAGTTACATTGCTATGACAGTAGATTTTTGAAAGAGTTTTCTTGATAACTTATGAGTAATGCAAATCTTTGGGGATTAGGTGGTCCTCCAGCTCATTCTTTGTAAGATAAAATTTTATGATGTCAAGTTTTCGTGATGACTATTAGTGTTGCGTTGAGAGAGGCGTTGCATTGCTTTCTTTGGGATTATTTGCACACTGCTCCTGGTCATGATCATGATTTTGTGCCTACATCAACTTGAAATCACCCAAAACTCAGTCTGTTGATTTAGTCCAAATCTGGTCGCTTGGCCTCAGTCTAGACCATTGTCGATTGGAGACAAAGACGGGGGGCTAGGCCAAGGGGCGATGGCTATTGATGGGAGTAGGAGATAGAACTTAGTTTCTATGGTGGACCATTCGTGTTGCTGGCATGTCAATCCCTTACCATCGATACAACAACGGTGGCAAGGGACATGGTTGGTCGAGCTAGACATCATGAGTTGGTCTAGCTGTGCTTGCCTTGGGCTTAGGAGGAGGAAAATTCTCTGCCTGTTCCCTCTGTGAACACATGAAAATGAGTACCATATGAAGGGTCTAAAAAGCCAGCCACTCACTAATGTTGAACGGAACTATGGGCATATACTAATTATAAGAAGAACATACGTCAAAACACATAGGAGTACATGAAAAACAAGTACTTGAATAGAGTTCAATTGATTACTCATTCCATTTTGTAATGATGCGCATCAAGTTTTAGATAAGAAATCACATAAGGATTGTTACATGATACATA
Source organism: Angophora floribunda (assembly GCA_014182895.1). Classification (NCBI taxonomy): domain Eukaryota; kingdom Viridiplantae; phylum Streptophyta; class Magnoliopsida; order Myrtales; family Myrtaceae; genus Angophora; species Angophora floribunda. Next base: position 20,343,946 of record CM024707.1, on the reverse strand, counting down.
ATGTGTAGCTCATTTGTTTTCCCCAATCGATTTTGTTTTTTTAGTTCCACGTACTCGTTCCATGCTCAATCCAAAGCTTGTCCTGTTTTGGTTCTTCGGGTGTAGTTTGTGAGTCAATGATGGTGCACTCTTTCAAATGAACATCATTGGGCAATATATAGTTAGATGATGGCAGGTTTATGACTTGCTTTTAGTTGCATGAAATTAGTAGTGCTAAGAACATCTAGATACTCTGTCCAATAACTAGAATATAACTAATTTATACCACGCTTGATATGTCATATACAACAACTGCAGCTGTTGCTCCTCGATAGTACATAGGGGCCAAGTTGTGATATTGTTCCTGTCCGGCTATGTCCCATATGTCGAACTTAACTGTTGCTTCGGCTAATGACAATATTTGCGTGAAAAATGCAGCTCCAATTGTTGGTTCCTACAACAGGGTTTTGATGAGCTGTAACATTTGATAAGACAAGTGAGACCAAATTTTAGGTAAAGAAATGAAAGGAACCTAACCTAGTTATCAAAGAATTGGCCTTTTATGAATCTTAGCACCAAACTTGTTTTCCCAGTTCCCATGTCCCCCAGGAGCACCTAAATAGATAAGCATGAAATAATTTAACTCAACCATAACCATGGGAGCAAATGGTATTTAGATCACAAATTTGCAGTTAGTTTGGCCCTAAATCTAAGCAACACTATCAGTTATGATGAACTCTTGACTTGTAAATATATTTCTGAAAAATCAAGATGACCAACAAAAAGTAAAAACTGTAGAACTAGATTGCAACTTGCCATTGCAAAAAACAAAAGCAGATGGAATTGAATGGAAACATGGCAGAAAAGATTTTGTCCAAGCATCAGTTTTTCATTTAATGTGCTTGGTATTGAAAATAGAAATGTTAAAAATAAGCCCAAACAAAAAATATGGCAAAAGAGAGTAACTTAATGTAGATGTGATTGTGGATTATTCTCCTCTTGTTTGTACTAGGTTAAAGGCCTAGAGTCAAGATTCTCGCTGCCAACGGATTCCCAATGGCGAGGCACAAGTAAATGCACAAAGCGAGTACTAATAGCAATTTTGAGTAAAAACCAAAGTATTTCAGATTGTTGTTTTTACAATTCTAATTAGGAACTAGAACCAAAACCTACACTCAAATGAACAAGGAACCAAGAAAGAACTCTGACCTTATAATGCTGCAAAGCTACCCATAAAGAATATACAATCAAAGTTGGAACCCTCCCAATTCAGTTCTAAGAATTGTACAATTACATGACGATGTTTCCTTTTAATTTTCTTCATGCGTTCTTTTCTATTGATAATCACAGAATATTTCATTGATGTGATCTTGACATGAAAGCTTTTTTGCTTGAACGGGTACAACAATTGATATGGCTCATTTGATGCTTAACCAGTTAAAGTTAAATGGCATCCCAAAAAAGAGGCTTTTATGGCAAAGTGGACTGAGCCTTTGACTAATGAACTTGTAAGTTTGTTAGTAGCAGAGGTAAAAAAGGGAAATCGCACTACATGTACCTACAACAAAATAGGATGGAATAACATACATGTCAAATTCAATAAACGGACCAGACTTCACTTTAGTATAGTTCAGTTGAAGAACAGGGTCAATAAACTGAAGAGGCAGTATGGTAGTTTCAAGAAACTTTTGTCTCAATCTGGATTTGGATGGGATGATGTAAACAATACAGTTGCTGTGGCGGATCAAAGTGTATGGGAGACTCACATTAAGGTATCACTTTATTTGGGTCATTTCATTTTTATTGTGAATGCAAGTTTTGATTGCATTGCTGACATATGTTATTATTGTGAAATTACAGGATAATAGTGAATGGGCTAAATTTAAGAATGATGGGTTTCCTCGGTATCCGATTTGTGTATTGTATTCGGTGATGCATATGCTCTTTTGGAGAGTATGCATCGGGAAATGTAGAAAAAGTGGTGTTGTCCTCGGAGGGAGACGACAATGGTGTTGATGGTGGCGGTGATGGTGGCGGTGATGTTGGTGGTGATGTGATAGGTGATCCGGAGGAATTGGATGAACACCATGTTGATGATGGAGACTTCACACCTAACGTGACTAGTACTTTAGACCGTCAGAAGCACAAGTTAGATAGGACTCCAAATTCCAAAAGGAGGAGGAAGAGTAGCACATATGATGTTTCCAGTGCCTGTAAAGCCATTCGCAAAATGATGAAATTCAAGACTAATCAATCAACAAGTGGTTCTGTGACCTCAGATGTCCCATCACCAGTAGACCCCTACTCCATAGGAGCTGTGGTTGCTGTCCTAAATGGCATGCCTAACTTGGAATAGGATCTTTACAACAAAGTTGTGAACCAATCATGTCTTAATGCCACTTTGAGAGAAGCTTTCATCATTTCTCTACCTGAAAGGAGACGTGGACTTCTGGAATCTCTTTAAAGAGATATTTAGAAATATTTTTAGCTTGATTTTGCTTTATGACTTATGTATTTAAGAATCTTTTTTTTTTTCGGATGCAACTATGAAAACTTTGTGGCTATTGTTGATTGTTATTGGATTCCTTACTTATTTGTTATGTTTATGTTCTTATTTCGTGTGATGTTATAGGTAATATGGAAGGTGGTGAAAGTAGTCTCCATAGTGATCAAGTATCGCGGTTGAATCGGTTGAACTCGACTTTGATGATTCTGATATCGATATACTGATAGCATGGTTATTTGTAGTTGCGGTGGATATGTCCATACACACGAGAGAACCTATCAGGGATAGCATATTGTTAGGACCCGAATGGATGAGAGAGGTTCTTCATGGGCATTCAGATAGAGTATATGAAGCTTTTAGAATGGAGAGACACGTCTTTCTTAACCTTTGTGATTTGATGAAGGCAAGAGCTTAGTTAGCAGATAGTCGATATATAAGAGTAGATTAACAAATTGGAATCTTTTTATCTATGATTTGTCACAAAAACTCAAATAGAAATTTATGTGAGAGATTTCAACATTCGGGACAAACGATCAACAAGTATTTCACTATAGTGTTGAAAGCAATTCTCGAACTAGCAAAAGAGATTATCAGACCACCTTCCTTTGATGTTGTCCCAAATGAAATTCTTATGGATCCCAACCATAATCTTTACTTCAAGGTAAGATTTTCATACATTTCTTTACACCATTAGTTTTATTTTATTAATAATATTGTATAATACTAGTCTTTGATAAAATGACAGGGGTTGCATAGGCGCTATTGATGGTACCCATGTTCATGCTTCTCGTACTGTGTCGAAGCAAATCCCATTTAGAGGCAGAAAAGGAATTACCACTCAAAATGTTTTGTGTGCATGTTCATTTGATATGAAATTTACTTTTGTGTATGCTGGTTGGGAAGGATCTGCCAACGATTGTCGGGTTCTATCAGCAACACTCGAGACTCCTCACTTAGAATTTCCTTGACCACCACCGGGTATTTACTTGTTCTATAAGGAGTACTTTCTTTATGATTGTGTCCCTTTTGCAAATCATGAGCAATATATGAATACCTTGTTATAGGAAAATACTACGTGGCAGACTTTGGTTATGCATCAGCTCCGGGATTCTTAATTCCTTTTAAAGGTGAACGGTATCATCTAAATGATTATAGGGGTAGAGCAAGACGGCCAAGAACAGCAAGAGAGTTATTTAATTATAGGCATTCTTCACTAAGGAATGTCATTGAGAGGTCATTTGGGACATTAAAGAATCGCTTCTTTATTTTGAGACACATGCCTTCATTTGCAATTCGAAAGCAAGCATATATTGTAATTGCATGTTGTGCTATTCATAATTACATCCGTGATCAAGATAGGAGGGATAAGAACTTTTCCCTATATGGAGATCCAGTACCCGTTTGGTCCTACACAAGATGAGGCTACGGGGATACATCAACCGAGGAGGGAACTAAGATGAATATGCTTAGGAAAAGTATTGCCAATAAAATGGCAAGGGATCATAATATGCCGGAGATTCCATGAAATTGTCTTTTCAACTATTGTAATGTATTTTAATTATTTTGTATTTAAAGATTTCCTACGGTAGCTCTCGTAATGTGATGTTATATTGGAGGACATCCTATATTAACTCTAGTTATATGATATTGTATTTGAGGATTTCCTATCTTAACTCTTGTAATGTGATATTCTATTTGAGGATTTCCCTTATTTGTAGTGGTCTTTTATGACAAGCTTCATCATACTTCATAAAAATTACCAATTTTGCAAAATTTGCTGCAAATTACCTAATACCCGTTGTCTGAAGTTACAAAGCAATTCTTTACCTTTCTTTTCTCGAAAGTTTTGATATTTCTTGTTTCTTCACACTGCAAAACAAGCAAGAAAATAAAAGAAAACGAAAATAAAAAATACAAGAAAAGAAACCCCACAAACATCACTGATTCGCAATCCATACCAGTCACCACCTTCTCTTATTGTCTGAGAGAGAGAGAGAGAGAGAGATGGGTAAAATTCTTTTTGCAGAATTCAAAGCCAAAATTTAGGCACTTGACACGGTTGTCCGCCTTCAGAGAGATGGGTAAAATTTTTTTTGAAAAATTCAAAGTCAAAATTTAGGCACTTGACACGGTTGTCCACCTTCATTCTACCAAATTTTTGGGGACCTTTCGCTATTGCGCTCCAAAGTAATGCATATTGATCTCTCTTTTCTATTGTATTGAGACCATTGATAAGTATTTTGTTTGGCTGTAATTGTCTATCCAAGTGGATGTTGAAAATTTTTTGGTGAAAATTTAGAAAATATAATATAACAACTTTCACTTTGTATTTAATTTCATAAGCATTTGAAAATTTTAAGAATGAACAACTCACTTAATCCAAAAGAAAAAAATCTCTTTCAAGAAATAGAAATTTTTTTCAGTTATCAAACGCGTTTTTTTGTCCAGAAACTCATCCAGAAGTAGAAATAGATTTTCTATTTCCGTTCTAGAAATGATTTTTGGAATAGAAATGTTATCATTCATGCCCTTACTCAATCAAGCCAAGTTCACACAAGAGATCTTGCAGAGGTCCAAAATGACTGAAGCTAGAGCTACTCCTGCTCGTTGTACCACTGATGAACCATTATCCGCTCACTCTAGTGATCCTATGCTTGATCCTGCACTTTATCGTAGCATTGTTGGAGCTCTTCAATACCTCACCCTCACACGCCCAGATATAGCTTACTCTGTGAACACCGCCTGTCAGTTCCTTCATGCTCCCACCTCTATGCATTGGCAAGCTGTGAAACGGATCTTGCGTTATCTTGTTGACACTCCACATCATGGGCTGCATTTTAACCGCTCATCCTCCATTGCTCTCCATGCATTTTTCGACGCAAGCTGGGCCGATGATCGTGACGATCGATGCTCAGTTGGTGGCTTCTGCGTCTTCCTCAATTCCAACCTTATTTCTTGGAGTTCGCACAAACAACGAACAGTTGCTCGCTCTAGCACCGAAGCAAAATACAAAAGCCGAGCAGACACTACAGCTGAACTCATTTGGATAGAGTTTTTGCTACATGATCTTCGGGCACTACCTTCACATCCGCCTGCACTCTGGTGTGACAATCTTTCAGCCATATATCTCACTGCAAACCCGATTTTCCATGCCTGCACAAAGCATGTGGAGATTGATTTTCATTTCATCCGGGAACACTTGGCACGTCATCAACTCTCAATTCATTATATTTCAACTGTCGATCAACCAGCTGACATTTTCACCAAAGGACTCTCATCAGCTAGATTTCGGATGCTTCGAACCAAGCTGACTGTCCACTCTGCCGAGTCAGCTTGCGGGGGGATGTTAAGAGAATCAATCAATCACCGACAATCACGAAATCTGCAACAATCAGGCAATCAACAATATTCTGGCTCCATTAAAGATGGTAACACCAAAGAAGGAAGATTGGAAGAATAAAGAAGGAAACCTGCAACACAATCTCCACCAAAGAAAGAAACAAATTGACAGAACCAAATCCCCACAAATCAAGCATCAACAAAATCACTACATCGATTCTCAATCGATGAATTGTGTTTCCTTTCAAAATCTCCTTAATTGTAGACATCATTCTTCTTGTGAAAGTCTATAAGTAGAGCCTTTGTAATTGTGCAAAACAAGAGACAAAACTACAAACACCAAAAGATTACTACACATTCCTTCTTCTGTTTCCTTTACTCAATTCTTTCCACAATATCCTATTCTCAACACAATCCAAACGGTTCAGATTCAGTTCAACACGTTCTCCATGGAAAGAGTCTCCTCCAGCAACTCGAGTCCCCAAGAAACAAGGAATTCGAACACCGACAAACTAAAGGAGAAATAGGAGTGTCAGTTACTCTCGTATATCTTGGATGTTTGCCAGGCTCCTCGTTATTGTCGCCATTATACTTTAATGGAAGATCCTGAAGCTTTTTCCTCTGCAGAATCCAAAGAACAAACTTATGAGAGCAGCCTGTGTGACTTGGCTCACTCGCGATATGGCCAACAGAACGAAAGAAACTTTGAAAAGCATTAAGGGCAAGGCCACCGAACATCAAAATATGAGAAGTCCGACGTAGCAGTGACATGAGTGTACAGTGTACACACTCCCTCGAAAGAGTCTTATGCGTTGTATTCGGTTCTGGCCATAGCATCGAGCGACACCAGGAGTTCCCCCAAACACTTCATTGGGAAGTGTTTTCGAAGAAAGTCCCATTGAAGTGCTCAGGAGAACTCTAGGGGACACCTGATTCAGTTGATGAGCAGAAGAAACAATGCAGTTCTCTATATATATAGGAACTGCTTCTCTTGAGGAAGGAGCATCGTGTGTCAGTATAAGGCTCTTGCCATGTACCTAGACGTGCCTCTGCGCAACATGGAAGTCCCTCAAATGCTTCGACATGAATTATTGTGGCATGCGATTCCTTTCCTTTGTCCTTCTTTATCAGCTTGAAATCGCTTTTTCCTCGTCTTCTGACAATGTAGTGATTAATTCACGGCTCAGCATGAATTCTGCCCATTTCTCGGCCTGCTTCATCTGCTGCCAAGCGCGCACTGTCTTGGCCCTCAGAATCCAGTTTTCAAAAATATATGATCTGGATTTTCAGATGTGTACGAGTCGTTTAACTGAAAATCTCTATTGATTCAAAAGTTGAAAGTCCTCTAAAGTGCTTGAGACATCCTCCACTGCAATATTCGATATGACTAGAACCTATCATTTGTAATTCTACAGTGCTTGAGACATTCTTTACAACGAGACGGCGTAGAATTCGTATTGATGGATTCGTAATTCTACTGAATGTCGTCCTAGCTCTTTCTGTTTCCTTTTGAAGAGGTTATTTTTCTGTATTTCCACTGTAACTTCCCCCATTTAGTTCCAAAACCTAATGAAGCATGAAAGAGCCCTCTCAAGAGAAGGCTGGTATGGAGAAAAAGGGCTTGTGGCAGCATGCCATCAGAAGATACTCTCGCTGTTCATCTGGTGCATGAAGACGACCGGATTCATTCCTCTTAATTGCATTAATCTGGTCACATCAGATGGTCCAGGACCCAAAAGGCATATCGTTTCTTGCGGAGACAGAATCTTCACCTAGATTTGTTATGTTCTTCATGAGATTTTGCCTTTGCCACACAAAAAGTTCAAATCTCATCTCTCAAAAAGCATATTATTCCTTGCACCTCAGGAATTCTAGGCTGACTAAAAATTTCTAAATCGAAATATAACTTGGGTTGTAATCGACTTCTAGAGCACTTGGGGTCTCGCTTAAAACACGACATTGCGTAGGATTAATCGCCATTCCGTCTGAAACAAGTGAAGTTATCAGATTACATAAAATTCCCGACATCGCTTTTGATGGAAAAGCATGCAGTTTACTCCCTCAGACTTGTTTCTCAGGTCATTCACCTAACATATGGATTTGAGTCACTCATATTCTCCGCTACACTTTACTAGGGCTAACCATCCTTTTATTCATAAGCATCGAAAGCAATCTCAGCATGTTAAATGCCGGAAATCTGAAAGCAAAACTTTGGCATCCGAGAAAAGGGGATAGCAACAAAACTTGTGGACATTCAACTTGATGTGATTCCTCCCTCCCTTATCAATCTACCTAAGATATCTGACCAGATCATTTTGGTCAATCAAGAATTGATAAATAACTTTATTAGCATAACAATTTTTGGACTACTGTGAGAATAATAATTTATTATGAGCCATTAATTCTTGAAAGAGTGATTCCTACAACAATTTATAATTATTTTTTATTTGATTTTTTTATTCAAAATAGGCTATTATTCTCATGGTAAATTCAAAAGACCGTTGCCTAATCATTTCTCGTTGACGAATTTCTCCTCTTTTCCAAGTTCCTCCCTAAACCCAACCTCCTTTCTCTATGGGAATCACGAGCGCTAAGTTGTCATTATAAATAGCAGTTACTTACTTTGTTCAACTAGATGGACGGTTGAGCTGAATTGGGCCTTCGATGGCCCAACAGGGTCCCTATTTTTAATTTCCCTTGTTGTCGGACCTCTCATTTTACAACAACTAGTTTGCAAAATCATTGCTGGAAAGATCAATCCAAATTCATTCCCCGTAACAAAAACCACAAATGTAATAATCTTAGCATCCGTTTGTTTGAAAGAAAATTCCTTTTTTTGATATTTGAACGATGGAAAACATTTTTCGTAGACTGAAAACAACAAGCTTGGATTAAAGGAAAACGACTTTCCTTTTTGGTGAGAGAAAGGGATAAAAAAATTTGAAATCAACTATTTTTTTAAATAATCTCCTTGAAAAATATTTTCCTTTATTGTGAAGTATTCAGTGAAATAGACGCATCCTTAGTTAAACTTTGTTAATATATGATCAAAAAGTTTTTCGATGTTTGGATATTATTGGAAAATGATTATAATAAATTTATTTCATGAAAAAAATTGGAATGTTTAATTTAAAAAATATTTTAAAAAATTATGTCTTTATTCTTTTATTTTTCTTTTTCAAAAAAATCGAATTTTAAAAAAAAAAAAAAAAATCTTTTTTTTCTCTTTTCTTTTTCTTTTTCTTCCCTTCATCGATCGCAGCCCTCGACAACGGCTAGTTTATAGGTGCAGGTTGGTACAACTTGAGGTTGCCAGAAGTGGCAAGACTTGAGCCCCCAAGGTCAATAAGCTCAAGCTCACCCCTAGCTGGTCTATGCTTGGCGATTGGCTAAAGAAAGAAGAAGATTTTTAAAAAATAATAATAATAAATTTAAAATTATATTATATTATATTATTTAAAATAAGCAATTCCAAAAGGTATTTTAATCTCTTTAGATTTAGGAATTCATTTATCAAACAGCATTCATTTCAAAGTTGTTTCTCAAAATAGAATTTATCAAACAGTTTTTGCATTTACCCCAAAGCCCTTTAGGCTAAAAAAAGAATTTACCAAACAGTCTTTGCATTTACCCCAAAGCCCTTTAAACTGCTTTGCATTTATTCAATGAGCTTTCTAAATGTCAAATTCCAATGGGCTTTTTAAATGTCGAACCAAACGCACCCATCTTTAAAAACTTAAAGGAGGTAGCTACTCAATAACTTTGGGCAAATAGAGAAAACCTTGTTCATATTCCTTGTATTCACCCATCTTTAACCCATCTTTAAAAAGCTTAAAGGAGGTAGCCACTCAATAACTTTGGGCAAATAAAAAAAACCTTATTCATAAGCTATTAAGGGGACGAGCTATCGGACATGGTGACTTTCACTGGTTTAAATTACTAGTCTAGTTTGCTCTGTGAATGAAAGTCCTATAAAAGGGTAAATGACTTAGCAGGATAAAATTCCCTAGATACGGAATGCCCATCTCAAGTTAATGGGATGAGGCCACGTGCAACACGGATACCATTACATCTTTTTGGCTCCGAAGAGATAGAGAAGATATAAGGGAGCTCCATATAGATTCTTCCCTGTGCTGTGACCGAGGCCTGCGAACTGGCCGTTCAAAAAATTGGAGGGAATCTCCTCCCCCGTCCTCGGCTGCTCTCTACTCGAGGATCCATTCACTCGAGTCGGATCACAGCCCTGGTATCTGTTTTCGTTTCCACAAAGTCTCGACCTTTGAACTTATTTGTCAAATCGGCCGCTCGATACCCCGTATCCGTCTCCGTTTTGCGCAAAGTCTCGGCCTTTGAACTTATCCATCAAATCGGGCGCTTGAAAGGAACGGCCTTGGGCGGTGCTCGATCTCGAATTATAACCATTTATCAAATTTAATCCGATGAACGAGATCGTATCGCCCCACCTACCATCTACTGGTATTTATGCCAAGAACATTCTAAACCACCTAGACCACAGCATAATTATGGTCTAGCTGGTCTATGCTTGTGTCATGGGCCAATTGTTTGGGATCGTGACCGTGCAGTAACTTACGCTATTTTGGATCACTTGGATTTTGTATCACTTGGGATCGTGCCTAAGCCAATCATTCTTTGGATCGATCGATCACTTGGGATCTTGGCTTATTGCTTGGGATCATACCTAAGCGGGATTATGCCTACTAGAGAGAAACTTTGAAGAGAGAATGTAATTTAGATTCTGAATAGTTGAGGGAATACACTCTTCTTATATTTGAGACTCTCGAATTATAACCATTGATCGAATTTGATCCAGCGGACGAGATCGTGCCGCCCCACCAACCATCTATTGGCATTTATGCAAAGAATATTCTAGACCACAGCATAATGGTATCGCTCATCCTGAAAATGTTCCGGAAGTACTTGTACCTCCCCAGGGACATTTTGGTCGTTCTTTTTCAATCATGAATAATCCATTAATCACGAAAATCTCGGATTCGTGACACTTGCGTGGAGGGTGTGGTTGATTTTGCTTTGATGAACAGGTGGACACCAAACAGCGTCGTTTACGTCCATTCGCAGGTGAGTGAACGCATCATCATTAAATCCGAAATTCACACAAAATTGAATTTGACAGAAATACGAAGTCCCTTGCAAGACACGAAGAACTCGGCTTCCTTCGAGAGTACTGTAATCACGATTCACGAGGCCCAATGTACCCGCTGTCCACCACCCACATGGGCTTTTTAGATTAAATGAATGAAAGCGTCCACTAGATTAGTTGAATAGCACACGTAACGAAAGTATCACGTATCATTTTTTGTCCCAATTTTATTTAAATATCACACAGAAAAAACTCAATACTTACTAACCTATATAGATTTCTCCGCCCATAATTAATTTAAGAAAAATTATGCAAATAATCTATAGACTTTGACTTAATATATAATATGATTTTTGAACTTTAGTACTATGTAAAATGTCATCCATAAACATTTAATTTGTTCAATTGATCCTTGAAATTTTAATACATATTCCATTTGGCTCCTGAATTATATAAAAATATTTAATATTATCATTGAATTTGAATTAATGAAATGGTAACATTTAACAATTTCATATAATCCAAAGACTTATTTTAACATATACAAAACATTTAAGAATCACATTAAATAAATTAAAAATTCAAGGTGGACATGACATATTAAAGTTTAATGATCATATTACATTATACATTAAATGAAAATTTATCAATAATTTGTAATAGTATATCTTAATTTAATCTCCACCCAAAAATAACTTTGTTAACTGGAATCAATTTCGATTAAATTATGTTGATTGGAGGCATCAGAAATTATCAAAATGTTTGACAGACCTAATCAATCGAATGAAAGTTCAATAGAGGATATTACAAATTAGTCCCAGTTGTATCAACGAAAAAGTCAGATATGACCGTGCACAATAAGATTTTTTTTTTTAATTATGTTATTGCTGTCAAATCTCTTTCTCCGTTGCGTCACTTTCTCCCCCACCTTCCACCGACCAGAACAGGTTTCTTCAGTTTTACGTCAACTGGTCTCTCTCGTGCAGGGAAATTCTTGTCGGTCTAATGTTTGCTAAGTAGTTTAGTTTTTCTTTTCCATTCTCTATCATTGTTTTCTTCAGTTTCACGTCGACGTAATGTGAGTGGTCGTGGATATCATCTTCTACATACCAAATAAGAGCAACGATTGAAGTGGAGCCCCAACCACGTGGATTCACCAATATTCATGGTCAAGCCTCCTATGTCAAAAAATAAGTAGGGCTGAGCATGATGGACCGCCCAAATCAAGACCGAACTAAATCAACTAATTGGGTTAGATTTCCAGAGAGATCAATATGGTTCCCAATTCCATCTATGGAACCAATGATTTATTTTCAGTCCGGTTCTCGATTCCAAAAGGGAATCGAATCGATTTTTTTTTAAAAGATATATTATTTATCTTGTTAAAAATAATATCAAATCCTAAAATAAATTATTTCATATTTTTAACACATATATAAATTAAATTGAACTAAAAAGTCTCCATTGAAGGCCTTTGTGGCCAAGGGACCACTAAAAGCCCTACTAGTCCCTTGCTACTTGAAGAATAAGCCTACTTATTAGAGACAAAGGCTTAAAGAGCCACCTCTCCCTCCCCTCACTTGCAAGAGAAAACCAAGCAAGACTTTTACTCACTTTGCTCATGACCCGTTTGGCTAAAATGAGCGTGATATATATATGAAATATGACTTGTGCTCACACAAGTGAAGTTTAATTTATTGCATATAGGCATATGTGTGATTGGTTCTAGTAGGATGGTTTGGCAACTGAATTGGATTAGTTAATCCGAATCCAAGCCACTCCAGTGAAAAAAAATTTGGCCGGTTTTGTTGAATCGACCTAGATTGGAATTGATGGTTCGGATTGGTTCCCAATTCCACCTTGGAACTAGATTTGACTGATGGAATCGCGAAGTAGACCGGGAATTGATTACCCCTAGACAATTGAGAGAATGTTTAATTTAGTTAATTTATATTTGATCTTAACATTCATATTCTTCTAAGATTTTATGTCAATTTTCAAGTACATAAGCAAAGACTGATGTGACAAGAAAGTATTGATAATTTTTTAAACAAAAAAAAGAAAGCTATATCTAACAACTCATTTATCTTTTATAATCATTTTACAACAGATGTCTTGAATTTGAGAAAAACCATATTAGATTTTCCGGTGCAATAGTCGAATCTAAGATCACCAACTTTTCCAAATTGAAAAAAAGCTTCAATGATTCATTCAAATCATTTCACGATTGATTTTTGTCATAATCATCGTCCATAAATTCCCCAAACCACTCGTGTAATTTTAAATCGACATCACAGCCTTTATCAATTTAAATTACAACTTATGTTCGCCGTTGCAATTCGAGCTTCAAATGGGGCAACATGCCTTGCCGTAAAAAATTCATATAACTGTTTTTTTTTAAAATGTTTTTTTTTTTTAATTGCAAAAGTGACTAAGAGTGCGTTTGGTTGGCTTTCCCAAGGGGCTTTCAGCCCCGAAAGCCCCTTGGGAAAATGCAAGTGCGTTTGGCTTACAATTTCGAAGGGCTTTGGGGAGATGCAATTGCATCTCAAAGTATCCTTAAAGGCCCTTAGGTGAATGCAGGTCTGGAGGTGCATTTGCAAGTTGCATTTTCGGAATGCAACCTTGAACGATCACTGTTCATCTTCCTCACGTGGCCAACACCGCCGATGACCGCCGATGACTACCGACGACCGACGACCGCCGGCGACCGTCGGCCACCAAGGAGGGCGACCGCCGACCAAGGGGGCGACCGCCTGGGTTGCCTCCTCAGGCGGCCGTCACCCGTCTCCTGGGTCGCCGCCTCAGGCGACGCCCGTCGCCTGGTTCGGGCAACCCAGGCGATCGCGCGACCCAAGCGACAGGCGACCGCCGCCTGCGATCGTCCGACCTCAAGCGGGGCTGCCTGAGGTCGCACGGCGGCCAGATCTGGCCGCCGGAGTGTGGCCGGCGGCCAATCTAGCAGCCGGAAAGTACATTTGAAAAGAAAAAAATATTTTCAATTTTTTTAAAATATAAAATTTCGCAAAAGCCCATTGGCAAAATATAGTATTCACCAAACGGCACTTGGGTCAAAGTTGTTTCACAATACAAAATTTACCAAACAGTATTTGCATTTCGAGAAACCCCTTTAGCTCAAAGATATTTGCATTTTCCCAAGTGCATTCCCCCAAAGCCGAACCAAACGCACCCTAATATGATGGAGTGCACGTTTCTCCTGTAGATCTCGTGGAATGAACTCCAACGTGATTATATTCCAACTCGTTGCCGACATGGAGCTTGTTGGCCTTTTCATTAAATTAGCAGGGGTCGTTGGTTCTGGATATTATTGTCCAAAATTTAGGAATAAATGCAATGATTGAAGTACAGCCCCTACCACATGGCTTCTCCAATATTTTTATGGTCGAACCTCCTCCACGCCATCGCGGCTTGTTTATTAATTTGGTACTGAGAATGAGTTGGCCAATCGGCGACGCGTTTGCTTTGCCAAAAAGGAAGAAGAAGGGATTATCCAGACATCAATTTAGCCATAGAGGTCCAATGACATCTTTGGTACTTTAAACATGGTGTCGGAGCATCGGCTACACCTTTTAACTCGGTATATCTAAGCTAGTCTATGGAACAATAGGGTATGCCCATCTCTGACTTGACGATGCAAAAATATCTTTTCACAAATTATAGTTAGAATTTTAGGAAAAAGTCATTAAAAAACCCCTAAATTATATCAATTGTGGTACATTTATCTAAACTTTTTTTGTGATATCGAAAATTTCAAATTATATCTACCGTGACATATTTATCGTAAACTTTTTTATAACATAAAAAATCCTAAATTTATACTAATGTGACACATTTACCCTCTATTAAGAATTCGTTAGATATTTCTTAGCCAAATTATAGTCATGTGGGCAGATTTATTTCAATACCATTTGTTTTATGGTGTCTGTGTAAGTAGGTTTTTAATGATTTTTATTGATAGAATTTCAAGGGAAAATAAATGTGTCATAGGGGTACGAGTTTGATTTTCTTTTGTCACGGAAAAAAAGTTTAAAGTAGATATGTCGTAGTTTGTATGATTTAGAGTTTTTGGTGACTTTTGTCCTCAAATTTTTAACAAACCAAAGTTGCACCATACTCAATCTTTCTAGCTTACGCATGTGTAATTCACTCAAGAAAATGCATCATTCGTCCAAAATCTTGTCTAGAATGGACGAATCAAAATAAATTGAAAAATGTTAAGACATAAATGAGACTGTAAACAAAATTTCCTTGCTAAGGGATGTAACGGGTTTTTTGTTGAGTGCTGGGATAACCGGTACTCCTTAAATAATTTATTGGTGGGAACGGCGTTTTCTTTTTTGCCTCAATTGTAGTGAGAAATTTGGAATAGTCAAAATTACATAATATATAGGCTTAATAGCCGGGCTACGTGTAATATCCCAAAGAAATGTGTGTGACCTATATATAATTTCCTGGATGTTTCTCTTGTTTGTTAGATGCTGAATTTGACTTTTGTCACATTTTTTTTTGGTCGAATACTTTTGTCACATTAAAAGCTGGGGTTTTATTTTAGTTTTATTCTGTTCCTTATTGGTAAAAAATTATAGTGCTTCGTAAAGCATTTCGACGATATTCTTAAAAAACCATATGTATGGTGGTTTTAAGACATTAATTTTTTCATGTCGCTGTCAATAAATTATAGGGATGTGAAAGTTCTCGAATAGCTTTTTATTTGTTATTATGATTTGTCGAGCATGTTATAATTGAGACTTTTTTAGAAGATAATATGGATTTGCAACCAACATGTGAATTGTCCATTTTATTGCTTTGAATATACGATTCTCACCTTGGGTGAGCATCTCCCTATCCCTATGGTGATAGTTCCCTTTACCATTTGAAACCCTAACCCTAATTTTTTGCACCTTGATCCTACTCAATGGCTGCTTTCAGAGTCATTTTCCCTTATTAACAACCTCTCCCCTTCACTCCATTCACCCGTATTTCTGGTGGGGGGCGCTCTGACCCATGAAAACACCGCCCCAACCCTCAACTCGTCTGTTCCTGATTGCTCAACTCAAAGCTCCCTTCACCCACAAACCAACTCCAATACCTTGATTCTCAGCTGTTCGAAATCCATGGAAGAAGCCCATGCAAACAACCTCCGGGTGTTGGCCTTATGTCGGCAGATGGGAGATCTATGGTCCGAAGATGATCTCACGAACTTGGATTCTGCTACCCCTGCAAATACAAACTCGGTAAGTGAATTTCTACTATATGGGAAACTGTTCTCTAAGCCAAATGTCAACTTCCAGGCTTTTATAACCACAATGCGAAAGGCATGGAAACTAGAGGATGTAAAGTGTGAAGTGATTGAACCTGGGTTCTTTGTGTTCTTATTCAACTCGGATGAGGAAAGGAAGAGAGTATTACATACCGGCCCATGGTCCTTTGCTAGCAACTTGCTGGTCCTGAAGGAAGGGGACCCCAAAATCCCTGAACACTGCTATGATTTCCAATATTGCTCCTTTTGGGTACAACTAGCAGGACTCCCACGTGCTGCTGTTGAGGCTTCGATTGAAATGGTGGCTGGTAAGATAGGATGGGTGGAAGCCATTAAGATAGAAGCAAGGAATAATAGTGCTCATAAAATAGGGAAAGCCAAAGTATGTGTGAATCTGCTTAACCCCCTCAAAACAGGCACTATTATTTATCTGGGTGGTCACAAATGGTGGATTAATTTTAAATACGAGCGTCTGCCCCATTTCTGTTACTCATGCAGGCACATAGGCCACTATGCAACTGCTTGTCCAAAAATATCCTATGAAGATTCAGGCTTACCTCAGGATAAACCGGGATGCTATGGCTCTTGGCTAAAAGCATAAGCAAGGGAACTTAGTCCCTGCTGGCACACTTTTTATGGGGAACTTACTACACCTCAGGAGGAAGAGGAAATGGTGCCTGAAACCCTAGAGGTTTCGACAGGGACTAACCTGCAAAATTACAGCCACATCAATACCAGTCAAGCCATTATACTATACAAACTAGAAGGTATCCAGCAGGGGGAAATGGATGATCCATTAAACAAAGGCAAATGGGTCCAACAAACACTAAAGCTGACCCCATACTCCACAGATTATGGGACAGTAACAGGACATGTCACTTCAGAAAAATTTAGCTCGAAAAAACATGTTGCAAAGAAACTGAAATGCTTCAACCCTTATGTGAAAAAGGGATCCCTTGCTAATTTAGTCGATATCGACAACCTTACAAAGACACCAATTCTGATTTGGGAAGGGGTTCAAACACGGGCTTTGGTGGCTAGCCCTAATAAGCCACCAATGCAAAAATGAAGCTCCTAAGCTAGAACTGTCAAGGTTTAGGCTCTCCCTTGACAGTCCAGAATCTAAGAGCCATGGTAGCTCGTGAGAGGCCTAATATAGTTTTCATTATGGAAACAAAAAATAAAAAAAAATGTTGTGGATCGTGTCAAGAGGAGAATTCAGTTAAGCAACTCCTTTGTGGTTAATCCAGTGGGTACGGCGGTTGGTCTTGCTCTATTATGGGATGAAATGGTAAGAGTGACAGTGGGGTATAGCTGTGCCGATCGGCTGGAGGTGGAATGTGAGGACCTAGAAAATGGAGTAAATATGCATCTTTCTCTGTTACATGCCCCTACAAATTTTCAACAGTGAGTTAACTTATGGAATATGGTACGTACATGCAATGCACCCTTTAATTTTCCCTGGCTATGCATTGGAGACTTCAATGAAGTACTTTATCAATGGGAGAAAGTTGGGAGACGGGAGGTTGAGAGATATCGAGTTATGGCGTTTTGGGAATTCATTGACTCTTGTGCTTTAATGGAGATTGCAACCAAAGGATGCGCCTTTACATGGACTAATAACCATGAAGGAGATGAGTTAGTCAAAGAAAAACTCGATCGTGCTCTTTGTAACATGGAATGGAGAGCAATCTTTCCTTAGGCTGAAATATACGCTTTCCCTGCCATAGGTTCTGATCATAGTCCACTTTTGCTTAGCATGGAGTCACCAAGAAGGAAAACTCAAAAACCATTTAGATTTGAAGCCTATTGGGCTAACCCATCCAGAATTTACAACAGTGGTGAAAGAGGCATGGCAGGAAAATAGGGGAACCCACCAAAGCATCGCTAGTCTTACTTTGAAAGTTAAACAAGCCTTAGGGAGGTGGAACCAAAAAACATTAAAAAATGCAGCAAAACAAATTGAAGAATGCCGCACAAACTCATGGATATTACAAACTCTACAGAAGGAGCAGCTCAAGGAAATGAGTACCGGCGCATTAAAGAACAATTAGAAGGCCTCTGGAGACAAGAGGAAATGTACTGGGGAATGAAGTCTCGCATCAATTGGCTTCGGTGGGGTGATCGCAACACAAAATTTTTTCATGCTACCGTTGTTTAGAGAAGACAGAGAAATAGTATTACCATGCTAAAAATTTCTGAGCAGGAGTGGAGTCGAGACCCTACAATTCTTAAGCAACATATTACTGATTTTTACAAGAACCTATACACTTCTGTGGGATCGAGAAACTATAGCCTAGTTATAGAACAGTGTCCAATGGTGGTAACTGAGGAGATAAATGCAGACTTAACAAAATCAGTTACAAGAAAGGAAGTGCAAGACGCTGTTTTCCAAATGGGTGTGACAAAGGCCTCGGGGCTGGATGGGCTTAATGGAATCTTTTACCAAAACCTATGGTCTACCATAAATGAAGACATATTCAGGATGGTTGATAGTTTTTTTACTCAAGGTAGCTTCAAT
This sequence comes from Angophora floribunda, assembly GCA_014182895.1. Lineage (NCBI taxonomy): Eukaryota > Viridiplantae > Streptophyta > Magnoliopsida > Myrtales > Myrtaceae > Angophora > Angophora floribunda. The sequence continues at coordinate 20,325,201 of CM024707.1, read as the reverse complement.
CCAGTCCTCAATAGCACCCAGATTACCCTCATTCCTAAAGTGGCATCCCCCGAAAGCATTACCGAATACAGACCCATAAGTCTTTGCAATTTTAACTACAAGATAATCGCAAAGGTTATGGCCAACCGATTGAAAACCTGGCTCCCTCAGATTATTTCCCCTGAGCAAAGCGCCTTTATTGGAGGTCGTCAAATACAGGACATTATTTTCATTGTCCAAAAGGTCCTACACCAGCTGAGAATCAGGAAGAGAGAGAAAATTCGGAGCTGTCCTAAAACTTGATATACATAAAGCCTATGATAGAGTGAAATGGGATTTCTTATACGATTGTATGTTACAAATGGGGTTTTGTGTGCAATGGGTCTCGCTGGTAAATTTCTGTGTTTCCTCAGTAAGTTTCAAAGTTAAAGTGAATGGGGAACTCTGTCAACAATTCTCTCCTACAAGAGGGTTACGACAAGGCGACCCTCTTTCCCCATACCTATTTATCATAGTGGCAAATGTGCTATCCTCATTAATGGCTAGAACTGTACAAGATGGTACAATCAAAGGAATCCGGCTTAACAACTCTTTGTCCGAGTCCTATCCCATCTTCTGTTTGCGGGTGACGCCATCTTCTTTTTGGAAGGAAGAGTGGAAGAAGCCCAAAATTTGGCAAACACCTGGAATTGCTACTGTTTTGCCTCCGGTCAAACCATAAATCTAAACAAATCAAGGGTTTTCTTTGGAAGAAGCTGCCCCCAACAGTTACAAAGGAACATAGCCTCAGCACTACGGGTACCTATATTGGAGAAAACAGGAAGTATTTGGGTTTGCCTCCCATTGGGGGCAAACCAAAAAACAGATGTTTTCAGGACTACTTAGGCGAATAGACAGAAAATTGGAAGGGTGGAAGGAGAAATTAATATCTAAAGCCGGGAAAGAGGTCTTACTTAAAATGGTGGTACAAGCCCTACCAACCTACGCCATGTCCATATTTAAAATCCCTATCTCTATTTGCAAAGCAATTGAGAAAAAGATTGCAAATTTCTGGTGGAAACAGAATGCGCATCGAAAAGGCATACATTGGAAGAAGTGGGACATTCTGAAAACCAGGAAAGATAAAGGGGGACTTGGATTCAAACACCTAGTCGACTTCAATCATGCCATGTTGGGTAAACAAGCATGGAGATTATGCCAAAACCCAGATGCGCTATGGAGCAAGGTGTTAAAAGGGCTCTACTTTCCTACTAACAACTTCTGGACAGCTAAACGAGGTACTCGACCATCATGGGGATGGCAAAGCTTACTGAGGGGCCAAGCAGTTATTGAACCCAACATAAGATGGGTAGTTGGGGACGGGCAGCAAATCAAAGTCAGAGAAGACAGGTGGCTACCAATAGGAAAACTTGGAGGGCCTTATAACCAAAACGAGTCTAAACTTTTGGCGGACCTCATTAACCCAGGACTACGACAATGGAACTCACCATTTATCTTTGGCATTTTTGACAGCCACATAGCACAACAAATCCTAGCAATTCCCCTTAGTATAAATGCAAGGCTAGACAAATTGATGTGGGCTTCTAGCAAGTGTGGTGTATACAAGGTCAAAAGCGGCTACAATCAACTACGCAACCAGCACGCGAAATCAACAGAGCAACAAGCCTCCTCATCATATCAGGTTCCTAACAACCTATGGATTGCAATATGGAAACTGCAGACTAATCCCAGAATACGTTTTTTTATGTGGAGCCTGTGTAGTGAGAGCCTTCCCACGAAAATCAATCTCTATAAAAGGCAAATTGTACCTGATGATATTTGCCCAATATGCACCCTAGCCCTGGAGTCAACGGAACACCTGTTTATAGGGTGCGGATGGACTAATCAGCTTTGGACAGACTTAAACTTGGAAGTCCCTATTAATCCAGCACTAATTACACGAATTGATAAATGGGTGCACGAGTACCTGTCTTTGGGAGCTTTGGCGCAAGACAAAGCCCTATTTTCGACAGCTCTCTGGTTAATATGGAAGGCTCGTAATACGCTACTTTTTCAGGGTCGAATGCCTAATCCGACCTACATCTAACAAGAGGCGATCATCACTAACCAACTACAGCAGAAATGGAACGCATAGAAACCGGAACCAGCAAGGACTCACCACGCTGTCATCAAGCAGTGGCTTTCTCCGGCGTTCAGCTCAGTGAAACTTAACACCGATTGCTCCTGGTCGGCCTCGGATTTGAAGGGTTCGGTAGCTGGGCTTTGTAGAGATAGCGCCGGGGTGCTCCTTGATGGTTTTGTGATGGAGATCCATGCCCAATTGGCTGAGATGGCCGAAACCCTAGCAGTTCGTGCGGGGTTGAAGTGGGTAGAAGACAACAGGAACTCAAACTATTCTAAGCGGAGAAGACTTCGTCAACCGATGGAGATCGCACGTGTTTCGTCTTCCGATCGCTTCTCGCAAAGACATGCCATTCTAGGCCAAACCGAGCCAACATGGGCTTTACGAAGCCTCATCGGACTGCCGAGAGTTCTTTGGGCCGTCTACCGAATACCCAATTGATTTTTGAACCGAGAGGCGCAAATAGGGCTGCGGACTGGATCACCAAAACCCATCAATTCGGGACTCTCCCCCTCGATTGGGTTCTCTTGCCACCATAACAACTATTTTCTTTGTTATGTTTAGATGCAGGCACTGACTGTAATGTTCCTTATGGTAGACTATCAATGAAAACTTCTTTTCACGACCAAAAATAAATAAATTGTCCATTTACTAATTAGGTTCAGATGTCTATTGGTGAAATGTTAACATGCTATGTCTATCTTCATGGATAATGAATGAATCAGAAAATATTTTTTACAAAACGATTGCTTCTATCGTTTAAAAAAATGAATAAACAAAAAATATTTTCATTGTTCAAAAAAATATTCAAATATAAATTGTTATTGACAATAAAAATAATTTTCATCATCTAATTATTTCAAGCGATTCAAATAATCAATTTTATAAAAATATTTTCTGCCAAACAAATGAAGATGTCAAACTCTTTTCTTGAAAGAATAACTGAGGTCACGAAGGTTAGCCCCATTTTGATAGTTCAGAGGTGGATTGATAAAATTCAAATTTCCTTTTCAATTATTTCCACGATTAATGTTTAACATTGAGAGAAACCAAATTGGGGTTTCATTTGCCATGATCAAATCTACTTTGGGATAATAACACACATTATCCATGAACTTTTCATTTGTTTAATGTAATCTATGAACTTAACTTAATCTTCAATGTAGTCCCTAAATTTTCAATTTGACCAATATAGTCTATGAACTTTTGGTATATATTTAATATAGTGCTTGAACTATTTGAATATGTTTAATGTAGTCATTCCATTCATTTAAGATTAATGACAATATTGAACATTTTTATATAATCCAATGACTAAATTGAACATGTAAAAAGTTCAATGACTATATTAAATGAACTAAAAGTTTCATGGTTCACATTGTACATTGGGCAAAAACTTATGAACTACATTGTACAAATTAAAAATTTATGGACCACATTGCATATTAAGGCAAAATTCAGAAACTGTTTATGTTATTTTTCCATCTATTATTTATCACCAATTTACCTAAATTTTTTTTATATAATCTTAATGACTAATTGTGCTAATTATCTTCTATAAATTTCATAACCGCTCATGTAATTGTACATTGACATCACTACCTTTATCGATTCAAATTATTAAATTATCAACCATCGCATCTTAAATTCAAATGGTAAAAGCAAACCTCACTATAAAATCGATATAATTTGTTTTAATGTTTCTATTTTTCAATCTCTCTTTCTTTCTTTTTTTAATTCCTCGGCCCAAACTCAAACATCACAATTTAATAATAATAGTGAATCTTGAATTTTCTTACTATAAATTTCGAAGGGATAATAACATAAATGCTTTTCGAACTTTGACTTATGATGCAATGTAGTTCCAAAAGTTTTAAATTTTTTCAACGTGGTATTTGAACTCTGGATCAGGGATTAAATTGAACATGTACCAAAAGTTTGGGGACCACATTTCAATTGGGTTAAAGTTTAGAGATCGCGATGAATAAATTAAAAACACAAGGACCACATTGTGCATTGGCCAAAGTCAACAAATCATTTGTGCCATTATCCCAAACTTCAATTACAAACACCTTGTATAAGTGGTGTTAAAAAAATGTTTTTCAGAAGGGTAAAAGCCACAAAAAACTCAAAACTTTACTCAGCATGACACATTTATCTTAACTATTTTTTATGACACGAAAAACCCTAAACTTATGTATGCGTGACACATTTATTCAAAACATTTTTCTGTGAGACAAAAAATTATAAACTTTTATTCGTATGATACATTTACTCTAAATTTTTTTTTATAATACAAAAATCATAAATCTTTTTTCCATGACACCAAATTTTTAGAATAAATGTATCACATTATATGCATTTGGAGTAAATATATGCATAAGTGCAAATTTAAAATTTTTCATATCACAAAAAAATTTAAAATAAATATGTTACGATGGGCCAAGTTTGGTGGCTCTTTCCCTTTCTAGGAAAGGAGGGAAATAAAAGATGAGAGGGTAAAATCGGCTGGGATTTGGCGCGCTGTTCCGGCAAATTGCATCCAATTTTCATCGGCTCTTCGTTTCGAATTTTATAAAGACAGCTGGCGCCACCCACCAGCCACCCACAGTGCTTCCTCCGCACTCGACAGTAGTATTCCGTGACAGCGAATTCCATCCACTGTCCGCACGTTTCCCTTTTGGTCCCTTCCCAATGAATGCTCTTTACTCTTCCCTCCCCTCTCGCCGTCGAGATATCGATATCTCGCCGGACCTCACGACCCGCCGTCTCTCTCCGGCTGAGCGTCCGACCCATTTTCTCGAAATGAAGCTGCAGGGCAATTCGGCGGCGGAGATCATCGCCGGCAACGAGGACCTCGTCTCCGAGATCCTCCTGCTCCTCCCCGCCCGTTCCCTCCTCCGGTTCAAGTGCGTCTCCAAGGGGTGGCTCGCCATCATCTCCGGCCCCCACTTCTCCCGCCGCCACGCCCGCCTCCACGCCAGCCCAAGAGTCTCCGGCGTCGTGCTCCGCCGGACCCCCTCCGAGCACCAATTCCTGCCGCTGGGCCGCGGCGATGATCCCCTCTCCGGGTGCCCGTTCGAGTGCCTCGATTTCGTCCCCGACCCCGCCGGCTTGAAGATCCTGCAGTCTTGCGGTGGGTTGCTCCTGTGCTGTAGCTTCCGCAAGATCGGGTGTCAGCGTAATTACTACGTCTTTAATCCGACGACGAGGCTGTTCGCGACGCTTCCCCAGCTGGGGGGTGCTTCCTCCTGCGCTACTACTGTTTATGGCGTGAGTCTGGCCTTTGACCCTTCTCAATCGTCTCACTATGATGTTGTTTGCGTTCGAAGCACTGTCGAATCCGCGTACCATTATCAAATTGAGATTTACTCGTCTCGAGACCGCGGATGGAGGCTTTCTGGGTCTCCCTTCGTCGCTCCGTTCGATATGGTGTTCGACAACGGTGTCTTTTGGAATGGCGGGGTTCATTGGATTAGCCCAACGGGGGCTTCCCTGTGCTTCGATGTCAAGAAAGAGCAGTTTGGGAGGATGCCGAGACTTCCCATTTCGGAGAATCGGGGGTGTAGGAGGTTCAGGTATTTTGGGGAGTCTCGTGGGCATTTGCATTTTTTTGAGATTTATGGGTCACGGACTGCTCAATTTAAGATTTTCGAGTTGGAAAAGGATTATTCTGGGTGGTTTGTGAAATATCACGTGGAACTTGATTCCATCGTGAGTGCTTTTCCGGAGGTGGTGCGCGATTACATGGATCCGGGCTATATGAATTATTATGCGTTTGTTATGCTTCATCTGGTCAGAGAAGAAAACGATGAGGAGTCATCGCTGTTAGTTCATTTGCCAGGTAAAATCCTGACATATAATGTTGGTGACAAGACTTTTAGGAAGCTTTATGAGATACCAGCTGATCAATCTAAAGGGTATGGCTCATTACACTATGGGTGGCTTGATGCTTATGAATTTATCGAGACATTAGCTCCTGTTTGATGCAAATCGCTTTCCTTGTTGATATTTCTGATCTGTAAATATGCAAGTTTCTTTCAGTTTTATGTGCATCAACGTAATGTAATATATGCGGCTTGAAGCCAGTTAGTGCCTCCGGTGATGATGGTATTTTCTTCTCTCCCGTTGATGGCCATGATATACGTAATGCAATGTCTTTTATTTGTGAGAATGAGATATGTCTAGGATGACCCATTTGGAAGGATTTTTCTGTGTATAATCTATTGATAAATCCTAATTTATACTCTGTACTGTGTATGATTTATTGTATATATCAGTGATATTTGAGAGTTATGGTAAGTTCTGCTTTCTCCATCTAGCTGACGGCCAAGGTCAATGTGGAGTTCCTCTAGATTTGCTGCTATGACAATCTCACTTGATCGTAAACTTTGCTGGGTCTTCTTTCTTCTTGGATAGTGATAAGTACGGAATCCCAATCCAATCCCTTGCTTAGGGCTGCTGAAACAATTGAATACACTAGACTAATTTATTTGTGCTGAAGCATCTTGATAAGATGATATCATTATTTGTTTCTCTTTTCCCTCCTGGAGTTGATTTGTTTCCTCTGCTTTTCCATACACAGAATGCTCTTCTTGAGTAGGTTTTTAACCATAAGATGACTAGCAGTGAAGTTTGTCATGTTCTCATCTTTGGGTGCATCTCCACTTCCTGAGTAATAATTAGTTGATGACAATCGAGTGATGAAGACAGGAAGGGGCAAAGAACTGCACCAAATAATTTAAAATGTCCTATTTTGGTGGTTAATAGTGCATAAAATCTGAGAGAATGAGGTGTGGTTCTTTTGCAATATTTAGTGTTTACTATGTTGTGCTGCTATGTAGATAATGTTTGCATGGATACTGAAGCTTGAGGTGTTTTTACTCTTTATCATAACATTTTTGAAAATATCAATGTTCTGGATCCGATGATTCCTCTTCTAAAACAAATACTGTTGTGAGCTCTGCTATGTATGGGTAGTTCACCTGTCTGCAATTGGCTTTTAAGTTTCCCTTTTTGTGAGTTGTAATACTTGTTTTGACATGAAACTTCTGAAGCATAATACATAATCTACGTAGCCTATAGATGTCATTGGACATACTTAATCTAGCTATGAAACCTAAGGATAAGATTTGGAAATTGTCTGAATTTCACTTCAAAAGATATCACCATTCCTGTTATCTGCATTAGCATCTGTTTGTCAGTGAAGTCTTTTTGTGATGTAGGATTGCCTTTCCACTTTATCCTTTGAGGGCATTTAAAATAAGGCCGGGAAGTTGGCTTCCTCTTTTTGCTGATGAGTCCTACTGTTGGTGACAGAAAATGTTTGACTTTTATCGTGCTCATCGTCAAGTTTGCGATCACTGTAGGTGTAGCTTGCTTGAATTCAATGTTATCTTAGCTATGATCATGTTATGGGCTTTTGAATGAACATCAATGGCCTACATTGTCATGCAAGTCTTAAATATTCTATTCCTCCACCTGTTTTGTCTTGTCAGTGAGGCTGACTTGACTTAAGTTTGTAAGATTTCTTTACCGAGACCTATTTTCTCAGAGTGCCTAACTGAGTTGATGATTTGGCTGTGAAAGTCTAGAACACTCACTTTCTTTTAGTGCAGATGCATTATGGATCTTTAAGCTTGCTAAAGTTGGATAGATGAACACTTCTTAATGGTGCAGTATCTTATTGTATCATATGGATGGCTATGTATATCTGTATGCCGAGTCTCTTTTATGTTCTATATGCTTATGGTAATAAAATAAGAAATGAAATTATGCTTCTTTAACATGGTTGCTCTTTTGAAGGTAAGTAACATTAACTTCAGTTGGCTTCTTGTTTTTGATGCACATTAGGATAGGTTTTTCTGTGTATCAAATTACTGGTTGTGTTGGCCGACATTTTGAAGATAAAAGTGGAAATTGTCCTTTCCTACTCCTTACCCCTTTTGTACAGAAAATAAAATGTATATTAAATACTTGATCTCTCCATTTTTTTTTTTTTTGGGGGGAGGGGGAGGAGTTGGTATATCCTTGCATCATATACACTCTGGCTCTATGTATGTCCTATTTTGATGGTTAATAGTGCATAAAATCTGAGAGAATAAGGTGTGGTTCTTTTGCAATATTTAAGTTGTGTGCGTATAAGTGTTGATTACAGTGATGTTTTACTATGTTGTGCTGCTATATAGATGACGTTTGCATAGATACTGAAGTTTGAGGTGTCTTTGCTCTATATTGTCTCAGACATTATGCTTTTCCACTTTTGAAAATATTAATGTTCTGGATTCAATGGTTCTTTTTCTAAAACAAGTACCAACATAAGCTCTGCTATGTATGGGCTACCTTAGCAGAAGATCTTTTTCATTAAATTGGGAGAGCCCTAAACATCTTTTCTACTTATGCGTAATTCACCTGTCTGCAATTGGCTTTTGAGTTTCCCTTTCTGTGAGTTGTAATACTTGTTTTGACATGAAACTTCTGAAGTATATTATATTGCCTATGTACTCTATAGATGTCATTTGACAAACTTAATCTGGCTATGAAACCTAAGGATGAGATTTGGAAATTGTCTGAATTTCACTTCAAGTTATATCACTATTCCTGTTTCCTGCATTAGCATCCATTTGTCAGTGAAGACTCTTTGTAATGTAGGATTGCCTTTACACTATAATCTTTCTTTGAGGGCATATAAATTAAGACTGGGAAGTTGGCTTCTTCTTTATGGTGATGAATCCTACCATTGGTGATACAAAATGTTTGAACTTTTATTCTGTTCATCATCAAGTTTGTGATCACTGTAGATGTAGCTTGCTTGAATTCAATGTTATCTCAGCTATAATCATGTTATTAGCTTTTGAGTGTACTTCAATGGCCTACATTGTCATGCAAGTTTTAAATATATTATTCCTCCATCTGTTTTGTCCTGTTAGTGAAGTTCACTTGACTTAAGTTTGAGATTTCTTTATTGAGACCTATTTTCTTGGAGTGACCAAATGAGTTGATGATTTGGCTGTGCAAATCTAGAACAGCCAGTGTCTTTTAGTGCAGATGCATTATGAATTTCTTCAGCTTGCTAAAGTCAGATAGATGACAACTTCTTAACAGAGCAGTATCCTATTGTATCATATGGACGGCTATGTATATCTGTATGCCAAGTCTCTTTTATTTTCTATGGTTATGGTAATAATTCACAAAGTGGAAATTACACTTCTTTAACATGGTTGCTCTTTTTAAGTCAAGTAACATTAACTTCAGTTGGCTTCTTGTTTTTGATAGACAATAGGGTAGAATATGTGCAGGTTTTTCTGTGTATCAAATTGCTGGTTGTGTTGGCTGACATTTTGAAGATAAAAGTGGAAAATTTCCTCTCCTACTCCTTACCCCTTTTGTACATAAAAAGATGTGTATGAAAATACAGGATCTCTCTTTTTTTTTGGGGGAGGGGGGTGTGCGGAGTTGTATGCATCATATACACTGGCTCTACGCATGTGTCTACATGCAGGTGGTTTTTTGCCTACTGTCTTAAAATTACTGGCAAATCCTAGCATGTATGTGATAATGGGTTCACAATCCCTACTGCTGGTTTGGCTTGCCCATTTGTGATGACCTCAGTGGAAGAAGTTGGTGTGACTTCATTTGTTCAGTTGCAGGATTAACTAAAGTGTGTCTGATTCTGAGAACGGATATTCAGATGACTTTGTTTCAGAGAGAGCACCAAAACTTCTCATAATTTAGGGTTTGGGACTTCTTCTGCATATCGAAGTTGCAAAACTAGGAAGTTGCCTCTGTTTCTCCTCGTAGATTCAACAGCAGTTTCAGAAAAAGTCTTTTGCAGTAGCATGGACTTTTCTGCTTCAAGTGCGTATGATATGTGCTCTATTTGTTCAGCTTGGTTATGACCCTTTTGGCCTCATGTTGCGGGAAAGAAATCAAAAATCTATTCTGACAATTGCTTGCGAGATCATTCATCATAGCAGTTTATTTTTCTCTAAATCAGATGAAAGGAGCTACATTCATCCCGTCAGAAAATGTTCTGTGAGAAAAGCGTGATAGCTAATGCTGTTGAACACAAAATGTCTCCTTAGCTTAATATTCCTTTTACACGGGGTAGTAAGCCATCCATCTATCCACAGTTGAGAACACTCTTTGACCTTGTATTCTGCTGAGAAATGTCCTGCTCCCTGCATGATACACCCCGAGAAGTCAAGTAAGTTTATTGAATGCTTTGTGCGTTTTCACTTAGGATATATGACACAAGAAGATTTGAGTGAGGTGGTTTTTTTTTTCTTGCCTTGACTGTGACGAATGTCAAGCTATAATCATCTTTAATGTACTTCTTGGCGTATCTGCAAAAGAAACATGTCGGAAAGTTCCCCAATTATCAGGTTAATTTGAGAGAATGCTCTCATTTGCTTCGATTTTCTTACAAATGGCAGCACATAGCGTTCGCTTGCGCGTGCATGAGCCCGTTTAATTTCTTTCTCTGCTCTTTCCAATTGAGAAAGAAACTGAAGAAAAATCTGAAGGACATACCCTGCTGTCTGGCCATCCACAGACCACACTCTCCAGCTCTCATCTAAAGTCAGATTCAGAGCGTTTATCCAGGCTTGAGTACCGGTGTGCGGTATTGACATATCATGATCCCCGCTGCACCAGAACGAGACATTTATATAAACAGTGAAGTGAAGAAGTAATAAAGGGATTTGAAACTAAATGTGTTGTCGAAGAGGCTTGGAAAAGCGCCATTCGGTACCTGAAGATGAGACCCCGCACGTTTGCTTTTGTGAGGTTCTTGTGATAATCGACCACGCTGCTGATGACCTTCGTGTAAGCCAAGGTGCTGTTGCAGTATGGCCAGTAGGCCTTCGTCCCCTGCTCGGCAATGCATGCATACGTCAGATTCCGGTATTTTTAGGTCGGAGACCGAATCACGACATGATAAGTTCTAGAAGTTTTAGACAGTAACATGGACATTGATCGAACGAGGGGCATAATGCATGCGCGAAGGTGTGCAGATGGATGTTTGTTGATGAGAAAGCATCTCGTGCATCTTCTCGTCGATGATGGAAAGGAACATTTTATGCATCGAAGAGCGAGGGGGCGAGAGAGAGAGAGAGAGAGAGAGAGAGACGTACCGGTCGGACATGAAGCGCTTCTTGGACGCTTTTAAGGTTCGCCCAGATATAGCAGATCATGTGGTTGTAATTCTGATCAATCAAAGAAGGAGATCAAAACAGCAAAGAGGAACGATCCTGACTCATTGTAAGAGAACTTGCACGCATCAATCCTAGACTGATCCGATGTATCTAGCGAGGTCTCGCTATTTTATGTTCGAAATCGATCGATTTTCCATCGTAGAAACAAGAAATGAAAGAGAGAGCGAGAGAGACGTACACGACACCACAGCGCGGGACCTTTGAGGGGGTCGTCCGTGGACGCGGCCGTGGCGTTTTCTGGAGATATCTTCGAACGGAAGCGTCGTCCTGTGGATTGGGCAGGGCGTTGCTGCAATCCGGCTCCAGAATGTGGACCGTCAGGATTTTGCTGGTCAGCTGCAGAATCACAAGATCCACCACAGAGTTTTGGGTAAATCGCGTAATTTCCTCCATCCCTAGAAAAATTTTACAATCCACCCCCCTCCTGATCGTGTTTTGTAACGCAAATCCAACCGGTCTGCTGATCGGAGAGTCTAGCCTGACCGGATTGCATCTCAATGAACACCAAATTGAAGGTTTAAAAATTTAACGTCCTTCATGTGGGGTAAGAGAAATCATGAATTTTTCGGGTAAGATAGGCACGCGCGGCCTAGGCGCAAGACCAGGATTAAAATCCCGACACCGGAAACGAGAGGGAAAAGAAGTGCATACATGGACATAACATGTCATTCGCTTCTTAATTTTTTTTTTCCTAAAAGGTTTGAGTGATACCTCGTCAATGGCATTTAAATCCACGACGCATTGAAGATTTTCGTCGCCAACATTCACATAGTCGCCATTGCAGTTTGTTTTGGCCGCCTGGATCACCACATTGCACACCCGGTCAGTAATCAGCTTTAGCCAAAAAAAGGGATAATTCATGTGCTGGATCAACGCTCTCAAATTCTTTGATGAGCAGCGGCGAAACGACATGTCTTTTACCTCGTAAAGCTGGTCGGAAATGAGCGCCATCCGATTAGCATACTCGACTCTCGAGTTATCGTCTATGAATGCATCTGTCACGGGGTTGCTCATCAAGAAACCCTGTTTGATTCGCCACACCACAAAGATGGAGTTAGCTTTCATGAAGATTTTGACAGTAGGTAAGCAAAGCAGCCAGTCAACTTTCTAGGGACTGAAAGGAAGCTGGCAAAGATTCAAACCTTCACGTTGATAGTTGGCTCGTTCCCGGCTTCAATTCCTATATGACATAAGACGAAACAAAAGTCAATACCGTGAGTGTATAAATTTCAATTAGACAAACTTCTTCAAGCTCACAGCCATGGCCACTCAAACTTCGTCCAGCCATGGTCACTCGGGTCTCATCAAGCTTGCAACTATGGCTACTTGGAACTTCTGAGCTCCTTTGAGCTCAGGGCCATGGCCATTCAAGTTTCATTGAGCTCAACAATGGCTTCCGAGTATTCACAAATTATGCACAGTTGAGTGTTCTAGATAGTGGGATTTAAGTTGAGACGAAGACGAAGGAGAGGATGAAGAAAAGGGATTAGCATTACCAAATTTCTAACGACAGTAATGTTAACGTCAGCAAATTCTCGTCACCCGACTGATTCTGGACTAACTAGTGACACTTTTTAAAAAGCAGACAACGAAGGATTTTAAATTGAAAAAAAAAGGACAAGAAAAAGAAACAACTTACCGTCCAATATCGTTTGGACGAGCATAGGAACAGGCATTCCGGAATAGGAGGAGCCACCGATGTAGAACTGATTCTCCAGAAATTGCGTATGATTTACCATCCACTGCCACAGCAAGCCAAGGACAAAAGAAGCAAAAATAACATTTTTTCACATAAGAAAAACCTTCATCAAACGACAGAAGTAACATATAAAAAATGAAAAAAGAGAGGCAAATGAAACCAAACCTTTCGCAAGAATTCATAGCTGTGCGCCACAAACGTGTAGTCATCCACGTTGTAGCCGTCGGTGGTGGTCGAGTAAGAGAACCCCGTCCCCACAGGTGCGTCCAGGAATATGATGTTCATTCCCTAGAAGAAAGACAGGAACAACAGCAATCACGAGAAGCAGCAGCAACGACATCAACTTTAGAAACTCGATCAATGTCCCGATCACGGGTTAACTCCACCGATCAAAGGATTCGTAGGAGGAAACTTCTTCCGACGAGGGATTGGGAAGAAAATACAGTTCGCTTGGCGTGTATGAAACCCATAATGGGTCAGGGAAGTCGAGGGTTTTTCGCACCTGGGTCCATGCATATGGGTTGGGATGGAGAGAGGGTAAGCTTCCATTGTAATCTCTGGTCTGAAAATTTAGTGGACCTGGCAAGTGCAGAGGAGAAGAAGATCATGAGAAAAGTTTGATGTTGTTGGAGTTTTGGTCACAAAAAAAAGATTCTCATTTCATTAAGCAACTGAAAATAAGTGCGTGGTTGAAACATCGTAACAAAGCGAGGCCCAAAAGAATCACAATTTGGATGGAGACCCTCTTCATCATCATGGGCTTTGGCGGCCCAATTCACAACCAGTAACCAGTTATGTTTATTTGGACGTAATCAAATAATACATAATTGATAGAATAATCAATCATAATGATAGACAAGATATAAAAATTAATTAAATAGTATATGTGAATTTGCTAATGAGATCATAATTGGCATAGTATTAGTTGCTTACTATTAGGTACGGTTATCTTAATTTTCACAATCAAACAATATGTTTTGGTATAGTGCTTAGCTTGACTACTAATTTTATTGATTGATAATGCTCAAATTTATTGATGTAAACATAATAATATTGTGTTCGTCTTAATATAATCACATTATATGATTTACTTTGAATCAACATAACAATGTTCTAAATAATAGATTAGAATTCATAAACTAAATTGTAATATATATGGATGATCTATATAGGATATTGCACTCTTGATTGGCCATTAAATAAAGACTAGTATGATATAATCAAACGTTATATGCTTCAAATTATAACAATAGAGAGATTATTACAATTAAATAAATTCTTCCTATGATAAACTATTAATTTTCATAGAATTTATCGAGTAACAAACTCATGATTGACCATTAAATGATAATTATCCTATTCCATGTAATTTTGAATTACAGTATTTTGCAAAAACTTATGTTAAAGGGAGTCTTTGTCACCCCACTTAAAGAAATCAGTGTGAAACTTCTTCAATCTCATACCATTCGGGACATTTAGGAATATCTAGAAAGGCGTTGGACACATCAGCCCATGCAGTGCTATGATTGATGCGTTAAGTATATCTTGCGTAGGGAGTACGATCTGCCGAATGAACCGGTGCTTATCTCCTTTATTAAAAATTAAATTCAGGAGACCATGGAAAGAGTATAATAGGGATCACATTATCTAAACCAAACAGTATAACAAGTTATTACAGCTCTATTGCATTAAAATGTATAGTTATCACATTGCAACCTTATTCCCTTACTCTAACCAATGAGCTATTAAACTTTGCAATATCACATAATAAACCAATTTTGTTAAGCAAGTCTAGTAGTATCAAGCATTACTATTTTTTTTTTTTTTTTTTTCGGTGGGGGAGGGGAGGCCTTCGTTGAATGGAATTCGACTTTTATAATTTTTAAAAATTTTATTGGGTCAATTTTTATGAGTTTCCCGTACAATACTCTTCTTGATCTTGTGAAACCGCCTACAATACTCTTCTTGATCTAGTTTGTTACTTGTTAATTAACTCCTCAGAACAACGATACATATATGATGACTCATCGTACTAATGCATTAAACTTATATCCATTATTGAAATAAAATTAACGCTTAACCCGTGTTAGAGGTGATCAATAGGTGGGCCCGTGCCGGATTCCTAGGTCGAGTTTAATTTGTTATCCAAATTCATCTATAACATGAAAGCTTATATAAAAAATTCCGTGGCCTAAGCGTTGTCTGGAGAGCTGATAATTGGCCGTTGGATACCCATATAATGCACCGAGGATTTCTCATTTTCAGTAGTTGTTAGGTAGCTTTTAAGTTATCTCTATTCCTCTACCAACCTTTCAACCAAGTGTTTGGGTTGTTGTACGAGAAAATATAAAGTGTTGACTGAATTCTGGCACAACCAAATTACATGGTCAAGTAGAAATACCATACGCACGGTTCTCTCGCAATAATAAAAGCATCCATGTTGAGCATCTATGTCAAATTACAGTCAAACCTTCAAATTCAATTGAATTCCCTCCACTGTTGTGATTTAGATGAATTTAAATTTATATATTGGGTCTATATCGTATGTTTGTCACATAGGATGAATAAGATAAATATGGTAAATGAAGTTTGGTAGTCTCCAAATCGATAGTACTGAGTGAATATATTTAAATAAATATGAATCATTAAACTTTTGACGAGTTCCACCTTTAAAATTTATAGATCGGGGTGGTTGGTCTTGGGTTGTTAAATTCGTAGTCAACTAGACATTTGGACTTATCGAAATATGTTAATTTATGGAAATATTTTTAAATATGCTGTCCGTTTTTTTCAAAGCAAATATTCACTTTTTCCTTTCCCCCCTTTATGCTAAATTTATCACAAATGTATTAATTTAAAGTTTTTCGTGATATTAACCCTAAGATTTTCTAGCACATCTAAGGTTTTCATGAACTCACACATAATGACATTTTCCTTTTTATTCAATGCAATGCAGTATTTCAAAGACAAGTAATGAATCGCGAGAACAATGTAGTTTATGTTACCATTTTGGAAGAAGAAACCGGCGAGACTGGAGCAGCCGGGGCCGCCGTCGATCCAGAGAAGAAGAGGGTCTTGGGAAGGGCTCCTCTCCGACTCCACGAAGTAGTAAAAGAGCTGCACTTCCTCGTTCTCACCCACTCCCACATATCTACACGCACAAACCCCACCGCGCGAACTCCTCATCATTTTACCATTCACAGAAATAAGAAAGAAGAGCGAAACAACAAGAAACCAACCCCACGATCCACGACTCACCCGGTTTCCAGCGTAAATGGGAGGTCGCCGGAGTACCCGGGCAGGTTCTTGACGATGACGGAGCAGGAGGCGAGAGGAGGAGCTGCGGCGGCGGCGGCGAGGAGAAACAGGACGAGCAAGGGAAGAGGTGGCATGGTCAGTCCGTCGCGAGAACCGAGGGGAGAGAGTGTCTCTGTGTGCGCGTGAGAGAGAGACAGAAGAGAGATGGGGAAACTGACGATGAAAGTGAAACTCCGGGAGGAAATAAATGGCGGATCGCTGCTGGAAAGGAACAACAACCTCGGCAGAAACACCGTCCTCCAGCGCAGCGTCCAAGGTAAGGTAGGTGTAGATCGCGAAAGGGCATAGTACCGGCAGGTCAAAGATTGATCTTTCGTGTCGGTAGAGTCTCCGACCGATGTCTTTCCTTCTTCTAACTTTCTGCCGGGAAAATTAGGCGGGAGCTAATCTTCAGGAGCAGAAAAACAGAGCAGGGTTATCCGCGTGCTGCACGAGTTTTAATGACCCCATTCCTGGATTTTATAACGACGATAGATGAATTAAACAACGAAAGATTTGGTGGAAGGAATCGGATCTGACATTCTTTCTTTTACTTGATTCGGTCAGCCGGAAATCTGCCGCTCCGTCTAATTTCGGTTCTACCTTAGGGATGCTTTTCCACATGAATGGATTAGGTGTGCTTGGAAAGTTTGTTCGTAATATGGAAATATGTAATTTTCGGGAGATTTTTATGTCTCGTGATGGATTTTTTGGACCAGTCCCGCATCTAATGTGATGGGAAAAGTACTTAAAAAAGTTTTAAACATATTATATTTATATTAATTTAGTCTTAAACTTTTCAATTGGACCAATTTAGTACTCAACAATTTACATTTGTGTCAATTGAATACCACTAGCCAACTTGGGTGGAAAATTGCCGATATGGACACTAGTAATCTTATATGGCATGACTGATGATAGTTGATAAATTTTTAATTTTTTTATAATTTTTTTTTTTTTTTTTTTTCCAAACTGTGGGCTATCGAGGGTGTCGTGGTTCTCCAAGCAAGGGCATCGGGCTACTCACCCAGACCAAACAAGAGTTGATGGCAATCGCAGGTCCACATTCGGGATAAAATATGGAACAAAGAAAAGAAAGAAACAAAGGATTTCAAGAAAATTTAATTTTTAAAAAAAAAATTATTTACATCAATGCCAGCTATACCATGTAAATCACCTAGTATCCATGATAGCGATTTTTGGTTAAAATTAATCAAATGGATTCAATTGGCACGTACAAAATGTCTATGACTTAATTGTTCAATTAAAATATTTAGGATTGAATAGATTGAAATATCATATAGTCAAGACTTTTTAAATTTTTTCCCCCAATGTGATCGTTGGACAGAAATAGACAAAAAGGCACACGTCGGATTTGCTTGCAAAAGTGAAATGGGTCTTTTACAACTTGGTTGTCTCGCAACTAACGGACATTAAAGAAAAGTTACTGGTGCAAAGTGATCGAACTTACATTTAATTGAGGACTATCAAGACAATGAAGGAAAATTACTTACTCGTAGGCTGAATAAATTCACGGATTGCAAAGAAAAAATTGGCTCAATTGCGTGTTTTGCTAACGGTAGGAGATAAGAAGTTTTACAATTATCTTAAGTATATTACTATATTTCGTGGGAACTTACGAACAATAGGCCAAAAGACCTCGTCCCAAGCAAAGTTAACAAATGTTGTTGAACAGGTAAATTACTATTAGTAATGACAATCACAAATGCCAAAAACAAGCTATGATCAATTAGGTGGTTAACAAACAATTATAGAAATTTGTAAATTTTCTTTCTAAAGTACTAAATGACTTTCTGTGTTAAATACCAATAAAAAGTGCAAGTAGTTGATGAGCTCATAAGTAGAGATGAGCGTTTTTAGGTTTCATACAAATCTATCATGGCACTTGAAGTGTTTTTAGGTTATGTGTTAAATTCCCTAGAACTTGCAACCTATTCTATCATAGGTTCTACCTAGATTTCAAATATAATATTATTTGAATGATTGCAGTAAATCATCACATTTAATGACTACTACTTATTATTACAATTAACTAACCACAACTTATATTTAAATACATAAACAATATGAAATATTAACAAAGTAAAAATCTCAATCATAAAATATAAGTTTGGATTAGTGATTCCAAATCATACACTCATCATCGGACAACATAAATTAAGGAAAATACAAAAACTTGTTTCAAATTCTAGATTTCAAGTTCTACCTACTTAGAATTTGAACTTACCAGTTAAAATAAATTCTCTAATTTTTGAAACTTAGAACCTATCTTACATATTTTTGAACTTGTAATCGGACAAGTTCCTAGTGATCCAATTTTTCGATTCTAGATTTTATCCTGAAACCATGCTCATCCTCATACTCATAACCTTTTTTCCTTTTGTTTCATAAAATAATCTTTAGTTTCGTAAATTGCCATTTTGTTTATAAACTAGTAATATTCCTTATCATATTGTAAACAACAAGTGGTGTATAATTCATCAAATTGGTCCATAAGATAACTTTCGACTTTGTAAATTACCTTCTTGATCCTACGGTAGTAAAAATTCTTTATTCTATCATCCTTAACTAATGTAGTAGTTCGTAAATTTTTCTTTCAACTTCATAAGATAACTTTTCATTTCATAAATTACCATCTTATTGCTAAGTAGTAATAATCCTTATCCTATTATAAAGATCAATTTACTTGTGAAAGTGTATTATAGATATCAAATTACATGTGAAAGTCTTTTTTGGGTTCTTAAGATAAGATTCATTTTCCTAAATAAACTTTTTTTCCCAAAGTAGCAGAATTCTTTGTATCTTGGGAAAATTCCAAAAATGGCTCTAAATGCTCTCGGTTTTTCAAATAAGGGCTCAAAGTGGCCATGATTATTTCAAATAAGGGCATGAAGTGGTTATGATTGTTTTAAATAAGAGTTTGATCTTTGCTTGTCACCGGCCGGCTAAATTTTCAGATCGACTAAGGCATTTTCGTCATTTGCCAATTTTTTTTCTAGTTTATCTTTTTTGTTGTTGGTGGCTGGTCGGCCATCGGCAAAGCCCATAGAGGGTTGGGCAAGGGTTGCCCTTGCCAAATCCGACGAGGGACGGCGATTTGGCGAGGGTTGGCCTTGCTCGCGGTTGGTGAGGGCCGGCCTTGCGAGTGTCTGCGAGGCGAGGGTCGTCCCATATCTAGTGAGGCGAGGCCAACCCCTACCGAGATCTAGCATGTCGGCCCGTGAGGGCGAGGGCCGCCTCGTGTGGCCCTGAGGGGCGGCCTTAGCCAGGGCAAGGGTCATCTCACTTGTGGCTAGCAAGGGGGGCCCTTGCTAGATCGAGTGAGGGCGACCCTCGCCTAGCCCTCTATGGGCTTTGCTGGTGGCCGGCCAGCCACCGACAATGAAGAAAAAGAAGGACCATAAGAAAAAAAAAGGAAAAGGAAAAAGAGAAAAAAATAAATTATGAAAATGCCTTTAATCGTTTGAAAGTCAAGCCCTTATTTAAAACAAACATAATCACTTTAACTCCTTATTTGATACAAGATTCACTTTATGCTTTTATTTGAAAAATTGATGGCATTTCAGGTCCTTATTTGAAAAATGTGAGAACTTCAAGCCATTTTTTGGAATTTTCCATTATATCTTTGATAAAACTAATTACATTTACAAGTTCTTTCTTTCAATTCATAAGATAACTTTGTTTTTTTGATTTGCCAATATGTTCCTTAAGTAGTAATATCTCACATCTTGTTGTAAGTAATGTTTATAATGTAGCTTTCAATTTCGTAAATAAACTTTTTTGTCCGTACTATGTCTTTCTAGTTCGTATTAAACCTTTCTCTTGCTTAAGTTACTTTTCTTTTTATAATATCATATTTTTCATATTGTAAATCATAAATACAGTTCGAAAAGAACCAATTTATCTTATAGGTGAGCATGGTTCGGATTGGGCCGTTCCACCCCTTGACTCTAGGATTAACTCACACAGTATTGGTCCTCAATTTTTGGGATCAAGGACCAACCCTACTGAGCATAGGACCGAGGACTGAACTGACCCAACCTTTTGGTCCTATTCCAGGGTTAATTCAAGACCAACTGATAATTTTTTTTTTATTTATGAAAAGTCAAACCTTCTATTTTTATTTACATATCCATTGATACTATGGTTTTAACTAAACTATAAATATTAATGCATATTCAACAAATTTAAAATAAGACAACAATAAAAATTTCAAACTTATTGAAAGTAAGAAACCGTAAAAACGATTAAGATTGCTCATAGAGTTGTAAGATGAGCATTGCTTACAAGCAAAAAGGATTTCTAATATGGCTTTATTTCCTTTTGATTTATTCAACAATGAGCAAGGTTAGTAAATAGATGTGAATGGCGCAAGTGCCGAGTGATGAGTGGGGTGAGAATGGCAAGAGGGGTGAGCATCAGGTGGTGAGCGACCAAAGACAAGCGGGGGTAAGTGTCAAGCAGCGAGCGAGGTAAAATTTCTCACGAATGAAGTTATTTCTTTCAATTTTACTTTGCAAATTGAATACTAAGAGGATAAAGAAGAAAAAAGAGCACTAGAGTACTGGAGGAGGATGCCATTTGAATTAGGGTTTACTCTTGAAAATAAAAAAAATTATTATAAATAAAATATATAAATAAAATATATTAAAAGATATTTAAAATATATTATATATAATATATAAGGTCAACGTTGGTGTAAGATGAACAAACTCGAAAATTTTAGGATCAAGGACCAACTCGCATAGTACTGGTCTAGGGATCTCAAGACTAATGATCGACCCAGTCCCATTGGGAATCGGACTAGAACTAATAGGCTTGGGCTGGTCTAGGGTCGGTCCAAGGTCGACCTTGACCGATGCTCACCCGTAGTTTATCTATCGATTTGCCATTTGAAAACTTATTACCTTTCCTTTTAGTTAGGATATACATTTTTTAAATAGGTTACTATTACATTTTTTTTTTGTCAAAAGTTGCTATTGCATTGATGATCATAAATTACGACCACCGTTCGTAAATTACAATCAGTAATCAGAGCAATAAGTTTCCAGCTACAATGTTTAGCAACATGATTTAAAATTTACCACCACTTTTTTAGTTATCATGCACGGAACATAATTTCATTTTTGGCAACCAGAATTTTTTAGAAACGTCCGACCGCAGCATCGAGCACTCTCTCCCATAGATACCCTTTGGATGTGAATTGAACCTCTAGCCCTTTTCAGCCATAATTTGTACCTTTAAGGTTTCGGTTGTTTTGAAGGAAGATTGTTTTTGAGAAATTTTTTTCCGACTTTTCGGTATCTGGATGATGAAAAATATTTTTAATGGACTAAAAATATGCTTAGGTCGTTGAGCTTTGGTTGGAAGGAAACGACTTCTCCTTCTGGCAAAAACCTTTCATACATCACTAAATAATTTTCATGTATAAAATTTTCTTTTTTTTTCCTCAAAATAAGTTGAATAAAAATTTATTTAATAACACAATTTTATTTTTAATTTTCGGGATACATTTTTAGATTTGGAATAAAAATAACAAGTATACATTTTTTACTTTTTTATTTCTAAAACAGAAATGAATGAAAATTCTTATTATCGCTCGTCCTTGTTATTAGGCCGATTGCCCATTGGATGTTGGCTATTGTTTGTTGTTGTCCTGGGAGGGAGATATCAAGAAGATCTATCAAATAAATTTCTATTTAGTGAACATAAATTTTATGTCGTTATTAAATACGCATTTTTACTAAAAATACATCCAAGAAATAAAAATAGAAAAGTATATTCTTAGTCAGAAATAAGGGAAAAATAGAATAGTTATTATTTACGCTCTTAGTGGCCATACCCATGGAATGGGGGATTGAAGCAAGGTTAGTGCTTCAATCCCCAGCAAGAGAAAAGGTCACGTGATTAAGAATTGCAACCATAGAAAAGGATCATGGCTGTAGAAGACCTCGAGCTAGTTCCATCCAACAATCATCAATTTTTGTTCACAGGAAAATCCAAAAGAGGGTCATACAACTTGTGCTCTAACCTTTTACATGGCAAACTTAGCCACACCTGAACATGATAAGCGTCCGAATTCTTAGCTCTAGAGTTTTTGAAGGTTATATTCATCTCATATGCCATCGAAATTTACTGTAGCAAAGTGAATAAGCATCTTAAAAGTACCACAGATATAGAACATAATGAATATAACTCAACCATCTCGACAAAATACATAGCATTCAAGATCATTCTAGATTGCAATAACTTCTTGAAGAAAGCGGGCACACCACCAGCAAAATTGCATCAGACTTGGAATACAAGTGAGAACCATTTGTAAAATGAATATGTGAAATGAATTATCGAATCAAGTTTATATTTTTTAACTGTCTCTGCTCAGAATATTGTTACACCAAGATGAACAAACACTGTGGGTCGAAGCGTCGACAAATTGTAAATTCTATTCTCCTATCATCTAGGTACGTGTGTTGATTGCATCTCTTTATCTTTGCGTTCACAAATCTAGATATGTGCTGATTACATCTCTCATCTTTAGTAACAACATGCATCCTTAAAATGGTTAAGGTGCAGGTGAGGACAACTGAACTAACCACCAAAATTGATAATCCAAGCTAATCGCCTGATACGTACTTCTTCTCTGCATAATATTTCCTCTCGCTCTCTGCCTTCTTCGCATTGCGTTTCTAGAAAAAGAAAAGGGTGACTACATTAGTACTCTAAAAAGACTCAAGCACAAAAATATATGAAAAGAACAGAGCAGTAAAGCACCAGCTATGGCTACATTGTATTCACACAATCTTATTAACTAGCTCTGACTATAGTGACTTGCCCTATATGCAATAGCTCTAACACTCTTTAAGAAGTTTAGGTGCCAGTTAGGTGATATAACGATTCTCTGTTCACCATCCAAAGACTACTCCTGCCAATTTGATATCCCATGGCAGGAGTCCCTACTCTACTAAATAACTTAGCCTCAAGTAGACAGAGTTTCTTTTTCCTGGTTAGTAAATGTAGGGACAGAAAAGGGGACAAAATTTGGAAAGGGAGGGATATCGAGCACAATATCTACGAACATAGTGAAGCCAAGAGTGATTGAACATTACACACATACATTGCATGCAAAGAGAACGAGAAGATTGGAGAGCATACCATATAAGCCTCATGATTTGCAACAATTCTTTGGGCTATCGAAGAAGTTGTTATGTTATTTGGGCTCTCAAGCAACCGAAAAATTCCCATGGACTTAGGGACAGTATATGGATCAATTCCAACCTGCATAACGCAAGACAAGTCCGCTTCAATAAAGGATCTAATACATAGATAGATTGGAAATGAAAAGGGGACATAACCAACTTACCGGGGACAAAGGATTGGACTCAGCAATTGTGCCATGCACAACCAAAGATATATTGAATGTTGTTATCTGATCAGGTCAAAAAATTAGGAGGAACATGAAACAAATGAAACATAAATTTTATCGTATTATCAATTAATAGTTCTGAACTAAGTTGCGTAATCATGGAAGATTGCTTTTTAACTACAACACAAAAAACCTTTGCAACAATGAATACATCATGTGAAATGCAGAGTCTTTCACTTTAGGGTCTGATTGTGCATTTGGACTTGACATAACCCAGGTTCCAACTCAATGCAGAACAAACTTCTTAGCCCATAATTCAAATGAAGAGTAGTTGGAGAAAATATTTCTGAGTAGACTTCAGCATCAAATGATTCTACAACTTACAAAAGCTCCAATTATTTTGACAAAGGAAAATATCAGGATTCCAAACCCTCTATCAATCTGAACTAGTAAACATAAGAAGCTTCAAAGCTACAGCATTCAGCAGCCAACTAGGGTTGACTGCCTCAGCAACCAAAGCGCCACAGGATATGGCTCATAAAGTGAAAAGGGAAAGCACTTGAACAGTAAAAATTAGGATTATAGAACATTGACAACAAGAATATGGACCATAAAATCACAAGAAATACATATTGATGCATGGGACACATTATTGAAGTTAATGTTATACTCTCTTTCTATGTTCTGATATGATGGGACAAGCCAACTTGTTCACAAATCTTAATATTACTCTCTTTTTCCTTTCCTATATACTGGAACAAGCCAATTCGTTCACAAATCATATAGTAGTTAAGATGGTGCTATGCATTGAGAGTTAAGCCATTGAAGTGTTCATATTGGCAACAATTGCATTTCAACAGATTTCAATTTTGGGCTATTTTTACTTATTAGTTGCTTAACAGAGAGCCCAAAAGTAGGTAAAGATAAGAATGATTTTTTGGTTAAACAGTGCACCATGCACATCTGATGAAGATGTAGATGAGTTAAAAAAGACAAAATTCCTTTTAATATGTCGAAGTGGCCCCAAAAATTTCAGAGATCCATGATGATATGTTCTCTCCTAAAATTGAGGAAACTCGAAACCTTATCTAAAGGTTATGGACATTGTCAAGTCAACAAACGCATTACATCTAAACTAGCCTAAGTGGGCTAATCCTTGCACCTGACTTTCATGTCATTAACTGAATTAAAAAATCGAATGGAGAATAATCATTCTTTGCTTAATTTTTAATAATCATTATATTCGAAATTTGATTCTCTGAGTGGTTGTAATTTTTGAGTTTGGGAAATGAAGAATAATCATTCTTTACTTAATTTTTAATTTCTAATATTCATCATTATAGTCTATTAGCCGAAATTCATGATTCTCTGAGTGGTTGTCAGACTATTTTGACTCTTGAGTTTGGGAAATGAAGAATAATCATTCTTTACTTAAAACTATATTCATCATTATAGTCTATTGGTGATTTGTCAGACTATTTTGACTCTTGAGTTTGGGATTTGTAGCTAAAACACTTCATGGATGGATGTTCATAACGTATCATATCAATTATGATCTTTGTACAAAACTCTTTTACTTTGAAAATTTAAGATTCCATATTATGATCCTCCCACCAATCTTAGAGAAAAAGTGATTTTGACTACCTAGACTAAAGCCACTTAGTACAGCTAGATTCTTGTTCTCTACTCCAAAAGTATGTTTGATTTGGGTGTTCAGGACTGGTGGATTAATAATATTCAAAGAGTTTTTTAGTCATCACCAACAAAATCTGTTAAGATGTTCAGGACAGGCAGGGTAAAATTCAGAGAGGTTTCAGTCATCACCAACAAAAGCTATCAGGGGAGTCCACAACTGACAGCATAAAACAAAGATGTCAATGTCATTGCCAATAAAAAGCTATTTGTTATCACAACTTTGTCAATGCTAAAGTATGTGTAAGATCCTCAATTTGAAAATCCATGACTAGAGTGTCAAATTTTGCAATGCTTATTTTTCTTTAACCAACTTGAAGGGGAGAGAACAAATTAGGAATAACCGAAAGAAATATAAAAAATATGCAATTAAAAGACAATCTAATGGGAATTGGGCCATACATAGAAGAATATTTTACATACCATGTCCTTTGAAATTTCCCAAGGTGCACCAATGATGACTTCATCAACATAACGACAAGCTAGCACACTGAGGTTGCGCTCATGCAAATGCATGATTGGGTGGTGTTTCCCTCTGTGTTCACTGGATAAAAATAGTGAAGCCTTTTAATTGACTCCCCACATCACTTATTGCAGAATGTACTAAGTTGTGTAATGTTCCCCAATAGCTACAATTAAAAGAAATAAAGGCCATTGTTGAGGTGCTAATAGAATGAATGATAGCAAATACAAGCATATGGTACCTCACAGTGTGGTCAGTGTGGAGACCAACTAAGAGGAAGTCCCCGAGTTGCCTGGCTCTCTTCAACATCTGAGCAAGAACGTATGAGATATAAATGACTTGGTTCCAGGAAAAACAAAAGATCATACAATTTACAAACTTCAATGCTGCTTGGAATCGCCAGACCAAGCATAGGAACTGTTAGATCAAGGCCAGTGGATGCCATCTGACAGATTCAGTCTTTCTTTTTCAAATCTGGTTTGATTTGCTAAATCAATTTTTCACCTTTGATCAACAAGGAAATTGACCATAAATTACAAAAGAAAAAAAGACCGGTTATCTTGTCTTGTTTTTGGTGAAGAAAAAGAATGTTTAACTAACCATATCCAGGTTGACCAAAATCATGAACTTGAAAGAGATTAGATCAAGACCAAAGTACCAGGTAAACATATCTGAATACCCATGTTATATGGAACTCCGAGGTTGATGCTTCAACGTGCTCAGTTAATCCATATTTTTCAGTCCATGATCAACAAAAAAGTGGAAAAATCATTCGAATGCACAAAAATAGCAGCAAAATTCAAGCCTAAACATCTTTTATGACCAGTCTTTCTAATATCAATATAAATACACAAAACTAAAAGATTCTGAGTTTGATTTTTGTCCTAAGATATGCTAAGAAGAGTTAGTCC
The DNA here is from genome assembly GCA_014182895.1 of Angophora floribunda. Taxonomy (NCBI): domain Eukaryota; kingdom Viridiplantae; phylum Streptophyta; class Magnoliopsida; order Myrtales; family Myrtaceae; genus Angophora; species Angophora floribunda. Next base: position 20,298,439 of record CM024707.1, on the reverse strand, counting down.
AGGCTTCCTCAAGGAAGGGGGGGGCAGCCAAGGTCCTGAGCTTATAGCGGAGGCAAATCCCACAGGAACTCCACAATGTAAATGTTCTTGATGCATTTTTTTTTTTTATTTTTAATTTTAAAAAGTGAGCAATTCCTTGCTGCAGTTAGGTAAATATATCAGTTGGCAATATGTGGGGTATAATGGACAACACTAAACAGGAACACCAATATAAGCAAACATATAATCAGAAGAAAAAAATTGCTTCAAAAAACAAGCATAACATTCCAAATTACCTCAACGTGTCCAGCATGAAAGAGATCAAATGCACCATCGATGTACACAATATGAGCATTTGGGCCGGGACCCTAAGGTGTCAAAGATACCAGCATCAAAGGGTGGAAAGCAAATCACATTAGCTTCATAACCACCAGCATTGCAACAGAACTTTTGTAAGTTGAACTGAAAGAGAATTCTACCAATTAAATTGACAGTTAAGAGGTTAAGCATTGATTTTAATGTAGGGTGGGCCACTGACTATCAGAGACATCACATGTATTGCCAAGCTTGGGCAGAACAAGGAGGTGAAATAGACTTGGACAGTCATTAGGAGTTTCGAAGGACCAACATCATAAGGAAATAGAATAATCTTATTCACAAAAAAATGGCTCATACCTTTCCATTCGAAAATTGTACTATGCGGCGGGATGTTGGTAGAAATTGGGAAATGTGGGAAGCCTCTGTTATAGATTCATGGTCCTCTCCATTCAATGAAGAGTCGTTGCGTTCTGTATCCTTTAATAATAAAAGAATCCTTCCTGCAAGTGAACAGTTAGCTTGCATTAAAAAAAGAGAAAGAACTAATAAGTACGAATTCTGAAACCAGAAAAGGGACAATGAGCAGAAGCAGAAGAGAATCATCTGAACAAAGAAAGAGTATCCAGCTTATCTTTCTCTCATCATAAACCTGCATGTAATGGTATTTTGTTGCTGCTATACAAGAGGGGAAGTGTTGCTATGTCATTCAAAATATTCAAAATGATAACTCATCAATGTTCAATGTCCTCATCTTAGGATGCTTTGCCTATGGCGAATATTATTTTATTCAAGTTCACAACACTTATCCATTTCAAGGGTTTTGAATGTCTAATCTTGAACCTTTGGTGAGGCTTATCACTCGTGTGATGTTTTGAATAGATTCAAATAATGCATAAAATAGCATAATCTCCAATTCACTTCGTCATCTATAGAGGACTATGTAGTGAATCTATAATTGAGGTTTGTGCCCAGCAGCTACCAAAGTCTCTCCCTCATCTCTCTCTCTCTCTCTCTATCTGCTTTTTACTCTTATTTCCAGCATAAAAACAGCTGCAACTTGCTAAGTTGTATCATGACAGTGATGAGTTATATGCAAAGGTACTCATGTTACAAAAGTCAAAGAACCTAATTCTGCTCTCTAGCATGATTATTTGCTAAAATATTGCTCCTTATCCATTGAAATTTCAGCATAGAATGAGTACCCATGGTTAGGAAACACCATGTATTTCATCTTAAATGAGTACTTCCTTTCAACACTGCCGGGAGAAAGATTAAGTGGTTATAGTACCTACAATATCTGTGCTGGAGACACCTTCAGTTCGTTTGATTTGCTTGTAACGTCCAGCTTTCTTCGCCAAGGCATAAGCATCTGTTCCATCTGGGAGCAGGCAAGGGTCATCGCCATGGATAATGTAGTCAATTTTATGCTCATTAAAAAGACTCTTCATAAACTGCTCTGTTATTGCATAAGGAGCATTTGGTATAACTTCATCCACCCACTTCAACCCGCTAACAAGTGCAAGCCTAGAAACATCATGATTAGACAAGAATAATTTCACGATAACAAGAGAATGAGCTCCATACTACGACCAAACAGAGCAATCTGTTGACTGCGTCACACCTAATTATCTATGAGCATAAATTATAGCCAATTGCACAAACAGATATGTTGATGTCCTTCAGGGCTACAGACTTTACTAATGAAGCGCCTCCAAAGCTCCAATATTTCTATTACATTTCAGGAATCACCAAAAGAGAGTAATAATTTCAGCAAAAAAACAAGAGTACGTGGGAAAATTTTGAAGATAGATGAGAAAGAAACACGGGAGAAAAATTTCACCATCTCAGCCTCCTGTAGCTTGTACCATAAACTGATTCACTTCCGCCCACGCGGGGGGGAGTCAACCAGGGACCTCCATTAGGGTCCTACATCCTCTATGGAATGTTCAGTTGTATAACCTATGACCTGAAGGTCCAAAATTGGCGAGTTAGTGACCACAATCCCATGATGCTAGCAGTTAGGCAGTCCTTCCACATGAGATATGTTGCAGCTAGGCAACACAACACGAGTTGTTCGGAGATTCGCTTATGACATGAATCAAACTCATGACCTTGCGGAAGACAAGGAAACCCTTTTTCTGCTAGACCAACTACTGTGGTGGTCATAGGTTATCTACATTTAATCACCAAAAATTCAGAACAAAAACAATCGAGAAACCAGCCGATCTAATCCGAGTATGGCATAAGAGAAAGGTGAACAACACAGGTTCAAGTAAGGTCAATATCTGAGTGAACAAGTACCTCTCTTCCATAGTTAAAACTGGCGGACCCTTATTGGCTATGATCTCCTCATCACTGACGACTCCCACCACCAATTCATCCCCCAAGGCCTTTGCCTGCCTCAAGGCATTAGCATGCCCATAATGCATCAGATCAAAGCATCCGTCCATGTAAACACGAATGCGCTTCTTCCCGCGCTTCTTCTGATGGAAAATTCCCACATCCGACCACAAATACGGCAACGACAGGACCCCGATGCCTCCGAAATAGCTTGTAGACAAGCCGAGCAAAGCCGCTGTCAGCATGAGTCCACCAAAAAGATGTGGGTGATAATACACTCCATCCCATATCCAGTTGTTTAGGCTTTCATGCTCCATCTGGTTGATTAAGAGCAATTACTCTTGTGCTGACTGAGAGGAGACACAAACCCTGAAAAGAATACAAATTAGAAGCACATACATATGATGGGAATTCAGATGTGCGTAACTTCCATACATATATGCAGACTCGCAAGGCAAATTCACTTGCTTTTATAATCGAGGGATCAGATTCACAGAACAGAAATTCAAATTGATGCCCACCGACTAAAAAACAGAGGATGATCTAAAAACCCAGCTAAAAAACGGAACGACGCGCGCGAAGCTCACGACCCAAATTCGAAGAACACCCGGCGGAGCGGACATTACCGAGCAAAAGCGCAAGAGTGTTTATGAAACATCGCAAACGAACAAACGAGGACAACCGAAACACGCACGGCACACAGCTAGGATCCGACAGGTCTCGTGAAAATGAACGGCGAGACACGGGAAATGCAACGCGCGAGACAGCGAGAGAGAGAGCGAGAGAGAGAGAGAGAGAGGCCTCGGAATCATCGCTACCTTGGAATCGGGATCTGTGGAAAATGGTGGTGGGTAAGCGTGTCAGAGATCGAATCTCTTCTCAACTTTCTTGCGCTCTTTCCTTCTTGGTCGACGACTTTTCTCTCCTTATTCGCGTTTGTGTCTCCTCTCTCTCTCTCTCTCTCCTCTAAGAACCCTCAAGAAAGTCAAGAAAAATCTCTCTCTTGCAGAGAGTCAGACCCCTTCAAGGAAGGAAGGAAACGCCCCCCCCGGCGCCCCATAAAAGTCGTATTTTTATTATTTAATTTTTCCCCAAAAACCATGTGGAAAGAGATTTTAGATACACTGCCTGGTCCCGTGCAATTTTATTTTTTCGAGACAACTCTATCGGACTATAATAATTGGTCGACTCTTTAAATTATAATTACCCGATTATAAAATGATGTAAAAAAATATAGAATTAATATCACAAAAAAACTCTTATTAATATATATGTGATAAATTTAGTTTTCGTTAATTTTTATTAAATTTTATCGTTAAATTACTAAGTTACATTATATGAAATGATTAATGGATGTACAAATTTAAGACTTTGCTCTTCATTTATCTCAAGTTTAATTTCACAAAAATTAACAGAAAATAAATTTGTCATAAATATATCAATTTGAGATTTTTAGTAATTTAAAATAAAAATTATCGGCGATATATCAGTTCATGATTTTTCGTCCTAAACTTTTTAACGGAGCGAGGCATAGCGGCCGTGGCGAGTGGGTGGTTCGGTTCATGACTTTTGAACGAATCGTCATGTATGATTGATATTATTAATATTTTTTTAGATTTTTATTAATTTATTTTTTGTATTTTGGTTTTTATTTTTATATTTTCCTTTTTTTTTTCGGTCCATCTAACCACAGGTGGTGACTAGTGAGGGGCGATCTCGCCAGCTTCAGGCGAGGCCGCCCTCACAGGATTGGCTATCCTCACCCGGGAAAATTTCTATATATGATTCGGTCAAATATCCCCACCCGTGCCGAGATGTCGATCGATGGAATTTGGAGTTGAAGAAAGGGACAAGCTTTCACGTCGTATAGAATCGGGAATTGCTTTCATGCTAAGCAAGCCTTCCTTAAAGAAGAGACGTGTCTTCAACGGTAAAACAGTACTTTACCAAATCAATTGGAAAATCGAGAGCAAATCCGTGCCACGTGTCTTCCATGAACCTTCCCCCTGTCCAAAAAATATCTTTTAGTTTGATGACCTCCCAAACATCGGCTGAAACGACGTGACGTGTTGGCTTCTCATACTTGGGAGTTGCTGATAGGACGGGACAAGCTAACCGTTCTTTTAAATTTATATCACAAAAAATAATTGATATATTAATGATAAATTTATTTTTTATTAGTGTCTATTAAATTAAATTAGTACTAGAAAAAATTACAAATTGATACACCTGTACACTCGTCAATTATCATGTATAATTTAAATTGACGATTTCACGGTAAAATTTAATTTGATAAGTAAATTTATCATAAATATATTAATTTAAAGTTTTTCACGAAATTGGCTCGTCTTTTTATGATTTTTTTATCTCTCTCTTTTTGCTTTTATATGCATTTTTCCAACTAATGAGAGTTTTTAGGGACAACGACCTTCCAATCTATGAAGAAATTAGTCGGCCGGGCCAAAGTCACGCGTCTTTGACGTCGTTGTTCATTGGGGACTTTTTCCAAATTCTTGGGTAGACGAAAACGACTGTGATTTCTTTTATTTTTTATTTTCTTTTCTTTTTTTTTTCCTGAAACTACAAAAGTCACATTCAACTTTGTTTGGCGCATCAAATATCTTCCCAAACTATATAAAAACTTAGGGGTGTCGTTGTCAAGTTGTGTCCGTCGCCCACGCAGAGTTTGTTAAATTATCATTTAGTTTCCCATGCGCCCACTTCCGAAAAAGAAATTCAACAACCCGTCGGTAATGTCGCCCTCCATCGAGGAAAAAAAAATACTAGATATTTTATAACTTTTATATAGTATTCACTTTGATATCAAAATTTTTCAATGGATTATTTCAGTGTTACTTTGATGGAAAAATAATCATTTAAGTACCTCAATCGATAAATTTCGACAATTTGTCGAATGTGATATTTCATATGAAATTTTAACATCTATTTACACAAAAAAAGAAGAAGGCCAGGTTGTCGACATGGGAAAAACATGACAAAGGCAACGTGGAAGCGCATGATCCATGGTCGATGGATATAGCAATTGGTATCAATGTTAACATTTTGATAACAATGCAGTCATCGAAGAATGACAACGTAGGGTAAAAAATGATCGGCAAGAATACTAGTAAAAATGATCGGCAAAACTTGCAAAAAGGCCAGTGAAAAATATTGAGGTACGTTACAACAAAATTATGGTGGGTTTGGTAATATTTTTGTTCTTGGGAACAATTTCTTTTTAGAAATTTTTTTTATTTTTATATTTCTGAGTAAAAGAATGTGTTTGGTACCGCACAAAATTTATATTTACAGAATAGAAAAATAATAAGAATGCGTTTGGTATGATTAACAAATTTTTTTGACATAAAATTTCTTTTAATTTTTAAATAATTTTTTGAGCTTATTCCTTCTTCTTTTTTCCTTTTTTTTCCTCTCTTCTTCTTCCAGCGGTGGAGAACAATGGCAATCGGTAGTAGGGACCAATTAGAAGAGGAAGAAGAATAAAAGAAAAAAAGAAAAGAAAGAAAATGACTTATTCCACAAATTGTTCCCAAGAACAAAAGGCCACATTTTTTCACTTTTTATTTCTTTTCTAAATCTATTCTGAGAAACAATTTTCTATTTTGAGGAATAGAAACATTAATTAATATTACAAATGGATTTATGTTCTTTTTGTACTCCGAAAAATAAAAGAATAAAAGAACAGAAAAATTGGAGCGTTACCAAATGCTCTCTTACAAGCCTAAAATTGTTGTAGGTTGAGTAATGTGAGTTGCGAAGTGACTAGTGTGTATACTTTGATGGAACAATTACTTATAAGCAGGATCATGAGGCAGTTACCACGATCAGTTATCGCTTGGAAAAAAGATCAAGAGATAGTTGCCACTTGAAAGTAGGATCATCGCATTACGAGGATGTGAAGACGAAATTTTAGGAATGGAAGAACATGAATACAACCATTGGAAATTGCTAAGGAGGAGTTATCACACAACCATTATAAATATCACCAATCATCTACTAGAGAGGCCCCCTAATAAATCAATCAAAATATTATCTTTCAATTATCTTTACTTTTCCATACAACACTTTCAATTTTTAGAATCGCGTCATCGATTAAATTCTGGCATATTTTTTAACTATAGTTATCAGATTTGCATCGTTGATTAAATCCTAGTGTGTATTTTTATCCTCGGTGTTGCATTGTTGATTAAATTCCAGTATTATATCTTTGCATGTGCTCAAGTTTTATCATTGGTTGAATTTCAGCATAATTTGAGTATGTGTATTGCTGTGGAAGTGACTTTATTTTCAAGCTTTGTCATTGATTAAATTCCGGCATGCTTTGTATGTACAGTCAATTTGAAGTTCAAAGTAAAAGTTTGCAGTTAATTCTTGTCTACGTGGATATTTCTTGTTCGGAGTTGCTATAGAACCTTTCTCCTATCAAATAAAAGCCGAACAACAAGTTTTGGTGAAGAACATCTTGTTGCAAGAGAAATTTTCCAATGAAATATCTTTTTGGCATGCCGGATTGGTTGATTTGAGGAGATACAATGGTGAAAACAAGGAATCAACTTGATCCCGATAATGCTGGAGGTGAAAACTTGTCATCACAACTCGATAATGATAAGACGGGACATTTTGAGTCATCGACTACACTACTTGTGGCGGACCAAGAACAAGGTGAAGATGTCGATATTCCAAGACAACTCAATGATGAGCAAAGAAGGCAATTGGAGCCAAGCCCTATAATGTTGGCTGCAATGCAACCATTGTTGGAGAGAATAATAATAAATTGACTAACCACATGATGAAATATCTAGGTGATGTGAACAAGCCAATTATCGTCAATAACTTCCATGAAGTAATGCACAAGCTAGGAACATCGAGTTATTCAATTCAAGTGCAAACTAGTCCTAATAATCTTGAATTTTCCGAATTTGTTCCTTCATACACTGCTGCTCAAGTTACTTTTGGTACTTTAAGACAAATTGTACCACCCCACCACTAATGAGGATTTTGCAAATAGCTCAAACTATTAGTGCACCTTAGACTTGTGAGGCTGTACCGTTAGTGGAGGCAATTTGCTTAATATTGTTCAAGTTAACTCTAGTGGTAATAATTTATGGCAATTTGGAGAATCAAAATGTGCCATTGCCAAATGCAGAAAATATCCAATTATTAGGGCCAATACCTCAAGTCAATGATATAAGACTAATTGGGATGTTGCCTTAACCCAACATAGCATCTGTCTCATATGGCCCAATGTTGTGATCAACAATCAAGGAAGACCACTATCTTCACCTAGTAGGCAAGATGGTCAAAGACCCTTAGCAGAAGCAATGGTTGTCCCCAATTGAGCATATTTCCCCAGTGACCAGATTGGGTAGTTGACAGCCAAAGTAGACCACCACTTTTACCTAGAGGGAAGTCCTCTCAAGTAATTCTCAATCAAGACCCTTAGAAAGTTTAGCTGATATTAGATCAAGCAATGCAACGCATGGGAAATGATCCAGTGAATACCATACTCGTATACTGAAAACCATATTGGGATTGGATGGATGAAATACCATATTTGAGAAGTTTTGAAATGCCTGATTTTAGCCTTTTTTTTTTGGCAAAGATGATCAATTGATAGTGAAGCATATTAGTCGATTCGGTGCAAAATATGGTGATGCATCTCATGCTGGTTGTTGGAAGTTAAGACTATTTCCTTGTCATTATCTAAGACAACACATACGTGGTATACATTTTAACTAGCCAATTCTATACATTTCTCATGACCAAAAAAAAATAAAAATTCTATACATATTTGGGAGCAAATGGAGACATGATTCCATAGCCAGTTCTACAAGTCAGTTCTCAATATCTCTATTACTGATTTGGCTGTTATTAAATAGCATAATAGTTAATCAGTGGACTAGTTCATGTCTAGATTCAAGAGGGTTAGAAATAGATGCTTTACTTCACTCCTGGGAAAAGAATTTACAAATTTGGCTTTCAATAAACTGAAATTTAATCTTTGAGAAAATTCAGAAGTCAAGACTTTGCCAACTTATTCAATTGATAACGAGGGTATCTGAGTATGAGCAATTACGTAAGGATAGAGATGGAGAGGCACATAAATACTTTACAAAAAACTGTGCCCTTCATGGAAAGGTATGAACCAAATGTTGAATCAAACCCAAATAAAATTCAGCAAGACATTCAAATTTGCCGATGACAAGGGGCACATGATGACTTTCGGTTACCTATTCTAAAATAATCGAATAATTGATGAATCATTCGATTCTTTTAAAATGGGCATATATTTATACCCAAAAAGTGGGAAAATTGTCCAAAAGGTACTAAACTTGTTGCATGTTTGCTAATTCAATTTTAAACCTTTTAATTTTGCCAATTGAGTTGTAAATCTTTTCACATTTATTAATTGAGTCTATCAAACCAATTTTAACTGGAATTCACTAATGTGCGTGGACAAATTTTATTAAATTTTTAATATTTTTTTGAAATTTTGAATTATTATTTTACATTTTACATTTTTTATTTCTTTTCTTTCTTTTTTTCCCCTCTTCTTCATCTATTGGTTGCCTAGCCTTTGACAATCGGCCAAAGGCTACAATTGGTGAGGGTTGACTTCGCCGGCCTTAGGCGAGGTGCCCTTGCCATATCCTGGCAAGGTCAAGCCTCATTGGCCTCGAGAGAGGTTGCTTTGCCAAATTTTGGTGAGTTCAAGCCTTGACAGAGGCCAGGAAGGGCTAGCTTCATTGGGATTAGTGAGGGACGGCCTTGCTAGCCTTGGGAGAGGCTCACCCTCACCAAAGTCTTGCTCACGGCCAACGAGGTTGCCCCTTGCCTGCTTCGGGTGAGGGTGAGGTAGTTGGCAAGGCCCTCGCCTCACTAGCCTTTGGCAAGGGCGACCCTTGCCAACTTCTAGTGAGGCATGACCTTGCCAAGGTCACTAATGTCATCCCTCGCCAAATCTCGGTGAGGCTAACCCTCGTAGCCCTTTTTGGGGGCGAGCCTCACTTGAGGCTAGTGAGGTCATCATTCACCATATTATGGCGAGGCCAACCCTTGTTGCCCTTTGGGGAGGCTTGACTTCATTGGATTTGGCGAGGGTGACCCTTGTCGGCCACTGGTCAGTTGTCAATAGTCACTAGAGACTAGGCAACCAACAGAAAAAGAAGAGGGGAAAAATGAAAGAAAAGAAAACATAAAAAAATAATTCAAAAATTCAAAAAATATTAAAAAATTAAAAAATTTAGTTTGTGTCAATACCAATTATGCCACGTTGGATAGCCGGTGTCCATGTCAACAAATTCTAACCAAAATTGGTATGGTGGAATCAATTGGCAAAATATAAAAATGTTTAGATTCAATTGGTAAAATTGGAAGGTTTAAAACTAAATTGGTAAAAATGTAATAGGTTTAAAACTTTTTATTTTTACCCAAAAAAGGCCAAGTTGTCGACAAGGGAAACACATGACATAGGCATCGATTACATGTCCATTGTCAATGATCATAAAAGTGACATCCATTGCAGTGCATCGGTGACTTTATTAATAATGATGTAGGATCAATAATGGTCGACAATTGGTCGTACCAAAGATGCCAACACAAGTGACACAAAAGGCATGAGGCAATCTGGAAGCAAAGATCATCAAGCTGCTAATATAAGGTACACATGACAAAGCATGAGGCAATGTGGAAGTGCATGACCTATACTTGATCTATAGCAATGGGTATCCATGTCAACACATTGACAACGATTCGGTTGTCGAAGAATGACGACGTAGGTAAAAAAATGATCGACAAGAATATTGGTAGATATGATTGACAAAACCCAAAAAAGGCAGGCAAAAATATTGTGGCGACATCATAGTACAATTATAGGCCTAAAACCGTAAGGAGGTTAAGTGGTGTGAATCATGAAGTGAGTGACATGTATATTTTGAGGGAACAATTATTTGGAAGCAGGATCATGAGGCAATTACCACGGGCAATTATCACTCGGAAACAAGATCATGAAATAGTTCCTGCTTGAAATCAGGATCATGGCAATATAGGGACGTGAAGACAAGATTTTTGGAATGGAAGAACATGGGCAACCGTTTCAAACAGCTAAGGAGTAGTTACCACACAACTATTATAAATATCACCGATCATCTATTGGAGACAACCTCGAAAAATCAATCAAAATAAAATATTTCAATTATCTTTAATTTCCTATACCCCACTTTCAATTTTCTGACTTGCATCATTGATTAAATTTCAGCATGTTTATTATCTATGGATTATCGATTAAATTCCAACGTTACATCTTCACATGTGCTCAAGTTTTTGTCATTGAACTCCGGCGTAGCATGCGTACGCGTATTGCCATGGAAGCGCCTATATTTTCAAGTTTGTCATCAATTAAATTCCCGGGCGGTTTGTACATGCAGTTCAATTTGAAATTCGAAGTAAAAATTTCCAATTATTTTGTATTTGTTTGGATATTTTCTGTTTAAAGTCACTGCAAAACGTATACTCTCGAATAAAAGCCAAAAACGACTTTAAGTGAAAGATATTTAATTGGGTGAAAAATTCCGATGAAACAATACTTAGATCATTTTCTTATAAATGAAGGAAGTCTGACGTGGACCATGACCTGACTTAAAAACTCATTCTCTCTCCATCTCAGATCGCCAAACTCTCAGGAAGTCAGGTCCTCTCCGCCAACTTCCATCCTTTTTCCCATCGTTTACCTCACCGTCATTTCCCTCGCACCATCATCACTACCGCCAATTCGCTGTCCATCTGAAAGTCAATTTCCTGTGACAGTTTCATTATTTTCTTCTTTTGGGTGGTGCAATCCGGCGAGAGGTGGTGATTGACCATTGATTGATGGCACGAAATAACGTGTGGTCAATTTTCAACCCATAAAGGGAGCATGGTACAAATACATATTTCCCCATGGACCTCGTTCTCTAAAAAAAAATCCTTAAATTTAGATTCAATCTTAATTTTGCCTCGAACTTAATTTTAAAAAAATTATTAACTTTCACTTGAGTTTTCAAATCTGCCTCGTCTAAGAAAATGCCACTAATTTCTTCAAAATTATCAATGTTAGGAGATTACTTTTATTCCATACGAAATTGAGGGTACTAATGAAAATGCAATTTTGATAATGAACCTCTAACTAGCCTTAATGCTTATAATTTTGAAAAAACTAGTAGCAATTTTTGGACATGGGAGAAAATTTGGGACTATAGTGAAAGTTTATGGTTTTTTTTAAACAAGAAAAAAGTTCATGGCAGAATTATGATTTATCTTAAAGTTGAGGGTTTTTAAAAGAAGAAGAAAATAAGCCCTTATAAATGCCTTAGTTGTCGATAAGTAGGAAAATATTGGAAAATAGTATATAGATAAAACGTAGGTTTTGTTTTAGAAAGAAAGGACTACTTTCTCTAGAAAATTCTAGCGAGTCCATACTATTTTATGAAGATAACTTAAAAGAACAAGAAAAATAAATATAAGATGAAATCAAATAGGACGATAACTGCATAAATTCATCAAAACCGTCATGATTGTCTTCGGCCTGTTTGTTCAATTAATATGATGTGGACAAGATCTGGACCCGCTTGATCTACAGTTGGAATATTTAAGGCTATGATAAAGCACCAATTTGAGCAAGTTCATTGCCGAAAACCCACTAAATGAGACGGCAAAGCCCAAAATCAGTAATACAGCTAGTCTTAACTCATCCTTTATAGAATAATCAAGATTTCTTGAAATTGAGGATAAACTAGAAATTGAGCCTATAATTTCTGTTTGCATACCAGCTTTGGACCGCTCAACCAAGCACCGCATGGTTTTCGGCTCCAGACCCTCGTGAATGGATTCATTGGAGCATTATCTAAAAGTCCCTTTCTTTGCCACTGAGATGTTAATTTAATCCATACACACAAAGAATGTGGTTTAGCTTTTTTCCATAATTTGATCAGTATCTAGTTAGTCCTTTCAGGTACTGACATCTTTTAATTTGTTAATTTACTTTTACGATGTAAAATTCTATTAAAGTCATACATTCATAGCTTACAATGAGTTAATTAAATGATATGAATGTTCATAAATTAATATTGATTGGGTCGGTTATAAATTGAATCCGGATTATATTACATTGCATAAAAATAGATTAATAAAAGTTAAATGGATCAATTTAAATTGAATCCTTTCTTATCTGACTCAAAACTCGACCAAAACTCGACCTACTCATTTCACAGCTTCCCCCTTAGCCAAACAGAACATCTCCCAACTCTTGTTGGATCCAATCAAGAACCACCTCACCAGAAACTGGACCAGACACAAACAGGAGTCGACACCAAAAATAGCAGCGATTTGCGGAAAACAAATAGCAGCATAAAGTACAAAACGCAGTCCACCCATTGATGCGACTTTGAAAATGCTCCACATTTCATTTCCATCGTGCTAAACTAAATCACATCACTAGCTATTGCTTGCCACAAACCGGAGGAGGAATGAGCAGAATCTTGGGCAAATCAGCAAAAGACACGTACCCTCACGCGTGAGTTCTCATAGTACATCTTTACTCCTAGCCCTCTGTACAAATTCTTGCTACTGAGATAATTTCCACTTTCCCGATCAAAAAGGAAAAGCTGCAAGAGTTGTCTCCTTGTAACTATTCTGTTGTATTCCGTTGGAGATCCTCCACAGTTGTTGCTGGTTGGCATTCAAGGAAATCATAACATCATAGATGTGTTACCGATACCACACAAGTGGAGTAGAGACACTCTGGGGTGGCTGAGGCGTCATACAGTGCGGTTGCTGCCACTGCTGAAATCCTTCACTTGCGCTCTGTCCAGTATAACCATGTGCTTGTTCTTGAACAACCTGATAACTTTCATTTGTATCTTCAATCTCCATTGTCCCATCACCCATTTCCTCGGCCTCCATAGCCTCACTACCCTCGGTCTGGAGGAGTTCAATGCCTGGTGCAGGAGGAAACTGAGAAGGAATCCAAGGGACCACAGCCATACAGTTAGTACCTTCCTTGTTTGTCTCTGCAGCATCTGTCTCATCTTCAATCAGTTTCTCATGGGCAGGCTCATTCGACCAGTAGAATTGACCTGGAGCACATGGAAAATAACATCGATAAATTTGTCATGATGCTGCCAAAGAAACACCCATATCATAGTGAAGCAAGATCAAGAGAGAAACTGCTATTCTCAATGAGTAAGTTCATATTTGCAACAAATCCAATTTTATGAAGGCAAGGTTTTGTTCTCTCTTGGGTTTTCAATAATTCTTACACTTAACAATCTGCTAGAATCATCAGTCTTCCTTTTTCCCATTTCAAACTTCCTTCATAATAGAAGGAAACTTCCTTAGAGACTGTCGATTAAGAATCCTTACTTGTCTCAAAGAAGTTCACCTTTCCACCTAAAACTGTTTATGAGGACCTTCTAAGGACCAATTACTGTAACTTGACCACTTGTACACTCAACATTCTGATGCAGCCAACACTGATTTATTGCAAGATGATATTTGTTCAAAGATTGGTGTTCCAAATAAATTAAGTGAAGATGGACAATTGTTGATACAAAATCAAAAGATGAGTTCCTAAAATGGACTCTCCTTCAAGTTTTGAGACTTCCAATTTCCACTAGTAGTATAACTTTTAAAGAGTTATTATCATTGAGTTGAATCCCAAGAATGACACCTGAGTCGGACACTTCAGGTAAAGATCATCGATGCTGTTTTGAGCAACAAATAACAAGATTGATGAACTTGCTGAGAAAATAAATTACTTGTTTATTGTCCTGGGGATGCAACACATAGAAAGAAATGCTGATCAAGTCCCTCCGCAATATAAAAAGAGTAGGGGTGTTCAAGTATCAAGTACTAGAAGAATCTGAACTCAAAGGCAGATGTTAAATCACATGCATGAAAGTGATTTGTGTGCTTTCTGGTGGGGAGAATTCAGTCATGTTGCATATTAATGTCCAGTGGAGGTGCAATTTGGCAAGACAAGCAACATTTTGTTTAAGGTGGTTGTGAAGATCAAGGAAGCATAATTGATGATGCTGATCTCATGATACCATCCAAGTTTGATTATCACATAATAGTTAGATCAGGAGTTTTCCCTCAAAACACACCCCAATTTAATTTCTTTCTGCTTGAGGAACAGAACTCGTCATGGTAATGAAGAAACTATAAATTTAATTGTTCCACAATTCAAAACTTGAGGATGAATTTTCTCTAACCCAGGTAGAATGATGCAGCCAACAAAATCATACAGGATTCAAAGATTGTTGATGTTTTTACTAAGCTTGAGTGCAGATGGACCATCGCTGATTCACAATCTAAAGAAGAGTTTCTTAAAGGATTATGATTCTCCTTCAAGTTTAATAAGTGAAGATATCAACTAGGATTAGATTGTTACTACAATTTTATTAAGTTTCTTTTTCTTTTTAAGAAGGATATGATACTTCCTTTTAAAAGGTTTCCCATTTTGACTATGTTTCATGTAATCAGATATCCTATTTTCCTCTATGAGTAGAACTTTTAGAGAGCCTATTTATATGGTGCAACTCTTTATTTTCAATAGAGTCGATGGTTATCTAAATTATGCAAGCATTTGCTTTAGGAATAACGATTGTTTGATTCAATTATTCATTATAGGCGTGATCCTTATGAAATTCTATGTATGATGCTAAGTAAAGTTTGAGAGCAAAGCCTAAAGATTTAGTTTTTGTGGTGAGACTTGTGGACCTGCATTATATTGCCAACTATTTCTAAACTGTTCAGTAATTCCGACAAACCCTTGACTACTCCAGTGTTGCTTCAAGTATATATCTGGTTTATGATCGTGTTCCAGAGAACAAAAGACATTCTCATCTCAAATTTTGGTTTTCCGTTAACATGATCTGCTTATTGTTTAAATCCTAAGTCTAACTAATCAATAAGTTCAACAAGCACAATGCTTGTATGTGCAGAATTTCTCTCACCATTTTTAGCCTTTTCACATGAAAACAGAATCCTCTGTGCATTTTTAGCTAAGCAGTTCAGCAATACTCCAGAATTGGACACATAGGAGCACATAATTTTCTCAGGCTCCTAATCATAACTAAAATCAAACTTGATTTGCAAGCGGCTGCCCAGATCCAAATTAGAAATGACCAATTGCACCATGTCACCCAGCAGAGTCATCAAGCATACTAGTAAAACCACATTCATACAATCTCCATTTTCCTAAAACTTAAAAGAGCCGACGAGTATCTCAACAGCCAAGACAAACGACAACTGCTTCATCATCCCACCGAAAACTTAACCATCGCAGTGAAAACGGAAGAACGTCGGAAAAAAAGAGGAGCGAGGGATCAGGTTACTTACTCTTAAACCCGGAGATGAAGTCCGGGTCCACGGAAACAGAGAAACTCGAAGGGGAGGGCCCACGCAGAAGACGGCCGTGCACGGGCTTGAAGAGAACAATAGCCCTCTCCTCGTTCTCCGGAGCGGGAGCGGAGGCGGAGGCGGAGGACGAGGCCAAGGCCGATTCCGTCGGCAATTCCTCTATCACCGGACAGCCGCTCGGGTTCCGCAGGACCCCAGGGTCCGATCGGAGGTAGGGCATCGCGATTTCCGGTTCATCGTCCTCCATTATCGGCGGTAACTCCGCGTCCTATCACACGACACGACACCCACGCCCGCATTCGAGGCGATGTCAGACAGAGAAGAAACGAAGAGCGAACGCGCAAAATCAACGCGGACCGACCGACCGACCGATCGATCGATCGATCGAGAGAGAGAGAGAGAAGCAGTGGCAGTACCAGTCGGCGAATCTTCCTGGCGGGGGAAGAAAGGGAGAAGTCGGAAAAGTCGTCGCTAACTTGGTCGAGGTCCTTGCGCTTCATCTTCATCCTCGTCTTCACGTACGCCTCCATCGCTCCAACGAAGAAATCCTCAATCTCTCTCTCTCTCTCTCTCTCTCTCTCTCTCTCTCTCAATCTCTCTGTGAAAAGTCGAGAAGATCAGAGCTCGAATGAACTGCTCTAGCAGGGCGAGAGCCCTGCGACAAATGGCTCCTTATAGGCGCCACAGAGAGAGAGAGAGAGAGAGAGAGAGAGAGGGAAAAAGGTGGGGTCGGTGAGTCCGAGTCTAGACTTCTCCAGAACACGTGAGAGAAATGGACACCTGACCCGACACTCCCTCTTCCAGCCCCCCTCCTCTGCTGCTGCTCTCGGCCAATGCCCGCCCGACACGTCACCACCAGGAAGCTCGCCCGCTTCGGATGAAATTTTTTTGCTTAGACGACGCGTCGTATAAAATGTGGGGGACGAACAGTGAAGAACAGAGTAGAAATTACAGTTAATACCAGCAAAACTTCAAATTTGTCGTAGATAAATCTGTCACATATATTAGTTTGGGATTTTTTTCTATGAGTTAACTTTAGAATTTTTCATTTTGACCCAATCACAATATACAAATTGAATTCACCACTATTTTAATTGTTTTCAGCATAATCTATTCAATAGAGTCTAGCACATTAATCTCAAATATGAATAACCTGAATGCTCATATTTAGACTTGTTAAACGGATGAATTGGGTTCGTCATAAATGGTTCGATTTAAATTGATTCATTAATCCATTTATAACCTATTTAAATATAATATAAAATTTTTTTTTGACATATACCCGACGCAATCTATATTGCTAATGCTTCCATATTTAACCAAATCTAAAAAATTTATTTTTATGATTTTTTAAATATTATATTGCTAAAATATTTACAAATCTAGGAAAATTTTTCTTTTTTTTTTAAGAAAAAAATGACTCTCATTTAATACAAATTTAGTGAACAATTTTTATGATTCTTTTTTTTTTAAAATTGAGGCTCCATTTTTTTCTTGAATTTTTTTTAGCAAGTCATTTTGTAGAAAAATAACAATATTTTAGGTGTTTGCCTAAAATTTGAAAATAAATTAAAATCAAAAATATTATTCGATTTTCCTTCATGTATTCCTTTTAGAATTTTTTATTTTTTAAATCAAAATTTTAATTATTTATATTTAAAAAATCAATTTTTAATTATTTTATTTTTTTTAAATGAAATTTTTAATTATTTTTTTTGTTTTTTTTTTCCCTTATTCCCTTTTCCATTTGGCTGATTGATTGGCCCATGATGAGTAGCGATCGGCCTCGATTTTGACAAGATTGGTCTCGCTCGAGGTTGATGAGCTCAAGCCTCACCAAATCGACGAGACTTGAGCCTCGCCAACCTCAGGGGAGGCCTCGACCTCACTAGATCTAGCGAGGCTTGAGCATCACTAGTCTCAAGCCAGGTTGGGGCCTCGCTTGAGCTCGACCTCGCTAGATTTGGCGAGGCTCGAGCATCGCCAGCCTCAGGTCAAGTTGAGGCCTCGCTTGAGGCTGGCAACGCTCAAGCCTCATCAACCTTGACCTCATCGATTGGTGAGCTTGAGCTCGTAGATCAACGAGCTTGAGCTTGTCTAAGGTCCTTACATGATTGGTCACCAACCGTCATCGTGGCTGGCAACCAGTTGAAGAAGAAAGAAAAAGAAAAAATAAAGATAATCACAATTTTGACTTTTATAATAAATATTTTTATAAGGTTAAAAAGGAAAAGTGTGTGAGTTACTTAAATAAGTTTAGAAATGGGTCTTAAGTTTAATCCATATATGATCCATTTATTCTAAGTTTTCAATCTTTAAATCCATTTAAGTAACATTTTAAAGATTTAACTGATCTATTTTATTCATTTTGTTTTAAATGTTATAAATGGGTTTAAAAGTTATTTTGACACCTCTACTCATATTCTTTAGAAATGATAAAATTCTGGTCTGAAAAAAGTCATGCCTAGACATGAGATTACTTAAAAAGTCAAAAGAGCGTGACACATTTAGGGAGAAAACCTTCCTTAAAA
Organism: Angophora floribunda; assembly: GCA_014182895.1. NCBI lineage: Eukaryota > Viridiplantae > Streptophyta > Magnoliopsida > Myrtales > Myrtaceae > Angophora > Angophora floribunda. The sequence goes on along the minus strand of CM024707.1, from coordinate 20,279,852 downwards.
ACGAAACCTTGTAAAACTCATTCAAAAAGAAAACCTTCGATATAGGATAACAATGACTCAAAATACCACTCCTCGGTAGTTCCGCCAAGAAAATCTAACCACAAACATCAAAAGACAACATGGAACATAAGATAACTTAGTCTACGAACTAGTCTCATCCTTAAGTAGTATTGGTTCCGGCTCGAGCGCATAAAGTGGATGGCCTGGGAGGAAGTTGAGAGAGGGAACGAGATGAGGCAGTGATGGAGGCAGCAGAGGTAACATAGGCTGCGTTTGGTTTAGCATTTTCAAGGGGTTTTCAGGTCTGAAATGTTGAACCAAACGCAACTATAGTTGGGTATCCACGCTCTTCATGGTACGTCTTCCAGTGCTTGATCTCGCCATTCTAGATGATCAAGGTTATCCAGTATCCATGACTAGGTGGTCGCGAAGCGCTCATGCAGGATGGCGGGAAGGTATCCATGGTGAAAGGACGCAAGGGTTCTCACTCGAGATAACACGTTCGAAAATCTGAACAGCCATCTTTGATATTCGATAGTGTTTTAGGCGAGCAGCGAAACTCAGCGAGAGACTCCTCGAGACCTGAGAATGGAAGTTCCACTCCCAAGCTGAAACCATGCAGGAGGGGAGTAGGTTCATTTCATGCAATTAGATAACATGGACAACATCCAACAAGGGATAGGGATATGGGTGTGTTTGGTTCAGTTTTGGGGGAAAATTTTTTGGAAAAATGCGAATGACTATAATTAAAGAGATTTTTCAAAATGCAAATAGCGGTTGGTAAAGTATATTTTAAAAATATATTGAAAAATATCTTTGAATACCTTTTGAAAAAAAAAACTGCACACTTCAAAGTACTCTTATTAGTTTTTTTTTTTTCAAATCACAAAATTTTTGTGAAACTCGGGCCTCACCTGAGGTTGGGCAACCTCAAGTGAGGTTGGAGGCTATTCGCCAACAACAATAGGGTTTTTGTGGACATTTTCGTAATTATGAAAGTATAGCGAGGGCAAGTTTGAAAAAAAAATCTATTTGCATTTCGAAAGTGGAGCATTCCAAAGTATCTCCTAACCTTTGGCCTTTGGACATGGAATTGCTTTTCATCAATACTCTCCAAAAACTTTGCCTTTAACTAAGGGTCTTTCGGGGTTTTTTTGGGGGGGGTGGGGGCGGAAGTATGAAAAAAAAGGGAAAATTGTCCAAAAAGTCCTAAACCTATTACACTTTTATCAATTCAATCATAAAATTTTCAATTTTCCTAATTGAGTTCTAAACATTTTCTCCTTTTATTAATTGAGTATATTCAACCAATTTTGGCTGAAATTCGTTAATCTGGACATTGGTGTTGACGTGGACAAATTTATTTTTTTTAATATTTTTTATTTTTTTTTAAATATTTTTTTTTATATTTTTAATTTCTCATTTCTTTTCTTTTTTTCCCCTCTTCTTCCTTTGTCGGTCACCTAGCCTTTGGTTGATCGACCAAAGGCTATGATCAATGAGGTCGCCCTCGCCAAGAATTGGTGCCCTCACTAGATTTGGCAAGGGCAAGCCTTGCTTATGGCCAACGAGGTCTTTCCTCCCTTGCTTTGGGTGAGGGTGAGGCCAACCCTCGCTGGTCGCTAAAGACTAGGTGATTGGCAGAGGAAGAAGAGAAAAAAGAAAAGAAAAAAAGAAATATAAAATATAAAAATACTTAAAAAAATCAAAAAATATTAAAAATTAATAAATTTTATCCACATCAGCATCGATTGTACCATGTAAAATGGAGGATGTCCATGTCAATGATTTTGGTCAAAATTGGTCGGATGGACTCAATTTACAAAAAGTGAAAATGTTTATGATTGTAATGTTTAGGATTGCTTTGGTAAAAGTACATATAAGTTTGTGACTTTTTGGACACTTTTCCCATTAGAATAGTCCTAAACCTATTCCATTAGTGCCTATTTAGTTTTATAACTTTTTGTTTGGTGCCAATTTAGTTATTTCGACTAGTTTTGGTTGGATATCGCTCCATGGACATCGGCTAGCTTAATGGTAGTCTAGCAAGACGACATAAATAATTTTTAATAATATTTTAATAAATTTATGATTTTTTGTTATTTCTTATGATTTTTTTCTTTTTCTTCTTCCTTTAGGTGGTGGTTGGAGAGGTTGAGCCTAACAATGGTCGGCCTCGCCATATTTGGCCTGGGTAAGGCCAACCCTCACCTTGGCTATGGGAGCCTTGTTGGGCGTCATCTTCACTAGGACAACAAGCTGATTTGGTAAGGGCTTGCCTTGCCATATTTAGGTGAGGGGAGCCTTTGCCGGGGTTGCCCTCGCCTAGAGAGGGTTGGCCTTGCCCAAGCTAGATTTGGTGAGGCCGGTCATCGCCAAGGCTTGGCTTTGCCATGGCTAGGCAAGGCATGCTCACTAAGCCTCGGCCGATGGCCAATCACTAGCAAAAGGAAGAAGAAAGGAAGGAAAAAAAAAGAAGAAAAAAGAGAAAAGAAATCATAAAAATAAAAGAAATTATTAAAAATTATTCATGTTAGTGCCAGCGGTGCCATGTAAGCTGGTCGGTGTCCATGTTAACAATAAACATTGGCTAGCAATATTTGGTCAAAATTAATTGAAATGACTAAATTAATACTAGATTAAAATGTTGATGATTCAATTGGCATTAAATCAAAATGTTTAAGATTAAATTGACACTTTTAAAAAATTTAGGACTAAATTAATATAAATACTATAAATTTAGGATTATTCTGACACTTTTCCCGGTCTTTAGGGTCTTAAAGGTTTTGGCAAAATTGAATCAAATGTATCTAATAGTAACTTGGCAAGCATTTGATGGTCTTGACACCATCTAATATGCGTCAAGGTGAGTGGATTGATATAATTCATCGAAAGTAAGCTAGAACAGACCCGTTTATACAATCACAAGATGAAAGAATACGATCTGTATGCTATAACATCTTTTATCGTAACTTAAGATGTAGGCTTGAATTTAATAGGTAGATAAAAATCACACTTGATGTTGTCCGCGAGCATTGTAGAAAATAAACTAGTTTGGAAACTGATTTTGTTTCCTGCAAGTTATTATCATTATTATTATTTTTTTGTTTGAAATGTAAGTATCATTTATAAGATGATGTACAATAGATTAGGGGCATTCCCCATCATTACAAAAGATAACTAAGAACTCAAAAAATGGAGTGAGGGATTCTCTATATAGTAGCCAAAATTACATTTGTCTTGGAAGGTTTAAAATTTTGTAAAATGATGCTTGGCCCTGACAAGCTTACGAATTTTAGCTATAATGATGGAGACATCATTTGACTTGTTTTGGAAACGTCTACAGTTACGTTCCAACCAAATGCAGTAAATGATTGCTAAAAAAGTTACTTTGAGAAGCCTTGCCGCCAAATCCTTGCCTTTGGTAGCCCTGATCATCCATTGGATTTCATCATTCCATCCTCCTAAGTTACGACGGATTCCGTATTGTGCAAGGATAATATGCCATATGCTTCCCATCCATGCGTACTAAAAGAATAGATGATCTCAATTTTCCAAATTATCCAAACAGAAATTATAATGGATTGTTACCGCGGGCATCCAACGTGATATGATATTTGCTGTTGGGAGTTTGCCTCTACAAACTAGCCATCCGATAAAATTGTGTTTGCTAACCCCACCTGTCCATATCAATTGGTACCATCTCACAATCGGTCCCACATTCCTGAGTTCATCGTATAACTCTTTGCAACAATATCTTTATCTAGACTGATAATGTGCGAGAGACTATTTATCTATTGCTATTATAAAGCGAGAGACAAATGTTTTACGTCTCTCCCCTTAAATTATTACTGGCTTTTATTTAAATTTATGTCGCAAAAAGCTTCCACGAACTCACGATCTTGATAACTACCAACCACTACTTTATAAATCGATGTGTATATAGAAAGTGTCACTTATGCCGTGATTATTCTTGGGGTCACGAATATGCTTATAACACGAGTTAGTGGTAGTCCGCTGCTAAGACTAGATATGATAAAAGTTATCTTTTTTCTAAATAACTTGCTTCTTTAATGATTGCAATTCTACTGACAAATCTCCCTTCCAAATTTTTTATGGTGATTAAATGGGGGGACAAGTATAAAAAATGTCTTAAATTTATTGTGCTTATATCAAATCAATTCAATTCTGTAGAATTGTCATATATCATGTAGTACAGTCGGCGTTCATGTCAGCGAATATTGATTAAAATTGGTTGGATGGACTTTATTAGCACAAATATAAAATTAGTCCAATTGAAATGTTTGGAGTTGAATTGAAATCGATGAAAAAAAATTAGGCATTTTTGATACTTTCTTCGATAAAATGGTCAATGCATTAAAATTGAAAACTGTTTTAACTATATAAAAACAAAATCCACATATTTCTAAGGCATATGGCTAATTTATAAAACAAGTAAAAAGATATGGAGGAGCAACCTATGCTACTCACCCACTCTGGGCGTTATCAATGTATTTAGCTAATTTTCTATTCAACCCCCAACGTAAAGAATTGTAATAAGACGAGCATGGATCATCAGACTTTTCTAATCATGAAAATTTCTGCTTCGTCACGTTGTGTTTGAGTTTGATTTATCTGTTCAATAGTTGACTCGATCCAATTAATCCTAAGCTATGTTGTGCTTTAGTTTGGGGAACTTGTCTAATCAACCCTAAATCTGTTATATAAAAGTTAATTTAGTTTTAAATTTTTAGTTTTACTAATTTAATCCTAAATTTTTGCATGAAATTCTAATATAACCCTTCCGGTCGAATTTTGTTGGAAGTCTCCAGCAGACAGTGTGTCACGTAGGATAACTGACGTATAGCTAGACTATTATATCAACGATTTGCGGCAAAATTGGCCAGAAGGATAATATTGAAATTTTAAGAAAATATTTACGACAAAATTGATAAACTTGAAAAATTTAGAATTTGATTGATACATACATATACAATAAATTTATGATTGATTGAGTAATTTTCCCACTGAAATTCGAACTTAAGCTTTCAAAATGGAAAAGATAGAATGATTCACCTCTCTCGTGAGTGTTTGACAATTTAGAATTCTTTGTTCATAGGAAGTAATTCTTTTAATTGGTGCGAGTTTTTCTTCTTGTAAACTTGCAGGCGGTAAAATCAAATACTCTTGCCTTTGCAATGTTAACATTAAAATTGCCGATAAAGACATGTTTCACTATTGATTGAATACAGTGCTCACGTGAAAGATACGTATTAAAAAAAAACTATTTTATAATATAATTTGCGTTAAGAAACATGTTAAAACAGAAAAAATATCCACTTTCATTTATGATTTTGGTAAATGTAGATTTTTGTGTCGAAGGGATTGATTTTAATGAAGTCCTCAAAGATTAGCCATAGAGAGTACGTGCAAAAACCTTGAAAAGAGTAATGCAAGAAGACAAGCTGTCTAGTTGAATTTTCATTGAAGTCAAGCTATTTATAGACATGAATGAGACATTGTTCCCGCAGTGGGATCAAGTTATGGTGGGAATGATAACCATTTTATTTCGGGAAACAATGTATGATAAAAAATGATTCCTTTTGATTATGTTCCCAAAAATAATTTCTAAATATTAAAAAGCGTTTGGTAATTGTCTAAAACTTTTATTCTTGAAATAAAAATGCGATTGATAAAACTCTTAATTTTTTTATTCTAATTTTTAAATTACTTTTATTACATTTTATTATATTTCTCATTACTTTTTCTTTCTCTCTTTCCTTTTCTTTTCTTCTTCCTCTTTTTGTGGTTGATTGCTGCTGCCAGTGGTGGCCAATGAGGAGCTGGGTCATCGCTGGAGGTTTGCCTAGCCATCGGTGAGGCTTAGCCTTGCAAATCTAAGTGAGGAAGCCTTGCCCAGCTCGACAAGGCTTGCCAGGCTACTGGTGAGCTTGCCAAACATATCCTTGGCATATCGAGGCTCCGGCGAGCTCACCGGAGCTTGCCCAATCACTTGCTGACCACCGACAACAGTGGGGTAGCAATAGCCTAGTGATGGGCTGGAAGGAAGAAGAAGAATGAGAAGAAATAGAAGGGAGGAAAATAGGATGAAAATTGATTCTTGAGATTGTTTCCAAGAATAAAAAGTAACTTTTTTTTAAATTTTTGATTTTGTCCCAAATCTATTTCTGAGAACAAAAATTTACCAAACTAATTTCTATGTCAAATCTATTCCTGGAAACCCAAAAACAAAATCAAATACTTTTGGCTAGTTAACAAACAGGCTCTTAAAATACTCATTGTTGCTCACTGACAGTAATAATTGTTCCCTTAAAAATCACAAAACAATCATAGGAAAAAAAAAATCATTTTGCATATAAATTATTGAAAAATCTATCGTGTAATGCATTTAAACCATAAATAGCTAAAATTCTCCTAAAGATCCTCAGAAATAAGGATTAGCAATATCTTGTCGGATAGAGATGTCATATTCAAGCCTTACAAGCACATACGAACACTAACTTAGAGAGTAAAAGGAAAGAGATATAATTTACATCGATATTAATACAGAGACAGACTTACTCTACCTTCAGGTATTTAAGGTTTTTAATAAAGTTTAAAACAGTCCAAGCTCCAACGTTGATTATTTTAGAATCTTTTTTGTTTTATAATTTTCTTTTTTTCTTTTTTTTCCCTTTCCTGCTTTAATGCACATCGCATGCTCCGATTCACATACATTTCGAGCATTACCCATGTTCCAAGCTTCGTAACAATTTCGGGTAGTTTTCTATGCACTTCTTAACTTTTTTGTTCACTGCAGCATGTTTTCCCTACTGGGCTGATCATTTACAAGATTTACCAGCATTGACCATATTCCAATGTGGTGTCTAAGTGCTAGTTTCGGGGGAAAGCAGGAGGATGATGGATGAATAACTAAGCATTGGGTACAAGTTGGAATCAAGAAATTGCGCATACTGTTTAACCGCGACCTCTCTTTCCGGAAGGTGGCTGGAGAGGAAGTCAAAAGGTGGAGGTTTGCTGGTGTCTACCAACGGCTCCCATCTGTATCCAGGCCGCTCTGGCAGCGCAACAGTCACTGGCAGATGGCTTGCGTTGAAGGCGATGTAGAGCTCCCCCTTAACTGAGTCAACCTGGGTACAACATACAATATAGGCAAGGGTCAATCCCTTATATCTGGAGCAAATAGATACCACAAGAAAGCATTTGCAGCGTCATTTTAAACTAATACCGTGGACAAAATAGCCATAAGTCAATCCATTAGGTAAAATATCTCATATCAGGCATAACATCAGATTAAAAGATCACCGTGATGCACTTTTTGATGGCTTAAATTCCTCACAGAAATTTACAAGCATCAAGTTGCTTCAGCTTCTTAAAAGAAAAGTATTGTTTGTCTTATAGAATCCCTCTTTCTAATTCTTTCACAGTGTGGTCTACATAGTACCTAAAGATTTTTGTGAGTTTTCAGTGGATGAAAAGCCAAAAGGTGGCTATCCATAGACACCCAACTTAATCCTTTTGGACAGATCATGCAAATGCAGCCCATTCACCACAGCAAACTATCAATCACATGCAAACAGTTACTTGACAGTTTACAGTAGTGTTAAAATTCAACTATGTGTAATGATGCAACTAGAACTAGAAGTATCTAGGAAGACAGCAGTCTAGATGAACCTCCCCCAGCTAAATTTACCCTTCAATGTCTTATGTAGGTACTTAGATGACAGTACAGTGCTAATGATGTGAAAGCATGTCTTTCGTTTCTAATCCAGTGCTCATTTATGAACAGGACACAGCATTATTCCGAGCAGTATGCACAATAGAAAAAGGCACTAAAAATAGCATACCATAGTGTAAGCAACAAAACGGCTGGTTTCTGACCAATCTGGTTGGCCAGGCTGGTGACCATGCCATTGCAGCCTTTCTGCAGTTGGAAAGTCACTTAAGCCAAGTGATTCACATTCACTGCAAAGTACATTAAGTAAGAGGTGGCTCAAAATGGTTGATCATTTAAAGCAAAAAATAAGACAAGTTAGGAGAGTGGTTTTATATACTGGCGAAATTTTGTCATAAGGGAACAGAATCTGTAGAAGTCTAATGATGACTCCTCTTTCTTATCCCATCGGAAGTAGTTGATCTGAAGTTGAGAGAAGAAAAGATTAGTAGCTAGCTATGAGTCAGATGTAGAAAACTGGCATAGAGTAGATGATCACATAGTTATCATGGCAGTATGAATTGTTGTTTCCTCCTTTTGTATGACCATATTCGTCCCCCATATATGTCATTGGGATGCCCTGGTTAAACAAAGTTTAAACAAATGAGCAAATCTGGAATGGTCAAAAACAACTAAACTTTCCCAACGTCATTTTACGGGGAAAAAAAACCAAACTTTACCAAAATCATTGTGGCTGCTTTCACTTTAAGGGGGTTTTGGCAGGTTATGCTGCTGTCAATTGTATATCTTATTGACATCTATCAAATAGGATGATTTAAACTAATATTCCCTTCAGTGTTCAAGTTTCACAAAGAAAAATGATGTGCACAACAAAAACATTTGTTATTATTTTAACTGTATCTTTCTGGGATAAGGAAACACTAGGTAAGCAGGCTTTCTGAGAGGAAATGAGAAATCTCCCAGTTTGGTTTTCACTTAGTGAAGGATGAAATCTTTTCCTGTGAAGTTAGTTACATTAAGGGCCTCCAGGCATGTGGAAATAGCATGTCTATTGGAACAAGGACTATAGCACTAATGACAGTTTCGGAGACATAAAAAATGCCCAAGCAAATTTTCCAGAATCATTGTTTTAATCAAGCTTGCCTTTCCACAGTCACATGGAAAAGGGGCAAGACATGGTAAATAATTAACACTTGGACTGTTGAATTATACGGAGCATACTGTAAAGGACAAAGCTCCAGCAAGCTAGCTGGCAACTGTCAAAGCTGTCATCAGAAAAATTCTGTTTCTGCTTAAAGTAAAGCCGGCAAAGTAAATTTCATCATAATTAATCATTAGAACCAAAATATAAGAGTCTACCATCAAATGGACAGTAATCCTTACCTGAGAAACCATGAGACAGACAAAGAAATTTCGCATTTGTCTCTTCCTTAATCTCTTTACTGAAATGCCTGCAAACTCCCCTTCCTAGTTGTTGTTTAGCACAAAGCAAATGAAAATCAATCACCGATGCCATAGTCAATAGAAGTTATCATACCTATAAAAGTTGTCTATCACAAAGTTTGCGGTCAAGAAATGAAGTTCAAACTAGAAATTACCATTAGTAGCACCTTTTAGACATTGAACCATAATGTTTTTTTGTTTTAAAGTTTCCATAAAAAGTAACATGAAGAGCAGGGACAGATCTAGAGAAGACATTTTTTCAGGCCAAACATCAAGCGAATAAAATATCTCACAACGTGTACTAAGCAAGACCCCATGACACATTTAAACAACCTCCAATTTCACTAACAGACATGTCTCAAAGCATGCTGCATTAACTCCAAATATGATTATATTCAACTGCAAACATGCGTTCACTTTTGATTTAGTAAAACTGGAAAAGTTATAGCTATCTTGACCACCTACTCTAAGGTTCCTTCATTAAAGGTCTTGGTCCTTTGGAAAAAATCTTGGCCAAAATCTAACATGTGGCTCTTAACATACCAACCTTTATGGCACAGTAAATAGTTCTTATAGATATTTGTGCTAAGATCTTTTTCTGTTAACATAAGCATAGTTACCAAATAAACTATCAATTTGATTATTGGACTTCACATGTGATTGGACATAAACTTAGTACAGATGTTTTAAAAGTCAGTCTCTAATCCCTCCCCCTCTCCATTTGTGCCAAATGAAGAAGACAAGAAAAAGTTCACTTGCAATGGACAAACAACATGTAATTATTGGCTTTTCACAGAGTAAAGCAATCCTGTTGATATCACAGGCATCTATCCTTACCTGTCCACAGTTCCAGCTATTGTTGTGACTCTCTCCATCATTGTTATCCTCTCCATTCGCCAAATTGTGTTTGTCATTGTAAGAAACCAGATCAGCCAATGTGAATCCATCATGTGCACAGACAAAATTGACACTATTCCATGGTCTTCTTCCTCCTTCCTGACATACAAATCAGGTCACAGATGCTACTAGAAAGCCCAAAAAGCAGCTAGCAGAATATCAACTACAGAATATTTACTTTAATGAGACTCTAGACTGACAGAACCAGTTGGATGGTAAAACAATATTTGAGACCAAAAAGTAAATGATTACCTGGTATAAGTTTGGGCTTCCACAAAGAGATTCAGCAAAAGCCCCAGAAAAGCCATCTGTACCCTTTATAAACTGACGAACCACATCTCTATACTGAAATAAACAAAAGAAGCAACTTAATTCACCATAAATTCTTGTGGAACATAGAACATATAAAGCATCTCCAGATTTGCTAGAGTATACACATGTCTCCACCAGCTATAAATAAAGTACAATCTTTAACACAATTAATGTCTAGTGAAAATTACTTGAACCAAGAAAAAGAAGTGAAAAATCACACCAAGTGCATCCTTTAAGACTCTCCACGAGTGCAGGGCTAGATCACGGAACAGAGTTTGGGTGAACTTATGCCACATCATCATTAGACAAGTTAAAAAGAAAAAAAAGAACAAATTTGGTCCCTTTCAGCCTAGTGTCTGCTTTGAAGGAGAATAAAAGACAAAAAACAGCTTCTGCATTCAAACCATGCAAGAACCAGTAAACTCATCAAATCAACTTGCAATTAAATATAAGTGTTTACTCTCAAAACTACTAAGCACATCGTTCTTGCTAGCTCTTAGCTGTCCATGGATTTTACCATAGCAACTCTTTAATGACTTATTCATAGCCAAAGTCAGAGCAGTACACAATTGAGATTCTCATCTACCCATCATTCTAACAAGTCTACTTGGACTGCAGCCCCCACTCCCTTATTATAACTATTGAACCCATTAAAGACATTTTTATATTGCACATCCCTTGTATACTGGTTTTTTTTAGATCATATATTTATGCAGTCTCCTTCCTCATAACAACTAAAGCTTTTGGATTGGACTTTCCAACATGGAATTAAAGCACATATCAATTATTCATGCTCCCATTAATACTTCCAATCTTGTATGGTTAGTCTATCCTGTTCAATTCCATGTGCTGCTCTTCCTCTGATTTTGCACGTGAGAGTTGTGAAGTTCCTATATCTCTCTTGCATTCAGGGTTTGTTTTGGTCTCATATACATCTAGTGTTGCACCACCTAACAGCTTCAACTTTTAGTTGGATCCTTTAACAAAATGCTCTAACACTTTTTGTCATGCATAGGATAGGAAAAAGAGTACATGTTCAGCAGCTTCCCCTCAAACATCGCAAAAGGAAAATGTAGGAAACAACAAAATGGTTCTCACCATTCAAAAACAGATCCTTATAGTATGAATATGCATAAGACATGACTCAACTAGCTATCTGAATAGATAATTTGGGTCTTCTTCAGAATTCAGGCATCAACCAAATGTTCCCAAATATCATGGATTGGGTGGAAGATCAAAATTTAGATACATTGTGTCATACATCTCATTTCTTATAAAGTATGAGGTTAATAAGAATAGACTAATCATGATTCAAACACAAGTGGTTATTTCATACTATATTGCCTGCAATTTGTTGACCAAAGAAATGACACAATTGTCACTGCAAGGAAACATCTGGACTGACCTTGCCATTCCACTCAGACCAAATGCCCCAGTGAGGAAATGTGCCAACTTGGTAAAGGCCTCCAGTATCCCATGCTTCGGCAATGAGCTTTTCAAATGAGAATGAGTCTTTCAGTTTCAGCGATACTACATAATAGCCAAGCATGTTCATATGAAGTAAGCTCTTTCTCTCCTAAATTATCAACTAAGCATAGCAAAAGCAACACAATTGAGAAAAACATCTTAGAACAGCCACACATAAATCATTGAAGTAAGCATGTGAGATTTCCCTACAAAGAGGGCATCATTTTAGTTAAAGTTTGTAGAATAGCTGATTCCGACAAATTTAAGATAGTTCATCCATTTGCATATTAGAGATGTAGTTAAAAATAAGATCCTCAAATTAAAACACTTCTATTGTGTAGGACAGTCTACAACAAACTCTGAATGCACATTTCAGTGGCATGGGTGTTTTCTTTCCAATCTGCTTAATTGCACCTACAAGGGGAAATTGTTAAGACTATTAAAAAAGATATTAATTATGTCTTTCAGTTTCATCCAAGATGTAAAATTGCAAGGATCAATAGCTTCAAGTGTGTTCACAAGAAGTTTTCTATAATTGATCAAGTTTTTGAATTAGACATCAGCATTAAATTTTGCTATAGCAAACAAGTATGGTAGCAACATTTCCATAATAGTGGTCTCATACCCATAAAATAAAACCATAGAGGCAAGAGCCAAGACTTAACTTTCAGCAAATTTACTCCATGCATTGGCATCACCAATATTGCAGCATTTAGGAGATACTTTCATGTATCAAATTTAACTTTCAGCAAATTTACTCCATGCATTGGCATCACCAATATTGCAGCATTTAAGAGGAGATATGAAATGGAGTAGGAGATTGGAGATGGCTGGGTTTATGTATCAAAACTACTTTCATGTCAGCAAGCCAACAAATAAAACTGCTAGGTCAAGCTCAGACCATGCAGGTAGAGAGGATGATAAAACTTATTACTCGGACAGCCATGGACTTTCAAGTGTGATATGGAATCTGATGAAAACTTGTTCAAGATGTCCTTATGGTGCTTAAAGTTGTTTAATATACTGCTGCAAATGTGCTCAATCAAAATCAAGTTGTCCAAATAGAAGTTAAAAGTACATTAATCAAAGGGTAAAATAAGTAGTCCATGGGGTGACAATAATCGACTACATTATGTAAAACATGAAGGATTTTAAGTAAACACCTTGACTCCTCGAAGTATTGGATCATTGCTTATCATATCTATCAATGGAGGACTGGTTAAAGGTGTGCCTGTAGTCAATAAGTCCCCTTCAATTGGCTTTCCAAATACATTAACTGCATCCCAAAGGCTTCACATAGTAAAGAAATAAAATTGAAAAACAAAATGCAAAGGAAGTGTTAGTCCGATGCTCACAAATGAGAAATGCACTAGGAATGTTTGAACAAAGTTTATGCAAAACCTGCTACTCCTGGTCAAGATAGAAGCAAGATCAAATCGAAAGCCATCCACATGCATTTCTGTTACCCAATATCTGTCACATCAGAAAGATAATGAGATAAATTATGCTCTAATTGTCCAGAAATCTAATGTTGGTAAAGATGGAATGATTAAACAATGCTCCATCATGCAGGAAGACACCGACCATTTTGCCTACACTTTCCATCTCATGTGAAGAACCATTATCTACTAAGAGCCATGAGAATTGTAAAAGATGTCAGGTCCCCACTAATGACACTGAGGCTTGAAACTTGAGGCATAAATAGATATAAAAGCTAAAAGAATTCAAACTACCCAAATGAGTATCAAAAGGATTTCTTTAGCATGTTCAAGAATCAAATCATGATGTCTTGCATGGCGCACATATTTTCTCAGTGCAGAATTAACAAACCTGAGATAATCCAGTAGCAAAGAGCATTTCAATCACATTGATACTCTAGAAATACAGTGAAGGGATATTTAAGGACTCAATCATCATCTCAATGAGGTATAAGTTTTCAGAAAAACTGTAAAAAAAAAAAAAGAAAAAAGCTTGGTTCCTGATAGCCTTTTTTCTCCCATGGAACTTCCTTAATTTATACTAGTGTCACCTCAAGGCATTATGAATTGTTCAATACATGTAAACTCATCCAAGATTATCAGATCAGGAGCAGTACACTATTGTGATTTACAAAATTTGACGAAATACCATGGAACTCTCCTGCCAACTTCTAATTTGAGAGAAGATGTTTCAGCAAAAAATATTCAGAAGCAGATGATAAATTTACCTCAAGCAGTCCACAATAAATTGACGTACTACTGGGTGATTGCAGTTTAATGTGTTCCCACAACCTGAATAGTTATAGAATTCACCCTGTGACATGCAAGAAGTTCATATTACTGACAAAATGGATGGCTGAAAAAGCAGAAAAATCAAGAACATGGATTTCTATAACTCGAGAGTCTAGATCATTAGACTCGGGTTGATCCAAATTTTTCTTTTTCCTAGAAATGTTTGAGGCACATAATATCTGTTTGCTTAACCTGACAGTCCAAACTGAGATAAGCTGGACCATTTATTGTAAATCATTTTGTAAATCACGAGGCTTCACTATTGGGTTTATTTCATAAATTTATTTTCCACCCACAATGTACAAGCCAGTCAGTTTTTTCCTTTGAAAAGGATGGGGGCGGGGGGGTGTTGGGATGGGGCTGAGCGACCCATTTTCACCCCTATCTGCGGAGTTACTCCAACTTAACAATACTCCAAAAGATTACAGATATTCATAGTATAAGAATTATTTGCATCTCCTTTTCTTTTTTTTCCATCCCTAATTATAATTAATATAATTACAAGAATGATCACAAAAACCATAATTTGATTCTTTCAACAACCACAATAGATCCACTAACAGATTTTCAGTAAGGGACCAGTTGCTTCCTTCCATTGACCCATATGATATACCACCAGTACATTAGGCAACTTTACTACCACAACCGAGATATGACTGTAAATACAGTCAACCTATGCCCCTTAGATAAGCAACAAAATGATACTGAGTGCATGTGTGCAAGCACGCATGTGCAAGTGTGTGAGAGTCAGAATTGGGGGTGCTCTTCACCAAGTTCAGCAATTATTAATGAAGTTCAGGAATTCTCCAAAAGATGCTATGATAAAACAATGAGATTCAAGAGCATCATGTGAATGCTAATCTTCCACTCTAGGACTTGAGAGCATAATAACATTATCTACTCATTCTCTACCTTTGGTGCTAGCATGTAATACACGCTGTTATCGATGCCTCTAAAGGACAAAACAGGGCCATTTTCATTCCCTTCAGCTGTGTGATTGAAAACCACATCCATAATGACCTGCTCAAAAAAACTTACAGATGAACACTACGAAAACTAATGCATAGTTCATATACAAATCAACCCACCAGCTTACCTCAATTCCTCGTTTATGCGCTTCTTTAATGAGAGTTTTGAATTCATTTATTGCATCTTGACCACAGCTACTTAGCCCAGAAGATGAATATCTTACCATTGGAGAAAAATAATTGATAGTCGAATATCCCCAGAAATTCATCCTGAAGAATACATGGCATTGGAATTATCCACAACACTGCTAAAGCATTCACTAAAAGGTAATCAAAGAAAAGATAGACAGGCACTAAAGGTGTGAAGGGTAAGACTATTCATTACATTTATTGCTAGACTAAATGCTACTCAAGTGCTCTCAGTTTAATCAGAGCAACAGGGCTATTGGACGGATAGAACAATAATGGAAAATGGTCCAGCTCAACAAGAGGAATAGTATCAACTTGCTTTGGGATTTGTTGTAACTCCCTAATAGTTTCAATCTGTATGATTTGAGAGCATGGCTTGAAGAATTTTAACATACCAAAGCATCAAAATCTATGAACCAAGACAAGGCATATCAAACCAAAACATGTATGGAGAGGGGGAATATCTCAAACCTAAGAAGGGTCCTCCTTAATCTAAAAAGGATTCCCTTTGAGATGAGTAAAAGCAAACCTGTACTAGATCCATATAATTTGAGAGTGTGGCTTGATAGCAAAGCATCAATTCCTTAAAAGTTTTTCTTGGAAGCAAATTGGGATACTTCGGTCACCCTATCCATCATGCTTCAAGGTTCACCATGTGGCAGATTTGCTAACCATGCTCTCTTTACACTTAGACAAACTAAGCTTATCTTAGCTGACTCAGTCACTCCCTTGGTAAATATGGTGAGTATAGGAGGAACCTATTATCCATCGACTAACCACCTTAGTCATCTGGCCAGGAGGATTCTCACCCCCTTCAGTTACTCATGCCAGCATTCTTGCTAATAAAAACTCCATCGACCCTCCCAGTTTAGCTTCACTGTCATTATTAGGCTCCCCTACTTCTTAGCTATCACTACCAAAATGACTAGCTGGCCTATTTGGTATAGGATTTGAGCCCCCTTACATTCTTGGCACTGAAAATTGAGCTTTTACGTGCTCTTTCAAGGATCTTCTAAGCTGTGCAACATCATGTGGAGCATTTATCATCATCACTAGGCAATAAACAAGACCTGTGACATGACTTGGTTGTGCTAATTGCCAATGCATTAGAAAACTACATGGTTATACAACCGGGCTAGCAAAAGGTTATCCGTGCAGCGTGTGATAAAATATTACTGTAAATGAGGAGTATCATGCATTTGATTTAGTTTATGAATTTGGCTTTGATTGAACTCACAAAAGTTTCTTGTCCACAGATTTTGATGTAAGTTTATCAGCACATAGTAATTCTATCATCTCCATATTCCCTTTTGACTTACTTTATCCAATCCATTTTCCTTTATTTTTGAAATTGAAAAATAAGCGGGCCCCAACTTTGAATATGAGTGACTGTCAATGTGTCAGCTCACTTATTCTAAAACATAGAAAACAGGGAGTCTGCTAAAAAGTCTTGAAAATTAGGATATAAGTTTGGTGACACATCCACATATATATGTGCAAAAAGTGTTAGTTTTTGACATGTTTAAGAATAACAAGTTTCTTTGCTGGCCAACAGTGTGTCAGCCTTTTCCCTTCAAAATTTAATCTGGATCATGTACTTCTTGTTATTAGTGCTAAGAGGATGATAAGATTTGCACTTTGTCTTCATCACTTAGTGAGGCTTGATGGAAGAATAAATTGGTCTATAGCCAACTTTGGCTTAAATACTTTAAGATAACTTTAGAAGCTTAGAACTCGATGATATTGTGCTATTGTTGGTCCTCAGCAGGGGCTGAGTTGCTGAGAAGCTTATAACCATTGTGCTGTTAATCACAGTGATTGCTACTAAGCTTCATTGCGTATAGTGATATTTATTTGAAACAATATCTATACTTGACATCCTCATGTCTGCTAAAGGCATAGCAGTAGCAATTTAAGCCCCAGATGCAAAGGCTATCACGTCTCTATTATAACATACAGTAATAAAGTATTTACAAAAACCCTCATCTTTCCTCCCTCTCCCTTGACCAGCGGTGAGACACTACTAAGCAGCATAATAATTAATTACATGGTAATTGATATAACTAAATATTATGCAATGATTGATAATGTTACCATTACAAACTATTGTTCATGAGTATAACAGTACAATGAATATAAATGAATAATTGTACTATATCATTGCGTGATAGTACATTATTATAGTTTACAATTAACAAAAACTTTTGATTTCAAATATAATATATTTTATAACTATACTATGAGATAATTTATCCTTAATGTAAAAATCCCCAGATTCCAATTAAAGTTACAAAACGTGCTATAAAGAAGTTGAAGTGCTAAAACATAATAAACTAATTTTTACACCATTAGCAATTGGCAACATACATGGCTCAGCACAAGAAGAGGTGAGAAAAATGGGTACTTGTCCTTATGGTGCCTGGCAAGTTATTGAATAACAGAATGACACTAACCATCACCAAGGATATCTAAAGGAAATGAAGAATGCCATACTTGTAATCACCCAGGACAGAGTTGTAGCTGAAGTACTCAAGCTCATTAAACTCATGACATGGCATTAACTCTATGCAATTGACGCCAAGCTCCTACAAAAGCAATTCTCACTAAAAGTTACATGAAGCCATCACATATGTAAAAGAGAAAATGATCTCCTCAAACCTTCAGCAGTTTCATTAGTCAAGTCTCTAAGTTATTAGAAAAAGGGTTCTATCCTTTGGTACATTGTTGCGTATGCCTTGTTCTTGATACTTGAGCACATAAAAGAAGAAATGTTATAGATTTGTCTATGTCACTTGTGAGAATATGGACATGAATAAATTGAACTGAGATGACAATGTGAGAGTGGCTCTTTTGAAACAAAAGCCAGAGGCAAACGGACAAATATTCTTCATCAGATATTGTTTATTAAATCAACAAAAGACCAAGAATAATCTAAAGTCATGCAAGTGAAACAATTGATATTCCCCTTTACTATAACTGTTAATTATTTTTGTCTCTCCTTTAATTTTTTCCCCATATAGGGGAATCGGGAGGTGCACTCTTCCAATTGGTGGTTTAAGCAGATTCCATTGATTCCCAGTAATTTCATTTGGCTTAACACTTATCCATTTTCCTGTAATGTGCATTGGTTTTAATAAGTAGTCAACATGGGTCGCAAACATAACTATTTCTTCCAGAACAACATTATAATTTCTCCCATCAAAACATACATTCACATTTGACTTGTAAGATTCTTTTTTTGTTTTGGTTAAAAATAATTACATTCTAAGTTGGTGTAGCCTATCAAAAAAATTTTAAAATGCGTATGCTTCATGAAATCCAGATTTTCCACAAGTTTGTAGGTTTCCCCATTCTTCGATGAGCTGCTCAGGCATCTTCCACATCCTTGCTAAATTAACTTCTCTTCCTTAAGAATGTATCAACATGGTGATGCTCTGATTTATGTTTTCTCCAACCATTATTGAGAAATTCAAAACCCCAGCCACTTAAGACTTTTAACCTCAAATTAAAAGCTGTGGCAGAAATTTGATGTATCGAGTGTGATGGCCATTGTGACATTGAGAAGAAAAAAGACAAACAAGACCAACTAAGAACTCTCTCTCTCTACATAGGAGAAGTTAACCTGCAAATTACCTTAAGATGATCAAGTTTTTCCACAATGCCATGGTAAGTTCCAGGAAAGTCTGTCTTGCTGGAATCGTGCCTCGTAAAACCCCGTACATGCATTTCATATATGATAAGATCTTTGGGATGGTATTTCAGTGGTAAATCCCCTTCCCAGTCAAACTAGAAAAGAAGAAAGAAAAATAAAACAAAAAGAACGATAGATGGCATGCTTAAAGTGGCTTTAAACTGTCAATCAAGATAACGAATAACAAGAAGAATATGCAGTAAAGCTGGTAATTTCTCCTAATTCACAAATTCTGAACAATCCTGAAACCCATACTTTGTATTTCCTTTATTGCCACCCAACAATCAGTGCCCACTTAACACACACGAATTTTGCAAGTAGATATCAGAATGAACATTTTTACTTGGAAGCTAGTAACCTTCTCATAAGATAACATGAAAACCACTTGCCATTTTTCCATAATCAACTACAGCTATTGACAAGTACCTCATCACCATGAGAAGGCACCCTACAAGCCATTTGAGGCCAGCAGTCACCATCAGGTCCCAAGATGCCATACTCTCCTCTACTTATCACTGCCTAGACAAATAAAAATAAGGTTAGCAAACTCATGGGTTATACCAAAACAATAAAAAATTACACTTCTGGTTGTTAAACAGGAAGGGCAAGGGGAAAGGCAGGACACATGGCCAGGGCAAGAGCCTGGAGTGACTATGGCCCTACCAACAGCCACCAATCAAGAACTATTTCAACATGGCAACCTACAAATGCTTTTCTACTCTAAATGAAGGGTGAATAATGCCCCCACGTAATTCCAAACAACCATTCAGCACGAGATGAAGAAAAGAAAGGTGCACAAAACACTAACTTTTGCATATGGATCCAAAAGGATACGAGAAGCATCATACTGGTGTCCTTCTTCAGGAGAAAACGTCCCATCAAACTTGTAGCCATACAAGACATCTGTGAAATCTCCTTTCAAAAGCACATGCCAAACATCCCCAGTTCTATTAATCATGGGATCCAGAGATATCTCCTCAGTGACTCTGCTCTGCTTCAAATGATCGATAAAGAGTTAGACATAACTCTACCCTGTCTTGAATCTAAATAACTTGCAATCTCCAATCTCCACTGAACTAAAAGTGCCTCGAGTATTTTTACTTGTGTCAAAATATTAATATCTCAATCTGTCATGTCAGTTGGTTAACATATCTCCCAACTGCAATATCAACAACAATGTAGTAGGAACAACCAGAGAAAAACGCATATTCAACATGTCGAGCTACAAAAAAAGAATAGCTACCGATTATTGGTTAGGATGACGTGAATCACCCTCTCCTAGGAGAGCCGTTATTAAATCACATCAAGCTTTCTTAAAGATGTAAAGAAAGGGACATGTACACACGTTTGGGGCTGTTTTAATCCTCAATAGAGTAGTTGCACAAACAGAGAAGGGAAACATGTGTTCAATTCCTTTTGTGCTGCCCAAAAACTCAAGCCTTGAACATTACTAGCATCCTATTCCATACTGATACTTCTTTCCTCTGGAGACTTCAGTGAACTACATACAACAATAAGGCCGAAAGAGCATCCACATCATCTATAGAAACTTCAGATACAGCAGAAAAGAAAAGGATTCACCGAAATGCACTCAGCGTAGCTACTCAGGAAAATCAGAACACTAAGAACAGTCGTGAGTGCCGACACATGCAGTAAAAGTGTAATGTTAAGCAAGAGTTCAACTGCACACTAAATCTCATCAGCAAAGCCGTGGAGCACCCGAAGCGCTATTTGGCCATTCTTCTAGGAAAGGGCTAACAGTACAGACGACAACTTCAAGCATCTCAACCTCTCATGTATACAGTATCCAAAACGAAACCCAAGTCACCTCGTTCAGATCGGCGAGGCTAATCAAGCAGAGGGTAGCCGAAGCCGCATTGCTCGAATAGACGGAGAAATTGACGCCGCCATCGCGAGCGGTGGCGCCGAGGGGCATCGGCCGGCCTCGCGACACCTGGAAGCTCGACGGCCTGGGCCTCTCAACCACCGCGGTCTCCACCTCCCCGGACGCCGCTCCGCCATCTCTCGCTCTCACCGTCAGAGTCGACCCCGTTCTCTCCAGGTCCGTCCTCCGCGTCACGGAACGAGAGAGGTTGCCGCTCCTCCTCGTCCTCCTCCGTCTCTGAAGGAGCCTCGACGGCGTCTTGGTGCACAGCAGCGGATACGCATCGAGAGAGCGGAGCGAGGAAGGAGAAGCAAGACGGCTGATCATCATCTTCGCAGAGCTCGGAGGAGCAGAAGCAGTTTCATCAGGCGACGCGTGCGTGAGAAGTGGAAGGAGAAAAACAAGTGATCTGATCTGAAATGAAAGTCTGTGGACTTATAGATTTTGGAAGAATGTCGAGAATCGAGGCTTCGGGAAAAAGCGTAGCTCCAGTTGTCCGTTAGTCGTGCCACGTCAGCCACCATTGGTCTGTTAATTGTGCCACGTCACCTATCGTTGGTGTATGAAGAATTCCTTAAAAAATCACTTTCCGAAGGGGAATTTTCAGTTTCTCGATATTCTTCTCCAGGGTTTGACTTTACCCCAAATTAACCTTCAACTTGATTGATTTAATTCGATAAGCTCATCATGTGCCCTCAAGGGTGTGCAAAAAGAATCATTCGGACTAATCAAACTGATTTTTTCAACGGTTCCTCTTTTTAAAAATTTAGATTGGACAATTTATGACCTGATTTTCAGTTTTATATGTGAAAATACCCACCTAAATCGATTTTTTCTTTTATTTCTCACAGATCTGTAAAATTAAAATTAGGGACATAGAGAAGAATTGAAAGAAATATGAAGAGAGAAAGAGCTATTGAGAAGTGTGATCAAAGCTCTACCCGATTGAGAACCTTTTGCATGGCTTCGTTTTTTTAACTTTTTGTCATCAAATACTATCTTTCATTTAAGTAGAAAAACTCATGCTATAAGAGCTCGTGAAATCTAAACATAGTATAGACCAAAGGATAGTAGGGAGACTATATAGCCAATTCGAGCTGAGGATTCCTTGTTGGTGGGCTTGGGCTGTATTCATGGCCTAGTTTGCTTCTTGTCGGCAAAAACTGATTGATCCATGGAGTATTTGGGCTAGCAACCTTTGGCAATCTTGGACAACTAACTAGGCAGCCCATGGACTATTGTCTCAGTCTGTAACCCAGTTAACATATGTATAGGTGAGCATGGTTCCCAGGTAGAACCGGGAACTAGAGAACCACACCAGAGGGTCTAGTCCGATTCAGTTCTCGGTTTTAGGGAGTTTGGTTCTGGTTCCTAGTTCCTCATTTTTCAGAATCGGAACCGAAACCGTGAACCAGAACCGGCACCGAACTGAACACTCCACTCCACTCCAGCCTCCTTCCCAAAAAATCCCCAATTTCTAACCCTAATTTTCCTTCCCACTTCTTAGTTCTCAAGTTTCTCTCTTCCCTCTCTCCTCGACGCGCCTTGCTTCTTGCTGCCCTCGACCTACTCGCCACTCGTCGGTTGTCACCCTCAACACTCTTAGCTTCTCGTTGTCCGCCCGCTAGTCGCCTCGGATGCTTGTGGCTCCTTGTTGCCCACCGCTCGTCGCCTTTGAAGTTGACATTCGTGGCTCCTCACTGCCCGCCACTCGTCTGTCGTTGCCGTCAACACTCCTAGCTCTTCGTCACTCGCCGCTCATCGACTTGGATGCTCATGGCTCCCCGCCGCTCGTCGATCATTGCCCTCGATGCTCATGGATCCTCCCTACTCGCCGCTCATTAGTTGTTCCCCTCGATGCTCCTAGCTCCTCGTGGCCCGCTGCTCATCGGTCGTTGCCCTCCACACTCTTGACAAGTGCTTAGTTAACTAAAAGCCTTTGGAACTACTTAAATTTTCTGAAGTCCCCCTTGTGCAGTTTTATTTCCGCATAAAGTCACATCTGTTGGTATTGCCTTAGTATTTTACATTAGAATCCTCTGGGATTATACTGTTTTTTCTCATCTCAATTGAAATATTTTGAAAATTGCTTTTTTGGTTTGCAGTTTCAAGATAATCCTATTTTGAGCCTTCAGAGGATTTGATAAAGCAAACTGGTCGCAGAACATGTTTTCTGAGCAGTTTTCTGAAAACAGAAATATTCTTTGCAACCAAACACACCCATTTCTGTTCCAACAGTTGCTTAATTTCAGTTTGGATGACTTCTTCAACCTAAACTTTAGTTCTCTGCTGCAGGGCCAGCCTGAGTTGATTTCTGGTGCTCAGATTGACATTTTGGTGGAGGTAGTGCTAGAATATTTTTCATGTATCTTATGTAGACTTCATTTTGTTTCTTTGAAATGGATGCTTAGTCCTGAATTTGTTGAATGTCTAACTTATTGAAGAAAAGCACAAGGGCAGAGGACATTGAAGGACTGGATAGAGAAGTCCCTGGTTGGCTAAGCGCCCAGCTTTTAACATTGGTAGGCATTGCTTTGGAACCCATTAACTATTTGAAAGTGAGAATTTTAGTGTTTTTAATTTTATTGTACAACAAATCTATACGAGCTGGTGACTGTATGCTTATCAACAATATCCATGTTTTTCTTCGCGTGTATGACAGGCTATCAAGCAAGCAGGTCCTCTCTCTCTCGCACACACATGAATGCAGGCATGCACTCATACTTGTTCTCATACTCATACACTTGATGCTTGTAATGGTTCCTGAGCTTCTTAACCATGAATAGGCATATGCCGGAGTCTGTCCAAACTTATTTGTAGACAAAAAATTTGTTCTAGAAATCAAAAAATGAAATTGCATTATTAAACGTATTTTTATTCAAAATTTGTTCTTGGGAATAGAAAAATAGATCTGACCAAAAATAGAATAATTATCATCTATGCTTTAAATGACCACCGTTTCAAACAATTATAACATTCCACCACGTATACTCCTCAAATAGCCATCCAATTCCTCCCAAATTGATTTTTTTTTTTTATTATAAACAAGCATAAATCAAATGAAAACCCCAAACTATGTCCTTTTTCAACATATTTCCCATGAAACTTTTCGACACACTTTATGAGAACTCGTGAACCGGTGCCCTTGAGAAAAGTCTGCCTTATGGCCATTAACTTCGTTAAATTCAGGAATATTTCGTAAAAAAAAATAAATCTAATTTCATCCTTTAAGTTCTTTTTTTTATTAGTTTGTTCTCAACAATAGCAGAAATTTCTACAATTGCCTCGTCTATATCTGAAAAATAAAATAAAAAATCTCTAGTTAAGAAAGCTGGTACTAATTTGATTCTCTTGTATATATTCTATTATGTCAAAACCAACTGCTGATAAAATTGCTTGCCATCAAGCAAATATTTGTTTTCGTTTTGGTCAGAATCTAGCAGTTATTTATTTAAATGCTGAGTTTTTTTTTTACATCTTTTAGCATAACATCTTTGTAGTTTGAAACTCTAATCCAGAATTGCTTGTTAACCATATCTTCTTCAAATTTTATCACACATAAAACAAAGGCCAAAATTTCTTTTCTGGTTGTGGCATGTTGTTATTGGCCGAAAAGGAAATAAAAAGATACTTCTTTTTTCCATGAATTATGACAGTAGCACAGATAAGACAATGGTGTCCGATTTGGGATTTCTATTCGTCACTTGAAAGTTTAGGGTAAATATGTCTAAGTGAAATCAATTTGGGCTTTTATTTGTGTACTTATTCCATGTTTTCTTCTGCACACACCGCACGTTCCTACACACCCTAGTAATTTAATGACCAACTCTTTCAAGTATTGACGAGTTCATGTACAAAGAAAGAATTGTAATAGCACTAAAATTTCCTTACCAATGCCCATTCATTGAAAAGCGATTGTATAACTATTCTCAAATCATTCAATAACTATCTATGTCAAATGCATTGACCAAAGTCTATTTTTATTCCACACTTTTATCATTATATATTCGATTTGAAACTCAGACTCATAGCAAAGTTGTGTGAGAGAATTCAGTAAATCTGATCCCACTTTTTAAGATGATAGTTAGATTATTCTTAGAATTTTTCTTATGTTGTAGCTTAATTTTGTTAATTAGTTATAATTGAGAAACCATAAGGTCAACGTTAGTACATTCGCTGAGTGGGGTCAAATATTAATTATATGAGAACGAAACTAAATTTCCATGAAAAATGCATATAAGGTGGCAAAATATTGAAGTTTAGTTTGTTGCGGTGCCTTTGAGACGGGACCCAAAACGACAACGTAGCAATTTTGCTAACACAAGAAACGACGTTAAAGGTGACAAGAAAGTGACGTTGTACCAAAAAAGAAGATAGTGACATGAGCAACCAATAGTCAAGAACACGACCTGAAGACGATTTCGTAGCATATTAAGAGTGAGTATGCATTTTTAATCTTGGAAATAATTTTTATCAGAAATTTTTTTTAATTTTTATTCCTTGAACAAGTTTTGAATAGAATAATGCATTTGGTAATTGAACAAAAATATGTATTGTCGTTTGTTTTGCAAATAGTAATATTTTTATTTGTTTCGCAAAAATGAATAATTTAAAAAATATTTTAGGATATCACTGACGATAATGAATGACGAAAAATATTTTCATGGTCAATGTAAATGTTTAAATATAAAATATCGTCAATAATTTTTCATTAGCTATTTATTTCAAATAATATAAATGATCATTTTGAAAAAAATATTTTCTAAAATTAATATATTTTGCAAAATCAATGGAGCCTAAGAGACTTCTGAAAATAAAAACTGAGTCCCCTTGTGTGGCAACATTGTCCATCAAACTCGATAATGCCACTCCTGGTTTCTCACATTACCTGGATCATGCAACACTCAAATTTTGCGAGTTCACAAAACTCAACCGCCCTTGCTATATATCACTCACTCCCTTACTGATGCAGGGACAAATGCATTTTAGAGTTGCCTTTGTCGAAATTTCGCATCACTCTACACGAAAGAAAAAGCCATAAGCAGTATGATCTCTCGAGCCACGATGGGCGCGGTTCAGTCATTCAACTAAGCCACCTGAGAAGCATTTCGAACTACTAACGAGCTAGCAAAGAAATTGGCTTTAAAAATTGCCAAGATAAATTTATATGTCAGCATTTTTCCAACACCAATGATCCAATCATACATACCTGTAAAACTACAGGAAGGGCCTTTACAAATTGATACATGCATACAACAAGTCTACCCATCGATCTATATATGTGAATCTGCACCACCACCAAAGAGGTTCAAGCAGGCTTCATCCCGTATGAAGTTGACACCAGTATAATTTTTGAAGCCTTAAAGAGTTGAATTCGTGCGAACAAAGTCCTAGGCAAGCTCAGATGAGTCATGTGAGCGCATGAACTATATTATGGTGCAGTGGACTGAGCTTGTAGGAAAGCTCAGACGAGTCATGTTAACTTTGGTTTAGGAGCGGATGGACTATTATGGTGCAGCGGACCGAGCTTTTGGATCCAATGACGCAACCCTTTCTTGTGGTCTTGGCAAGTCATGTTCTTCACCAGATTTAGTGTTCCATCACGAGCAAGTGAAACCTCAAACTGTTCCAATACTCTGACAATCTGCCAGAACTCAGGCCTTTTCTCTGGTTGCAAGGACCAGCACTGCTCAATGAGATCATGCAGCGGCGGTGGGCAATCCTTAGGGATTACTGGTCTCAGATTCTGAATCATATCCCAAACCTCATTACTGTATATCAATAACATGTTGATTCCATTGAAGCAAACACACAACAAAATGATTGGGCAACTCAAAACAATTAACAAGACTTGCATGACACATTAAAATTGACTTCTAAATAGACCCTTGACAAAATGATTATCATGCTTCCCAAGCTCATTAACAATGCCACAGACAAGTGGCACATGTACAACTTAATCTAAAAATTCAGAATGTGAAGTTGACTCCACATGTCTCCCATAATCGACAAAGAAAACTTTAGAGCTGGTGCATCAGAAGAGTACTATTCAGTGCATCACAAGAGTGCATCACAGGAGTACATGATTCTTCTCTGTGTATACTCGTCTTGACACCCATACAATGCATGTGGTCACTAAAAAAATGTCTAATAGGCTGAGCTAGTTGACATTTTCTCTACAATGTGCATAATGACTGATAAGAAACTGGTAGCAGACCCTGTAGCTAGAAATTCAGATGGTTTTTGATTGTTAAGAATTTTCTAGACAGTCCTCTGTAGTTAGGATGCAGAGCTGATCTGTAACCAACAGCAGACCTTTATTAAGGGTTTGGTCTTGTCACCAGTTTGCGCAACTAGTTTTCCAGAGACTCATAAATAGGGAATGAATGGTTATATACCCATTGTTATAATTATCTACTAGACCCTAATAGGTGGTGAAGTATTAGACCTCAGGACACTCAAGCCTTATCACATGTGCTAAAGTGTAAACAATTCTATTAGATGTAGGTAATGTTCTTTTAAAATGTACTGTTTCAATGTCAAAGCATCTATATGAATGTTTTAACTATTTTTGATAACCTTAACTAGTGCCCAAAGATCATAGACACATATTAACCACCGCAAAAGCAGATCATATCATACTCGGAATGGAACCAACATGCACACATCAGGAGAAAGTAAGCACAAACCTTATTAACCACTGCAAAAGCAGCTTGTATGGGAGTCATGTCCTCGTACGGGATTACGCCAGCCACCATTTCCCATAAAATAAGACCAAAACTATAAACATCAACCTTTCGCCCATAAGATTTGCGTTTGATCATTTCAGGGGCCATCCACCGGTAAGTTCCTGGGTCATCAGCTAAAGTATCACAGTAAGTCTCATCACAAGCAATGCCAAAATCAGCAATTTTCAGGTGAAAGTCCCGATCAATTAGGATATTCTCTGGTTTGAGGTCACGATGAATGACCCCTTGTGAATGAACATACTCCATTCCACGAGCAACCTCAAGAGCTGTTGTAATAAGCTTTTGCAAGGGGATTGATTTTTCTTCAAGCTTATGCAAGAATGCCCTCAAAGAACCTTCTGATAGATATTCTGTAATGATGCAATAAACTGGTGGCTTCTTGCATGCGGCAACAAACTGAATCATATGGGAAATAAGAACAGAAAAGTTATTAACACGTGAATTCAACAATCCATATGATTCATGCAAGTCCAGCCTATAGCAATGTAACAACATTAGCTTGACCATCAATCCAGCTAAATGTCTCTGCACAGGAAAACAACGAGAATAAATATGCTTAAATTGTTACAAGCTTAACGATTTTCAAGTTACCTTTATAACATTCTGATGGTGAAGACGGGACAAAAGAGTTACTTCCCTAGTGAATTGTTTTTCCAATCTTGTAGCCAAGACTTCATTTTCGTCATCATCTGGAACCCTAATAATCTTTACAGCAACAGGTTCATCTTTGTATATCCCATGATAAAGCCGACTATGTGCACCATGGGCAAATCTGAGACCAAGCAATAGTTTAGACATATCCACAACCCATTCATCTGTTCCATCAACAGCCATAACCCTTCCCCCAGAATGATCAAAGTATCTAGTCCAGGCAGAGTCCTTCCTGCTTTTAACTTTCTCATTGTGTTTCATTGAAGCAAAATGCCTCAGTGGGCTACCATTCGATGATGAATTGGAATTCCGGGCCTTGGATTCATGGGACTCCCTATGCAATAGTTTTCCCCTACTACCCTTCTCAGCTTCTTTCCTCTGTGGGATGGGAGTTGAAAATCTCTTTTTATCTGAGCGTGCTTCCTTAAACACATCAGATAGGACTGTCGTTGGAAGTGGGGATATTGATCTCTGTTTATTGGTAACTGAATTTCTTTGAATCTGTGAACCACTAGTACTTGGCTTCTGGCTTGAGACCGGTAGTGCTGGCCATGACTTCAGTCCAGGATTCCGATCTGCTTCAAGTGTAAAGATAATCGAGGCCAATCTTGAAGAATCTAGCCTATGACAAACCGTATGAGAGAATTTTGTTCTCCTTAACCAGGAATTAGCATCCTCATCCATTTTCTAACTATTTATATCATAGAAATGCTAAAACACTTCATATGTGATCACGTCCCTGGTCTTCAGCTTTAAGCAATTCTTATAACCAAGAGGGTTAAACCCAAACAACTCTACAGGAATTAAAGACCATGAGCTAAATTTCTTCAATCCCATCAAACCTATCAACAAACATATTAAGAATGAACAAGATGTCATAAGCCAAGCCAAAGAAAAAGGAGATTCAAAAGGACATATTTGGCCTATTCTCAGATTACTAGAGCCACAATCTCTCTCCCCCTCTCTTAAATTTGCGAAGTTGTTGAAAATGAAAACTTCAAAGTGATCGACGAATGATTAAGGCATAACAAAAACAAATAAACAATGAACAAGATGCCATAAGCCAAGCCATCAAAAGATAAGATTCAAAAGGATATGTTACACCTATTCCCACCACAATCCCCCTAAATATGCTAAATTATTGAAAACTATAACTTCCGAGTGATGAATTGAATCCCTCCCTCCCTCTAAAACATCGTATAATAACACAATAAAAAATCGAAGTTTCAGATGCTGAATTTATCCAAAACAAATGCACAAACCTTCTTTTACGCTAAAGAAGAGATTTACGTGTCTATTGTACACTGCAATCATCCCAACTAAACAAGCCCTCCCTCCCTCTGTGACATTGTCAAAAAACACAAGCAAAAACCTCAAACGACCTTCAGATACCAAATTTGTACAATCATCCACAACAAGAGAGCCAGATACTGGCAATGATATTGGAAGCACTTCATTATACAGAACAAGTAATGGCAATCGCCAATCAGCTCCTTAAGCCTAAAAAAAAAAGGACCTAAAACTGATGTAAGGTTGATTGCACTAATAAATAGTACTCTAACTTTATGGGTTGCAGTTGCAACTTACTCAGCATGGTAGTAACTTTTTTATAATCGTAACAAGTAATTTATTTCTCTAAGCAGTTGGCAGGCTTAGTGGCTTAGCAGCTTAGCTTAGAGAAAGGCTTACTTCCAGTTTCTTCCGGGTAGCATGAGTCATATTTCATTTGATCCTTCGGGAAATCATTCTTCTAGGTGGGGTAGTTTCGTCTAGACTCTAAGATCTCTTGCTTGTTCAGGGGTGAGGTCTAGGTTCTACAATTTTTTCCATATTAATTAGAAATAAAAATTGTGTTTTCATATCATAAATCCGTCATCCTCTCATGAACCAATTCCTTTTCTTTTCTACAATCTACGAATGCGGTATTGGATCTCACAGAATACTATACCATTAATTTGAGTCCGCTCATTTCATTTAAGGCTGAGATGAAAATTCTTTTGATTTCTTCTTTCTCTTCAAACAATAATTAAGAGAAGAAGGAAGGAGGTCTAAAGCCCCCATTGGGACATACCCAGGAAGTCAATCCTTCTTTCTGGGCCTAAGGTATTGAGGTGGGGAAGTGAGAAAAACACAATTCCATAAAGAAGAGTGAACCTTGAGGGGAAAAGGGGCTGATTAAATATCCAACTGTTTTAAGCATTAAAAAGAAATAGCTAAAGTAAGTTTTCATTCTTTTTTATTTATAAATCTAAATCATTATGGACTCTGTCAATATTTCATGCAATGGTAATTTAAATACATGTCTCTTCTACATCTTCCAAGAAAGAGCAGATGAAGAGACCTTTGACTTGAACCTATTAGTTGACAGAGATACGTTAAGAAGTGCAATTAAAAGATACATAAAATAATATGAGTGTGCTGTGCTTATCCTTCCTGCTATAATCTTACATGGCTCTTCATTTATTCATCCCTAGCACACACATTTGAGCTAAGCTTTTTTATCTTATTTCCACTTGCCCTTTGATCCATGTGAATTTCCTTTCATGGAACATTTTCCTGTATGAATTCCTTGTTCCCACAATGTAAAAGATTTCCCATGGACGTTGAGGTCAGCCTTAGTCTAAAATTACTTACTATGACTAGTAATTTTTTTTTATTCACTATCGCCTGCTCCACCTCCTCACAGATCAGTAAAATCAACACAATCAACAATACACTCAATATTCATAAATTGATCAAACCCATCTACGGAATTCCATCTCAGACCCCATTCAACATGTTCATCTGAAGCCTGAATCAGATGCGCAGGAAGGGCCCAAACTTCAAACATCCTTGTTTCCCTTCACGAGTATGAAAGATCAACTCAAATGAAACCACAAGGCTCCAGTTATTGATTTTTGTTTTGCAGTTATTCTGAAGAATCATGATATCCAAAGCCCCAATTCAATAACCAAACCGCAAACAGACTAATCCCATTTCAACCCTCCCCATGAATCACCAAATCAACAAACTACCCGTCTCACCAACATTCCATAATCCTCCGCAACAACAAATGAAGAAAAATCACGTTGACCCAGAAAATACGAGAAGAAGACAAGATCCTGAAGAGAGGCGTCAAACAGATCCAACTCACCGGGAACACAGCTCTCTTCCCAAACCCAAAACTTGGATGAAGAAGACCCCGCCAAGAATCGCGATTGAGCGCGGGAAGATCCGCCGATCAAGGAGCGCCCGGCACCGTTGACCGCCGGCCGCCGCCCCCCACGCCCAGAGACGCTTCCGGTGGCTCGCCTGGGGCTGGGTGGGAAGCGAGCGCGGTTGGTTTTGAAGAGACTCGATCGAGGGAGAGAGAGGGGAAATGGGTTTTCTTAGGATGTGCTTTATTTAGCTAAGAGAAGAAGAAAAGGGAGAGAGAGAGAGAGAGAGAGAGAGAGAGAGAAGGTGGCGTTGGAGAGGGACGACCGTGGGACGGTTGTGCAGGGACAGGACTCGGATATTCTTTTGCCCCGAGTGGGAGGAGGAGGGTCTTCTGGTCTCTCTCCCCAACCTTCCTTTTTGCAATTCCAAATTCTACGACCTCTAAAGTCAAAAGGCTAAGGCTTCAAAAATCAAAACGTGCTCGTCATGTCCTCACTGGTTCAGAATCACACGCTAACAGGTGTAGCGCCCCGTCGCTTTACCATTCCTCTCCTCTTCCGTTTTTTTTTTTCCTTCCCCTTTCCCTCGTGATTAGAGCCGCTTCACGAGACTACTTTGATCGTCTTGACAAGGCCCACGACAGACAAAAAATAAAAAAAAATTGAGGGCTTATATTTTCAAGGAAAAAAACTATAAAAAATCTCAAATTATGTTTATTTGGGACAATTTTATTATGGACTTTTTTATGCCATAAAAAATGTCAAAATGTGCCATTTAAGACAATTTTACCATGAACTTTTTCGTGTCACCAAAAAACTTTAAACTATGTCACTTTGGACAAATTTATCATAAACTTTTTCTTATGCTACAAAAAACCTTAAACTATGTCATTTATGATATATTTTTTCTTTCTCATCTCTTCTGGCAGAGGGAAGCGACGAGAGCCACCTCACCGATGGCAATTGAGCAAAAGTGGCCCTCGCCTGATGCCTAGAAGGGTCACCCTTGCCAAATCGACGAGTAGATTAGTTCTTAAATTAATCAAGTGGTATAATTTAGGATTTTTTGTGGCACAAGAAAAAATTTAAAGTAAATTTATCTCAAGTGGCATAATTTGTGATGTTTTTGGTGGCAAAAAAAAAGTTTAGGGTAAAATTATTCCAAATGACATACTTTGGGGTTTTTGATGGCACAAAAAAATTTAAGATGAAATTGTTCTAAGTGGCATAGTTTGAGATTTTTTGTGGTATTTTCCATTTTTTCAATAGTAGAAATTAAATAATTACTAGTGATAGACTAAATTATAAAAAATTATGCATTTAATTCATGGCTTTTTCTTAGGGTGCTTTTTATATCAAACTAGAGAGCCAAAAGCAAGGGTAGTCAAAAATTGGGGTGTGCAATCAAATTAGTTTTATCCGGAAACTGGATTGTCCGAAAAACAGGTTTTGGAATCGATTCCAATGAGAATCGATTCGGGAATAGGTTTCAAATTTTAAAAACCGGTTACAATTGGTTTGAGAATAGGTTGACCTAGAAATCGGACCAAACCACAATCTTTTGGAACCAATTTTGGATTTGATTTTATAAGCTAAAAAGCCAATATCCTAACTTCTTTTTCCCCTAGATTCTAGTCTCAGCTTTCATTTGTTCCTTATTCTTTCTTAGAACTCTTCACTATTCTTTCATCTTCTCCTAAATTTTTATGGATGAATAGGACATTGAGTTTTATAATTTATATTTGGGTAAATACTACCAAAAATCCCAAACTATATCACTTGCGATAATTTCATCCTAAACTTTTTTTTTGTCACTAAAAATTTCAAATTTTGTAACTTGTGACAATTTTACCTTGAACTTTTTTGTGCTACAAAAAACCCCAAATTATGTCACTTGTGTTAATTTTACTCTGAACTTTTTTTATGCCACAAAAAATCCCAAATTATATCACTTGGGATAAATTTATCCCAAACTTTTTGGCTGAAAGGCATTATCATCATTTTCCATTTGCTTTTTTTTTCTCCTTTCTTCCCTTTGCCAACCATGGTTGAGGGAAGCTAATGAGGGCCACCCTTGCCCACCTTGTCGAGGGCGACCCTTGCTCAATGCCGACGAGGGTCGCCCTTGCATGGTCGGGTAAGGGCAGCCCTCACCTGAGTTAAGTAAATGTCACCCTCACTGGATTTGGCTTGGGTAGTCCTCGCCTTGAGTCGAGCAAGGCGAGGGCAGCCCTCGCTAGCGTCAGGCTTGGGTGGTCCTTGCCTACTCGCCTTGCCAAATTCGACAAAGGACTCAAGGGAGGGCCGCCCAAGCTAGATCTAGCAAGGGCGACCCTCGCCCAACTTAGATGCTAGTGAGGGTAGCCCTCACTGTCTTCCCTCTACTATGGCTAATAGAAGGAAGAGAGGAGAAGGAAAAAAGAAAATAGAAAAAGATGAAAATACCCTTTAGCCAAAAAATTTAGGGTAAATTTGTCATAAGTGGCGTAGTTTGGGGTTTTTGGTGGCACAAAAAAAGTTTGTAGTAAAATTGTTATAAGTGGCATAGTTTGGAATTTTTTATGGCACAAAAAAGTTCAAAGTAAAATTATCATAAGTAGCATAGTTTAGGGTCTTTATTAGTATTTGCTTTTTATGTTTTTATGTTATGTGTTTGAATTTTTTATTGTTTATAATTGTCATTTTTTGGATTGCTATTTTTTGTGGATAGGGATTTCCGTTGTTTATTTTCTACTTTGAATGGTTTTGTTCATCATAGTCTCATATAATTTTGCTATAAAACGAACCAAAAAAAGGAAAAAAATAAAACAGGTTATTGGGTAGACCTTGAAACTGGACTAGAAAAACAAAGTAGTTGTTACAGCTCGCTCTCGATGACGATCGATGTCGGAAGGGATGGAGTTTAGGGATATTTGCTTGAGAGCTCACACTTGAGCTATGTTGATGCGTGCGTAGGTGAGTGATTCCGCAACAGGGGATTTTGGGCTAAGTGTATCGGAATGATGTGTATGGGGATAGTCTATTGAAGGTTAAATAAAACAAAATAAATGATAGATTACAATCGTTACCAAGGTATAAAGTTGGTGCCACTTATCGAGAATGAAGATCAGGATTGATGAAGTTCACCACTAAGGCTTAAAGGAAGAACCACCCACCAAGGATAAAGGACTTCGGGATAAGATGAGCTCACCACTAGGGCCTAAAGGAAAACCCATCAGTCGAGGATAAAGGGATTCTTGGCTCACCACCAATGAGTAATCCATACTTCATGAATAAAGAGATCAACAAAGAAGTAATACACTCTCCAAAAGGTCTTCACTCTCACAGAGGAAATCTCACAAATTTTCATTCATCAAATCGTTTGTGTTACAATTGAGAGGCTTCCACTATTTATAAGAGAAATAATAACTTAGGTTTTTCCCAAAAATACAGCTAATATCTCAGGAAAGCAAATCTCTAGAAACTAATAAAATAATCTCCAAATCTTATTATAACTAATCATATCTCATCGTATTTCACAATATCTCAAAAAATATCATAAAGTAATATCTCACAGTATCTTACTATATTTAATAATATATTATGTATCTCACAATATCTGATGTGGAAGCAATAAGCTTAGCTCCTTCGACAAATTCGGCATCTCACAATATCGATGTTGACCCAATCTAGATAAACTTTGGGTATAACGTGTTTCAATGGATCAAGGCTGGAGTTTTCGAATAAAATGGTTTATCTAAAATAAGTCCTCTTGTATTTCTAAATAGAATGATTGTTTTTTGAGATTTGCTGAGATGTTGTGGATACGATTAAATATAGTGAGATATAGTGAGATATTTTGTTAGTTTCTAGAGATTTACTTTCCTAATATGTTAGTTGTATTTTTGGAAAGAGGTTAGGGTAGATTTACTTTCCTAACATGCTACCTGTATTTTTGGAAAGAACCTAGGTTAGATTTATTTTTCTGATATGCTAACTGTATTTTTGGAAAGATTCTAGATTATTATTGTAAGATAGATGATTTGGTGAATGAAAATTTATGAGATTTCCTTTGTGAGAGTGAACACCTTTTGGAGATGGATTACTTCTTTCTCGGTCTCTTTATCCTTGGAGTGTGGATTACTCCTCGATGATGTGCCAATAAGCCCTTTATCCTCGATTGGTAGGTTTTCCTTTAGACCTTGGTGGTGAGCTTCTCTTATCCTGAAGTCCTTTATCCTTAGTGGGTGGTTTATTTTTTAAGCTTTGATGGTGAATTTCGTTAATCCCAATCTTCATCTTTGGTTGGCAGTGTGGCCTTTATACCTTGGTGACGATTGTAATCTATCTTTTATTTTGTTTTCTTTAACCTTCGACACTTATCCCCATACACATCATTTCAATACACTTCACTCGAAATTTCCCCGTTTCACAATCACTTGCCCACACATGCATCAAGTTGGTATTAGAGCCCAAGGTTGAACTCAATTTTGAGTGATATCTTCTATTACCTCATTCCTATCTCGCCTCTTATTTTTGTCAAAAAAGAGAGAGAAGAAGAATGGATAATCTAGCTCCAAGAGCTTTAACTCTGGAGCAAGCACATAATGAAGTGCAAGATTGTGCTATCCAGAATCTTTAGCAACAAATAAAGTGTATCCTCAACCTTCTCGAGGATTTGGCGAGGCAAGGACAACTTGCAAGGCATCCTAATGATCATCGTTGGCGTGATGATGCTAATTCTTGTCAAAGTTCGAGTGATGATTCCGATTCCACTGGTGGCAACTCTAGTGATTCTAAGTATCGAAACCAAAGTAGAAGAATGAGGCATAAAGAGAATGTATGTGACATTAAAGCAGAGGTACCTGAATTTGAGGGTAATCTCAATCCCAATGACTTTGTTGATTGGCTACACACAATCGAACAAATATTCGACTTCAAGTCCTACTTGGACGAGAAGAGATGTAATGTTGTTAGCATGAAGTTAATAAAATATGCTTCTCTATGGTGGGAAAATCTAAAGCATCAACAAACCTGATAAGGAAAAGGTCGAATAAAGTCTTGTGAAAAACTCAAGAAGTTGATGAAGAAGAGGTTCTTGCCCGACAATTATAAGCAAGATTTGTTCCTCAAGTTGAATTCCCTAAGACAACAAGGGATGAGCATTGAAGAGTACATCCGGGAATTGGAACAACTCAAGATGAGGTGTGAAGTTCCAAAGTTCCGGAGCAAACCATCACTTGATTTCTTAGCGGAATGAATAAGGAAATCACTGATTTGATTGAACTTTAACCTTATTGGTCCTTTGAAGACATATGCAAGTTGGTCATGAAAATTGAGAAATAATTGAAGGGTAGCAAGAGGTTTTCTTCCAGAACGTCGACAAAAGTAATATCTTATTTTAAGGGTGCTTCCTCAAGCAATGTTGAGAGTGTGTCGACAAAGGACAAAGATAAGGAGAAGCTTGTGGAGTCCTCCAAAGAACTCCAAAATAAACCTCAAGGTGATGCAAGGAAATGCTTTAAGTGTCAAGGCTATGGGCATTTACAAGCTAATTGTCCAAACTAGAGAATTATGACTCTTCAATAAATTGAGAAAATCAGTTTGGCACTTTAAGAAGTTGAGAATAATCTGGACTAAAATGGTTCCAAGTTTGAAAAAGAAGACAAAATCGTGGAGAAAGTTGATGATGTGGAGTTATTGGTCATCCGTAAAGCATTACATGCTGAAGTTTCTCCTGATGAGAATGAGCAAAGGGAGAACATCTTTCACATCTGTTGCACTACTAACAGGAAGGTTTGTTCGGTCAATATTGATAGCGGGAGTTGTACCAACGTCGCTTCAACCACCTGGGTCGACAAGTTGAAGCTTTCGACAACTAAACATCCTCAACCGTACAAGCTCCAATGGCTCAGTCAAGGAAATGATCTCAAGGTAAACAAATGAGCTCTCCTATCCTTTTTGATTAGGAAGAATTATCGAGATCAAGTTCTATGTAATGTGATTCCTATGGATGCATATCACTCGTTATTGGGAAAACCATGGTAATATGATAGAAATGCTATGCATGATGACCATAAGAACACATACTCATTTAACAAGAAACATAAATGCATTGCCGTGTACCCTTGAATCCTTTTATGACACATAAAAATCAACCTGGGGAGGGAAACACAAGTAAGGAAAATCTTTCTTGAGTGAAACACCGGTTGAGAGAGCCATTAGCAATAGAAGAATGTTTTGCTTTGCTTATGGTAGAGAAAAAGAGTGAGAAAGAGAGTCCTCTACATTCCAAAATGCATTCCTTGCTGAAAGAATTTGCAAATGTGTTCCTAGAGGAATTGTCACCCGGATTACCTCCCATTAGAGGTATTAAGCATCGCATCGATTTGCTACCTAGCGCTCTTCTACCCAACAAACAAGCATATTGATGCAATCAGGAGGAAATGAAGGAATTGCAAAGACAAGTCGATGAACTTATCAGTGGAGGGTATGTCTGAGAAAGCATGAGCCCATGTTCTATTCCGGCTATACTCATGCCCAAAAAAGATGGTTCATTCATAATGTATGTTGATAACCAAGCCATCAACAACATTACTATTAAGTATAAGTACCCCATACCTAGACTTGATGATATACTTGATGAATTATATGGCTCAACTATGTTCTCGAAAATAGATTTGTGGAGTGGCTATCACCAAATCGGGATGCAAGAAGGTGATGAATGGAAGATGGCTTTCAAAACTAAAGGAAGCCTTTATAAGTGGTTGGTTATGCTATTCGGATTATTAAATGCTCCAAGTACCTTCATGAGACTTATGAATGAGGTTCTTCGTTCTTTTATTGGTCGATTAGTTGTTGTTTATTTCAACGATATTCTTGTTTATAGCAAGAATGAAGAGGAGCATATCTCTCATTTGAAACAAGTTTTCAATGTCTTGAGAAAATAAAAACTCTATGCTAAATTGGAGAAATGTGAGTTCTTCTCTCCAAGCATTGTACTCTTTAGATATGTGGTTTCTAAAGATGGGATTTTCGTCGAATAATCCAAGGTCTATGAAGACTTCGCTAGATCTGATGCCTATTTCTGATGTAAGGAGTTTTCATGGACTCGTTTCTTTTTATTGGTGATTTGTGAAGGACTTCAGTACCATCATGGCTCCCATAATCGAATGCATGAAGAAGGGTTCTTTCAAATGGACAAAGGTTGCTCAAAACGCCTTTGAGGTAATCAAGTAGAAACTTTGTGAGTCCCCTATTCTTCCCCTTCTTAATTTCGATAAAGTATTTGAAGTTGAGTGTGATACAAGCAGACTTGGCATTAGTGCTGTTCTTATGTAAGCCCAAAAACCTCTGGTGTATTTCATCGAGAAGTTGATCGATTCGAAGAAGCACTATTCAACTCATGAGAAGAAGTTCTACGCTATTGTTCGAGTTCTTGATCATTGGAGTAATTATTTGAGGCCAAAGCAATTTGTCCTTCATTCTTATCACAAGGCTCTCAAGTTTGTTAGCAAGCAACACAAGCATAATTCGAGACATGCGAAATGGGTAAAATTTCTTTAATTCTTTTCTTTTGTCTCAAAATATAAACCCAATCACACAAATGTTGTTACGGATGCATTATTGAGAAGATATATCATGCTTGCAATTCTAGATTCTCAGATCCTTGGTTTCCAATCGATGAAGGAGTTGTATTATGAAGACTCGGAATTCTCATCAATCATTGACTATTGTAAGCAAGGAGTTCAAGGTACTTATACTTTGCAAGATGGATATCTTTTTAAAGGAAATCATTTATGTATGCCAAAGAGTTATTTTTGAGAGTTGCTAATTTGAGAGGCACATGGTGGGAGATTGGCTGGGTACTTTGGTATTAACAAAACTCTTGAGGTTCTTCAAGAGCATTATTGTTGGCAAAAAATGAATGGAGACGTGCATGCTATCATCTTAAAGTGCGCAACTTGTCAAAGGGTGAAGAGTCAATTCCATCGGGGATTGTATACTTCACTTCCGATTCTATTGCAACCTTAGGAAGACATGAGTATGTATTTTATTGTGGCTCTTCCAAGAACTCAAGGGGGGAAAAGATGCCATCATGGTGGTAGTTAAATGGATCATTTCGTGCCATGTCACAAGACTGATGATGTGTCTTGTGTTGCTGAATTATATTTCAAGGAGATTATTCACCTTCACGGAGTACCGAAAATCAATGTGTTAAATCGTGACTCCAAGTTCTTGAGTTACTTTTGGAAAACACTATGGAGAATGCTTGGTATGCGGCTCTTATTTAGCACCACTTATCATCCCCAAACTGATGGCTAAACGGAGATAACCAATTGCGCTCTCACTACTTTTCTTTGAAGCATGGTAAGTCTTTAAAAGATTAGGATTTGAAGCTTGCACATGTTGAGTTTGCTTACAATCGATTTCCGAGCTATACTATGGGTCAATCACCTTTTGAAGTTGTGTATGGAATTAACCCCCTCACACCAATTTATTTGATTCCAATTCCATCCAACTCATGAGTGAACTTTGATGGCAAAGCAAAGGTTGAATTGATGAAGAATTTTCATAAGTAGATTTGAACTAAGATTGAGAAAGCTAATGAGTTTTACAAGAAGAAAGCTAATTAGTATCGGAAGAAGGCTCAATTTCACCCGGGAGATCTTGTATGGCTTCATTTGAGAAATGAGAGATTTACATATTGTTGAAAGAGTAAGCTCATGCCTAGAGCTGATGGCCCATTTAAAGTTATCGAGTGGATTGGTGACAATGCTTATAAGATTGGTCTTCCTGGAGAGTTTGGAGTTTCGGCAACTTTTAAAGTGGGAGACCTTTCTCCTTGTTTGGAGGATGAACAATTCTTAGATTTGAGGACAAATCTCAAATAACCCAGGGAGGATGATGTGGAAGCAATCGGTTTAGCTCCATCGACAAATTCAGCATCGGCATTGTCGATTTTAACCCAAGTCAAGATAAATTTTGGGTATAAGGTGCTTCAATCGATCAAAGTTGGAGTTTCTAAATAAAATGGTTTATTGGAAATAAGTCCTCTGTTTCTAGATAGATTGATTGTTTTTCAAGATTTGTTGAGATGTTGTGAGATGTGATGAGATATGATTAGATATAGTAAGATATTGTGAGATATTTTGTTAGTTTCTAAAGATTTACTTTCCTGATATGTTAGCTTATTTTTGGAAAGAGTCTAGGGTAGATTTACTTTTTTGATATGTTAATTCTATTTTTGGAAAGAGCTTGGGTTATTATTTCTCCTACAATTAGAGAAGGCTTCTCAATCGTAAGATAAACAATTTGATGAATGAAAATTTGTGAGATATCCTTTATGAGAGTGAATACCTTTTGGAGAGTGGATTACTTCTTTTTTGGTCTCTTTATTCTTGGAGCATGGACTATTTCTTGATGGTGAGCCAAGAAGCCCTTTATCTTTGGCCGGTGAGTTTTCATTTAGGCCTTAGTGGTAAGCTTCTCCTATCCTGAAGTCCTTTATCTTTGACGGGTGGTTTGTCTTTTAAGCCTTGGTGGTGCACCTCATCGATTCTGATCTTCATCCTCGATTGGTGGCGTTGCTTTTATACCTTGGTGGTGATCGTAATTTGTCTTTTGTTTTGTTTTCTTTAACCTTTGATATCTATTCCCATACACATTATTCCGATACACTTCACTGGAAATTCTCCCATTTTGAAATCACTGGCCTACACACGCATCAATATCTTAGCAAATCTCAACAAGTAATCATTCCATCTAGAAATATGAGAGGACTTATTTCAAATAAACTATTTTATTCGGAAACTCTAGCCTTGATGCATTGAAGCACATTATACCCAAAGTATATTTTGGCTTGGGTCAACATCAGTAGTGTCAATGTCAAATTTGTTGATGGAGCTAAGTTGAATACCTTAGCATCACATGTCGATCGAAGGCGTCGTCACTTCACCTTTCGGTCTTGACCCATTGAACTTGAGGTCTAGACAAACGCGAATTTTCCCAAACTCATACCCTATGCGACAGTGAGAGGGTCTCATGATTCGCTCCCACACAATGAAACATCTTACAAAAAAATTGAGCGTAAGAGACAAATTTAGGGTACTTTCACTATGATAGTCCTCTCAAATGGCACCTCCTCAAAAGATGGCATCACTTCATCTTTTAAGCTTTGCCCTTTTAAGTATACTAAATTGTAGCTTGTAGGTGCTCAACAAGACCCATACCCTGCATGATGGGTTTGTTTTATTATCTAATATGATTAAACAATCTAATTTTTTATTTTTAGAATCGCCACTAGCCTCAATTTTTATGGACCAACTAGAAAGCTCAATTGAGGGTTGGGAGTGCTCCCTCGATTTTTACTCAACCAAAGGTCTAAAGATCGGGGACTTGTGTTACGTTAATATTTTTATTAATGTCCTTTTGGTACCAAATAGTTATCGTATTTACCTAAGGTAATTATGCATGTCTTTTTACTTTTTCGTGCCATTCAGTTTCATGCCATTCTAATTCTACAAAGATGAAAAAAGAAAGGCAAACAAGTTTAAACTGAAATTTGTAATGCAATAAATTAACACCCAAGGAAAATGGTAAATCTAACTATGTAATCCTAAAAGAAAAATAAAGAAGGAAAGAAAACAAAGCAAGAAAAAGGAACTTGCACCTTGTCGAGTTTTTATGCAACATGAGAGAAAACCCAAGACTTGTGTTGGGTATTGAATGAATGATATAAGAAAAGGTCGAATGGACATCGACCATCACCATCTTCGGGGCCACCTTCTTCCAAGGGCCCTCATCTTAAGGCTATTCTAACTCTAAT
The DNA here is from genome assembly GCA_014182895.1 of Angophora floribunda. NCBI lineage: Eukaryota > Viridiplantae > Streptophyta > Magnoliopsida > Myrtales > Myrtaceae > Angophora > Angophora floribunda. The sequence continues at coordinate 20,237,690 of CM024707.1, read as the reverse complement.
TTAAAGCTATGTAAACATGTTATATTTGAAGCAAACACTGAATCATACAAAAGACAAACAATACATGTCAAAGAATCAAACAAGTAACAATTAATCGATTTAGGTTGGCCTCAGGGGCAGCCTTTGAGATTGTACACGCAATGTCCTATTAGACCATTTTCCCCATTCATTATTAGACATAGCTTATGGTAATTAGTCATCATTTGCATTCACTCACTATGACTAACATCATAAGCCCCTAAGTTAGGTTTTAATGTGTGACCCCAAACTTAACCCACGAGCATACATCGGGTTTACGCAATTATCTAACAATCACATGCATAAAACTTGAAAGTAACACATGCGAGCAAGTCCGAAGACCTTAGTTCTCATTCAATTAAATAATTTATGAGCTGACACCAGGTCACTTTATTCATTTACCATGCATCAAGCACAATCTCATATGTTGAACCTTCATCGAATGGGATTTTTATTTTGTAAATATTTTTTTGGACATAGTTCATGAAATGAGGATCAAAAGTCATGAAGACATTGAAAGTCAATTATGCATGCATAAATTTCTAAAAATCCTAGAATGTGATTGGGTCACAATGAGCAAAACAGGGGAATTTGTGACACAACAATAAAAGAACAAGCAATTAGGCATGATCAATGGGATAATTAGACTCACAAAAATTATAAAACATCAAGCACTCAATTTATAAAAAATTTCATTAGAAAGTTTCATAAGAAAAGCTACACATGAATTTATAAAAATCAAAGAACACAGTACAATGCAATTAGAATAGAATAGGGCAGCAGGGTTCTAAGACAAGTTCATGGCAATTCAGTCATGTTAATAATGTCAAAAAATTTTCAAATTTTTCCACATGATAGTTCTTAAGATGAAAATTGAATTCCATGAAGGAATCGACCTCTGAATCATTACCGAAAAATTCATACAAAAATGACAAAATGCTAGCATAGATTTGGTCAATCATGCATTCCGAATTTGTAAATTTGTCAGACTTCAAGGCAATTTCACAAAACTAGTAAAGTAGTCTATTGACATGCAAATAGACCAAACTTGGCAACATTAGAAAGCTTAAGGAATGCTTTAAGACTTCTTAAGAGACTTCAGGTTTAATTAAGATTAATTTCATGTCCAATTTGTAGCATTTGCGCGAACATATGAAATTGCAACACACGGGGTAGTGATATGTTCAGAAAATGCATGGCCTACAACTCCCTGGGAGAAAAATCATGTAGATTGTATGACCATGATCATTTTTCATGAACGGACTTACACTTGAATATGCATGGTACAAAATTAACAAAGGCAAAGCAAACATGATCAACATGTATGATGACAAAACTAAAATTCCACTAATACATGCGTAACATCCCTGATTCGAACCTTATCTCGATAAATATTAGTGGCTTAAGTTTTCATTTTGTTATTAGTTGGATTAAACCACGAGTCATACATTGTAATACCCTCGAGGCCACAAAACTTAAATAGGCCATAGTAGGAGCATTTCTTATTGAATTCTAGCCACAAGCCTTCGTCCAGCTATGAGTTTTCGATTAAGGATAGCTCAGAAACATTTCTTTCCAATTTTGTCGACATATCCCCATGAATGATTTTGGGCCCCCGAATCTTTGGGCTTGGAATAGTGGGCCACCTAGAAGAAGCCTAATGGGCCTCACGCCTATTCGAAAAAGCCCATATAGGTTATTCAAGCCCAAGCCCAAGTTGTTAGGCCTAAGCTTAAACCCAAATTAAGCCCATCAATTAATGTCTAAGGGCTTGAATAGTGTCCCAAAATCTAGATTATGATTAAGTCTAAACAAAGACTTGGCTTGTAAGTCTTTCTACTTAAATGCCCATCAATGCTATTTAAGACTCATGAATGCATTTTAGAAGCCATGATTAAGTGGAAACAAAGTCTTGGTCTTGCTATACGAGGGGATGGGCATCCATTTGAAGAAGGGGGAGAGGGATAACTCAAGTTGTCTTCCAATCCCATTATTTGTATTTCTAAAGTCAATGTTGAAGGGAAAGCATGATGATGGCTTTGCATGGGATGAGAGGCACCATTTATGGAAGGGAAAGAGTGCAAGAAAACTACCTAGTTGTTTCCAATTTAATGCTCTTTGGTGGTAGGAATGATGGCCTAAGTTGGACTTGAAAAAGAAGAGAGTTCATGGAAAATGTTAGGCACTCAAATGTGCCTCTCCTATCCATGATTTTGAAGAAGTCTTGCCAGCTATTGGATAGCTTAGGATTGCACCCAAATGTGCTTGCATTATTGGATCTCTTTCAAGAACACTTAAATAGGAAATCCTTTCATTTCTTTCATTTCTCTCTCTTTCTCCCTCTCTCTCACACCATTTCCCTCTCTCCCTCTCACCTTGTTTGACCACCACCACCACCACCACCACCACCAGCATCGTCCACCATCATCGCCACTCATCACTGTTTTCACCTGATCGTTGTCCTCAAGTGCCACCATTTTTTATCCATCATTATATTCCATAGAACTCAACCTGTTATGTAAGTAGATGTCCTAACCCTTAGCAAGGGTGTTGCTCTTCGTGTTCAGAGCACATGTTTAGATTTGGAGAGTTATTGGCTAAGTTTTTAGTTCTTGATTTATATGGTTATTTGTTCTTGATTTTAAGTATTCTTGGCTTTAGTTCTTGATTTTGAGTGTTCTTGACATAAGTTGTTAGTTTTGGGTTCAAATGGTTGATCTTGCTTGGTTAGGAAGAGAGAATGCATGTATTAATTTTGTATGATGTGCTCATGAATTGTTTGCTTATTTAGTTGCAAAGAAAGTGAGTATTGCCATGTGTTCGTCGAATGATGAAAAACCGATAGATTTTGGTTATGTGTACCGCATATTTGTTAACTATCACTTGGAATCATCAATGGGTGATTTTGATATTTGTTTTGTGAGTGGTAATGATATTGAAGCATTTGTGATCATATGTCATCATGTACGTTTGTTGCATGCTATTGATGTTCTTACATGAGCATAAAATAAAAGATAAGAATCGATATGCTTGTTTGGTTGTACATGTGATCACATAAAGAACCCGTCTGCGAACGTTTTCGGGATGATACTCGATGGATTTAGGATGCGTAGCGGGGTTCGGATGCCATTCGCAAATGGATTTCAGAACGAAACCCTTTTATTAGATGCCATCATCGAGTAAGGTTGAGACATTGCCGTGCTCGACGGGTCGGAATGATGCCTAACTGAGCCATAAGACACCAATGGGGGTTCAGTTGTGGCCCTTGTGTAGTTGTAATAATTGAAGCACGTACGAGAGTTTGTGGATGTATTTGTGCATGGTTATGCGATATAAAGAGTGTTCTTAATTATTTGTGTGTACAGTTTTAGGAATGCGATTTTTCGGAAGTTTCCTTGTACAGTTTTACACTTAGGAAGTGATTATTCTAACTGTATGTTGAGCTGTAGTGTTTGTGTGCTTCCGGTATGAGGTATCATCCTATACAAGGGATTAAATGATTTACTTATTGAGTTTTCAACTCATTCATTGTTGTTTAACCCTTTTCAGGTCCTTAGGTATAGATGTCTAATATGTTCGCTTCAGTTTGCGTGTAACAATGAAGTGAATGTTACTGAGGTCATGATGTGGAGAGTGATAGGACCTTTCATAAGTACAACACTACGGTGTGGGTCGATGAGGGACTGCCATATTTGATTCCTCACTATTTTGTAACATGGTACCTATGGTTCGATGGGGATCTTCTCGGTCCCATTCACGGGTTTGACAGATTGAGCCTGAACCATAGGGAACTTGCTTTCTATGGGGAAATCACTTTTTGATATTCACCTTCATAGATAGAGGAGTTAGTACTAACCCCTGACCCTTTTGAACGAAACTAGAAAAGGCCCATAGTAATGGGCTTGTAAATATTTGAATTCCGATGCTAATGATGCTATGTTAATATATGATGTGTTTACTAAGTGTTTGAATTGCTATCCTACTTATGTTGATTGTTTGAGTGTTGTTTATGCATGTTTCCGCATGTGCTTAATCAAAAGATAAAAAAGGGGGTTAACGACACCTCCCAAGACATTGTAAAAATAAGCCTCGTCAGTCATGTTCCCATGGCTAAGGGAGTCATGGGCGTGACAACCATTGATTTTGGTATCAGAGCGGGATTATTACCTAGAGTGATAAGGTGCGTTGGGAATTTTGGGATAGATCATTAGGAAAACACCCTGTGCTTGTGATTATGGATTAAATTCTTAGGTTATAGCTTTGAATATTGACCTTTTGTTGAGATTATAGAGCAAGCTCTCCCTTGAGTTTCGAAAAGATGAGTAACTTAAGAGGAAGGGGAGCTCAAGGTTAGTCGAGTTCCCAAGGAAGGCCACAAGAGGACCCTTGAGTGATTGGGATCCTGCAAGCTTTAGAAGCTATAGGGAATTTAATGGGACAACAAGCTCAGAATTAAGTGGTTGCTGCTGCTGCTCTTGTCAACAACCCAGGAAATAAGAATAGAAATGCAAATGGGAATGGTGATCGACCAATGCATAGGTTGATCGAGCAATTCTTGAAGCTAAAATCAGCAAAGTTCATTAGGGCGGGTGATCTTGAGGCTGCAACCCTCTTGATCAAGAAGTTGGAGAAAACCTTCGCATTGCTGAAGTGTGTAGAGGAAGATAAGGTTAACACTGGTGGTTTACCAACTGCAAGGTAACGCTAGTACGTGGTTAAAAGCCACCTAAGGGAGGATCTTTCCTGAAGGCATAATCCCAACGTGGGACGCCTTTATTGAAGCATTCAATGGAAAGTACTTTTTTGAGTGTGCACGAGAACAAAAAATGACTGAATTTCTACGACTTCATCAGAACAAACTATTAGTCAATCAATATGAGGCGAAGTTTGCCGAATTATCAAAGTATGCACCCAGGCTGATTGAGATTCCACTAGACAAAGCAAGGAGGTTTTGGGATGGCTTAAAATCGGAAATCAAAAGTCAGTTGGTGCCCCTAAATTTAAAGGACTGTAATGAGGTGTATAAGTGTGCCTAGTTGATAGAGAGAGACTTGATAGAATGGGCAGCTACAACTGGATCACGTCATTTGTCTTTTCGAGACAATTAAAGGCTAGGGAAAAGGCCAGTGATGAATGGAAGATGTTTTGGCCCTCCTCACAAGAAGAACAACATTGGAAAAATGGTGTATGCTCCAAACGATGCATCCCAATTTTGTGGGAGGTGATACAGAGCTGCTCCGTGCCTAGGCTAGATTGGAGTATGCTATAGGTGTGGCCAACAAGGCCATCATGTGAAAAACTACCCGAGACTACCAGGGGTGTAGCATAGCAACTACTAGTGAGACCTTAAGGGGGAACTGCACCTCAAAACAATCCCAATCGACCCCTAACATAAGGATAAGTATACACCATTACCCGAAAGGACGCCGAGGACTTTTAGACCGTGATTACAGGTATAGTCTCCTTACATGAACATACTACTTATATGCTCTTTTATACGGGAATTGTGCAATCATTCATATCTGAACAGTTTGTTAGACTAGCAGGATTAGAACTGAAATCGTTGGAAATAGTTTTTAGTGTTTCAACTCCGTTGAAGAATAAGGTGTTGATCATTGTAGGATGTCAAGAATGCAAGATAGTTATTAGTTGTCAAAAAGAAAATCATAAACTTAGCTATCTTGGCCATGTATGACTTTGATGTCATCATTAAGATGGATTGGTTCAAGCATCAATGAGTTATAGTGGATTGCTTTAGCAAAATAATTCAATTTAATCCACTACATTGCCCTAGTTATGAGTTCATAGGGAATGAGGGATTTCCTTCTATACCCTTGATTTTATTGTTTGAAGTAGTCTAACTACTAGAGGAGGGATGCTAAAGTTATTTGGCGATCATGGTTAACATGTCCATTGATGAACCAAGGATAGAGGAAATTGCTATGGCATGGGATTTTTCTGATGTCTTTCTAAAGGAATTCTAGGATTGCCCCTAGAATGAGAAGTAGAGTTCGATATTGAGCTAGTCCTTGGAATGGAGCCTATTTCTAAAGCCCCATACTGAGTGGCATTATCAGAAGGAATCAAAGGTACAAATATAAGCATTGCTTGACAAAGGGTTTATTCGCCCTAGTGCATCTCCATGGGGATCATTGGTACTGTTCGTGAAGAAGAAATATGGGTCTTTGCATTGACTATCAATAGCTCAATCAAGTTACCATTAAGAATAAGTACCCTTTATCGAGGATTGTGATCTATTCGATCAAGGAGCCTCGGTATTCTCCAAGATAGACCCGAGAACAAGTTATCATCAATGATAACTCTATTTTTAATAGAGTATTCTTGCTAATTTAGACTTGATATTTGCTAAATTTTGATGAATTTTGGGTGAATTTAATTAATACTCACGCAATTTTATTTTGTAGGAAATATTTTTAGATCTTTCAAAATATTGCAATATCTTTTAGAATATTTCATCTTGAAGAAAAAACCAGCCCAAATAAGATATTTAGAGAATTTGACCATGATTAAAGATAAGGTTCAAAGAAAATCAAGGAGATAATGAGGAATCTTTTCCAAATCCTAGTAGGAGTCGACTTATGGTAGATTTTTGAAGGCTATATAAACCGCTGTTGTGCTGCATATAAAGAAAGAAGAGAGAATCCTCGGAGCCACCATCTTTGTATAAGATTTTGGGTTTTCTTACTTAGATTTTGTTATTATATTTTAGTGGAGTTGGTGCATGTCAATGAGAGAATGATGAGACAAACTTGAAGCTCATTGTATCTCAAATTAGTTAATTTGTTTTTATTTAGCATTATGTTTTCTTTAATTCTTGTAAGTTTAGTTTTTACTATGTTCTAAATTTCTTTTGTTAGAGCTACAATGGATCTTAATCATGATTGATTGATTTTCAAAGACTTTCATGCAATAGAATTATTTTGATTGTGTTGTTCTCTATCATGATCTTAATGCTTTTAGAAGTTTGGCCAACTTTTGAATGATTTTTGATGTATACATAATACCGGGTGGAGATTGTGTGCATGCGCATTAGTGATATTGAACCATAAATTAAATCTAGGTCAAGGTACACTATGTTATTTATGTGGCTGCGGTAGTAAATCTAGGTTGGGGCTACTTAGATTGAATCCGAGAATTTCCACAAGAACTTAATGCTTTTAGGTAGTTTAAATTCACCTAAGGTTAGTGTGGGTTAACATACCTAATTAGGGATTATTAGACCGAGGTCGGCTTTTAATTCATCTTAGAGAAATTTCGCCAACACAATTGGAAATTAATTTGTCGCATGACAAGTTAAGAAAATTAATTATAAATGGTTAAGTGAAGTTGGATGCTCTAACATTTTGTGATCTTGATAATTATTAATTTTCGGTTTGCTTTAGATTATTTTTACTTTACAATTTTAATTAGCTTTTGAATTCTTTAAGTTTTGACTCTTTTATATTTTAGTATTTTAATTGGTTTAGTTCACTTTTTACTCGTCTTTTCAATTTGGTTAGCTAAATTTTTTGGATTGATCACTTTCGGTAAGTGATTGGATAAAAAAAAAAGTCTTTGTGGGAACGATACTCACTCATTACTTTATTATTTGTTGATATTGTGCACTTGCAATTCACCTAACAATCAATTAAGGGTCAAGAAGGAGGATATTCCTAAGACTACATTTCGGACTTGATACGGTCACTACAAATTTATAGTGATAGCGTTTGGTCTGACCAATGCCCCAGTTGCTTTTATAGACTTGATGAATCGAGAATTCAATGCATACTTACATCAATTCATTATTGTATTCATTGACGATATGTTGGTGTATTCCAAGAGCTCAGATGAGCATGAACAACATTTGAAGGTGGTACTACAAACCCTTCAAGAACATGCACTTTAGGCAAAATTCAATAAGTGTGAGTTCTGGCTCTCGTAGGTAGCTTTTCTTGGTTAGGTGGTATTCGGTGAAGGAATTGCCATGGATCCAACAAAGATAGAGGCGGACATGAATTGGCCAAGGCTAATGATAGTGATAAAAGTTCAAAGTTTCCTAGGCTATTATTGAAGATTCGTTGAATGATTCTCTGGTATAGCTACACCTTTGACGCGACTACTAAAGAAGGAAGTAAAGTTCAAATAGATAGATAAGTACGAGAAAAGTTTCCAAGAACTCAAGTAGAAAATGACTACTGCCTCAGTCTTGATGATACCATATGGTCTTAGAGGTTATGAAATCTATAGTGATGCATCTCATAATGGACTAGGATGTGTCTCAATGTAACATGGAAAAGTGGTAGCTTATATGTTAAGACAATTAAGAGCCCACAAGCTGGACTACTAGACTCACGACTTAGAGTTGGCAGCAATCATTTTTGCCTTAAAGATATGGAGGTATTACTTATGTGGAAAAAAGTTCACGATTTACATGGATTACCAAAGTTTGAAGTATTTGTTTTCTCAAAAAGAACTGAATATAAGACAATGACGTTGGGTGGAACTTTTCAAGGACTATTATTGAGACATTCTTTACCATCTAGGTAAGGCTAACGGGTAGCAGACGGCCTCAGTTGAAGATCAAACATTGCGCAACTAATGGTTCGAGAATGGATGCTTCTCGAAAGAGTGTGAGATTCGGAATACCAATTCGAAATAAGTAATCTTTCTAGTCTTTAGACTACCCTAAGAATTGAACCAGAAGTTCAAACAAAGGTTAGGGCATTGCAACAGATGAATCCAACAATCCAAAAGATTTTCCAAGAGGGTGTAGAAAAGAGAAAATCATGTTTTCAAGTAATAAAGGACTGGATATTGAAATTTCGTGAACGATTGTGTGTGCCCAACAATGCAGACCAAAGGAAGAGATTTTGTTAGAAGCTCATCGAAGTAACTATAGCATATATCCTGGTAGCACTAAGATTACTGGAATTTGTGGCAATACTATTCAAGGAATGGCATGAATACTGATGTGCCAAGCACGTAGCAAAATGCTTGATGTGTCAACAAGAAAAAGCGCAATATTATAAGTTTAGTGGATTGTCAAGACCACTAGAGATCCCAAAATGGAAGTGAGAACACATCACGATGGACTTTGTGATGGGATTACCAAAGAGTTAATGAGGTCGCGATTCCATTTGGGCAATAGTTAATAGACTAACTAAGTCAGTCCATTTCATCGCGGTATGAAAGGATTTCGTGATGGACCAGTATGCTAAGTTGTATATGAGACAAATAATTTGTCTCCATGGAGTGCTAATGACGATCACTTCAGATCAAGATCCCAAGTCCACAGCTATGTTTTGGAAAAGTCTTTAGATTGCTATGGGGAGGAAGCTTCAATATAGCATGGCTTATCATCCGCAAACGGATGGACAATCCGAAAGAACCATCCAAATGCTCGAGGATATGTTGTGGGCTTTTGTTCTGAATTTCAAAGGAAGTTGGGAAGAGCAGTTACACCTTGTCGAATTTGCTTACAACAACAATAATGCGAAGGCAGTTGGTTTAGCTCCATCGACAAATTTGACATCAGCACTATCGATATTGACCCAAGCCAAGATAAACTTTGGGTATAACGTGTTTCAATGGATCAAGGCTGGAGTTTCCGAATAAAACAATTTATTTGAAATAAGTCTTCTCATATTTCTAGATAGAATGATTGTTTTTCTAGATTTGTTGAGATATCGTGAGATATGATGAGATATGATTAGATATAGTAAGATATTGTGAGATATTTTGTTAGTTTCTAGAGATTTACTTTTTTGATATGTTAACTATATTTTTGGGAAGAGCCTATGGTAGATTAACTTTCTAGATATGCTAGCTATATTTTTGGAAAGAGCCTGGGTTATTATTTCTCCTATAAATAGAGGAAACCTTTCAATTGTGAGATCGACAATTTGGTGAATGAAAATTTGTGAGATTTCCTTTGTGAGAGTGAACACCATTTGGAGAGTGGATTACTCCTTTCTCAGTTTCTTTATTCTTGGAGCGTGGATTACTCTTCGGTGGTGAGCCAAGAAGCCCTTTATCCTCTGCTGATGGGTTGTCCTTTAGGACTTGGTGGTAAGCTTCTCCTATCCGGAAGTCCTTCATCTTTAGCAGGTGATTCGTCCTTTAACCCTTGGTGGTGAATTTCGTTGATCCCGATCTTCAAATTCGATTGATAGCATGGCCTTTATACCTTGGTGGTGATTGTAATCTATATTTTATTTTATTTTATTTTCTTTAACCTTCGACATTTATCCCCATATACATCATTTCAATACACTTTACCCAAAATTCACCCATTTTGAAATCACTCGCCCATGCACGCATCAAGTTGGTATCAGAGTCCAAGGTTGAACTTGGTTTTGATTGATTCCTTCTATTAATCCATTCCTATCTCACCTCCTATTTTTATCAAAAAAGAAGAAGGATGATCCGATTCCAAGAGGTTTAACTTTGGAGCAAGCACATAATGAAAGGCGAAATTGTGCTATCCATAATTTTTAACAACAAATGGAGCATGTCTTCAACCTTCTGGAGGATCTGGCGAGGCAAGGACAACCTGTAAGGTGTCATAACGATCGTCATTGGTGTAATGGTGCTGTTTCTCGTCAAAGTTCAAGTGGTGATTCCGATTCCACTGGCGACAACTCTAGTGATTCTAAGTATCAAAATCAAAGATGAAGAGGGAGGCATAAGGAGAATGAACGTGACATCAAAGTGGAGGTACCTGAATTTGGGGTAGTCTCAATCCTGATGACTTTGTTGATTGGCTATTCGACTTCAAGTCCTATTCGGACGAGAAGAGATGTATAGTTGCTATCCCGAAGTCAACAAAATATGCTTCTCTATGGTGGAAAATTTGAAGCATCAATGAACCCAAGAAGGAAAAGGTTGAATCAAGTATTGGGAAAAACTCAAGAAGTTGATGAAGAAGATGTTCCCTAAGACAACAATGGATGAACTTTGAAGAGTACATCTGGGAATTTGAACAACTCAAGATGAGGTGTGAAGTTTCAGAACTTCCGGAGCAAACCATCGCTCGATTTCTTGGTGGATTGAATCGGGAAATTGCTGATTTGGTTGAACTTCAACCTTATTGGTCCTTTGAAGATGTATGCAAGTGTCGAGAAACAATTGAAGGGCAGCAAGAGGTTTTCCTCTAGAACATTGACGAAAGGGACATCCTACTTTATGGTGCTTCCTCAAGCAATGTAGAGAGTGCATCGACAAAAGATAAATGTAAGGAGAAGCTTGCAGACTCCTCTAAAGAACTCCAAAAGAAATCTCAAGGTGAGGCAAGAAAATGCTTTAAGTGTCAAGGTTATAGGCATTTGCAAGCTAATTGCCAAACCGGAGAGTTATGAATCTTTAAGAAATTTAGGAGATCAATTTGGCACTTCAAGAAGCTGCGAACAATCTGGACCAAAGTGGTTTTGAGTTTGAAAAAGAAGAGGAGATCATGGAGAAAGCTGATGATGAGAAGTTATTGGTCATATGTAGAGCATTGCATATTGAAGTTTCTCCTGATGAGAATGAGCAAAGGGAGAATATTTTCACACCCATTGTACTATTAATGGGAAGGTTTGTTTGGTCATTATTGACAGCGGGAGTTGTACCAATGTCGCTTTGACGACCTTGGTCGACAAGCTGAAGCTTTCAACAACTAAACTTCCTCAACCGTACAAGGAACGAAGGTACTTGGAGCATTTGTTAATCTAAATGGCATAATCAAGAATATTGTCGAAATAAACAACAAATCGACCAATAAAGGAATGAAGAACCTCATTCACAAGCCTCATGAAGGTACTTTGAGCATTTGATAATCCGAATGGCATAACCAATCACTCATAAAGGCTTTGTTTAGTTTTGAAAACTGTCTTCCATTTATCACCTTCTCCTATCTTGATTTGGTGATAGCCACTTCGCAAATCTATCTTCAAGAACATGGTTGAGCCGTATAATTTATCAAGCATATCATCAAGTTTAGGTATGGGGTATCTATACTTAATAGTAATATTGTTGATGGCTCGGCTATCGACACATTCTAAGTGAACCATCTTTCTTGGGCACGAGTAGAGCCGAAACAAAACATGGGCTCATGCTTTCGTGGACATACCCTCTGTCGATAAGTTTATCGACTTGTCTTTTTGCAACTCCTTCATTTCCTCAGGATTGTATCGATACATTGGTTTGTTGGGTAGAGGAGCACTGGGTAGCAAATTGATGTGATGCTCGATATTTCTAACGGGAGGCAATTTGCGTGGTAATTCCTCCGGGAACACATTTGTAAATTCTTTCAGCAAGGAATGCATTTTGGGATGTAGAGAACTCTCTTTCTCACTCTTTTTCTCTACTATAAGCAAAGTACAAACATTCTTTTGTTTGCTAATGATTCTCTCAACCCGTGTTTCACTCAAGAAAAGATTTTCCTTTCTTGTGTTTCCCTCCCTAGGTTGATTTTTATGTTTCATGGAAGGAGTCAAGGGTACAAGAGTAATGCATTTTTGTTCCTTGTTAAACGAGCATGTGTTCTTATGCCCATCATATATAGCGTTTATATCATATTGCCATGGTCTTCCCAATAACAAATGACATGCATCCATAAAAATCACATCACAAAGAACTTGATCTCGATAATTCTTCCCAATCAAAAATGATATGAGAGGTCGCTTGTTTACCTTGAGATCCTTTCCTTAATTGGAGCTTGTACGGTTGACGATGTTTAGCTATCAAAAGTTTTAGCTTGTCGACCAAGGTCGTTAAAGCGACGCTGGTACAACTCCCACTATCGATAATGACTGAACAAACCTTTCCATTAATAATACAACGGGTGTGAAAGATCTTCTCCCTTTGTTCATTCTCATTAGGAGAAACTTCAGCATGCTCTACGAATGACCAATAACTCCCTGATCTCCTCTTTTTTTTTTTTAGACTCAGAACCATTTGGGTCTAGATTGTTCTTAGTTTCTTGAAGTGCCAAATTGATCTCCTTAATTTCTTGAAGAGTCATAACTCTCTGGTCTGGACAATCAGCTTGTAAATGCTATAGTTTTGACACTTAAAGTATTTCCTTGCATCACCTTGAGGTTTCTTTTGGAGTTCTTTGGAGTACTCTGCGAGCTTCTCCTAACCTTTGTCTTTTGTTGATGCACTCTCGATATTGCTTGAGGAAGCACGCTTAAAGTAGGATGTCCCTTTTGTCGACGTTTTGGAAGAAAACCTGTTATTGCCCTTCAATTGTTTATTGACTTTTACAACCATCTTGCATGTGTCTTCAAAGAACCAATAAGGTTGAAAGTTCAACGGAATTAGCAATTTCCTGATTCATTCCACCAAGAAATCGAGTGATGATTTGCTTTGAAACTTCTAGAACTTCACAACCCATCTTGAGTTGTTTATATTCTCGGATGTACTCTTCAATGCTCATCCCTTGTTGTCTTAGGGAATTTAGCTTAAGGAACAAATCTTGCTTGTCATTGTCAGGCAAGAACCTCTTCTTCATCAACTTCTCGAGTTTTTCCCAAGACTTGATTCGACCTTTTCTTTCTTGGGTTCGTTGATGCTTCAAATTTTTCCACCATGGAGAAGCATATTTTGTTAACTTCCAAATAGCAACCTTGCATCTCTTCTCATTTGAGTAAGACTTGAAGTTGAATATTCGTTCGGTTGTGTGTAGCCAATCAACAAAGTCATCGGGATTGAGACTACCCTCAAATTTAGGTACCTCCACTTTGATGTCACGTTCATTCTCCTTATGCCTCCCCTTTTGTCTTTGGTTTCGATATTCAGAATTGTTAGAGTTGCTGCCAATGGAATCGGAATCACCACTCGAACTTTGATGAGAATCAACATCATCACACCAACGACAATAGTTAGGATACCTTGCAGGTTGTCCTTGCCTCGCCGAATCCTTGAGAAGGTTAAGGAATCTCTCTATTTGTTGCTGAAGATTCTAGATAGCACGATCTCGCTTTTCGTTGTGTGCTTGCTCCAAATTTAAACCTCTTGGAATCTGATCATCCATTTTTTTTTTTGACAAAAAATAAGAGTTGAGATAAGAATGAGGTCTTAGAAGGAATCACATAAAACCGAGTACAACCTTGGGTTCTGATACCAACTTAATGCATGTGTGGGCGAGTGATTCCGAAATGGGGGAATTTCGGTGAAGTGTATCGGAATGATGTGTGTGGGGATAGATGTTGAAGGTTAAAGAAAACAAAATAAAAGATAGATTATGATTGCCACTAAGATATAAAGGCCCCACCACCAATCGAGGATGAAGATTGGGATCGACGAAGTTTACCACTAAGTCTTAAAGGACGAACCACCCACCAAGAATAAAGGACTTTGGGATAGGAAAAGCTTACCACCAAGGCCTAAAGGAAAACCCACCGGATGAGGATAAATGGCTTCTTGGTTCACCACTGAGGAATAATTCACGCTTCAAGGATAAAGAGACTGAGAAAGGAGTAATCCATTGTCTAAAAGGTGTTCACTCTTACAGAGGAAATCTCACAAATTTTCATTCACCAAATTGTCTCCTTACAATTGAGAGGCTTCCTCTATATTGAATTATAATTATAATTTTATTAATTTAAGAAGTTTGTTGTTTGTGAAAAATAACTTTTTCATCATGGATATTAGAAATCTTACCTACATTTATCCCACCTTCCCCATAAGGTAATTTTATCCGGCTTATATCTGACTTTATGTTATCTTGACCAAATACCAAACGTGGGATAGGATAAATTTTATCTTATTATGAATTTTATCCTGATAGTCAAATATAGCCTTATAGCATTTCCTTTCTTGACCATCAGTTTTCTTATGGAGTTCTTTGACAAGCTCCATAGACTTCTCTCTCCTTTTTTGAAACATTCTCGTCTTGCTTGAGGAAGCCCCCTTAAAGAAGGACATTCCCTTTGTCGAGGTTTTGGTAGAATACCTCTTACTGGTCTTCAATTGCTTCTTGACCTTCATTACCAGTTTATACACATCTTCAAAGGACCCACAAGGTTGAAGTTTAACCAAATTAACAATTTCTTGATTCATTCCTCCAAGGAATCGAGTGATGGCTTGCTTTTATACTTATTGAATTTCCCATCTAGTTATGATTTGTTCAAACTTTGTGATGTATTCTTCAATGCTCATCCCGCATTGTTTGAGGGAATTCAGTTTGAGGAACATGTCTTGCTTGTAGTTGTTGGGCAGAAACCTCTACTTCAATAATTTCTTGAGTTTTTTCCAAGTCTTTATCTTACTTTTGCTTCCCTGATTCATGAATGCTTCAAGTTCTCCCACCAAAGTGAAGCATATTTTTTCAACTTCATGATGGTAACCCTACATCTCTTCTCATTGAGTATGACTTGAAGTCAAAAATTCATTTGATTGCATGTAGCCAATCCACAAACTTATCTAGATTGAGACCACCCTCAAATTCAAGTGCCTGCACTTTGATTTCAAGGTTATTTTCTTTATGCCTTCCTTCTCCTCCAAACTTAGCATTCTAAAATACTAGTGTTGCTTCTAGTGAAATCAAATTCATCAAAAGAACTTGTGAAGAGATTTTGAACCGTTATGTTGATGTGGATCATCATGACATCTTGCTGGATCTTCCGAAAGATTGAGGACTCGCTCCATTTATCGCTGGAATTTAGTTATGGCATGATCTCGCTTCTTGTTGTGTGCTTGCTCCAAATTTCTCCAAATTTAAGCCTCTTAGAATCGGATCTTCCATTTTAAAATTTAATGGATAATAGAAGGGAATCACTCAAAACAAGTTCAACTTTAAGCTTTGATACCAACTTCATACGTATATAGGGCAAGTGACTTAAAAAATGGGGATTGTTGGGTTAAGTGCACAGATAGGTGTATTGAGATGGATCGGATAAAGAAAGTTGCCTACTAAAGTGTAAGCCTAATCAAGAATAAAGAACCAAGATAATGACAAATTACCATCAAGGGCATTAACGATTGCTCCATTGACGAAAGATAAAGAATTGTTTGATTGACACTAAGGAACTTGGAGAAAGAGTTGGAATGATTCGCAGATAATTCTTATATATTCATCAAAATTATCTACCTCATATTTGAGAACTCTCCATTTGTAGAGGGACTAATACATAGGAAATAGACTAACTATTAAAGACGTTGTAACTACCCATTTATTAATGACATATGAATTAGAAAATACAATAAAGTGCCAGGAACAAAGAAATTCACCTTTGACATGAAGACTTAAAATCTTGACTATTCAGCCTTGCGGTTCATTTTCCAAAATTCGTCAACCAGTCTAGACCAAAAAATAACCTTCTTAGGTGATCAACAAATATCCGAGGGAATTGCTCAGAATTAGCCTCCCACTGATGTCTTTGGAATTGGTAATTATTCGTAATCAGCAAGGGAAGAATCAACAACTCCTCTAAGAGATAACTTGGCCGATGCTGTCTTTTTCAATGACTTCATTCTTGAGCTATCCAAACAAGTCATGACCATAGTTTGTCTTTGATTGAATGAACAACAATTGTGCCGGCGTAGTCTATTAGGTTGAAACTTAAGGATTGTTCCATTGAATCAGATGCTCTTGCATAAGTGATAGCCGAGCTTTTGCTTGATCGTTTCATGGCCTGGTAGGTCAAAAATGATTTTCCAAGTGAAGTCGGGCTTCTAGGCTCAAGTGATACGAAATGGCTTAACAAGTCAGAGACGTGCTTGTGAATGGGGTGGTGATGGCCTTGTGTGTCACAGGCTTCAGGTTTTTAATTTGGTGGGCTTTGATGGACCGGACTTGGTGCTTTATTCAATGATTTCTCTCTCTTTTTCCTTCTTTTTTCTGTTATTTATTATTTTATTTTTACAAGAAATGCATACTCAATTTATTGGAAAAAATTTGGATGCCAACGCCTAGAGCGTGAAGGCGCTACTAGACAAGGAAATACCCCGGCCCGCAAGATCTCAAGGCGCCACTAGTCTCCCTTAATGGGGGCATACGCTCAAAGAGAGGAGCATGCCAGGGTTTGGGTCTAATAATAGTGTACATGACGTAATCAAATGCATTCACATGTTCTATAAGTTCGAGTAAGGCCATTTTTCTCATTGCAACTCGTTTTGGTCAGTTAGAAATGTTCATGAGTGAACAACATTGCCCTTCCATCATTCTACAACAAAATAAACAACCTATAACAGGATATAATGATCCATATAACATTTAAAATTGACCATAAGGCATTTTATAGTAGCGATCCAACATAAAAAAATTCACATTGAACTTTTGACATCATCCAGCTATCTGGGCATATTTGGATCTCTTACATATAATCCAATTTGAATGCTTTTAATCTCAATCTAGTACCAATCAGCCATTCTAAAAAGACATACAATCAGCCATTCTAAAAAGACATACACTTAACACCCTTTCACTGCAGTGGTTAATTAGGGGTGTTAATGGTTTGGTTGGGTTCGGGTTTCCTGAAATTGGAACCAAATTAGATTGAACCGTACCGTTGGGTTGCACCTTAGTTTTGAACCGCACTAGGCCCAAACCGAATATAACCCGAACTGAAGATTTGGTTTGGATCAGTTTGGTTTTTTAGTTCTTTTTTGTAAAATTAAGAAGAAATTTAGTGAAAAAGGAGAGATATTATGTAAATTGAAATATTAAAAAAATGGTCGAATTTCAGTTCAGTTTGGTATAAACAAATGGTTATTTTTTCATTATCTAAACCGAAACTCAAACTTGACTGAAAATACATGAGAATTTGGTTTGCATTGGTTCTGATTTCAATTTAGTTCTAACACCCCAATGATTAATGGCTGCAATAGGCTAGACAGCAGCTCTATAAGCATATCTAACCACCTTATCCAATTGCAAGTCTGAAACTTCCAATCCAGCTCAAGTAAAGCTTTTGCAGCACAACATTAAATTTAGAAATTCAATTTCAGCCCCTATTTCAAGCTCAATTGAAGAAGTTTTCACTTCTCAAATCTTGAACCCAACTGGATTCTTGTGCCACCATTAATCCAAAATTCCAACCTTCTTGCCTCAAATATAACACAAAAAACCAAGCTTTAACACCTACTAAACGCAATATTCCATAAATCATATTTATTCAACTTTGAGTGTGAAAACCATACCTTAATTTGAAGAATTTCCACCTCGCAAGTCGCAATACCACAAACAAGACTTTTTACCCCAAAAAATCTTCAATTTCTAGGATGCCAACTAAAATTAACATTGACTAAGACTAACAACTGTTGCTCCAATTTGATCAAGAGGTCCAATAAGAATTCATGCAGACCCATTTGATCGGCCCCCACTTTGGTGGCCCAATTGTGGCAGTTTCTTATATTTTGGCCTTTGTACAATCACGTAAAACAATTAGGCATTTACAAAATTTCCGAATGTGATTGTTAGATTACAACATCGACCAAACTTAATTCCATATCTCCTTCACTCATGCAAAAGCGTGCCTAGTGTTTTTAGGTGCCGAAGTTACTGATATTACCATTTTATCCTTTTAAAGAAATTTTTTTAACGAAATTTACATAATTGACTGTGCAAACATATTTCATCGTTATAATTATTATACCAAGCAATTTGACCAACACTGATATGGTTGGCAGCATATTCAGTTTTAATATGAAAACGAATAAAATTTCATGAAGTGAAATAGGAAATTGGTTGCAACCGACTCGACAGAGGGGAAAACAGAAGAATCTTTCGAAGGAATTGAAACTATTTTTTTTTTTACAACTTAATCAACTAGTTGTTCCGACCAAAAAGAAAACAAAAAATTTCAAATCCGTTCACTGACGGTGGAATTTTGACTATGCGTCCGTGAAAATTTTAATAAAGCAAAAATAAGAAATAATAAGTTATTATACCATTCATTGCCGTAAAATTTGATCGCGCCGTTGAAACACTATATATGGAAACATTAGTGACATTGATATAGTTATAAAAAAATTCAGACAAAACAGCAATTGTCAATATATGCATGGATTGATAATGGCTCGTGCTATTTCCACCTTCTTATTGGCTCCCAACACCTCCAATTTGCATTGAATTGATTACATTAACCCTTGCGGGCTCCACTGTAGATTCAAAATGATTTCTTATCAATATTTTTTCATTTGTTTCAATTTTACTAAAGCAAACTACCCATGCGCCTCTCAAATAATATTTATTAATATTAAGCGTGGGGCCCACGCTTGATTTATGACCGACCCTTGCCTTTATTTTCTTCTTTTCTAGTTTTTCTCTTTTCTTTCTCAATTTGAAACAAAATTGATGCACTAAAAAAATAGTCAATTTGATAGATAGCTACCTAATTATTTTGTTCTTGGTAAATAAAATAATTATTTTGTTAATAATGCTTATATTTATTTTTTATATTAAGAAAAAAAGTTATTCAAAAAGTAATTTAAGCGTGAGTAAAAGGATAATCTTTGATAATGCATACATTAGCCACAATATTCAAATTTTGAGTAAATTTGAACCAAATTTCAAGGTAAAAGAAATTGATGATTATGAGGATAATTTATGGAAATAAAGGAAATAATTTGTAGATAAAATTAACATTTATTTACTCAAATATATGATTAGTGCCTACTTAGGTTATAATAGTGGAAAATAAGTTATGAAGAAGATAAACATGAAGGAAATGTTGAAATGCAATGGGTGTGGATGAATTAGCTACGGTGAAAAAACGTTTGAAAGTGACGTGAGTAAATTGTTCTTTTAGTAAAGTTGAAAACAGAAGAAGAAGAAGAAGAAGAAAAAGCTAATATATGATATTAAATTAAAAGTGGAGATCACAATGAGTTTAGTACAATGTGATAGAGAGTGTCAGGAGCTAATTTTAATGGGTGAAAAATGTAAGAAATAATCTTAAATTAAGAGTGGAATTTGCAAGGCTTAATGTAGTCAATTTAATGTGATGGATGTGTCATAAGCCAACAAAGGGGTGGAAATAGGGTGAGCCTTGATAATCTGTCAAAAAAACTTAATAAATCCAATAAAATTAGATAAAAATTGAACTTCTCATTCATTAATGTTTATTTAAAATTTGTAGTTTAATTTAGCACTTAAAATGATATATCTTACTTTTTTTCCTATCTAAGAAGATTTACATAAATAACAGAAGAATTATAATAAAACTAAATATGACTTAAGAGCAGAAAATATAATATATGAACTTGAAATCACTTCTTTTAAATGTGCTATATATATTTTTTTCGCTATTTTTAATTTCATTTTGATTTTTTTAAATGGATCAGAAATAGGAATAAGTTACGATTAATATTATTTATCATTTTAAATTGATTGAGCTTACCAAAAACGGATTAAGCTTAGTGTACCAATAAGTTAAACAAAATTACACTTAACAATAAGTTACACTAATGCTTACTCTGATTTATTCTGTGTTATTTCTCTTTTCCCTTCCGTCCTAATATTTTTGGAAACCATATATCAAGCTGTCAGATTTGGCAAATATGGGCAATAAAGGTTTTGTCTCGTATTTTTGGTTCCTATATCAACACCGCCCAGAATTTCTGCATATGGTGCCCCGGTGGAATTCAGACAGTGTAAATAGCTTGAAAAGATGGCGAAAAAAGCTCGAGAATTTTCCATTATGATCAAGTCTCACATGCTATATTTGCATGGAATATCTACAATGTGGTCTCTAAATCTAGTGATACTCCAACTCGGGCACGTTAATTTTTACAGTTTGAGCACTTAGTGTACTGAACAGGAAAAAAAAAGGTCAATGAAACCACCACCCAAAAATAAAAAAATAAAAGGGTTGGAAAAGCAAAATCATAAGACTTGACCAGTTGGAGGATGATTTTGCCTTGGTCTCTAAACCCAGCGATTATCCATTTGCTTGCTCTTAGGGCGAGAAGTGGTCTTTTGTCTCTCTCACAAGAGTATCCAAGCTCGGCCACCCTTCATGTTGAACTTTTTTAATCTTCCGAAAATCATGACGATGATGAGAATGATTTTGCCCTGATCGCTCCATTTCCCAGAGAATCCATACCACTTGTCCTCGCAGCCTTCGACAGGCTTTAGTTGTCGTTGGCAACTATAACCCGTCGAGAACCCCACATTTCCGTATGCGCTGCAATTTCAAAAGTCGTTAGACGGGTTTTGTTCATGTTATGTGTATGTGCCCATCACTTTAATTACTCGAATGCATTTACCTATGAATTTACCTGTATTTTGCGTGTGAAATTGATATTACACTATGATTCAAGAGCTCTCATGTTAGGGGGTGTGCCTATTGACCGAACAAAAAGAAGATATGTTCTATTTTTTTGTTTCATTCACCGCCCTAGGCTACGTGGGTGATGTTATTCGTGCGAGATAGTTTATCCAATAATTTAGATCTAGAAAATGTTGACAATATTGGTTCATCAACTATGAAAAACAAGTAGAGCTGGGAGATCATTATTGGTCATCCTAGCAAGGCTCTAACGTACGTACGAGGTAAAGTGCATTCACGTGCCTAGAGCGGCTTCGAATGGAAGAGTGCCATGTCCTGGAGGCGGCAGACACGGAATTGCCGCACGATGGACGACTTTCAAATAGTTTGTGCGTGGAATTTGAGAAAGTGGTAAGGAGGGATGGTGCCTTCTAAGCATATACTCAACGAAGATGCTTACCTTATCACTTCGACCACGATGTTCAACACGTTGAAATTGAGAGGATCTTCCTTCATCTTTTTCCTCTCCGTTATGCAAACCATGACGATAAAGATGGCCAGGTAGGAGAGCTGTGAGAATTTGAGATTCTCCAACAGTAGTTTATAACCCCTTTTTGGCTTTCTTTGTTTGCCGTTTCCTGGGAGCCTCTCAGCACTTTTCGCCGGTAGAAATGACGTGTATGGCGGGAGGTACCTGAAGATCATACGCATGAAAGTATATTTAGTGGACAGAGATCACGTAATCGTCGTTATTTATGCACATCCGGCATGTTAGAGGATTAAACTTGCTGGTTGGAAATTGGTGGGTGCTGATTAGTATCAGGCCTTGTGGTAGGTTTGATAAAGAAGAATGCATGTACCAGGTAGATATGAGCTATTTATGCTTCTTTTTGTAAATGCTCATGAATAGTGCACTAAATGTGGAAGTCAATTGAATGCAACTACCTAATTTCTTTGATTTCTATCTCAGGACATGGGTGATTGACATTGAGTTGGCCTCTAATTGAAATCCTTCGACCATAATTGAAAGGAAGATCTCTAATTGGCTAGTTACAGAGTTCTAATCAAATTGTTTCAAGGGTTTATAACTCACTAGTCATATACTAATTGTTCTCGTGTCATGTTTACTTGACGTTTTGAAAGTTAAATCACTATGACCCCCATATGTCAAATAAAAATGTCTTTCTATTACATTAATCTTAATTGTTTCAATGAAGTCATCTATTCATAGATTGTGGAAATTTATGGATCACAAAAGCCGCCAATTTATTAAAGCGCACAACGTAGTAGACCAAGGTATTTTTTTACATATCAGGGGGTCTCAATCTAGGAGAATACATTATTCAAAAATTTAGTAAGTTTTTCTACAAATAACCTCCACGATGAAAACAACGAGCACGGTTCATAGGAAATACAGATAGATGAACTAACGGACAAATCTGCAGGAAAAACTAATTTGGTGAGAAAGCTCGTGGGTTGGAGCTTCTTGTTGTTTTGAATACTCAACCTTTAGAGAGTTTTTCAGCATTTAGTAAATGATCAATCTGCACTTTTCTATGGCGTCACATTAGCCAACCTTTGACATTACCCTATTCAATTTGAATATGAATATTGACTAGGTGACAGAAAATTCTCGACCCATTGCGGAATGAGCATAAAAACCTCATATGACGCTCCAAATAGACACAAGAGACCCCTCAATAATGCACGCAGAATAATGCCCTAAATTATTCATCCTCCAATCATGCAATTATTTTAGTGACTACTTTAATAATTTACGGACAAATCAAAATCTATGTTAAGGTCAGACAGGAATCCTGGCAGAGAAGGGAAGACCTCTTTGAGATCGTGATCCGGTCATTTTCAAATACATCCAAGCCATGGTGCGGTGCCCCATGTCGATAACTAAGTGGCATCAAAGCCACTTCAAACGATTTCGATCCTTCGTAAACAACATAACTGGTTTGGTAAGAGTTTTCTCGAAATGAGGTTGCATTTGGGGTCAAGGTCATACGGGGTCGTTTGCGTACCCACATTTTCCTTGTTTCTAAGCCAAGATGGTTCACGTCCCTACACGCCTATCTGTCGATATTTAATGTGAGAGAGTACTTTCACGCATGACTTAAATTGGATACACTAGCAGCATATAAAATAGTCATGCAAGTAAGATTCACACACCGACACGTATGTATTAATTTGTCTTGGTAAATGAATTCAATTCATGAGTAAATAAGAGTTTCCATATAGTAACTATATGTTTTTAATATTATATATATATACATATATTTACACTAGTGGTACATCTTATCTAACTACTTGACATATTCGATAATATCATATAACATTTATTTGATTTTCTAAGTAAAGAAATACGATATATTTATTGCACTGTTCAAGTATGGATATGAAACAGTAAAATATGGTGTAAGGTTGATTATTCAGATGATAATTCAAGACATGAATACTATTTTATGCTAATTATCCTAATTTTATAGAAGTACTAACCTCAACGATTTAATAGGGAAAGTAGAAATTTTTGTAATATTTTAAAAAATCAATTTCTTATCAAGAAAATAAGACTCCAATGTAAAAACAAGCGTTTTCCAAGTGTATTGAAGCACCCCACTTTTTCAAAAGAACAATTTTGGTATAATAACATGAATTTATAAAATTAGTGTCTATACGGATATATATCCACCCGCAATTCGTTAGATTATTGTCTAATAGACCATAATTTAATATACTGGAATTCTATACGTTCCATTATCATTCTTTTCCAAATTGCCAGCCAAGTTTTATATTCATCAATGGCTAGTTGAGTCCTATGATTGCAAAGTATTAAATAACAATTGAGAGAGAGAGAGAGAGACTAACATCATGACGACGAATACCACCAAGATGGCAGGAGCCACTGTGGATAGATCGACAATCGTCTCGCCTGTATGTCTGGTGTTCACGCACAGAAAGATCACGCCCACTATTTTCTCGTACGAGCTCAGTCCATTCAACGATTCCGAATTCCACTGCATCGAGCAAAACATTATAAACTGGACACCAATGAACCCCATCACCGTGGCCAACAACAGCGACGAGTAGAGGCTCGGAAGCAAGTGCTTGTAACCAGCTTCACTTGTCCTACTCAACAAGTATTTGATTTCCGCTTTCTTGCCAAATCTCCCCATGAGCCAAAGCATGAATCGTAAGGTCGATGGGAACAGCGTGTTCCCGAGAAGAACCTGAGGGATGAGAATTAGGAGGAGGCCGGAGTTCTTGCTGAAGACTATCATGTTTTCGTTCGTCGGGACAAACCCGCAACTAGCGAAGGTTGAAACTGTGGTGAAGACAGAAAAGGTCATCATTTTGAGATCCTTCTTCTTTAGTACGTCTCTCGCGCTAGAAACAAGTGCCATATAGAGTAAAACTGAGGTAACGCCGAGAACATGGACACCTAGAAGGTAACCTAACACTACAAAACACAAAAACCCAACCGAACGATATTGCAAATAGTCAGGATCTAAGGACTCCTCTCGCGGACTGTACAATTGAGGTTCTGCTTGTGAGTTCAGGCTATCTAGATTCACTACTACACCTAACTCTACGTCGTCAACAATGTCGTTTGTTGGGTTGGAAGGGCTGAGATTGCTATTGACGGAGGTGACTTTTTCTTCGGTTTTGAAGGGCCACCGGAGCTTTGATTTCCTAAAATGAAGCCCGACTAGGGAAACGAAGACCTCCCCTCCGACAAACATCAGGACGGTCATCACGACAAGCTGGGAGTTGGAGAAGACCTCCATCTCCACAGTGGACATGCTCGAGACGGTCGTTGCAGAGACAGAGGTGAAGAACAGATCCAAGTCCCTGGGCCTAAAGGAACTCGTCTGCGGCCACAAGGCCTTGAGGACCCAGAAGCCGAGGAATGAGATGGAGACGAAATAGAAAACTTGGATGCAGAAGGAGTTGAGACGGAGGAGCAGGAAGCGGAAACAGCAAGAAAAGAGGAAGCAAAAAGACCTGCAGAGGCAGGCTAGCTTGAGCCATGAAGCACTACAAAGAAACACGACTTCTTTGCCTAAACAAGAAAGACTCGTCATTACTTATTATTGTAGAGGAATGAAATTGTTCTTCCTCTTGTTGCGAGGATTTGAGGTTGTGGTGGAGGTGTATATAAAGAAGAGAGTCACCGTGCGGTTTACATAGACATCAAGAAATTTCCAACTTACGAACCAGAGGTTATTCGAATATATCCTAACAATTTCATTAAAATCCTCCCCCATAGATCCGAATTTAGCTTATTTTATAAGAATTGTTGTATGTTTCATGAGTTTCTAAATATTTAAATATTTGTACTAATATGAAAAAAGAGTCACCGACTGCATTCCTATAATATTGTCAATGCCCACTGCGCACCCACGAGGAAAGAGAGGTCCACTTGGTACCAGATATCTCCTTGGACACCTCTGACATTTTCTATCTAGGTGATGAAAGAATCCACATGGCGTCAAAGGAAGAAAGTCATGAGTGGCTTCTTCATTTGGGAAGTCGGTTCAAACTTCAATTCTCAAAATCAAGAGGGATTCCTGGTATAATTCAGCGTGCCCCCAATGAAATTTTGACATCTGGACAAAAACCGACAGCATTGCCGCCACCCTTAACCGCCCTAATCGATTTTCAGTTATTTTCCTGGGTTCGGGGTTGCTTCCCTCCGTAACTCTCCCCCGCATAATTCCCTCCTCGATCTACGCTGGTTTTTCCAGTAAAAAAAATGATTCGATTATGATTCAGTCAAATTCCATTTTAACTAACGATATATATTTCTTGGAGAAATCAACAAGCGGAAGCGAACCATGGCTAAGGCAGTCCAAAATAAAATTATTCGTGGACAAGCCAAGCGCCCCCCCCCCCCCTCCCCCAAAAAATGGTTCCTTTTAGTCTTAATATTGATTAAGGCAACGGACTTTTGTCACCATAAACTCGACAAACGCAATAAAATTCTGTAGTGGAGCAAATGTCAAAGAAAATTGTCCAAAAAATCTGAAATTTATTATACGATGATTAATTTAGTCTTAAATATTTTAATTGTACAAATTTAATCCTAAACCTTTTAACAACTTGTCAATTTAGCCTTAAACATTTTAATAATTTACTAATTTAATCCTAAACTTTTTGGTGTAGCCAATCGATAACGTGATCATTTTTGAATTTTGTTCTCCTTTCTTTTCTTTTTCCTTTTCTTTCCCTTTGGCTTGTGGCCAATACTCAACTAAGGCCAATGAGTAGCCATAAGCGAGACCCATTCTCGCCGACTTTGATGAGGGCTTAAACCTCATAGTCTAGGCAAGGACCGCCCTTGTTGGATCGAGAAAGGGCTCTACCCTTGTGGAATCTAACAAGGGCAACCTCTCCTATGGTTGGTTGCTAGATGTGGTTGAGTACTAGTCATGGGCCAAAGGGAAAGAAAAGGAAAAAAATGATTTTATTTTTTAAAAGAAAAGCCAAATTTGTCCGTGTTTCCGCCGATTATGCCACATAGGATAGTTGCAACCAACTTGTATCCACGTTAGCGATTTCCAACCAAAATTAGCTAAAAAGAAATTAGCAAGTTATCAAAAAATTTAGGAGTAAATTGGTAAATCGTCAAAAGATTTATGATTGAATTGACACAGTTGAAAAGTTCATAATTAAATTGACAAATTGTCAAGAGGTTTAAAATTAAATTGACATATTTGAAATATTTATAATTGAATTAATTGCCATATAATAAGTTTAGGAATTTTTGAATAATTAATGCCATGTAAGGAAGACAATAAGATTTTGGTCACCTCTTCATAAAGTGAAATTTTAATTTCATTGGCTTAGCCCCTTTCTCCATAATGCAAGACCAACTACTGGCATCTTGGGTTAGGGCATTGGAATCCGCGTTCGAGCGTCGGAGACTAGTCGTACTTTCAGAAATGATGTTTAGTTTTAAAAGAAAAGGTCATTTTGCTATATTTATGCATATGTTATCTGTTGACTACAAAAAGATTTTCTCATCATTCGCTTCCCAAATGATTTAAATGGTGGAAAATGAGAAAATGTTTTTCGAACAACATATTTTTTTTGTCAAACAACACACCTTTAAAGTTGAAAGTAAATCGCTTCCCTCTATTCAACTTAAGTTTTTACCTAACCCGGGATTGACTTAGTGGGAAGGATATCTTCCCATAATTT
This sequence comes from Angophora floribunda, assembly GCA_014182895.1. Lineage (NCBI taxonomy): Eukaryota > Viridiplantae > Streptophyta > Magnoliopsida > Myrtales > Myrtaceae > Angophora > Angophora floribunda. The sequence continues at coordinate 20,210,265 of CM024707.1, read as the reverse complement.
CAGCTCATGTTGTCAATGGTTGTGGATTTGGTTCCTACCATGAGAACTTGAATGTAAATGTTGGGGGGTCATAACGGTGAGTTGTCATGCTAGTTCCCCTTAGATAATTGGCTAATCACGGTCAAGCTCCAGGGTTATAATATTAGATAGATGCTTAAAAAGAAAGAAAGAGCACACGTCGTGAGAGAGACCATATTATAAGATACTGTTGACATCATAATCACACCACTTCACCCCCATAAGTTGAAGGAATCGTGATTTAAAGTAGTAGAGACTAAGATTCCTTCTCTTTTCTCGTTCCCTCATCCCTCCATCTCCAGTTTGGCATCAATGGCTGCTTTAAAGAGTTATTCATTAAATGTAACTAAAATAACCGAGTTTTTGTTTTTGTTTGTGCTTATAGCATCTCCACCATGTAGACAGGTTATAGATCAACCAAACTTTGAAAGAGTATTTCTATTCTGTCACTGGCAAAATTTTTGCTTCATAATGTTTTTTTATTGCTTTAACTTCACTCTTGACCGCAAACATTATTTTGCTTGGATCCTCTTGGTTTGTGGTCTCCATACTTTGGGCTGAACAAATTACACATTGTTAAATGAAAAAATCCGTGGCAACCTCACGTCTTTTAAAATGGATTCTTTTCGTAAATGGGACAATTTACTCGCATTCGTTATATCATTCGGATCAAGTTTATATATAAATTTTTCGTTTAGTAAAACAAGTCGCTCCAAATGAGCATAACAATATCCTTGAACATGATTCGACGGTTTTAGCTCAAATAACATGAAAATCTGCATCACAAACTATAATCACACCAAACTTTAGGTCACAAATCTTGCTCGTATATAATCTGCATGAGAACAGCAATATCAAATGAGAGTTAACAATTATAATCACACAAAAGGAAAAGTCACTGCAAGAAAAAAAAATTGAGACATTGTGAGATAATCTTTTAAGACAAAGTCCATTTTGTCACAAAAAAATATACTTGTTGCAACGAAATGTGATATCGTCACAAAAGTTATGAGCAACTCACAATGGTGAAGGATATGATTTCTCGCCAAAGTTTTGTCAAAAGAAGTGTATGTTATAGACTATGTGAGATCCCGTGGGACCATTACCAATTGCTCTGAAAAGTTAAGATATTAAATAAAAATGTAGTTTAATATTCAACTATTCTAATAGATCCTTTGGCCTAAGTGTGGAAATATATAATTAAGGAAGCAAATTGGGATTTGGTAAGATTTGAACTTAGGATGTCCTACAATGCTACGATGTGAGATTCTGTGAAACTATTTTCAATTATATTAAAAACTTAAGTTGTTAAATGAAAGTGTGATTTGATAAATATGTCTCATGCAACTTGAAATTAACATGACATATTTTACAGTTGTGTAATAGAATATGGACATAATCAAGCGGAAAGCAATCAGAATATGTGGAAGAACGACCAATATAAAATTGATAAAGAGTACTAAGATTTGAACTGTACACTAATGTCATGTTAGACAAACCATTTTTTCCCAAAAAATTTAAATCTTTAGAAAGTGAATTAACGATGAATTGAATTATTTATTACTTAATATTGCAACGGGGCCAACTGAGATTGCCTACATGCACATTCATTCGTCCTCTTTATATACATACACGATCGGACATTTCAAATTACGAAGTGTGAGATATGATTGGCAAAAAAGAGCAGAAAGTGACGGTCAACGCTGACACCTCCTCTGGCTATTATCATAAGTATCTCGAGAAATTTTGGATTAATTAAGCCAAAAATTGTTCTGTATCACCCGCGACTCAATGATCCGAATTTGGTGAAGCTTGCATATGGACTGCACGCCAAGTGGCGTTTCTGCTGGAAGTTATATAAATGGGACAGAGAAGGGAGGTCATCAGAAAAATTATTGCCCGGAAGTTATATCAGAGACCTGGTACAACGCACCGAGGGAAATGTACTTTATAGTGAAGGATCTAGCGTGGCGTTCCATTGGAAGATTATATAAAGACATGATTGTCTTGGCTCCAACTCATCAGCCATGTAATGATCCCAATAATGTAGTAAATAACGATTTAGTGCTCGAAAATTGATAAAAATAAAAAAGACATTCACAAGTGATTTCTATTCCGTTGAATTTTTAGGTGTGCATCTTACCTAAATAGTTTGAAGAATATATGAAATGCAATTATGGTTCATGATGTGAGGACGTTCACGAATGTGACTCCATAGACACAACCTCAATAATGGACAAAAATAAATAAATAAATGAAGGGCCAATTTGCGATTGGCATCACTGGTCAGACCTTGAATACGCCAAGTCAACCAAAACCGTGACAGGTTGCGCATTAAATTAGTCTCAACTGCACTCGCGAGGACTATTTGCTATCTTAGATCGGATAATGACATTATATAATATATTATATATGTATATATATTTTTGGCAAATAATAATGACATTATTTAACTTTGGTTCTCTCAGATTTGTTTGTTGCTTAAAATAATGTTTTACCGTAAAAGGAATAGCTTATAACAAATAACATTATCCCATCCTAGAAAATTTGCAGTTTTTTCTAGGGGAGGGTCAAATATAGGCGAAACTTTAACGTACCTAAATCAGCTCCTTCAATCCAATGCAATCAGGGTCCCTAAATCCAATATAATCTCGATCATTAACTTTTTATTTTTATTTTTTTGCAATTTTCTTACCTGCCGCCCTCTTCGTGCCACATCAATGCCACTTATCATAAAACAAATATTAGAAAGTGCGATGTTAGCATATTTATCGCTAAAATTAAACTGAGTTAACCGATGTACTTTATTGTGCTAATTTGGGCGATGAATTTTAAGATTTGAGAGCGTTTTCTAGTAGTTTCAGGACTTATTATATTTTTGCGACAAGATTTTGGTCTTTTTATACACTTATCCCAATAATAAAATTAGATAATGTATTAATTGTTGCCATTTAATGAGAGTCAACTATCTAATTTATATGTGCTCTTTATATTATCCATATACACTATGTTTTATATCTATTGATTTTGATCAGTCGGTGCATAATATATATTAATCATTTTTCAAATTATAAATTTCACTAATGAGAGCCTCTCCAATAGAAATAAATAAATAAAATAGGGCTTACGCTATTTTCACCTATCAAATGCAAAATTTAAATGGTCCAAGCACCCTCATAGATCAATCAATTATATATTTTTTTATCAATATTTTATAACATTTTAATCAACAAAGAAAATTATCAACTTTTATTCATAGTCAAAGACACGTAATGATCTTTCTCAACTGATAGATTGCGTTATATATATAATATTATAGGCACTGCCATCACAAGTAGAGAGTACAATGTCCGAAAAATCCTTATTGCGGAGTGTCCATGCTCCCCTCGTCCATGGACAACTTTTCAATAATAGACCTCGAATTCCGATTTTGGCATTCTTTTTTCATTAAGGTAGTCTCCGTTACTCAATTGAGAGGAGGGCACGTCCCAGTGCTAGCGGCCACATGGTACCACTTTTCGACTGATATAAATGTGCATGTGAACATAATTTTCAAGAGCATAAGTATAAGCTGACTACTACACTGTATTGACAATACCGTCTGATCTTGGAGGATACAAAATTTATGGTGATGCGTCTTATAAAGGAATTGGACTGTGTGGTAAGGCAACAAGAAAGAGTGGTTGCATACGCATCTCAACTGTTCATACCTCATCTCAACTGTTCATACCTCATGAGTTGAATTATCCGACGCATGATTTAGAATTAGCGGCAATCATTTCTGCATTAAAAATTTGGAGGCACTACTTGTGCGGAGGAAAGTTCTGGATTTTTATGGACCATCACAGTTTAAAGTACCTATTCTCTCAAAGGGAGTTGAACATGAAGCTGTGTTAATGAATGAAAATTCTTAAGGATCAGGACTGTGACATTTTGTACCATACTGGAAAGGCTAACAAGGTAGCAGATGCACTTAGTCGAAAGTGGTTGATTGCGCAAATGATGGTTCAAGAATAAATCCTACTCAAAGGAGTTCGAGATTCGGATTTCAGTTTGAAGTAGGCCACTTTGCAAGTCCAATGGCTACTCTCAAAATAGAGCCCAAAATGCAAACTAGGATTGAGACAGTGCATTGTACCAACCTTGAGTCCAAAGAATTCTACAGTTAGATGCAACTAAGAGGAAACCTAATTTTTAAGCATCCGAGGATGGGATCTTAAAGTTTTGTGGACAATTGTTGTCCAACGATGTCGAGCTTAAGAAGGAGGTCTTTTCGGAAGCTCATCGTAATTGTTACAATATCCACTCGGGGCAGTACAAAGATGTACCAGAATTTGCGACAGTACTAATGGGGGAATGGCATATAATTGGACATTGCCAAACACGTAGCTATGTGCTCAACATGCCAATAAGTGAAAGTACATCATTGCAAGTATGGTGGATTGTTTCGGGAGACAATTAAGATTATGATTTGAGGAAATGAATTTTTGTCCTTGTTGGATTAAGAATCAATGATCCCATGATGCTAGATAGACAAGTGGTGAAATAGCATCATTGAGGACTTCTTCTTGAGGTGTCAGTAAAGATTTGAAGGAGTACCCAAAAGTCTTTGGTGCAATAATAAGAGTTGGGTTGCACTAATCCTCAAATGGTTGAAATGAATTGAGGACTTGAGAAGATCAAATGGTGATCTGATGGGAAATTCGTTGGAATGAATTTCAAGTATGAGTGATCCTGTGGAAATGACCTCATGGATTCACAAGCTGAAGGAAGCTTTTGCAGTTTGAGGTGCTCAGACGAGGTTTAGACCGCGAGGCTTGGTATGGGACTAGCGAGGATGAATAATACCTTGATGAGTTAATGTTTGTCCAAAGGGGACTTTTGCTAGTTGATGTACAGTTCGATGATGCCCATAATGACCGATCCGATGAGGGTGGGGAGTGGTCGCAGGGGCCAGAGGGCCTGAGTAAGGGGCGACTCCTAGCAGGCTTCTAGGAAGTTGAAGGGGGGCAGGAATAAATTGAACTATGCATTGAGCAAGAAAAGAGTGCTTTTGGGATGAAATTTTTATCCGAGTGGTATGGCAAAAATATGGTCAAGCTTGTGGAACTCCAGTTTCATGGAATGAGGTTAGGGAAACGGGGATCACTAGTTTAGAGATAGTTTGGCAGTTAATGGATGCAATTAAGACTATCCGAGATAGGTTAGGGACAGGGAGAAACTGCTAAAATGATGGTGCAAACAAAGGACTAAGGCCTTTGGAATTTCAAGTAGGGAACCATGTTTCCCTTGGGTGTCGCCTATGATAGGGATATATTGAATTGTTAAGAAAGGAAAACTGAACCCTAAATATGTTGGATCTTTCGAGGTTGGGATCATATAAGGATTTTTTGCCTTAAATAGAAAAAGAAAGCAATTTTGGACACCATCGGCACCTTTAGCTAAGTGGTATGAGGGGATGGAAGCCACCTACTCCAATCGGGAGTTCGAATCCCAGAAGTGATGGTTTGTTGCGTAGTTGTAAAAAGGGACAAAATTTTTGCAACTTTCATTTTTGGAAAAAATGGACAAGTGTTTAGACTTTTGGAACAAAAAATGGTTTGGACAAGATGGGAAGTGATTTGGCAGCATTGAAAGTGTTGGATAGCATTATGATGCAGAATGAATGACTTGCGAAAGTAAGGTTTCAGTGAGATGTCAATACCCTCATCAGTTTGAGGATGTAGAAAACTATGCTAATTTCGAGGACGAAATTCCTTTAAGAGGGGAAGAATTATGACATCCTGAATTTGACCCATGTCGGGATATATGAAATGGTTATTTTAGTAATGCGTTGTTAGTTACATTTACTCTGAGCTAGCCCCTAATAAGTTAACTAACTTATCAGAAAGGCAATTAAAGATAAACATGCGTACGACCAGTGAATTCAATCAGGGATAAGCCGCTTGACCATATGGATCAAAGAAGGATGATACCACACTATTGCAGGCTAATTAGTGAACAAAAATAAATCAATTCGGCAAAAGTACGAGGTCGGATTGCGGGTGATTCCGCATGACTTTGACATTAACTACGAACGACGTTAAACCGATTTCCTTTTGGCCTTGTACTCAGCATGAGCAATTAACCCCTCATGATTACATAACAATCAAGGATTGCCTTGATTTGAATATGCACGATCGTGGATTGAAAAGCTATCAACCATGGGTCAAACGTGCGAAAACCTCTAAATGCCACCAGATAATTAGGTCATACTAAAGTTGTGATTGATCGATTTTAACCACGAATTTCAATCTGGTTTCGGGTATCAAACTTTCAAGGATGTCAAGACTAAAATATTGGACGTTGGCTCATTGATTCTCGAATTTATTGGTAAGCTCAGAAATTATCAAAAAATGATTCAACGGGCCGAAAAATTGGAACCAAGAGGAGTTGGACCGACCGAAGGTCCAATGGGCCTTGTGCCTATTAGGGCTCGACCATGTGGACCTAATTAGGCTCACCAAGCCCAACTTCAAGCCTTTGAACCCAATTGCATTTTTTAGCCCATTTCTCCACAAATTGAGCTTAAACCAATTTTATTCAAGTCCATATAAAATCTTGGCCCATATACGCGTATAGTACGGTATACTATACTTGGGGGAAATTACAAAATTTCCCTTTCTAGAAGGTGCATTCAATTTTGGAGGACAAAAGAGAGAGAAAGTCGAGGGAAATTATGAAGGGAATTGATGTGAATGTTGGGAAATTGGACTTGGCTTCCAACCAAGAGAGAAATATCTCATATGTTAGAAAGATGACCATGGTTGGATTAGTCAAAAAGTGGACTATGGTTAGTTAATTAAGCAATATTGGGTTAATTAACTAAGGTTGACTTATGGTTGAGTTAATTAACCAAGGTTGGGTTAATTAACAAGAGTTGACCTATGGTTGGGTTGATTAACTAGGGTTGAGTTAATTAACTATGGTGGAAGCATGGTTAGGTTAGTTATCTATGGTTAACTTTAATTAATTTGTTAATCATGATTAGTGCTAATTAACGGTGGTTAATTAGGATAATTGAGGATCAATGGGATAATCTTGAGTAGTATTATTTTATTAAAAATAATTAATTTCCTTTTAATTATTATTTATTAAATTCGTTTATTATTAATAATTACTTTAATTTAATTATGAATAATATTGATTATTATAATTAAATTATGGGACTAATTTGATGAGTCTATATTTATTAAAGCATGTTGAATTGCTGCTTGGATCAATAAGGTATTGATTGTGTATTAATTGAATTGCTGCTTGGATCAATAAGGTATTAATCGTGTTATTAATTGAGTTGCTACTTGGATCAATAACGTATTGATCATGTGATTGATTGAATTGCTGCTTGGATCAATAAGGGATGGATCTCGTGATTGAATTTGTCAAGTACTTGATTGTTCTAATAGTTATGCCTTGATGTTTCTATAAAATTGCATGGACATATAAAAAGGAAAATCCCAAGATGTCGAGCGTATATATGTGAAGTTTTGCAATGAAAATGAGAAGGGCATGTTTTAAATGATTAGGCATGAAAGTTGGATGGGTTTTGAAGAAAAATGTAACCATGTGCAATTCTTTCCTGCAATTTTTACATGAAAAATGAGCAGTGATTTATTATATTGAGCATGTACCATGTATGCATTGACTAATGCATGGAAATGAATTAAAATGGATTACTGTGGTGTGCTTGTGTGGTCACATAATATAACCCATCGCCCAACGCGGGAGTTCGGGGGGCAAAGTTCGATTTATTGGAAATCTCGACGGGAGTCCAGATGCGGGTCGTGGTAGAGGCCGAACCTATACTCCTTCGAGAATGCCATCTGGGCAAGAGTTCTAGATGTAGCTGTGCTCAATGGGGTAGGGCGATGCTTAGGCCAGAAGACACCGGCGAGAGTTTGGTTGTACACATTGGCGGGAGTTCGGTGACCCTAGTAAGGGCATAATATATTAGAATACGTGTGAACGCAGGTGTGCATGTGAAACATATCATGATGTGATCTGATTATGCATGTGCTTGTTGTACTAAGTATGATATGCTTGAGTTGGTACCATGTAAGATGTGGCAATGGTCAGATGAGATCGCGTGCGATACGACTCGGTTGTGATTGATTAATGTAGAGTTGAGAGTGCAGGATGCATTAATTGTGTCATGCACGTGTATTTACCGTGTAAGGTATGGCATGACTAGGTAAAGTTGCCTACGAGTCGATTGCTTGTCGATGTTATTCATGGGGTTACCGAGTAGATTGAGTCATTGACTGAGGTAAGCGGGTTTTGTTTTGCTATGGATTTGCTTGAGTGATTTGGTTATGTGATAGGTACCCCAAGGCGAGTTGACATCCTAATCGGGGCTTAGGGTGATAACTCACTGAGATTATATGTCACTTGTTGTTGTTCAACATTTTTAGGTCCGTAGTTGCGGCACCTTTATTCCTATAGATCAGACAGTGCTGGACCACGTCGTGGAGGGCAGCAGGGTTGTGTGCGCGTGGTTTAAGGAAGTAAATTAGCCTGCTTAGTATCTTTGGATGACCGATTGAGGGGCTTGTATATAAACTTCCTAGGGTTAATTAGTATAAGAATGAAAACAACGTTGTTGTTGTTGCATTAGTCTTTTTGCTATCCCTACTTTGATTGACTTGATGTTTTATAGATTTTCTTTCCCATGCGTTTAATTGCAAGATAAAAAGAATGGTCGGTGGTGCATCTTGGGACATCGCATTCATTTGACAAAAGTGAAGGAGTTTCACGTGCTTAGGGCTTGGGGTGTGACTTCCTGGTCCGTTTTTGTATCAGAGCCCGGTCAATACTTAGAGTGATAAGGTGCGATAGGTTATGGGATGGTAAGATAGGAAATATATTTATTTCATATGCTTGTGATTGCTTATAGGATCTTTTGTTGTAAGCGGGTTATTCATGGTTCCTAATTCCTTGAGGGAATTGGAATGCAGGTTATCTGAGAATCTTGTGAGATGAACAATCTTGATCTTAGGGCCCTAGAGAAAGGGCAGTTTGTGGTCAGGCAAGTGCTATAGGTAAAGTACTAAGGGATCCTAGACTCGATAGGGTCTTGTAGGCGTTGTAAGCCTTGAGTTTTGATAGGGCGTAGCTAGCTCAGAGTTAAGCTATTGTTGTGACAACTGCTGTTGCTACCATTGTTGCTACCATCTCGCCGAGTAAAGTTCCATTAGTTGGAAAGGAGAATGGTGAACGGTTGATGTTTACGTTGGTTGAACAGTTCCCGGAGTTAGAATCGTCCAAGTTCGTTGGAACAGGTGATCCTACGACAACAACTCTTTGGATCAAGGAACTAGAGAAAGTCTTCGCACTGCTGGAGTGCTTGGAGGAAGAAAAGATAACTCAGACAGTGTATCAATTATAGGATAACGCCAGTGGTTGGTAGGAAGTAACCTAGGGAAGAGGTTTTTCCTGAAGGCATGCCCGAGAGTAGGGTGCCTTGGTCAAGGTGTTTAATAGAAATTACTTTTTCAAGTGCCCACAAGAGCATAAGAGGGTTGAATTCCTGTAACTTCGTTAGGATCATTTGTCAACCGAGTAATAAAAGGTTAAGTTTGCTGAGCTCTCGAAGTAGGCACCGAGAATGATTAAGAATCCGATAGATCGAATCAAGAGGTTTGGGTATGGTTTGAGATCGGAAAGTAAAAGTCAGTTGGTGCCCTTGAAGTTGAATGATTTTGATGAATGGTATGAAGGGGCCAGTGACTTGCAGAGTATGATGGAACAAAGCCACATCTAGATTGCGGTTTGCGTCTCTTTGGGATGATTATTAGCTTGGGAAGAAGGTCAATGATAAGAGGAAAACATTCCATCCCACCCAATAGGAAGAACGGCATTGGGAAAGTGACATACAATTCAAATGCCGGGTGTCGATTATGTAGGAGATGACACGAGACAGCTACATATCCCATAAAGAGAGAAACGTGTTTTGAATGCGGTCAACATGGCTACTTTGCGAGGAAATGTTCTTGTTGACAATTGAAGAAGAAATCTCAATAGCCGCAAGTAGGGTAATAGGTTGGAATGCCTTGTGTCCTCCTAAGTCGAGAACTGGCTATGGATGTGGTCAGTATGGCCACTATGTGAGGAATTGCATGCGCAGGCCTGTTAGAGCACAAGTGTCACAGTCACAAGGAGGATAACCTGTAGGAAACGTTTGGCAGAACAACCTCAATTGTCCATTGGCAAAATGATAAGCATATGTGTCACATAAAAGGAAGCAGAGGATTCACAGGCCATAAATATGGGAATGATATGCTTGTGCGATCAAGTTACTTATGCATTAGTTGATTAGGAACTACAGATTTGTTTATAGCTGAGTCGCTTATGAGTCAGTGGGGTTAATACTGAAACCGTTGGAGGCGATAATTAATAATTCTACCCTGATAATGAACAAGGTGTTATCTGTGGTAAGATTAGGTTATATGATAGACCTTGTGGATCAAGAAGAATTGATGGATTTGACTATCCTAGCGATGTATGACTTAATATCATCATCGGGAGGGATTAACTCACCAAGTAATGAATTGTGATAGATTGCTATTGGAAAGCAATCCAGTTTAATCCGTTAGGAAGTGTTAGTTATGAGTTCATTGGAAATCGAAGAGGATTCTCGATTCATTTGATCTCGCCATCTCATGTGACTAGGTTATCGGATGTTGGTTGCCACAGTTAATTAGGTGACCACAGTTAATATGTTGGTTGAGGAACCAATGATGGAAAAACATCGTTGTTATACAGGATTATTCTGATGTTTTTCCAGAAGAATTGCTTGGTTACCCTAAAGCGATAAACGGAAATTGTGATTGCGTTAGTCTTTGGAATAGAGCCGAAGTTCAAGGTATCTTACCAATTTATGTTGTCGGAAGTAAATGAATTCAATGGGTAGATGCAAGGTTTAATGGACAAAGGAGCTAATTTTCCTAGTGCATCTCTAAGGGAGCACCTGTTTTGTTTGTAAGGAAAATGGTTAGATCGTTGCACTTTTGTATCAAGTGTTGGCAATTTAGCCAAGGTATAGTCATCAACAAGCATCCTTGCTTAGGATAGACAACTCGTTTGACCAATTTCAAGAGTTTTGATATTTTCCGAGATAAACCCAAGGATGGGCTATGATTAGCTAATGATTAAAAGGAGAATATGCCAAAGACGACGTTTCATATACGATATGGTCGCTACGAAGTTTACGACAATATTGTTTGGTTTGACCAATGCGCCAATAGTTTTATGGATCGGATGAATTGGGTGTCTAAGGCATGCTTGGATCAGTTTGCAATTGTGTTCATAAGCAATATTAGATATATTTGAGAAATTCAGAGGAACACAAATAGCACTTGAGGATGGTACTTCAAACCCCTTGAGATTACACGCTATGCGTTAATTTTAATAAGCGCAAGTTGGGCTTACTCGCATAGCTTTTCTTGGTCATGTAATTCTTGGAGAAGGAATATCCATGGACCTAACCAAGATAGAACCAGTTAAGGATTGGCTAAGGCCTATGACAGTGACAAAGGTTTGGAGTTTTCTAGGCTTGGTAGGTCATGGATCCAGTGATTGAATTTGTCAAGTGCTTGATTGTTCTAATAATTATGCCTTGATGTTTTTGTAAAATTGCATGGACATATAAAAGGGAAAACCCTGAGGTGTTGGGCGTATATATGTCAAGTTTTGTAATGAAAATGAGAAGGGCATGTTTTAAATGATAAGGCATGAATGTTGGACAAGTTTTGAAATAAAATGTGACCACGTGCAATTCTTTTGTGTAATTTTTACATTAAAAATGTGTAGTGATTTATTATGTTGAGCATATACCACATATGCATTGGCTAATGCATGGAAATGAATTAAGATGGATTATTGTGGTATGCTCGTGTGGTCACATAATATAACCTATCACCCCGGAGAGAGTTCAGGAGGCGAAGTTCGATTTATTGAAAATCTCGGCGGGAGTCCGGATGCGGGTTGCGGTAGAGGTTGGACTTATGCTCCTTTGGGAATGCCGTCTAGGCGGGAGTTCCAGACGTAATCATGCCCAATGGGGCGGGGTGATATCTAGCTAAGCTAGAAGACACCGACAAGAGTTCGGTGGCCTTGGTAAGGACATAATAATCGGAACACGTGTGAACGCAGTGGTGCATGTGAAATATATTGTGATGTGTTTTGATTATGCATGTGCTGGTTGCATTGACTATGAAATGCTTGAGTTGGTACCGTGCAAGGTGTGGCAATGATCAAGTGAGATCGCATGCAATACGACTCGATTGTGATTGATTAATGCAGTGTTGAGAGTGCAGGATGCATTAATTGTGGCATGCATGTGTATTTACCGTGTAGGGTATGGCATGGCCGGGTAAGGTTGCTTGCAAGTCGATTGCTTGTCAATGTTATTCATGGGGTTATTGAGTAGATCGAGTCATTGACTGAGGCAAACGGGTTTTGTTTTGCTATGGATTTGCTTGAGTGATTTGGCTGTGCGATAGGTACCCCGAGGTGAGTTGACATCCTAATCGGGGCTTAGGGCGATAACTCATTGAGATTATATCTCACTTGTCGTTGTTATGGCACCTTTATTGCCATGGATCAAACAGTGTTGGAGCATGTCATGGAGGGCAGTAGGGTTCTATGCTCGATGGTTGAAGGAAGTAGATTAGCCCTGCTTAGTATCTTTGGATGACTATAGAGGAAGTTGCCCAATTGAGAGACTTGTGTAAAAACTTCCTAGGGTTAATTAGTACAAGAATAAAAACGACGTTGCTGCTATTGCATTAATCTTTCTACTATCCTTGCTTTGATTGATTGGGTGTTCTATGGATTTGCTTTCGCATAACGTTTAGTCGCAAGATAAAAAGAATGGTCGGCGACGTCGCATTTATTTGACAAAAATGAAGGGGTTGTCGCGTGTTCAGGTTCGGGGCGTGACAAGTACAACATGTCGAGTGGCATTAAGCCATGACTTAGGAACTTTTTGCCTTGCAGAGTTCTGGTACTTGGGAACTTCTTCTACCACCAGGTCAATCCTTGGTATCTTATCGCTGGATCTACAAAGTAAAGACTTGTTCCGATGGTAGTATCAAGTGCTATAAGGCATGTTTGATTGCGTGAGGTTTCTCGTAAGAATCAGCATTGATTATGAGGAGACTTTCAACTCCGATAGCAAGGATGAATTCTAATCGTACTCTTCTAGCCACTGTTTTTGTTTGCAACTAATCGTATTAATATTTTAATACTTTTATCGCATTTTTCTTATTTTTTGTTTTCTTCTTTTTTTTTTTTTTTTCCTTTTCTTTACTTCCTCTCTTGTGGCTAGTTGCTATCGTCGGCGGTAGCCAGCAATCGGTTGGGCAAGGTCTGGCGAGTTCGCCGGAGGCTCACTTGGCTATAGGTAAGCTTGATCTCATAGATCTACATGAGGCTGAGCATCGCCCTAGCCTTGTGAGGTCGAGCCTCACGCCGGTTGGCGAGGCTGACCTCGATCCACATGGGCAAGGTCGACCCTCATTAGTGGCTTGGCAATGCTCACCTAGCCACCGGCAATGCACGATCTCTCCTAGATTTGCAAGACCGAGCTCGCGGCCATTGTCGGCACGAGGCTCGACCTCACCAGGCTAGGGCGAGGCTGACCTCACATTGCTTGGGTGAGGTCAATCCTCGTTAGTGGCCTAGTGAGGCTCATTAGGTTGGGCGAGGCTTGCCTAGCCACTAGCAAGGCTGGGTCTCTCCCAGATTTACAAGACCGAGCTAGCCGGTAACGATGGTCGGTGGGCGGTGATAGGGTGGCGGTAGGCTAAGAGGAGGAAGAAGAAAAGGAAAGAGAAAAAAAAACTGCTTCTTGGAATTGTTTCCCAGAACAAGAAGCAACTTTTTATTTTTATTTTTTATTCTTTCAAAATCTATTCCCGTGAATAAATTTGTTCTCGAGAACAAAAAATTTATCAAATGAATTTTTGTTCCAAACCTATTTCCAAGAACAAAAGAACATAAGTTATTACTGTTTGGCAAGTTGCCAAACAGACCCTAACCCTACCTTCAAAGATGTCTAGGAAGATAGTCATTCCATCCCTAAATTCTTAGCACAAAAACTCTAATGCCATTCTCATGGATGAATTATTGATCCTTTTGTATTGCTCATTTTTCACCCTAATATTATAGAAGCCCCACTTTGGCTCACATGGGTATGGGAGAAATTGGACTATGATAGTCTCCCCCACTCGATTTCCGCAACACCCTCGTTGTGGGCTATCATGTCCCTTCTTTGTTTTTTTCAACCATCACTGCCATTTTCTTGGGACTTACATGACTTGTAAACTCTCACCCAATATAATAAGGCTACTCTACTACATCGGTTGATGCAACTCGAGTTGAATATATTATATATGAAAATGTAATTACTTATGTTAAATATGCTATTTTTTAGTTCTCACTATATTTAATTTTGTTTCGAGTTTATTAAAAAAGATCAGAAAAAGGAATAAGTTATGCTTAATATTTCAAACAGATCGATTTAAATGGATCAATCTCTAAATACCATTAATTTACACTTAAAATTATACCTAACTAAAAATAAGTCACGCTTTCACCGTGATATATTCCATGCTCTTGTTTTCTTCCATCCTATGATATTTGGTAACCACATATCAAGCCATTGAACTTTACATATATGGGCAGCGTCGCTTTTGTCTAATTTTTATGTGCTCATATCATCGCCACCGGGAATTTCCATATATAGGCCCCGTTTGGTTCAGCATTCCCAAGGGGCTTTCAGCCCTGAAAGCCCCTTGGGAAAATGCAAACCTGTTTGGCAAATTTTTTAAAGAGCCTTGGGGAAATGCACTTGCATTTCCAAAGAGGCCTAAAGGCCTTTGAGCCAATGGACCTCCAGAGCAGCATTCCCATTCTAGCATTCTCGGAATGCTGAGGGGGAGTTAATGAATTTTTTTTATTTCCCATCTTACCCTCATTTAATAATTGGAATTCCCGTTTTACCCCTTTTATCCTCTCGCAAAGCTTCTTCGTCTGACTTCTTCATCTTCCTCGCGTGGCGCCGACGACCGTCGACGACCGCCGCCTTTGGTCGCGCGACCTCAGCGGTCGCACGCCTGAGGTCCGGCGACCTCAGGCGGTCGCGTGATCCAGGCGTCGCTTGAGGTCCGGCGACCTCAGGCGGTCGCGCGCCTCAGTTGTGCGACCCAGGCGGTCGCGCCTCGGTTGCGCGACCCGGGCGGTCGCGTGACTCGGGTCGCTCGACCACCCCCGGGTCGCGCACCCGACGACGGGCGACCCGGGCGGCCGCCTCCGTCGCCCGGGTTCGCGAGACCCAGCGACCATCCGCCGGGCCGCGCGAAACCGGGCGACGGAGGCGTCCGCCCGGGGGTGTCGACCGGGCGACCGCCGCCCGAGGTCGCGCGACCTCGAGGCCAGGCCTTTCGGCGGCCAGATCTGGCCGCCGGAAGCTAAACTAAAAAAAAAAATTATTTACAAATTATTTATTAAAATTTTTTTCTCAAAAGTCCATTTACAAAACGTAATATTTACCAAACGGCATTTAGGCCAAAGTTGTTTCACAATGCAAAATTTACCAAACGGTATTTGCATTTCGAGAAACCCCTTTAGCCCAAATGTATTTGCATTTTCCCAAATGCATTTCCCCAAAGCCTTACCAAACGCACCCATAGTGCCCCAATGGTGGAAATTCCGCCACACTCCACAGTGTAATAACTCAAAATGATATTAGCAAAAATCTCGAAAATTTTCCATTATGGTCAAATCTTACATGCACGGGATATCTGCATTGCGGTCTCTAGACTAGGGATGCTCCACCTCTGTGGCATGTTAAAATTCACAGTAGAACACCTTGTCTATTGGACAAGACAAAAAAAAGAAGTTGGGAGGAGCAAAATCATGAAGAAAATGTGGATGATTTTGCCGTTGTCTCTGATCCTAGTGATGTTCCATTTGCCTGCTCGTAGTCCGGCGTGAAGAGGTCTTTTGCGTCTCTCACAAGAGTATCCAAGCTTGGCCACCGTTCATGTTGAACTTCTTTAATCTTCCAAAGATCATGACGACGATGAGGATGATTTTGCCCTGATCTCTCCATTTCCCAGAAAATCCATACCACTTGTCCTTGCAGCCTTCAACGGGCCTTAACTGTTGTTCGCAACTATAACCCGTTGTGAACCCCACATTCCCGTATGCACTGCAATTTCAAAAACCGTGATTTCATTACATAGGTTTCTTCATGTTATGTGTACACGTCCATCAATTTTATGACTCAAATGTATTTACCAATGAATTTACATGTATTTTGTACATGCGATTGACACTATACAAATATGTTGGTATGATTTTAAGAGCTCCCATCTTTGAAGGGCCCCCGCTTATTGACCGAACAGAAAGATAGAAGTTTTATTTTTGGTTTCATTCACCGCCTTAGGCTACCCAGGTGATGTTATTCCCGCAACATAGTTTATTCAATAATGGAGATCTTGAAACTGTTGACAATATATCTGGTCATCACCTATGAAAATCAAGCAAGTAATTTTTTTAATAGGCCTGAGGGATCAAATATTTGATTGTCACCAGTGAAAATCACAAGGAGCTGGGGGAGATCTTGATCTGGTCATCCTAGCAAAGGCGCTAACGGACAACCAAATGTCAACATTGTTTCTTTGTCCTCGTGGTAACGAATTTTCCAAACGTTTGACTCAAGCAGACGGTCAAGCACGTGTGAGAAAACGTGCATCCACGTGCCTGGGGTGGCTTCCCATGGAAGAGTACGATGGACCACTTTCATAGAGCTTGTGTGAGAAATTTGAGGAGGTGGTAAGGAGGGATGGTGCTCTGTAAGCACCTAGAATACTAAATAGTAAACAGCAACGACTCACCATTCTATCCTACTCAAAAGAAAACTAATTAATTAATTTCGGTGTAGAAAACTAATTAATTAATTTCGGTGTCTAGTTCCCTTTTTATTTTATTCATTTAATTATCTATTTTCATTTTATAAGATACCCAAAAAGTCTTGCAACTTATGGAATATTACATTGATGGAGTTTAAAAATCATTTCATAGGTCATATTTTTTTTTTTTTTTTTTGAATTAAAAGACAGGACGAAAACATAGATGCTTACCTGATCACTTCGACCACGATGTTCAATGCGTTGAAATTGAGGGGATCTTCTTTCATCTTTTTCCTCTCCGCGATGCATACCATAGCGATAAAGAAGGCCAGGTAGGAGAGCTGTGAGAATTTGAGATTCGCCAATAATTGCTCTTAACTCTTTTTTGGCTCTCTTCTTTTCCTGTTTTTCCGGAGTGTCTCACCACTTTTCACCGGTAGAAACGACGTATACGGTGGAAGGTACCTGAAAATCATACACAAAAGTATACTTAGTGGATGGACATCACTTAATCATCGATTCTTGAAAATCATGGGTTGGGAAAATCCATCAATTTATTTAAAGCGCATCAGATGGTTGACCATGGTGATTTTACATATTAGGGCATCTGAATCTAGGAGAGTTCATAATTTAATGTTGTCGTAAGTTGTCTAGAAAGGACATTTACGATGAAAATAGAGAGCACGGTTTTGAGAAAGCTCGTGACTTGGAGCTTTTTGTTGTCTAAAATATTCAACCTTAAGTGAGTTTTCAACATGTAATATATAAGTATTCGGCACTTTCTTATCACGTCTCATTTAGCCAACCTTCAACATCACTATATTGAATTCCAATATGAATAGTGACTAGGTGATAGAGATGACTGGACCTATTGTTGTAAATTTCATATAATGGGCTTACATTAATTAATCAATTTTCTATTTTAAATAATCGGGTTAATGGATATTTCAATATATGTTAAACCCTCAAGTGATCATATTGAATTGGGTTTTGGCATCTATTAATAATGGGCCTAGTTGAGCAGCAAAGTGCAGGCAATTGTGTTTAACTGAAGCCTGTAATGGGAGGGGCCTAGTTGACACGCTGTTGATTAGGGTTTGCTAGGTCTCCTCTCTAGCCTATAAAATGGTATATTATACCTATTAGTCGCTTTGTCCCATTAAAAGCTGCTATACCGAAATAGGTCATAGAGAGGAAGATATGGTATTCCGATAGATCAATGACACCGTTAGTTTGATCTATTTTTCTTCAAATAAGTTATGGCTCAAACATGTACGTTTTAATTCTGTTGTGTGTATCGATTTTGGTGTTTTACATTCATATATGGATCTAATTATTCGTAATTAATTAGTTGTTTATATAGAGAATTTCTACAACTAGTATCAGAGCCGATGGTTATGGTTCCCGGGCAAGTAGGCGTTGTGGTGTAATAATGTGGGCCCATGAGGATGGCCTAGGTGGGCGTTGTGGTGTAACAACGTGGGTCAGGATGATATTGGGCCAGAAGGATATCTGATTTAAGGGGGAGTTGACTTAACACTGGAGTTCACACGTGAGGGGGAGATTGTTAGGATACATGTGTGAGTTGTGTTAGAGAAATAGTCCCACATCGGAGAATTGATGTGGTGTAGAGCAACAAATATATTCTAGTTGGCCCATAACTTACTAGCTTAAGCTTTTGAGTTAAGGTGGGTCCAACTGGATATATTGATGTGCTTAGATTTGGGCTTCCCTCTTGGAGATCTCCCCAAGTGAAAGGATATCGGGCTTCTGCTGCGTGCTCCCAACAATTGGTATCAGAGCAGGTTATATATGATTGTAAAACCCAATTTTTTTAACAAATCCAATTATGGTGTTTACTATGTTTGTTCCTTTTGGTTTTGAGCTTCTGTCAGTTTGTGCTTTACAAGTTCTTATGCGATTTCGATCAATCAAAGTATATTTTTTTTGGTCGAATCAAATCAAAATAATTATTAAATAGGTAAAAATAATGCATTAGATGGAAGAAATAAGCTATGATGATGATGATGATGATGATGATGATGGTGATGATGATGATTGATTTCTTGGATGATTGTTATTTTGCAATTTCGGATCTATGATAAACCTCTCTATGCATATGTCTGGAAACGAGCTAGTAAACAAGCTTTTTAGTGTTTGACATCTTCATGATATTCGAAGTCAACTTGAAGAGCTTTCCAACAATCCATAGAACACCTCGATCCGGTATCAGTTGCTATCCAAAATCATCATCCAAAGTCAGTTTAGTAATATGTAAAATCTTATGTTCAGTTCCGCTATGCATGTTGTCCGCCTATTGCTTTTGTCGATTTTTTTTCCAATTTCTGTGTTGAGATCTAGAGGTCGATTCCTTCATAAAAAATGTTCATATAGCTCTTAACTTCGACATATAATCTTTTTGGATTTTTTGGAGCATAATTAGTGGATGAAAACCTTTTGCATAGATCAATCGATTATGAAATTTTAGGGTTTTTGTTCTACATGTCGAGATCTTTCCAACCATATATAATTTGTATAATTTCATTGAGTATTGAGTGAGAATTTTGAATTTAAAATTCTTGAATTCATAATTTTGAAAAGGTTCTAAAAGTTTCGAATTTCCTTCAATTGAATGATGAATGTTAGAAATTGTTATATGGGTATTGTAATACATGAGTGATTTATACGATGTTGACTGACATATAGCATGGTTGGAGTTTCTGCACGATGAGATCGAGGGTTTCGTGTGTATGTGTTGGGTATCACGTCGGTGAAGATCCTTGGATTGAGTTAGTGTAAAGAGAAAGTTTCTATTTTTCCTGCTCCACTAGAATGTGTCTATGCATGGGTGTTTTGCTAGTTCTTGAATTGCTTTGAAGTGAACTAACTGATGTGATTTCGTTTTGTTTTGATGTTGGGTTGTTCATGTGTGCTTGTTTATGGGTTCGTGTGTTTGCGCATGTAGAGCGGTTAGAATTCCCTATGCCCTCTAAATAGCTAGATACCTTGTGAAGAACAAAATCGTTTGTGATGTCAGTTGTGTTTTGTGTTTGCAAGAAGCTTTGTAGAGTTTTTTTTTTTGGCCCCACGTTTGACGGGGGTGTTTGTTTGGTGATTTGTATGTCAAGTTTTTTGCTATTTTTTTTTCCATCTCTCTTTTGCGATCTTCGATTTTCAATTATTTCATGACGGCTATTTTGTCGCTTGAAACCCTAGTATGTTTGCGATCAAGGATCTAGAGAGGGTGCGGTCGGTTGGCGAATATTTTTTTTTCACTCAGGGTGCTTGTGTTTTTGGAGAAAGTGGGATTGTGATTGAATCGAATTATATGTTGGCGTCATGTTTTCCTTATTATTATTATTATTATTATTTTCACTGGATAGTTTGCTTTCTTTCATAAATCTTTGGTCTTTATTTGAAAATTCTTGTTTACACAAGAGCCTTAATCAAGTAGCAATGTTGTGGTGGTCGAAGGCACATGTATTTGCCGATTTGCAGATTTGGGGAGTGGCTTAGTATAGGAAATTGTGAGATTTGTTTTGGGAACCTATGCTTTATAGAGGGAGTATCTCCATGCCTAGAGAGAGCACTATCAAGATTAAATTATGGGTGAGAAGTGACTCCATTCATATACGTGGATCACTTGTGTTGGGGTCCAGTAGTCTTCTAAAACTTGATTTTCTCTGTTTGATGGTTATCATAGATTTACTCCAGCTATCAAGTTCTTGCCACCTACTAAGATAATGGACATGCTAATGTGCTTGGATTGAAAAATAGAGGGTGGAATTAGGTGCTCCTACTTGTTTATCATAAATCGGAGTTTCATTTGTGGATCCATCCTTGAAAGCTTAATTTGAAAGTTCAAGGTTATGGAATTTTTCTCTTTGTTGTTAAATTAGTGATGTCATTATCCCTCGGCACCTTGTGTTTTAAGCGAGCAGATGTGCTCGCGGGTAAATCCATTAGTCGTGGCATGTTTGAGGAGTGGGGAAGTTTGCTTCTCTCTTTGTGGATATTGTCTAGTTGATTTTTTCTTTGATACCGAGAAACCGTCGGAGCTCACCCCTTCGGGGGAGCACACGACCCTCCAGTGTCCGGTGGCATCGTCAGGCCTCGTTGCAAGCAGCTATTTAGACGTAAACCTCAGGGGAGGTTGGCCTAGGATCCCCCCTCTTGCAACACTTTAGCAACGAGAGGATTCAAACTCTTGACCTTGGCGATGAGGGAGAGAATGCACACCAACTGCGCTACTAAATGACGGAATTTTTTTTTTTTTTGTGTATCAAGCATATATGTGATGAAATCCTCAGGTTTTTGATGGAGGTAATTATATTCGGATGAGAATTTCGTGCTTGCTTCCTTTTTTTTTTTTTTGGGTACATGTTTGCGTAGATTGTACTTAGAATGGCGCATGTATGGGCAGGAGCTTAGCTCCTGTGGGGCGGGCTCGCGTCAAGGCTTAGGCTGTACAAGTCGTAAAGTGTTAAGGCCTGTTTCCATTTTTTTTTAATATGCCTAATTTTAATTTATGATTTTTGGTATGGTAAATTTTAATTTTGGCATATTTAAATATTTATTTGGAATTATTTATTGTTATCCATGTTTAATTCCATGAAAAATAATTTTGTGCCTATATTTTTCAATTTTTAATTTATGAAAATTTGTTATAATATATGAGGGATAGAATATCAGTATTCACTTTCCCTAATTTAGCATAGATTATCTATACTTTCTTCTTGAGTTTAACTAGATAATCTTAGATACTTAATTATAGAAATAGGTACATAAAATTGTGGCAAAAATTGTTGTTTGATAAATGCAATATGATCTTGGGAAGCACATGTCGTAAAGTGCTTCATATTGTTTGATGAATTTTTGGGCATTGATTAAATGAAACATTATTTACAAATTTTTAAAGTTTGTAAATTATTGAAGATCATTGTTGATAAAAATTAGTATATACAATCACCTGCCCAAATGGGGTTATTGTGTATATTAATTTAAAAATTGCATGAAGATAAATTCCAAAATTAAAAGATGGGGATGTATGACTCAAAAATATTTATCTGCCCAAATGGGATAAATTTTTGAAAGTTATGTGTAATTCCCCTCTATATTGATATATTAGAGATGATTAATGGGGATGTGTGACTCAAAAGGTTTATCTGCCTAAAGGGGATAAATTTTGAGAGTTATATGTAATTTCCTTTTATGTTGGAATAATGAAGATGTATAGTTTAAATGATTTGTCTGCCCAAAGGGGATGGATCTTTGAAGATTATATGTAATTCTCCTTATCTATCTCTATATATTGATAATCATGGAGATGTATAATTTAAATGATTTATCTGCCCAAAGGAATGGATCATTGACAATTATATGCAATTCTCCCTGTTATTGTTAACTATGGAAAATAATAGTGCATTATATGCTCTGCCCAAAGGGGAGTTTATAATGTACTAATTATTTTATGGAATTAATTATTGCCCATAATTGATCATATTGCATAATGTGTGTCGAATAGTTACTTTTGTTGTGAACACAACAATGCCACGGTTGAGATGTTAACTGGATCAAATATTATACTAATAATGACTTAGTCAAAAAGGGAGATATTGTGATTGAGAATATCAGAACTGAGTCCATGTTAACTGATCATCTAACAAAAGATTTACGACATATTTTATTTAAAGATCATGTAAGGAATATGGGTGTTTTAGAGTCTTTTGATCTCTTTTGTTAGTATGAGCTATATAGTTTGTATTTCTAGCTATTATAGTTATATGAAAACTTATAATGCTTTTATATTGTTTATTAAAGCATTTACTTTTGATGATCATCATTTTATTGTTATCCTTTCTATTGTCGACTAAGAAATGGAAATATGAAATAGTATCTTTAAACAAATTTTAGTTTAAAGACGACTGTATGTTACTAATTATGAGATCTCATGTTGGATTGTGAGATAGTTATGCAATTTCATATTGTTTAGAAATCGCACTAAGGCAATTTCATGTTGTTTAGAAATTGCGCTAATGCAGTTTCATGTTGTTGAGAAATTGCATTGAGGACCGATAAGAAATAGTGTATATTTTTTGATCACATGTTGGCACTATTTCTTACTATACTACTAGGCCCATGATCCATGAAAATATAATACTTATTATATGTAATTATGGAAGGTCATGTGTTGTGGTATTTTCTTAACACGTTGATCGTCATAGTCCTATAATGGGATTATATAGGATTGGATTGGTTTTGAGATGCCGTTATTGGAATATTATTTTTTTAAATTGTGGCCACATAAAACAAATTTTCAGTTATTAACCCGAGAGTGTTGTTTTCAAAATAAAATCATTTTCAAAAATAAAATAAGTTAATTAATGTAGTCCAAGTGGGAGAATATTGGAAATTTCCTATAATGGGCTTACATTAATTAATCAATTTTCTATTTTAAATAATCGGGTTAATGGATATTTCAATATATGTTAAACCCTCAAGTGATTATATTGAATTGGGTTTTGGCATCTATTAATAACGAACCTAGTTGAGTAGCAAAGTATAGGCAATTGTGTTTAACTGAAGCCCGTAATAGGAGGGGCCCAGTTGACACGTTGTTGATTAGGGTTTGCTAAGTCCCCTCTCTAGCCTATAAAATGGTATATTATACCTATCAATTGCTTTGTCCCATTAAAAGCTGCTATACCAAAATAGGTCATAGAGAGGAAGATCTGGCATTCCAATAGATCACTAACACCGTCAGTTTGATCTATTTTTCTTCAAGTAAGTTATGGCTCAAACAGGTACGTTTTAATTTCGTAGTGCGTATCGATTTTGGTGTTTTACATTCATATATGGATCTAATTATTCGTAATTAATTAGTTGTTTATATAGAGAATTTCTACAACTGGTATCAGAGCTGATGGTTACGGTTCCCGAGTAAGTAGGCATTGTGGTGTAATAACGTGGGCCCATGAGGATGGCCCAGGTGGGCGTTGTGGTGTAATAACGCGGGCCAGGATGATGTTGGGCCAGAAAGATATTTGATTTAAGGGGGACTTGACCTAACACTGGAGTTCACACGTGAGGGAAAGATTGTTAGGATACACGTGTGAGTTGTGTTAGAGAAATAGTCCCACATCGGAGAATTGATGTGATGTAGAGCAATTAATATATTCTACAAATGGTATTGGAGCCGACTCCCGACCGCGTGTGGGGCCACAATGAGGACGCTGTGCTCGAAGGGGGGGAGAATATGACAGCCCAAGCAACGGTGCGTGGGGAGGAGGGACGGCAGTGCATCTGCGCCTCCGGTCCTCGGTGCTCGAAGGGGTGGAGAATGTGACAGCCCAAGCGACGGTGCGCGGGGAGGAGAGATGGCAGTGCGTCCGTGCCTTCGGTCCTCGGATGTGCGCAAGGGAGGGATGGACATGTCTCTTGTCCCACATCGCTTAGGGGGGAGTCCTAGGATGGTTTATAAGGCTGGAATCCCTCTTCCCTGAGTAACGTGTTTTGAAGCCGTGCGGGCCTCGGCCCAAAGCGGATAATATTACTCAGCGAGCCCCAGGTCCTTACACCTATTGCAATTGAAGAACAAGAAAAGTTCTCTGTTCGAATTCTATCAAATTATGCAAACTGCTTGGGGGCATGGGTCGTTTATCCCTAGACTTGATTGATTTATAGAAATGGTAACGTGTTTTTGACCTTCTTGGTACCAACTTAATTGAAGTTCCGCGCCTTTTAATTGATTTCGGTCCTAACACTCAGTTCCCTTTAAAAAAACCAAATGGGCCATATTTCTTGCTCTTACCTTCTTAGTGCCAAGATAATTTCCTAGTTGATAAGAGAATCCGCCTTGTTGGACGTCAAATATGTCTCCGATCCTGGTCTTTATGTCTGGGCCATTGGCTTAGCCTCAAACAATGTTGGTGGCGAACCCACGCGGGGCTACGTTTTGTGGTGTCATAGCCTAGGCTGGATGTTGGATGTTAGATATTTATCCAATCTCTTCTACTATCGTTGACACTTATAGTTAGGTCTCGTGCAATCTTGCATTATTAAAATCAATTTTAAAGTCACATAGACCCAAGTAACTCTAGATCAAAGTGGATAATATCGTGCTATATGTAAAGGCTGATATTGTTGTTTATGGTGGTATTAGAGCTAGCTAGGACAGGATATTGGACACTGCATATGCCTCCTCTTATCCCATTTCGCCTAAGTCTAAGCAGTTGCTCGGTAATATGTCTCGTCCTCCCTGAAATTAGCATGATGCAATTTTAACTTGTGTAATAGGACGTGGACGTAATCAAGCAAGAAAACAAATAAAATATCAGAAAGAGTGAGAAAGATAAAATTGAGAGAGATCACTGGGATTTGTGTCCTTCACTGTGCATTGATACTATGCTAGACAAATCATGTTTTTTTTTTTTCCGAAAAGTTAGACTATTAGAAAAGAGTCAACAATGAATCACATAATGTATTACTTTACATTGGCGACGGGGCCCAGTGAGATTGCCTACATGGACAGCCATTCGTCCTCTATACACACATACACAATTGGACATTTCACATCACAAAGTATGAGAGTTTTTCATTTGCTCAATTGAGACGCTTGTGAAGGAAAAATTGAAATTCCGAATGACTTGGGCATCGGGCTTACATATAATTAGCCAAAAAGAGTTTGGGCTAATTTAAATCCTTTGCACCACTCATGACCCAATGATTTGAGGTTGGCGATTTAGGTTGCACACGGGCTCCATGCGGAGTACGGTTTCTGCTGGAGGTTATACCAAAGAAACATGAGACAGAAAATTGCCAAATATATATGTAGAGTGACATGCATGAGAAATATTCCTTTATCCTTATGGAGGTAGTCCCTCTAGTCAGGGTGTCCTACCTAGTTGCATTCATTATTTTATTGTATTGGTGCCTCACGTCTCGTACCTCATATTTCAAGCTGTAGATTTTTTTCCCCAACAAGATGAAAATATCCTTATATTTTCTATCCTAAAGTTTAGAGAAAACAGTTTAAGGACTTATTCAAATCTGATTTAGTGTAGTATATAATTGGCAGATTAAAAAAATGACATTATTGTCTTGGTTTCAACTCTCCAGTTATGTATGCTTCCAAATAATTCAGTAGATAACAATTTATTACCTAGCTTCAATTTTTAAAACAAAAGTAGATAGTTATTGTCATCAAATTATTCACAAGTGATTTCTTTTTTGTTGAACTTCCAGGCGTCTACTTTCCTTCAGAGGTTTGCTAGACATATGAATCACAAGTATTGCTTGAGTCAAGGTAATCGAGACCTCAATCATGTGAAAAAAATTTAAATTGCCAAATATATATTTAGAGTAACATGCATGAGAAATATCCTTTATCCTTATGGAGGCATTCCCTCCAATCAGGGGATCCTACGTAGTTGCATTCCTTATTTTATCGTGCTGGTGCCCCATGACTCGTATCCCTTATTTTAAGTTGTATATTTTTCTTCCCTAACAAGATGGGAATATCCTTGTATTTTATATTTTAAAGTTTAGACAAATTAATTCAAGAACTTACTCAAATCTAATTTAGTGTAGTATATAATTGGGATATTAAATAATGACATTATTGTCTTGGTTTCAACTTACCAATTATGCGTGCTTCCAAATAATTCAGTAGATAACAATTTATTACCTAACTTCGATTTTTAAAAGAAAAGTAGATAGTTATTGTCATCAGATTATTCCCAAGTGATTTCTTTTCCGTTGAACTTTCAGGTGTCCACCTTCCTTCAAAGGTTTGCTGGACATATGAATTGCAATTTGTGATTCGCGTCTGGGTTTCCTTGAATGCGCCAGGTTCCATATTGAATTAGCCCCAACGACAACTCGCGAGCACGATTTTGCTATCTCAGACCGGTTCATGACATTATTTTATTCAGAGACAATAATGTCTTTATTTAACTTTACCTCTCCGGGACATGTTTGTTGGTTAAAATAAGAAATAAGGTTCTTTTCCATAGAAGGGACTGCCTATAACAAACAATATTCCTTCTTACATTTTTGCCATCTAAAAGAACTTAAAAAAATATATTTATTTTTAGTATTTTCCATATAAAAAGTCAAAAGGCAGGACAAACATCTTGGTGACATGAC
This sequence comes from Angophora floribunda, assembly GCA_014182895.1. Taxonomy (NCBI): domain Eukaryota; kingdom Viridiplantae; phylum Streptophyta; class Magnoliopsida; order Myrtales; family Myrtaceae; genus Angophora; species Angophora floribunda. Next base: position 20,183,146 of record CM024707.1, on the reverse strand, counting down.
TAGTAATCTCTCATCTAACAGAAACATAAATCTTTGAATGCCGACTAGATACGTAAGTCACGTGAGTGTGTACCCCAATTATTGGCTCTTTCTTTATGTCTGAACGGTCTAATCAACGCAGGACAATTATCAACTTTTATTCAAAGTGAAATTTTCATATTCGTAGCCATATTCCTCAACCGATCAGCGGCGCATGCTCGACCAACTAAAAAAAGGCAGATGATTTTCCTTTTTATTTTTATTTTATATAAATTAGAGTATCCTGAGAAGTAGCCTCACCAAGTAGAGAGTGAAATGTCCGGAAAAACCTTGCCGCGTAGAAGCCGCGTTCCCGTGGTCTATGGACGGTCGAATAAACTTTTCAAATAATTGACCTTAAATTCCGGTTCTGCATTCTTTTTTTGTCGTGTAGGGGTCGGCATGATTCAAGGGAAAGGAATGCACGGCCAATGCTGCCACATGTGAAGTAGACGGGTCCGCTAACTTATAAAAGACAGTTTAGGGAAGGAATTTTACGTTTACAGCAGTCAAATTTTAAGAACGATTTATTTTACAAAAAACTAGTTCTGGAAACAGATGTACTTAAATTGCTCGAGGTCGGATGAATGTAAATAATTTTCATAATGAGCAAGATGTACACAAAAATTCCAAAAGAACGATTTTATGTTTCTTCAGGTTGAACGCGGACTTTGGTGGCAAGCTTAAGACCTTGGCACCTGCCAAATGTGGGACCTTACCCAAGGGTTGGAACCATAGCAACCCACTGCCCTTGATTAGGACTGTACGGATGAAACTTCGAGCTGTAGTACTCGAAACAAGAATAACAAGACTAAACTAAAAATTGGACTTGGACTCGAGACCTTTGTGGGTTTTGACAGTATAAGGGCAATGGGCTAGAGGGCTTCGGATTCAATCTTGAGTGTCTTAGACCTAAATGCTAGTTATTAACACCTAAATTTTGACTATCCCACTTGTTCAGCGTGCGTGCGTGCTCACACACACACACACACACACATATATATATATATATATATTAAGCATTTCATAATATTTCATTTAGATTGTTTTTAAAAAATTCTTAAAAAAGAAAATAAAAAAGAATAAGAAAGAATAGAAATATTAGAATTAGAGAATAATCTGATTGTGGAGGAAGATTTAAAAGGTCTTAAATTTTAAATAATGGAGCTATTTGTTTTGATTGAGCATATCTTAAATTTTGAATGATGAAGCCATTTTTCGACTAAGCATGTTTTGAATGATGGAGTCATTTTTTGTTTGCGCGTATCCCCTCATTTCGGAAAATCATCATTTGATGAGTAAATATATGCTATAATCATGGGAAATCTTCGTAGGAACAACAAACTTTTCTTCTCTATAAATAGGAGGATGACTCGTGAAAAAGGGGGAGGCCAAGAGGAATGAAAGTGAGGATTCAAGGAAAAGAGAAAAAAAGGTGTGAAAAAGTAAGAGAGAGGAGAGAGTTCGTCCCCATTAGAGCGGGGAAAAGACAGCTCGTGGCTCAAAAGAGTGAAAGAGTGGACAACAATGTTGTCTTCAGGGTTTTTCTTGTCAAATTTCACATTCTCGACACCCCACCTCCTTCATCAGTAAGACCCACCAACCATGGATCTTTGCCTCACTAGATGAGCTTGTCATCGTCCCCGACGTTCCTTTTCTGCCACAATCTTCGGTGATACCCACAGCATTACTGACATCACGGATGGCCGGTGGTCCTCTCCCAACGCTTCTTGTGAAGTTGTTGCCATCACGCGATATTTTTCTGGTATCTCTACACTCACGATGGCATCTCAACCTTGCTAGTTAATGTCGTTCAGCCATTGTTCATTTTCAATCAAGGATCGCCATCCTTCATTCGGATCACCCTGGCAAGTCCATCACTAGAAGCATAACTCCATTAGCAATTGCATATCCAACGAGTCTCCAGCAATTCGGTGGGCTTCTCCAATCGCCAGCAAACAACTTAACACATTTTGGACAAACATTTTTTTTAAAGCTTTTTGCAGTTTTTGAAGTGGTTAGCAACATCTCGGTGAATAACAATCCCCAGGTGTCCATGCTTGTTGTTGCCAACTAAGTTGTTGCCACGGATGGAAGCATCAAATGTCAATAATCTCCTAGCGATCATCAATCCGTGAGCTCATCATCATCCTCACATCATTCTTCATTGGTCTTTTTGTTCAGAAGTATATTTTCTGAACTAGGTAGCTTCTTTAAGTGAATTTAATTTGGTTATTTTGTTACTTGGTTAGCAATTCTTTGATGTTAATCATGATTGTTGATTTTGTTAGGCATTATCTGATTAAGAAAATTGTCATGTCGAGGGTCATAATAATCAGAAATACCGAGCCGAGAGATATTGGATTAGATTTTTGATTATTGTGATTTCCCATTTTATTTTGAGCGAATTATATGTTTTATATGGTCGTGTTCATTTGCTTAATAAATTTTCTAATTAATAAAAATAAAGAAAAATTCACATTGCATGATAGTTTGACAGTTTAGTGCATCCTAGGTTTACGTAATATTTTTAGATGAAATTTTCTAATAAGACTTAGCTTAGCTCTGTATTTTGATGTTAATAAAATTTAAAAATGAAAATAAAAAAGACATAAAAAGAACATGCATATGCATATAGCATTACTACATCATTCATCCCACGTCATGTAGCACCTACATATTTAGGGTCATGTAAATTAGATTCCATACAAGTTATGATAGTTTTCAATTAACATATGTCATTAGAGTTAGGTCATTTGAATTGCGCGTCATATGCCATTAGAGTAAAAATCATGCATATTGAATCTAGATAAAAGCTATACAAAATTAATTAGATGTCATCCCATTTAGAAATCATGTTTAGGGCATGCATTTTTTAGTTATAGTTTGTTTTGCTTTAAGGTTAATCATGACTCTTACAGTTTACCACTTGGGTTTATTGAATGTTATTGATTGTGCATCCACATGACCACTCCTTCCATGTTAGTGGCTTAGGTTAAAATTAGCCAAGACTGCTTGTAAAATGTTTTTTTGAAACTTAAAGAGAAATGATACCGAAAGCACGCTAGTTAAACTTAGCATAACCATATTCTCGAACCTATTGAATCTCCAGTTCGCAGAAGTAAAGTATTCTCAGATACTTTACTTGGGTTTCTAATCAATTCTAATTGATTAATGGCTCCTCCTAATTGAATAAAATTGCATGTTTAAATGACTTAATTTTCGAGTACTAAGTTGTGGTTGGAAGGACTTAGGAGAGTTTGCACTAAGCCTTTAGACTTAGTAATCCATTATCCTTCCCTTGGTGTTTCACCTTTGGGAAGGTTGCAACAGCTTGGCAACTCCACTAGAGATATGATTTAAAACTCATAGTGGACATAGGCCTGATTTTTCTCTTTTCAAAAATATATTTTGTCTGGTAGCGTGGATACAAGGTATGCTCCTAACATGAAGTGTTAAATGTTTTTGTAAAAAGCAGTTATAAGGGGAGTAATATTTGTTAACCCTTTATTTTGTAGGAAGGTGTTGAGGTCAAATGTTTTTCTTAATATTGAAGTGGTGTTTGTATTATTGATTTTTGTGCATGATTTTTAAATGGTTTTAGCACTACACTTTGTACACACAACCTGCCATTGAGCCTAGGCCACAATTAAGGATTTTTAGGATGGTGTTAAAAAATGATCCAACCTTGAACATGAGACTACAATGTAGAGGTTGCCTTTTTCAACCTGAAATTTTTTCTTGGTGTCAAAATGTTTGTCCTTGTCCATGAAACCGCGTGACTATAGGATTTTCTTTTGACCAAACTAGATCTAAGATGACCTGACCTTCATACGCAAGATTGCAACAAGTCGGATCATTCCTCTTGGCTCTAACTTGCTAAGCCTTGTAATTTAGGTATCAAGCCTCGCATCTCATGTGCATGTCTATGTGATTGCCATTTTTCCTTCATGAAGTAAGTATTCTTACCTTACACTATGCAATCTATTCATGTTATTGTATTTATTTATTTTTTTGGTCCATGACAAAAGGTCGATTGTAGGTCTTAATCATATACAATGGGGAGATCTGATGTTCAATTCACTCCAACTCCCAAGATCGAGCTCAAGGGGCGGAGCAATAATCTGAATAAAGAGGGTCAAGATTATGTGAAGTTAGTACTTAATCAGCTCACATCCCTTATGGATATTGGAGTCCATAGTGGTGTCTTGCAAGCAATATCCCACTTATGGTGCCCTGAGACTGCTACCTTCATCATTGGGAAGAATGAGCTAACTTCAACACTTGAAGAATATAGTGTTATCATAGGAATGCTCCTTGGAATTGAACTTATTAGGCCACCTGACATCAATTTTGTCTCAATTTTTAAGAATTAAAACTAATGAGGCTAAGAAAATTTTGAAAGTTAATTGCTATGCATGCCCATTCTCCTTTTTGGCCAATCATTTTTCAAATCAATCTTCAATGCGCCAAAAATGAAGATATTCATTTTAGATTCTTCGGATTTATAATTTTTCCTCACAGGATAAATGCTATTAATCTTTCGATTGCATGGTTGGTTAGGCAAGCATGTTCTGGCATGAATTTTATAAATATGATTTTAGTTGAGATATTTCTATTTCTCAACCGTTTTAAACAAAATGGAGGAAAAATCATGAGTGCATCTCTTGAACTTTTACGAAATTTGGTTTCTTTCACATGTGAGGGAGTTTGGTCATTTCATGCATTAAGGTGAAAAAGTATACCGGGAAGTCATATTCCGGTTGGGTAACTTTTCTAAAGGATCTAGATCTCAAGGGCTTCCTATGGTATGCTAAATGGTTCCATGTTGGCGTGGCTCGTTTTCATCATAAGAAAGATGATCCAATTCCATTGTTGGGAATCACTGGCGCAACGCCTTACTACACTTATAGAGTAGCCCACCAATACCGTATGCTCTAAGATATTCCACCTCCTCTTCAAATAGACCTATTTTGAACTCTCTTCACGCGTAAGGATCATGAATATCTAGAAGAGATCGATTGTTTTGAAAACGTGTGGAAGGAATGTCATTAAGAAAAGATAGTGATGCATAGAAGCCTGAAAAGAGAAGAGAAGATTTATCATGCCTCGGATTTTATATCCACCACCACAAAATCCCTCTAGCTCTAATCCCTGTAATATCTTAGGTTATAGTGTAGCTCACTTGTAAAGCACAAATTGAGTATCTTAAGGAAACATTGAAAGTGAGCGAGGCTCATATCTCTGAGTTGGTTTGATAGAACAAAAAGCTTCGAAAGACAGTAATCTCCCAATTATATATAGAGAAGAGTTGCTAGATTGTTTTCTTAATTTCATGTTTAGGAGTTTAATTTCAGCTTTAGAGTGTTATTTCAATTTCTTAGATTGATGTTTTAGGAATTTAATTTCCTAGGGAGTCATTTTAATTTCTTAGGTTGATGTCTTTAGAATTTGATTTCACTTAATAAAATGCACAATCGATCGTTGTCACAGATCAATTTCATTTTTCGTGATGCTTATTGTGTTTTTTTACATTTTAGGTAACATTGATACAACACGACTTGCTCGAGATCACCTATTCGTACTTGTTCTAGAGCAACAATGGCCAATAACACTAAACAAATGCATGTCATTGAACAAGCTCATGTTGCTACCCTTGAAACGGAAATGAAGCAAGTCTTGAATGTCATTGAGCAACTCTCCAAACAGATCGACTCCCCCAAATCGAACATTGTCCCGCCAGCTCTGTAAGTTTAAGTTGTGTGTTACCTCAACACCTTTCCACTAGTGATTAGAGAGATAAGCGCAAGAATGTGTCCGCAAGTGGCTCATCAACCTTGAGTGATGCTCCCACGATCAAAATCACTGACATGCCTCAAATTGCTGTTGATGATGAGGTATAAGTGATGCAATTGACTGTCTTGAAAATTGAGCGGGGAAAATGCTTGGCGATAATCAAGGAAAAGCTTAAACAGCTATAACGTTTGGAGAGCCAAAGCCCGACAAACTTGTCTTTTTATGCAAAAGTCAAAGTGCCAAAGAAGTTCAAAATGCTAGACTTTGAAAAGTATGATGGTATCTCTTGCCCAAAGATTCATCTGCAGACTTATTTAGTTAGGATGACCCAATATATTGACAATGTATCCCTGAAAATTCAGTAATTCCAAGTAAGTTTGATAGGGTCGGCATTGTAATGGTACATCATAAAGAAAATTAATCTTCTAGGGACTTGGGAGGTTTTAACTACTGCTTTCTTTAAGCAATATAAGTATAATATCAATGTTACTCCATCCCATGAAGATTTAATTCACATAGAAAAGAAGAAGACAAAATTTTTCAAGGCATATGCCACGAGGTGGAGGTTGTGACCACTCAAATTAGTCCTAAACCACTAGAGAAAGAGCTAATGGATTTGTTCATGAAGACACTCTTACCTGAATATCGAAGACGGATGTTCGGCTCAACTGCTAAGTCATTCAATTAGCTGATCCCTATTGGCAAGTGAATGGAAATGGCCCTGCATGATGGATGGATGTCTAATCAAACCAACTCATATAGGAGATTCTTCGCCTAGAAAGATAATGAACCTATAGTAGAGATTAATGCAACTTATGTCCAACCACCTTGCTCCACCCTAGACAACTAGCAAGGAGGAGCACGACAATTCTTTGGCCAAAAGAAGAACTCTTCCAGGGTTTAGTTTATGTCGCTTCCCAAACCATTGTCCAAGATTTTGCCGATCCTGCAAAAGAAAGGGTTACTTGCCAACGGGCTAGAGCGCTTTCCCAACTATGACTCATCCAAGACATATGGTTACCATATGGGGGAGGTAGGGCATTCTGTTGATGATTGCTATAACTGAGATACAAAATCCAAAATCTTTTAGATGCTAAGGTGGTCTCCTTATGCGATGTACAATCGAATGTCTAGAATAACCCACTCCTTAACCACATGGAAAGTGTGAACACCATCTTTAGTTTTGATGCTAGTAAGAAGAACTTGAAAGTACATGTGAATGATGTTTATAATAGTATAGTTCGAGCTAGGTATTATTCAGATGCAGAAAAACCCACAATGTCTCAGAAGAAGCAAAGAGTTAAGGCGATGTCCAACTAGGGCATGATTGTTTATGCGGACCATACTGACATAGTTTCAACCATCACTCCAATCATTATTGGTCTAGAAGAGGAGTTTACTAATCCGAGGGAGAGTTTGCTGACTTAAACATTGAAGCTAATGAGATTGACCTCTAGCTCTTGACATGCCACTGTTGGAAGATGCGTCAAACGATGATGGATTGATCATTATCGACACAACATTGTCTGATGATGAAAAGTTCATTCTTGATGTTATGCGACCCTATGCGTAAACGAGTGATAAATCAGTACCATGGTGTTATGATGCGGAGATAGATGTAATCACTTAATCAGGGCACACCTATGCTCAAGCCAACTCACAACATCTCAATCTGATCATCGACAAGGAGGCTAAAGAATTCTTAGCTGTAATTAAGGCAAATGAGTATAATATAGTAGACCATTCGTAAAATGTTCTGATAGATCTCCCTATTAGAGTTGCTCCAAACATCAGACAAATATCAAAAGTCCCTGATGAAAGTTCTTAGTGAGGTATACGTCCCAAAATCCACTAGGCATGAGAAGTTGGAGGAATTCATGGGGTCCATTTTGTTAATAGATCAAATTGCCTTCTCGGACAAGGAGTTCCCAGATGAAGAAAGCGGACATAACAAGGCCCTTTATATCTCAATTAGGTGTCATAATACTTTAGCGGGCCACATACTCATTGACAATGGATCAGCTTTAAACATATATCCTTTAGCAACTCTAAAACACTTTGGGTATGATTTGGGAAAAATTCATGCAACCAAGACCTCTGTTCGAGCATTTGACGGGACCAGGAAAGAAGCAGTTGTGGAGGTCTATTTAGACATGCAAATAGGGCTAATGCTATTCAATGTTGTTTTTCAAGTTTTGAGTATACCTACTACATTCAACTTCTTGTTAGGTTGTCCATGGATAAATGCAATGGGTGCAGTTCCTTCAAGCTTTCACTAAAAGGTGAAGTTTGTGGTCCAAGGGAAGATTATTATAGTGTAAGGAGAAGATGACTTCAAGATCTACCATGAGATGGCTATCTCTTATATTGAACTTGATTGTAAAGCATAATCTAGTTATCAGGCATCTGAGTTGGTTTCAACTATTCATGTTTCTTGAGGCACTCCCCTTACCAACCCCAAAAGTATCAAAATCCGCGATTATGGTAGGCAAGATCATGGTGGGAAGTGGCTTCGCCCCTAGTGATGGCTTAGGTCGACATGGTCAACCTGCCAGCCAAGTGAAGTTGGGCGAAAGTCATACACAACCGGATTAAGCTATCATAGTAGGGGTGGATGATCCCATAGAGAAAGAGGGAGAGGACGAGGACGATTTAGCCTTACTATATCTCACATTAGGCCCACATTCCTTATTCCTACAAAGATGATGCCTGAGGAATAAGGGGAAATCAATACTCATGGGTAGTCAAGTGGTAAATTCAATTATCCAAGCGCTGACATCGACATTCATGATGAGCTTGCTACATCCATTACTCAATCTAGTGCGGAAGGTGACATGATCGAAAGAATGATTGAATTGTTCGAGGAGAACTTAGCGTTCACCATTGAAAGCTCAAGAGTAGGAGAATTTTAGTTGTTTGCATACTCCTTTGAACATGAGTCTTTATTGCTTTCCTAGTTTGCATGTTAGGGTTTATAATCCTAAGATTTCTTTTATTCCAATAATGTAATTTGCTTTTCATCCAATAAAATACATGAAGATTTTCATATTTTGAAGGCATGTTGAAGTACACCAAACTTGCTTTGTGATGAAATCTAACCAAAAGAAAATGGCAAGGAACTAATTTTGAAGGCTAGGCTTCTTCATGTCCCCTTAAAATTTTTCCAAAATAAAAGGATTTTTCAGCATGCATTTTGTTTGCCCCATTTGTCTTTCTGATTACTTGCTTCATGTTTAAGGCATAATCCCATGCACATCTACTTTAATACAGATGAAGTCTTAAGTACATAATCATGCATGTTTTACTTTTACAGGGGCAAAGGATGGATGTAAAAGATAGTGTCATCTATCTTTGCAAGAAATCTCTTCGGGATTCGATGTTTGCTGCTTGCAGGAATAGAGCCTAGTTTCTTTATCATCATGAAGTACTCTCGCACAATAGTCTACCTGTCTAATTCACCAACTTCACTGGAAATTTGTCAAAATGGGCAATCAATGAATGGTGTGAAGATGATTGAATTTGCAAGACTAATGAAAGGTAAGCCCTATCCTATATACAGTCCTTTGTTTATACATTATGAGATGAGTGTGAAAAAATTCATTTCCTCATGGTAAAGGGTTTCCTCACGGAAGGTATGACAACTAAAATGATGAGAGGCAGTTTATTTCTCTATCCCAAACATTGCAAGTAAACTTTCGTTTAACCCTTTTGAGCCTAAACACTTGGAGAATTTCCTTCGTGTTACCCCTGTCAAGAACCAACCTATATTGGGGCAAATAGAGGTATGTCGATATTAAAGGTGAGAAAAATGAATAGAAATTTTCTTGTTCTCATTTCAATCAATCTTCGGGTATTCTTACTTTAAATGACCTCATACAAAATTTAAGTGCCTTAGGATGACGAAGAGCATTCATTTCTCTATCCTATGCAGTTATATCCATTGCATAGCCCACTTGAGCTTGCAATTCCATTTTCATACGAAACCAATTGGTAATCACTTGTATAGTAGGCCAAGTCTATCATTTGAGCAGTTGATCTAGAGTGTCAAAGACCTCCTAGTACAAAATGCTAATGAGAGTCTATAAAAAAAGAGAGGAGGGGGGCATTTAAAAAAAAAAAAGCAGTGTGCTTGGTAAAAAAGAAGAGGAAAATGGAGAACTTTTGGAAAAGAGAATAAAAAAAGAAATATGATGTCCTCAATAGAGTAGTCTAGTTCTACAAAGAGTCAAGTGGTAGACTTTTGAGGCCAATGGGTCATCTATTGAGAAGACAATCCCCAGTGAAAAAGAAAGCTGATCATAATGCTTGAATGATCACTAACTCTCATCCCATTATGCACATATTTGAGCCCGACATATCTTTTGTTTGTCAACCCATGAACCCAACCTGCTTTATGTCCTTCACAAAGTCTCTTCATATTAGGGCACTTGAATTAACATAGGAATTCATATGGTTATAAGCTTCACTTGAAAAAGTGCGAGCAAGATTGTTTCTATCTTGTTTCACAGAGTTCTTGACTTGTAAACTTGGAGATGATAATTGCAAAATATTTCTTCATAGCCATCAAATTTTCCTTTGTTGAGCCATTGACCAAGTTCACATTATAGTCCTAGTAAAATCATACCACTTGCGAGAAAACTCAAACCATTGTTAACAAGATGATTGTAAGATCGAGTGATTTAGATATTCCTATATTGATAGTTGAGACAAATAGACCTTTCGGACTAAAAGTCTCTCGTCTAGCATTTTGAAGAAGTCCACACGATGAGTGAAATTTGTCTTAATGATAATTCATACTAGTGGAAATTTGGTGATAAAAGCATGGAAAAAAAACCATTATGCATGGATCTCAATTGATTTTTAAAAATGAAAGAACAAGCTTGTCCAAGAACAGCTTTGATTCTCTATTTTGCTATTGAATGCACATTTCCTCTAATCATGTCTAATAGATGTGTTTCCTTGAAGACCAAAGAGCTCCTCTTTGAAGCCTTTAGTTTGTCTCAATACTATTAAATCTTCAAAATATCTAATGAGAATTCTAGGTATCTGTTCTCAAGACAATTCAAATACCTAATGAGAATTCTAGCTATTTGTTCTCAAAACAATTCAAATACTTGATGAGAATTCAAAGCATCTGTTTGTAAGAACTTTTAGGTATCTGATGTGACTTCCAATAACTGTTTGGAAACCCGAATAGAGTTCCGGTGTCCGGACTTTTTCAGTATCTAATGTAATTTCTAGGTGTTTAGTATATATTTTCAAATGTCTTATGTGAATTCCAGATGTTTGAACCTTTAAATACATAATATGGTTTTTAGGTGTTTAGTAAATATTTTTAAATATTTGATGTGAGTTCAAGATGTTTGAACCCTTAACTACTTGATGTGTTTTCCAGGTTTTTTGTAAATGTCTTTAAATATTTGATGCGAATTCCAGATATTTGAACCTTCAAATACCTTATGTGAATTCCAGGTGTTTATCTTTTAGAGCATCTGATGTGATCTCCAAATGTTTAGTCTCTTTTGAAATCTAATGAGAATTCTAGATTCATGAAGACTTTAAAGACATCAATTCTTACTTTGGCTTATTGCCAAGAATCGTCTCCTAACCCAGGTATTCCTTATGGCCTATGGCAGAATTCCTAGTTCGGTTTGTGCGCTATGCAATTCTAGGCTTGACTCGGTGGACCACTTATTTTTTGACTATTGTGTCTCTAACTCTCTTGCCAATTTTTGGGCCGCCAAATGTAACCTCCGATGGTACAATTCCTCATGTGCGGACAATCTTCTTTGGGCTATTACCTTTTTGTCTAGTAGAGGGTTTTACTGGGAGATAGCTCGGTTCTCTTTCGGTACTCTTTGCTATGTCATCTGGAGAACCAGGAATGATATTCTCTTCTAGGGTTGTAACCTTTATATTCCATCCATGAAGCAGCACATTTCCAAGGCGGTGAAGGACAAAGCTCTTGCCTTCAAATGGGTTGAAGACAACTCTAAGAATAGGAGGATGCAGTGTAGTTGGGGGATTGACCCATGTATTTTTGCTGTGGAGCCGCATATGGCTTAGTTTAGGACTGGTTGAGTCCTTTGTTGCTTTTCCTAGCTTGTCTATTTGTTTATATTCGTGAACATGGTACATTTCCACTCCAGTGACATGTTGTCCAGTTGAGTGCTTGTTGGTGTTGTGTTTCACTATGGTTGTATAGTTATCCTGGTTGAAAGTCTATAATACTTACCTTACCAAAAAAAAAAAAACCTTCAAATGTTCTTTAGGTCTCATTGAAATCATTTCGCACCTAAGTATGCTTTTCCAAATGTCAAGGTAAGTGACAACAAGTACGTATTTTTCTTTACATTAAAATGGGCACAAATGCATTGAGACCTATATTCCTATCAATATCATTGCACTTGCATTGCATTTCTTTATTGTATGACCTTGCATTTCATAAATGGGATTAGATTCATTGGAATCCATTGTTGATAAGGGTTGCTAGATGAGCATTTGCATATTCATATTGCATTCATCGCATGGTCTAAATTTAGGTGATATTTATATTGAAGGAAATTTTTACGAGCTCACTTTCAAAGAGGGGCAGCTGTTAACATCTAAATTTTGACTATCTCACTTGTCATCACACACACAAAGCATTTCATAACATTGCATTTAAATTGTTTTTAGAAAATTCCAAAAAAACTATAAAAATAAAAATATCAGAATTAGAAAATAATCCAATTGTCGGGGGAGATTTAAAAGGTTTTAAATTTTGAATGATTGAGCCATTTTTCGATTGAGCATGTTTTGAATGATGGAGCTTTTTTTGGTTGAGCGTACCCCCTCATTTTGGAAGATCTTCATTTGTTGAGTAGATATATGCTATAATCATGGGAAATTTTTAGAGGAACAACAAACTTTTCTTCTCTATAAATAGGAGGATGACTCGTCAAAAATGGGGAGGCCAAGAGGAGTGAAAGTGAGGATTCGGGGAAAAGAGAAAAAAGGTGTGAAAAAGTAGGAGAGAGGAGAGAGTCCATCCCCATTAGAGAGGGGGAGAGATAGCTCGTGGCTCAAAAGAGTAAAAGAAGGACAACACAGTGTTGTTCTCAAGGTTTTTCTTGTTAAGTTTCACATTCTCGACATTCCACCTCCTTCATCAGTAAGAACCACCAATCATGGACCTTTGCCTCCCAGATCAACCTATCATTGTCCCCAACGTCCCTCTTCCACCATGATCTTCAGTGATCCCCATAGCATTACTAACTTCAGGGACAACTAGTGGTCCTCTCACAATGCTTCTTATGAAGTTGTTAGCATGACGTGATATTTTTCTAGCGTCTCTACCTTGCCTACTAACATCATTTAGCCATTGTTTGTTCTCGATCAAGCATTGCCATCCTTCATTCGAATCATTGTAGTAAGTCCATCACTAAAAGGATAGCTTTAGTAGTGGGGTTGAGACACTAAAAGTGCCAAAACTTGTATACAACGCTCACTTTGGTGTAAAAAGTTTAGTTTGGATCAATTGAGTGTCATGAGTTTGAAAAATTGATCAATTGACTTCTGACATAGCCACTAGAAAAGCTAACGTGGATTGGCGGCCATGTCGGATGACCAGAGGTCACATTAGCTTTTCTAGTGTCCACATCAACTTTTCTAGCGGCTATGTTAGAAGTGATATTCAAGTGATCGATTTTTCAAACTTCTGGCACTCAACTGATCCAAAATAAACTTTTGGCACCAAAGTGAGCACCATACACAAGTTTTAGCACTTCTAGTGTCCCAATCCCTCCAATAGCAATTGCATGTCCAATGACTCACTAGCAATTCGGTGGGCTTGTCCAATTATCAACGAGCAACTTATCACGTTTTGGAGAAGCATTCTTTTTTAAACCTTTTTGCAAGTTTTGAAGTGGTTAGCAACATCCTAGTGAATAACAATCCCCAGGTGTCCATGCTTGTTTTCGCCAGCTAAGTTGGTGCCACGGATGGAAGCATTGCATGCCAATAATCTCCCAGCGATCGTTAATCTGTGAGCTCATCATCATCCTCACATCATTCTTCACTGATCTTATTGTTCATAAGTGTATTTTCTGAACTAGGTAATTTCTTTAACCGAATTTAAATTGGTTACTTTGTTACTTAGATTGCAATTCTTTGATGTTAATCATGATTGTTGATTTTGTTAGGCATTATCCAATTAAGAAAATTGTCATGTCAAGGGTCATAATAATCAAAAATACCAAGCCAAGTGACATTTGATTAGATTTTTGATTATTGTGATTTCCCATTTTATTTCGGAGCGAATTATATGTTTTATATGATCATGCTCATTTGCTTAGTAAATTTTCTAATTAATAAATTTTTTTTTTAAAAAGTTCACATTGCATGATAGTTTTTTTATTTTTATTTTTGGCCAGTTTGATTGCATGATAGTTTGATAGTTATGTTGTTCTAGAAGTGCATCCTAGGTTTATGATAGTTTGCTTTATATGGTTTATGTTGCATGATAGTTTGATTGCTTAGTTTCATCTTTTGATTTTAATGAAATATAAAAATGAAAATAAAAAAAATGTAAAAGGAGCATGCATATACATATAGCATTACTACATTCATCCCACATCATGTAGCACATGCATATCTAGAGTCATGTAAATTAGGTTGCATACATGTTATGATAGTTTTCAATTAACATAGGTCATTTGAATTGCGGGTCATATGTCATCCCATTTAGAAATCATGTTTAGGGCATGCATTTTTTAGTTATAGTTTGTTTTGCTTTAAGGTTGATCATGACTCTTATAGTTTATCATTTGGGTTTATTGAATGTTATTGATTGTGCATCCGTATGAGCACTCCTTCCATGTTAGTGGCTTAGGTTAAAATCAACCAAGACTACTTGCAAAATATTTTTTTGAATCTTAAAGAGAAATGGTACCAAAAGGGCTCTAGTTTAACTTAGCATCACCATGTCCCCAAAACTATTGAATCTCTGGTTTGTAGAAGTAAACTATTCTCCCATACTTGGGTTTCTAATCAACCCTAATTGATTAGTGGTGGCTCCTAATTAAATAAAATTCCATGTTTAAATGAGTTAATTTTTGAGTACCAAGTTGAGATTGGTAGGACTTGGGAGAGTTTGCACTAAGTTTTTAGACTTAGTAATCCAATAGCCTTCCCTTGGTGTTTCATCTTTGGGAAGGTCGAGACACTAGTGTCCCTAGATTGATCCTTAGAGCTACAAGTCTTACCTTGGCGATTGGATCTTGGGGCCGAGGTTGAACCATGGGTTTGGGCGAAGTCTTATAACAGGGAGTACTTGGATAGGCAGTCGGTTCATGCTTGAGTATTGATGTTTTAGATTCAACACTAAGGACTCCGGGACTTAGGGTCTTGGTTGAGGTTTTGGCCCCATTAGCCAAGGTCTAGGAGCTATGGTCAGCTGATAGGGGCATGATGGCTATTTGAGTCCTCGGCATGCTATAGAAACATTATATTGATTTTTGTTTTTGCCAAAACATCAAGGTTTTCATTAACAAATAAAAGATAATTTTATGTTTATTTAAAAATCCAACCAAATATTTGTTCCATAGAAATTAAGAAAAATTCTCGAAGATAATATCCTCGTAAAAATACACTTCATGTGAAATGTCATTTTCACAAAACAAAATGACAAAATATTTACTTCTCACTACCTTGGTTATCTTGACTCTTAATTGTTTGTTTTTATTAAATATTATGTATGGACTAAAAGTGGAGTGAAGTGAGCTATATGCGGTCTATACATGAGTTGGCACATCAAATTTTCCAAGTCCCAAGTGTGAGAAAAGAACATTCTAGGATTTTACCATTATTTTGCTGAAAGTGTTGACGAAAAACTCTTTGAAATGGGGATTAATAAGTAAATCAACAAAATAATCTATCTATAATTGAGATTAACAACCTAATCAAAGGATTAGGAAATTAACTCATGAGTTAAATGAGCCGAGGGTATGGGAATGATGGCGGCGACAAGGATGATGTTAGTTTGACTCGGGGACAGTAGAGGATGGTGAACGGTGGCTTGGGAGTGGCTGGTCCATGAGGGAGACAGAGAGGTGAGCAACTGGGGCAGTTTGGGAGGGACACAGATGGGTGAACGGCGATAGTTACAGTGGTCCAACTAGCAAGTGGCAAGGGTGGACTAAGGAGCAGAATGAACAAAAAAATGAAAGAAAGAAAGAAGGAACAAGAGAGAGAGATTGAGATGGGTTGGTTTGGCTAGTTGGGGAGAGAGAGGGAGAGACTTGAGGAGCTAGATGGGTTCAAAACTTCAATAACAAGCCAAGGTTCTAGAGTGTCAAGCAAGCTTCATCCCTAGCCAAGTATTTCTCTCTTGCTTAGAACCACACAAATAAATCTTCTAGAAAGTAAAGGCAATTTGGTCATTTCACTTTTCAAACACAAAATTCCCAATTTGCCCATGTGCCCAAATTGAAGAAATGGGCTTGTTGGCCTATGGTGGCTGTCCATAGAGGGCACAAAGGTCGAATGGGCCTTTGGCTGGCTTGTCTCCTTGTGGGCTCAAATTTTCGGCTTGATAATCATTTTTCCAAATTTTTTAGGCTTGCCAATAAACATGAGAATTAATAAGGCGACATCTTAAAGTTAGTCTTAAAGTCCTTGAAAATTTGATACTCAAAATTAGACTAAAGTTCATCGTTAAATTTAATCAAGTGCAACTTTAGTATGACTTAAACTTTCGGGTGGCACTTAGGGGTTTTCGCACATTTGACCCATGGTTGACAAATTTTCAATCCACATGTAAGCCTCTTCAAGTCAGTGGCGATCCTCATTGTCATGTAATTGTGAGGATTCAATTACTTACTTGAGTACAAAGTTAAAAAGGAATCAGTTTACCGTCATTCGCAATTAGTGTCATAATTGTGCGGAATTAGGGGTGTGCAATTAGACAGAGTTTACCTAGGAACCGGACTAGCCCACCCAAAAAATTGGTCCAGGAACTAGTCAGGGAATTGGTTCCAAGTGAAACCCACCCAGACCGAACCAATTTTTTTATTAAAAAAAAAAAGAAAGCAATTGAAAATGCTTAAAAAAGAAGTGTAGAATTGGAGAGCCCTATCTCTCTCAATCGAAAATCGTAGAACAGTAGCAAAACCTAAGAACCCTCTCTCTCTCTCTCTCTCAATTGCAACACCCTTGCCAATTGATCAACTCACTCCACGATCTTAGCCACTACCTGATCGATGGTTGCCGCTCGCTTCTACTCCCCTGATGACGACCCGACACATAGCCGAGCTCCTGTGAAGCCGTCGCCTTTGTACCTCTTACAAGTGAAGCCGTTGCATCTGTTTTGCGATGTGAAACTACTACACCTTGAAGCCATCACCTCGCTATTTTGGTGATGAGCGAGTTGTGCTCGTCTCTGCTACCGTCCGCTACCCTCACAAACTTGAGTGATGTGATTCTGTTGTGCCGTCCTTGGTGTCATAACGGGAGTGTTGCTGTTGTCTTGAAGCCACTGGGCCTCCTCCACGCACTGCATCGACACTCACATCCCTATTGAAGTCGTTGTACATATCCTCATTATGTCTTTCCCTTTCTTGAGAGTTTATCCAAGTCATATAATCTAATTGCTAGACTAGATTGGTGTTAATGATGCATTGTGTTTGACTTTGTGGCAGTAATTGACTATCGCCTTGCCTTTTGACTCGTAAGATGTCATTAGCTAAGAGTTAAGTTCAGTTGATAGTTGAGGTAGAGATGTGGCACTACATTGTTAAAAAGGTCAAATCTACTGTTATGGGACAAAGAGAAGGAAATTGCTGTAGTCACTTGCTATCTCTTCGATGAAATATGAGAACCTGTGTTTCGGTTCTGGTTTGCTTCAAATTTATGCTAGGGGTGTTATTGTGGCCATAGATTAGGATTGGCGTTTTGTTTTGAGGTTATACGTCAGTTGAGTGTGGGCTAGTGCTCGTGCAACATTTGTTTGGTTGAGAATGGGAATGATCAAATTTAGAAGAATGCTCTATTCGGAGGTTTCCAGAATGGCAAATTCATCATTTGACTGATTTTTCTATCTAGTTAGTGGCTAGTCGATAAAGAATTTGTCGTAGTTAGTGTCAGTGATAATTAGTATAATTTTCCAAATTAAAGTGTATTGCAAGTCTTATGTTGCCGTAGGGGCTAATTTGCGGTGAATTTGTGGTTTTGAGCTTTGTATCTTTCCCTCCCGTCTCCAACTGTACCACGTCTATTGACTCACCTAATTCCACTTTTGGAAGAGTCATGCTAATTTCACTTTTGGAGAAGGGGTTATGCTTGTAGCAAAGATTTAACCATTTTAGATAAATGAACAGTTTCATGTAGTAGTTGTGGGAATGAGACCAATATTGGACTCATGTTTGTTGCTAATGTTTATGCAATGTTCTGATTTTTGCTTCTTCTATGGTTTTTATTTCATTTTATGATAATGAGCCTTATGGATCCTTAATTTTTCATTTAGTTAAAAACTTCATGCAAAGGGTAGAGTTGCAAAATAGGTTCTAATGGAAATAGGGTAGACCTTATTCCTGAACCAGAAAAATAGGGTCCAATACAAATAGGGTCGGGTACAGGGTCCAAAAAGTGGGAACCGGTTATAACAAGATCGGGTACAAGTCTAGATTTGGACCCTACCCATCCTGAATCTGATCACCCCTATGCAAAATTACCCACAACCGGATCTCATAACTCTATCGAATCAATTTATTTCCATTTGCTAGTTGATTTGTAACAACATGGTGTTGATCCTCTTTGATCCTTATGGTATTTCAGATTGAATTCTATGATCGTACATGTGTTGATGCTTAATTGCCTTTTTGAGTAAGTTAGTTAACTCGTAAGTGATCAATTTAAAGTAAATGTATTTAACGATGTACTAATAGAATAACCATTCCATATATGCCAAAATGGGTTGAAAATTTAGGACATTACAACTTTTCCCTTCTTAAAGAAATTTCATCCTCGAAATTCGAACTATTACATTAGTCCTCAAAAGGATAAAGGTGTTGATGCCTCATTATTTCTTCACTTTTCCATGTGGCTCCTCCATTCTATGACATTGTCAAATCATGTTGACCAAGGAAATAGTTTTACTCCGTAGCACTTGCTCCTTCAATCCACAATTTGGGCCGATTTTTCTACATATAACACCTAGTCATCCACATCTATTTCCTCAAAATTTAGCATGTGGGTTGGATCGGTTCATACTTTCTTAGCATTGACACATGAAAGATGCCATGTACTTGGGCAAATCTCAATGACAACATGAGACAATAGACCCAAATCTCGATTTTTTCCAAAATCTCAAAAGGTTCAATGTACCTCGAACTCAGCTTTCCCTTTTTGTCGAACCTCAAAGTGCCTTACATTGACAACACCTTGAGAAACACATGGTCACCTACTTGGAATTCCAATGGCTGGCACTATTTATCTGCATAGCTTTTCTGACGGCTTTGGGCTGTTTTGAGCCTTTCTCGAATAACCTTGATAGTGTCCATCAATTATTGAGTTAACTCTCAACAAATAATTTTCCTTTCACCAACTTTGTCCCAACAAATCGGAGTTGCAGGCCCTACCCCATAATGTTTCAAATGGTGCTATTTTAATGCTTTGTTGATAACTATTGTTGTAGGCAAACTCAACAAGGTGAAGTTGCTCCTCTCAACTTCCTTTGAAATCCAACAATAGGTTCATAGCATATCCTCGAGCATCTAAATCATCCTTCCTAGCTGGCTATCTGTTTGTGGATGATATGCCGTGCTATGCTATAGTTTTGTTCCTATGGCAATTCGCAAGCTTTTCCAAAATACAATGATGAACTATTTGTTGCACATACAAATCCGCTTGTTTATCTCGTGAAAAATCCTTTCGTACTATGATAAAATGTGCAGACTTTGTTAGTTTGTCCACTACGACCCAAATTGAAAAATTACCTCGTTAATTTCTTAGTAATCCCATCACAAAATCCATAGTGATATGTTCCCACTTCTATTCTGGAATCTTAAGAAGTTGTAGTAATTTACCAAGCTTGCAATGCTACGCTTTCACTTATTGGCAAATTAAACACTTTTACATGTTTGGTAATGTCCAATTTTATTCCATTTCACCAATAGCAATGTCATAGATTCTAGTACATATTCGTGTTGCCCAAATGTATGTTATAGCCGCTATAGTGAGCTTTCGACAAGATTTCCTCCTTAAACTTTGCATCGTTGGGTACACACAATCGTTTACAAAATTTCAAGATTTCGTCCTCGGATACTTGAAAATCAGCTTTTTTTTCTTTTAGCTGCATCCATTTGTTGAATCTTTTATATTGCAAGGTATGTAGATTGCATTGCTTGAATCTAGGTTTGCATTATGGACTCAATTTTGAGGGTAGCTGTTAAACTTGAAAGGTGGTTTATCTCGAACTTTAACTCTAAATCTCTAACTCCTTCAAGTAGGGTCCATTCTTGAACCATCATATGCGCGAGCAATGACTTTCTACTTAGCACATATACTACCTTGTTGGCCTTACCAGGATGGTATAAAATGTCGCAATCATAATACTTGAAAAGTTCCATCCATTGACACCTCATGTTTAATTCCTTTTGAGAAAATAGGTACTCTAAGCTTTGATGGTCCATATAAATCTAAAACATTTTTTCGCACAAGTAATGCCTCTAAATTTTTTTAGCTCAAAAATGATTGCTATTAATTCCAAATCAATTGTCAGGTAATTTATTTTGAGGTCTTAACTGTTTGGACACATAGGCAACCACTTTTTCAAGCTACATTAGAAAGCATCCCAATCCCTTATATGACGCATCGCTAGAAATGTTGTAACCACTAGGGCCAAATGGTATTGTCAGCATCGGTGCGGTAGTTAGCTATGCTCAAGCTCTTGAAAACTACGCTCGCAATTGTTTATCCATTCAAACTTTTTGTCCTTCATTAGCAATTGCATCAAAAGCATAGCTATCGTAGAAAATCTTTCTACAAAACATCTATAATAGCTAGTCAATCCTAATAAATTACGAACTTCAATTACCTTAGTTGGTCTTGACCAATCCATGACTACTTCAATCTTAGTTGGGTCCACATAAATCACATGATAAAGAAAAGACACTCAAGTTAATCAAAACTCTTACTTACTAAACTTGGCATATAGTTCATGCTCTCGAAGGGCTATGGCACCATCCTCAAGTGATTTTCATGTTCCTCTAGACTCCTTGAATAAACTAGAATATTGTCAATAAACATGATCACAAATCAGTCCAAATATTTCTAGAACATGTGATTCATTAAATCTATAAATGTAGCAGGAGCATTTGTTAGACCAAACAACATCATGGTGAGCTCATAATGACCATAACGCATGCAAAATATTGTCTTTGGTATATCCTCTTTTTTTATTGTTAATTTATGATGGCTTGTCCTTAGATCTATCTTGCAGAATATCGAAACTCCTTGGAGTTGGTCAAATAAGTCATTTATCATTGGTAACGAGTGCTTATTCTTGATCATCACCTGATTAAGTTGCCAAAAGCTGATGCATAGCTGCAACGACCCATCCTTCTTTCTTACAAATAGAATTGGGGCTTCCTAAAGTGATGCACTAGGATGAATGAATCATTTGTCCAACAACTCTTGCATCTACACCTTTAAGTCCTTTAACTCTGACAGTGCCATTCTGTAGAGTGCTTGGGAAATCAACTCCATTCAAGAGCCAACTCAATCACAAATTCTATTTCCCTTTCTTGAGGTAATCTAGGCAATTCCATTGGAAAGACATTGGAATAATCTCGTACTTCCATTATGTCTTCCATCCTTGGTTCTTCAACCAATATATTAATTACAGTCGCCAAATAACCCTAGCAACCTTCATCTAGCAACTTAGTCGCCTCAAGTGACATAATCAAAGAGATCGAGGGTCCACTTTAATTTTCAACAAAGTCAAAGCTACCATTGCCTAACATATTAAACTAGATTATCTTCCCACCATAATCCATCGTAACTTGTTGCTTGGTGAACCAATCCATTCTAATAATGACATCAAAGTCAAGCATCACTAAAAAACTCAAATCTATCATTTCTTCTTGACCATCTATATCTAACTTATAACTAGACCAACCTACCGTAGACAACAATTTATCCTTTAACGGGGTAGAAATACTAAAAATTGCTCCCAACAGTTCCAGCCTTAACCCCACTAACTTAATAAACTATTTAGCAATAAAGGGGTGTGAAGCTCTCTAATCAAACAACATATAAGCAGTGTGGTCATGCAAGGATACCATACTTGTAATTGTGGCAGGCGAGTCATCTACCTCCTTCTTAGAGATGGCATATACTCTTCCTTGCACTTAGGGTTGATTCATGTTATTCTGTGGGGCATTCCTTGCCAGTTGTCCCACTTGTGGAAGTGGTGTTAGCCCTCACTTGATGACCCAACTAACTACATCCATAACATGCTCTCATCCTAGCAGGACACGGGGCATTTCCATGCTTCCTCTCATAGGATCGGCATATCGTTCAAGTTATGCACCGATTTTCGTACACCATTCTTCCGATTGGGTGGATGGGATGTTTTCCCCCTATCATTAGTCTCTTTCTGAACCAATGGTTATCCCTACTAAGTACAAACTATGATCTTGATGCCGTTGTCCTTTTTGCCATGTTCCTTTCAATCAGTTGGGCCCATTCATACAACTTATCATTGTTCTTCAGATTTAAGGGCACTAGCTAATCCTTGAGTTTGGATTTCAAACCATCCCTAAACTCCCTGGCTTTGTCCACTAGGTCCTCAACTAACATCGATGCATATTTCAATAGCTCAACGAAATTTGCCTCATACTAGTCCATAGACAGATGATTCTGGCGTAATCATTGAAACTCAGCCATATTTTGTTCTCTTGCATAGTCCGAGAAGTACTTACCATTGATAGTTTTGATGAAGGTACCTTACCCTAAGACTATACCTTTAGGAAAAATCCTTCCTTGGGCTTCCCACCAGGTGTTAGTGTTACCCTTTAGTTGGTAAATAGTCAGTGTCACTTTATCCTCCTCATAGTACTTCAGTAGTGTAAATGTTTTCTCCAGTTCCCTGACCTATAGGGTTGTAGCCTCGAGTTTTCCTACCTCAGTAAACTTTGGCAACTTCAGCTTCAAGAATTGCTCAACCAACCAGTGCAGTAGTTGCTCGCAAGACTCATTTCTAGCCACTTGAACTTCATTAGGAGTAGGGTAACGACAGTGGCAGCTGTGGTTGCAACAGCTTGGTTTAAATTAGCTGTTTTATTAGGGCTTCCGGTGCATGCAAAATCCCATCCAATTTAGGATCCTCTGGTGCTCTTCCTCTTTCACTAGCCTATCGAAGCACTGCCTTCTTCTAAGGACTCTCTATTCAGGATTCCTCATTTCGTAGAATTCTCATAAAAAATATGTTTTCTAATTCCAATAAGAAATTACAAACCATGAGCAACTCGTAATCACAGGCACACAAAAGGAAATGTCTTTCCTAACTAACTATCTCCAAAAACCATCACACTTTCTCACTCTAAACATTGAAGGAAGCTTTTGCAGTATGAGGTGCTCAGTATGGGGTAGGCTAGGATGAATAATACCTCTATGAGTTAATGCTTGTCCAAAAGGGACTTTTGCTAGTTGATGTATAGTTCGATGATGCCTATAACGACTAATCCAATGAGGGTAGGGAGTGGTCGTCGGGCCTAGAGATCCTGAGTAAGGAGCGACTCCTGGTAGGCTTTTATGAAGTCGAAGGGGGGTAGGAATGAACTGAACTATGCACTGGGCAAGAAAATAGTTCTTTTGGGATAAAAAATTTATTTGAGTGGTATGGCAAAAATATGGTCAAGCTTGTGGAACTCCAATTTCATGGAACGAGGCTGGGGAAATGGGAATCACTGGTTCAGAGATAATCCGGTAGTTAATGGATGCAATTGAGACTATCCGAGATAAGCTAAGGACAGGGCAAAGCCGCTAAAATGATGATGCAAACAAAGGACAAAGGCCTTTGGAATTTCAAGTAGGGAGCCATGTTTCCCTTGGGTGTCGCTTATGATAGGGACATCTTGAATTGTTAAGAAAGGAAAGCTGAACCATAAATATGTTGGATTTTTGGCCTTAAATAGAAAAGGGAAGCAATTTTGGATAGCATCAGTGCCTTTAGCCAAGTGGTATGCGGGGATGAAAGTCACCTAGTCCGATTAGGAGTTTGAATCTTGGAAGTGGCAGTTTGCCACGTTGCAAAAAGAGGACAAAATGTTTGCAACTTTCATTTTTGGAAAAAATGGTTTGGACAAGATTGGAAGTGATTTGGTAGCACTGAAAGTGTTGGATAGCATTATGATGTAGAATGAATGACTTAGGAAAGTAAGGTTTCAATGAGATGTTAATACCCTTATCAGTTTGAGGATGCAAAAAGTTTTGCTAATTTCGAGGGCAAAATCCCTTTAAAGGGGAAGAATTGTGACGTCCTGAATTCGATCCATGTTGGGATATATGAAATGGTTATTTTAGCAATGCATTATTAGTAACGTTTACTCTGAACTGGCCCTTCATGAGTTAACTAATTATTCGGAAAGACAATTAAGGATCAACACGCGTATGGCCAGTGGATTCAATCAGGGATAGGCCGCTTGACCATAAGGATCAAAGATGGATGATACCACACTATTACAGGCTAATCAATGAATGGAAGTAAATCGATTTAGTAGAAGTACGAGGTCGGATTGCAGGTGATTCCACATGACTTTGATATTAACTACGAACGACGTTAAACCGATTTCCTTTTGGCCTTGTACTTAACGTAAGAAATTAACCTCTCATGATTATATGATAATTGAGGATCGCCCTAATTTGAATAGGCACGATCGTGTATTGAAAAGCTATCAATCATGGGTCAAATGCGTGAAAACCCCTAAACACCACCCGATAGTTACGTTGTACTAAAGTCATGATTGATCGATTTTAACCACGAATTTCAATCTGGTTACAAGTATCAAACTTTTAAGGATATCGAGACTAAAATATTTGACATTGTTTCATTCATTTTCAAATTTATTGGTAAGCTTAGAAATTGTCGGAAAATGATTCAACGAGCCGAAAAATTGGAACCAAGAGGAGTTGGACCGACTAAAGGCCAAATGGGCCTTGTGCCAATTAAGGGTTGGTTGCGTGGGCCCCAAGCTAGCCCAAGTTGGCCCAATTACGCCCACCAAGCCCAACTTCAACCCTTTGAGCCCAATTGTATTTTCTAGCCAATTTCTCTACAAATTGAGCCCAAATCAATTTTATTCAAGCTCGTATAAAATCTTCGCCCGTATATACATATGGTATAGTATACTATAATTGGGGGAAATTACAAAATTGCCCTTTTTAGAAGGTACATTCAATTTTGGAGGACAAATGGGAGAGAAAGTCAAGGGAAATTATGATGGGAATTGATGTGAATGTTGGGAAATTGGACTTGGCTTCCAACCAAGAGAGAAATATCTCTCTCTCTCTTTATCTTCTCCTTCTCGGGCGTCCAACCCCTCTCTCCTCCCATTTCTCTCTCATTTTTCTCCGTTTTCCTCTTCTTTTCTTCTTGTTTCTTCCCCTTGGACACCCCCTTGCTATCCAGACCACCATTGTCCGCCATCCTTACTGTCTTGCCAGTGTTTTCGAGCCATCCAAGCTGCTGTGCACACCTATCTCCCTCTCTCTTGATTTCACCAAATCGGAAACCATCTCCGTCGAGATCCATTTTTGCCGAGCACCCCCTTGATGTTTTGGACATAGCCCTTGCCGCCACCATCATGGTCATGTTGTTGGAATCATCACCAGGTGAATTTATGCTCTATTCCTTCGATTAATCTATTAAACTTGCTTAGGAGTAGATTAATTTATAGTTAATCTTAGTTAGGGGATTAATTAAGATTAACCATGGTTAAGATGGGTAGTTAGAAAGATGACCATGGTTGAATTAGTCAAAAAGTGGACTATGATTAGTTAATTAAACAAAGTTGGATTAATTAACTAAGGTTGACTTAGGGTTGAGTTAATTAACTATGGTGGAAGCATGGTTAGGTTAGTTAACTATGGTTAACTTTAATTAATTTGTTAATCATGTTTAGTGCTAATCAACGGTGGTTAATTAGGATGATTGAGGATTAGTAGGATAATCCTGATTAGTATTATTTTATTAAAAAGAAATCATTTCTTTTATTTATTAAATACGTTTATTATTATTAATTATTATAATAATTAATTAAATTAAATTATGAATAATATTGATTATTATAATTAAATTATGGGACTAATTTGATGAGTCTGTATTTATCAATGCATGTTGAATTGCTGCTTCGATCAATAAGGTATTAATCGTGTGATTATAAGGTATTGATCATCTTATTAATTGAATTGTTGCTTAGATCAATAAAGTATTGATTGTGTGATTAATTGAATTGTTGCTTGGATCAATAAGGCATGGATCCTGTGATTGAATTTGCCAAGTGCTTGATTGTTCTGATAATTATGCCTTGACGTTTCTGTAAAATTGCATGGACATATAAAAGGGAAAACCTTGAGATGTCGTGCATATATATGTCAAGTTTTGCAATGAAAATGAGAAGCGCATGTTTTAAATGATAAGGCATGAAAGTTGGATGGGTTTGGAAATAAAATGTGACCACGCACAATTCTTTTCTGCAATTTTTACATGAAAAATATGCAGTGATTTATTATGTTGAGCATGTACCACGTATGCATTGGCTAATGTATGGAAATGAATTAAAATGGATTGTTGTGGTGTGCTCGTGTGATCACATAATGTAACCTGTCACCTTGCACAGGAGTTCGAGGGGCGAAGTCTGATTTATCGAAAATCCCGGCGAGAGTCTGAATGCGGGTCGTGGTAGAGGCCGGATCTATACTCCTTCGGGAATGTTGTCCAGGCAAGAGTTTTGTTGTACACCGGAGAGAGTTTGGTTGTACACATCGGTGGGAGTTCGGTGGCCCTGGTGAAGGCACCAAAATTGGCATACGTGTGAATGCAAGGGTGCATGTGAAACACATCGTGATGTGTTTTGATTACGCATGTGTTGGTTTCACTGAGTATGATTTCCTGAGTTGGTACCATGTAGGGTGTGGCAATGACTAGATGAGACCATATGCAATACGACTCGATTGTGATTGATTAATGTAGTGCTGATAGTGCAAGATGCATTAATGGTGGCACGCATGTGTATTTATCGTGCAGGGTATGCCATGATTGGGTAAGGTTACTTGCGAGTCGATTGCTTGATGTTATTCATGGGGTTACCGAGTAGATCAAGTCATTGATTGAGGCAAATGAGTTTTGTTTTGCTATTGATCTGCTTAAGTGATTTGGTTGTGCGATAGGTACCCCAAGAAGAGTTGATGTCCTAACATAGGCTTAAGGTGATAACTCATTGAGATTATGTCTCACTTATTGTTGTTAAACATTTTCAGGTTCGTAGTTATAGCAACTTTATTGCCATGGATTTGACAATGCCGGGGCACGTTGTGGAGGGTAGCAAGGTTCTGTGCCTTGATGGTTGAAGGAAGTAGATTAGCCCTACTCAGTATCTTTGGATGACTATAGAGGAAGTCACTCAATTGAGGGACTTATGTATAAACTTCCTAGGGTTAATTTGTACAAGAATAAAAATGACGTTGTTGTTGTTGCATTACTTTTTCTACTATCCCTGCTTTGATTGATTGGGAGTTCTATGGATTCGCTTTCATATGCGTTTAATTGCAAGATAAAAAGAATGGTCGGTGATTTGTCTTGGGACATTGCATTCATTTGACCAAAGTAAAGGGGTTGTCGCATGCTCAAGGTTCGGGGTGTGACATCTCTGTCGGTTTTGGTATTAGAGCCCAATCAATACTTGGAGTGATAAGGTGCAGTGGGTTATGGGATAGTAAGATAGGAAAGACATTTATTTCATATGCCTGTGATTGCTTATACAATCTTTTGATGTAAGCAGGTTGTTCATGGTTTCTAATTCCTTAAGGGAATTAGAATGCAAGTTTCATGAAAATCCTTCGAGATGAACAATCCTAATCCTAGGGCCCTAGAGGAAGGGTAGTTTGTGGTTAGGTAGGTGCTAAAGGTAAGTTACCAGGGGATCCTAGACTAGATAGGGTCCTGTAGACGTTGTAAGCCTTGAGTTTTGATAGGACGTAGCTACCTCAGAAATAAGCAGTTGCTATTACAACTGTTGTTGCCGCCATTGTTGGTGTTGTCTTGCCTAGTAAAGTTCCATTGGTTGGAAAGGAGAATGGCGAATGATTGATGTTTAAGTTGGTTGAACAGTTTCTGGAGCTAGAATCGTCTAAGTTCGTTGGGATGGGTGATCCTAAGACAACTCTCTAGATCAAGGAACTAGAGAAAGTCTTCGCACTGCAGGAGTGCTTGGAGGAAGAAACGATAACCTTAGCAGTGTATCATTTGTGGGATAACGCTAGTGGTTGGTAGGAAGTAAGCCAAGGAAGAGGTATTTCCTGAAGGCACACTGAGAGTAGAGTGCCTTGGTCAAGGTGTTTAATGGAAATTATTTTTCCGAGTGTGCACGAGAGCAAAAGAGGGCTAACTACCTACAACTTCGTTAGGATAATTTGTCAACGAGTAATACAAGGTTAAGTTTGTAGAGCTCTCAAAGTAGGTGCCGAGAATGATTAAGAATCTAGTAGATCGAACCAAGAGGTTTAGGTGTGGTCTAAGATCGGAAAGTAAAAGTCAGTTAGTGCCCCTGAAGTTGAATGATTTTGATGAATGGTACAAAGGGGCCAACGAGTTGCAGAGTATGATGGAACAAGCAGCCGCATCTAGATTGCAGTTTGCGTCTCTTTAGGATGATTATAGGCTTGGGAAAAAGGTCGATGATAAGAGGAAAACATCCCATCCCACCCAATAGGAAGAATGGCATTGGGAAAGTGACATACAATTCAAATGCCAGGTGTCAATTATGTGGGAGATGACATGAGACGGCTATGTATCCTATTAAGAGTGGAACATGTTTTGAATGCGGCCAAGATGAAATGTTCTCGTTGATAATTGAGGAAAAAATCTCAATAGCCGCAAGTAGGGTAATCGGTTGGAATGCCCTGTGTCCTCCTAAGTCGAGAACTGGCTATGGATGTGGTTAGTATGGCCACTATGTGAGGAACTACATGCGTAGGCTTGTTGGAGCGCAAGTGTCACAGTCATAGGGAGGATAACATGTAGGAAACATTTGATAAAACAACCTCAATTGTCCGTTGGCAAAAGGATAAGCATATGTGCCACAAAAAAGGAAGCGAATGATTCATAACCCATAAATACAGGAATGATATGCTTCTGCAATCAAGTTGCTTATCCATTAGTTGATTGGGAACTACGCATTTGTTTATAGTTGAGTGGCTTGTGAGTTAATGGAATTAATACCGAAACCGTTAGAGGCGGTTATTAGCAATTCTACTCCAATGGACAAGGTGTTGTTTGTGGTAAGATGTTTAAGTTCTAAGATAGTCCTTCTAGATCAAGAAGAATTGATGGATTTGACTATCCTAGCAATGTATGTCTTAATATCATCATCGAGAGGGATTGAGTCACCAAGTAATGAACGGCAATGGATTGCTATTGGAAAGCAATCCAATTTAACCCATTAGAAAGGGTTAGTTATGAGTTCATTGGAAATCGAAGAGGGATTCTCGATTCATTTGATCTCACCATCTCATGTGACTAGGTCATCGGATGTGGCTTGCCAAAGTTAATTAGGTGACTGTAGTTAATACATTGGTTGAGGAACCAAGGATGGAAAAACATCAATGTTATATGGGATTATTTTGATGTTTTTCTAGAGGAATTGCTTGGATTATCCCAAAGTGAGAAATGGAAGTTGTGATTGAGTTGGTCCCTAGAATGGAGCCAAAGTTCAAGGTATCTTACTAAGTTGCATTGTTGGAAGTAAAGGAATTCAATGTGCACATGCAATGTTTAATGGACAAAGGAGCTAATTGTCCTAATGCATCTCCAAGGGAGCACCTGTTTTGTTTGTAAGGAAAAGAGTTAGACCGTTGCACCTTTGCATCAAGTGTTGACAGTTTAGCCAAGGTTTGGTCATGAACAAGTATCCTTGAGGATAGACAACTTGTTTGACCAATTTCGAGCGCTTTGGTATTTTCCGAGATAAACCCAATGATGGGCTATAATTGGCTGATGATTAAAAGGAGAATATGCCAAAGATGACATTTCATATGCGATATGGTCACTACGAAGTTTACAGCATTATTGTTTGGTTTGACCAATGCGCCAATAATTTTATGGATCGGATGAATTGGGTGGCTAAGGTGTGCTTGGATAAGTTTGCAATCATGTTCATAAGCAATATATTGATATATTTGAGAAATTCGGAGAAACACGAATAACACTTGAGAATGGTGCTACAAACCTTTTGACATTACGCACTATGTGTTAATTTTAATAAGCGCGAGTTTGGCTTACTCTCGTAGTTTTTCTTGGTCATGTAATTCTTGGAGAAGGAATATCCGTGGACTTAACCAAGATAAAAGTTGTTAAGGATTGGCCAAGGCCTATGATAGTGACAAAGGTTCAAAATTTTCTAGGCTTGGCAGGTTGCGATAGATGATGCATAAAAAGGTTTTCGACGATAGCTATGTGCTTTACGTGAATGCTAAAGAAGAATGTAAAGATGAATTGACGGATAAGTGCAAACGTAGTTTTCAAGAGCTTATGTATAAACTGACTACCGCATTACATTGACAATACCATTTGATCCTGGAGGATACAAAATTTATAGTGATGCGTCGTACAAAGGAATTGGATTGCGTGGTAAGGTAAAAAGGAAGAGTGGTTGCATATGCATCTCAATTGTTCAGACCTCATGAGTTGAATTATCCGACATATGATTTAGAATTAGCAGCAATCATTTTTGCACTAAAAATTTGGAAGCACTACTTGTGCAGAGGAAAGTTCTAGATTTTTACGGACCATCAAAGTTTAATGTACCTATTCTCTTAGAGGGAGTTGAACGTGAAGCTACATCGATGAATGAAAATTCTTAAGGATTATGATTGCGACATTTTGTACCATCTTGGAAAGGCTAAAAAGGTAGCAGATGCACTTGGTGAAAGTTGTCAATTGCTCAAATGATGGTTCAAGAATAGATCCTACTCAAAGGAGTTCAAGATTTGAAATTAAGGTTGGAGTAGGCCACTTTGCAAGTATAATGGCTACTCTCAAAATAGAGCCCAAAATGCAAACTAGGATTGAGGCAATGCACTGTACGGACCTTGAGTTCGAAGAATTGTACAATTAGATGCAACTAAGAGGAAACTTGATTTTTAAGCATCCGAGGATGGGATCTTAAAGTTTCCTAGACAATTATGTGTGTCCAACGATGCCGAGCTTAAGGAGGAGGTCTTTTCGGAAGCTCATCGTAATTGTCATAGTATCCGCCCGGGGTAGTACAAAGATGTACCAAAATGGACTTTTGCTAGTTGATGTACAGTTCGATGATGCCTATAATGATTGATCTGACGGGGAGGAGAGTGGTCGCCGAGGCTAGAGGGCCTGAGCAAAAAGCGACTCCTAGCAGGCTTCTAGGAAGTCGGATGGGGGTAGGAATGGATTGAACTATGCACTAAGCAAGAAAAGAGTGCTTTTGGGATAAAATTTATATTTGAGTGGTATGGCAAAAATATGGTCAAGCTTGTGGAACTCCAATTTCATGGAACGAGGTCAGGGAAATGAGGATCACTGGTTCAAAGATAGTCTGGCAGTCAATGGATGCAATTAAGACTATCTAAGATAGGCTAAGGACAAGGCAAAGTTGCTAAAATAATGGTGCAAACAAAGGACAAAGGCCTTTGGAATTTCAAGTAGGAAACCATGTTTCCCTTGGGTGTCGCCTATGATAGGGACATCTTGAATTGTTAAGAAAGGAAAGTTGAACCCTAAATATATTGGATCTTTCGAGGTTAGGATCGTATAAGGATTTTTGGCCTTAAATGGTAAAAGAAAGCAATTTTGGATACCATTGGTACCTTTAGCCTAGTGGTAAGCAGGGATGGAAGTCACGTGGTTCAATTAGGAGTTTGAATCTCGGAAGTGGCAGTTTGCCATGTAGTTGTAAAAAGGGAACAAAATTTTTGCAACTTTCATTTTTCGTAGTTGTAAAAATGGGACAAAATTTTTGCAAATTTCATTTTTGGAAAATATGGATAGTTGCTTAGCTTTTTGGAATAAAAAATGGTTTGGACTAGATTGGAAGTGATTTGGCAGCACTGAAAGTGTTGGATAGCATTATGATGCATAATGAATGACTTAGGAAACTAAGGTTTCAATAAGACATCAATACCCTCATCAGTTTGAGGATGCACAAAGTTATGCTAATTTTGAGAATGAAATTCCTTTAAGGGGGAAGAATTAGGACGTCCTGAATTCAATTTATGTCAGGATATATGAAATGGTTATTTTAGCAATGTGTTGTTAGTTGCATTTACTTTGAGCTGGCCTCTCATGAGTTAACTAACTATTCGGAAAGGCAATTGAGGATCAATATGCATATGACTAGTGAATTCAATCTGGGATAGGCTACTTGACCATAAGGATCAAAGAGGGATGATACCACACTGTTGTAGGCTAATTAGTGAATGGAAATAAATCAATTTGGCAGAAGTACGAGGTCGGATTGCGAGTGATTCCGCACAACTTCAATATTAACTACGAACGACGTTAAACCGATTTCCCTTTGGCCTTGTACTCAGCATGAGCAATTATCCCCTCATTATTACATGACAATTAATGATCGCCCTTATTTGAATATGCACAATTGTGGATTGAAAAGCTATCAACCACGAATCAAACACATGAAAACCCCAAAATGCCGCCTGATATTAGGTCGTACTAAAGTCGTGATTGATTGATTTTAACCATGAATTTCAATCTGATTTTGGGTATCAAACTTTCAAGGATATTGAGACTAAAAATATTAGATGTTGCCTCATTGATTCTCAATTTATCGATAAGTCTAGAAATTATCATAAAAGGATTCAATGAGCCGAAAAATTGGAACCAAGAGGAGTTTGACCGACCAAAGGCCCAATGGGCCTTGCGCCTATTAGGGGTTGGCCATGTGGGCCCCAAGCTAGCCCAAGTGGGGCCAATTAGGCCCACCAAGCCTAACTTTAAGTCTTTGAGACCAACTGTATTTTCTAACCCATTTCTCCACAAATTGAGCCCAAACAAATTTTATTTAAGCCCGTATAAAATCTTGGCTTGTATATACATGTATAGTACGGTATACTATACTTAGGAGAAATTACAAAATTTCCCTTTCTAGAAGGTAAATTCAATTTTGGATAGAAGAGAGAGAAAGTCAAGGGAAATTATGAAGGGAATTGATGTGAATGTTGGGAAATTGGACTTAGCTTCCAACCAAGAGAGAATATCTCTATCTCTCTCTTCTCCTCCTCTCTCTCCTCTGTGGGCATCCAGCCCCTCTCTCCTCCCATTTCTCTCTCATTTTTCTCTATTTTCCTCTTCTTTTCTTCTTGTTTCTTCCCCTTGGACACCCCCTTGTTGTCCAAACCACCATTGCCTGATATCCTTGCCACCCTACCACTATTTTGGAGCTGTCTATGTTGCCATGCATGCTCATTGTTCACCCGCCCGTGTCGTCCACCCACCTCCCTCTCTTGATTTCACCGAACAGAAAACCACCTCCGCTAAGATCCATTTTTGCCGAGTGCCTCATCGACGTTTTGGACGTAGGCATGCGTAGCCCTTGCTGCTGCCGTCACGCTCATGTTGTTGGAATCATCATCGGGTGAGTTTACGCTATAGTCCTTCGATTAGTCCAGTAAACTTGCTTAGGAGTAGATTAATTTATAATTAATCTTAGTTAGGTGATTAATTAAGATTAACTATGGTTAAGATGGGTGGTTAGAAAGATGACCATGGTTGGATTAGTCAAAAAGTGGACTATGGTTAGTTAATTAACCAAGGTTGGGTTAATTAACTAAGGAAGACTTAGGGATAAGTTAATTAATTATGGTGGAAGCATGGTTAGGTTAGTTAACTATTGTTAATTTAATTAATTTGTTAATCATGCTTAGTGTTAATTAATGGTGTTAATTAGGATAATCGAGGATTAGTGGGATAATCTTGATTAATATTATGTTATTAAAAAGAAATAATTTCTTTTTTAATTACTATTTATTAAATTCGTTTATTATTATTAATTATTTTAATAATATTTAATTTAATGTAATTATTAATAATATTGATTATTATAATTAAATTATGGGACTAATTTGATGAATCCATATTTATTAAAGCATGTTGAATTGCTGCTTGGATCAATAAGGTATTGATAGTGTGATTAATTGAATTGCTGCTTGGATCACTAAGGTATTGATCGTGTGATTGATTGAATTGGTGCTTGGATCAATAAGGCATGGATCCTATGATTGAATTTGTCAAGTGCTTGATTTGTCCAACTTTCATGCCTTATCATTTAAAACATGCCATTCTCATGCAATTTTGTAGAAACATGCCATTTAAAACATGTCCGACACCTCGAGGTTTTCCCTTTTATATGTTCATGCAATTTTGCAGAAACATCAAGGCATAATTATCAAATGTGACCACGTGCAATTTTTCCTTGCAATTTTCACATGAAAAATGTCTAGTGATTTATTATGTTGAGCTTGTACCACGTATGCATTGGCTAATGCATGGAAATGAATTAAATTGGATTATTGTGGTGTGCTCGTGTGGTCAAATAATATAACCCATCACCCTGGCGGGAGTTTGAGGGCGAAGTTCGATTTATCAGAAATCTCAGCGGGAGTCCAAACGTGAGTTGTGGTAGAGGCTGGACCTATGCTCCTTCAGGAATGGTATCTAAGCGAGAGTTCCAAACATAGCCATGCTTGATGGGGCAAGGCAATGCCTGGCTAAGCCAGAAGACATTGATGAGAGTTCGGTTGTACACACCAAGGGGAGTTCGGTGGCCCTAGTGATGGCATAATAATCGGAACACATGTGAACTCAAGGGTGCATGTGTTTTGATTATCTATGTGCTGGTTTTTTTTTTTGGGGTCATGATCTATGTGCTGGTTGCACTGAGTATGATATGCCTAAGTTGGTACTGTGCAAGATATGGCAATGGCCAAGTGAGATTGCATACGATACAACTCGATTGTGATTGATTAATGCAATGCTGAGAGTACATGATGCATTAATTATGGCATGCATGTGTATTTACCGTGCAGGGTATGGCATGACCGGGTAAGGTTGCTTGTGAGTCGATTGCTTGTTGATGTTATTCATGAGGTTACCGAGAAGATCGAGTCATTAACTGAGGCAAACGAGTTTTGTTTTGCTATGGATCTACTTAAGTGATTTGGCATTGCGATAGGTACCCTAAGGTGAGTTGACATCTTAATCGGTGCTTGGGGCGATAACTCACTAAGATTAAATCTCACTTGTCGTTGTTAAACATTTTTAGGTCTGTAGTTATGGCACATTTATTGCCATGGATTAGACAGTGCTAGAGCATGTCGTGGAGGGCAGCAAGGTTTTGTGCCCGATGGTTGAAGGAAGTAGATTAGCCTTGCTTAGAATCTTTGGATGACTATAGAGGAAGTCTCTTGATTGAGGGGCTTGTGTATAAACTTCCTAAGGTTAATTAGTACAAGAATAAAAACGATGTTGCTGCTGTAGATTAGTCTTTTTGTTATCCCTACTTTGATTGACTGGGTGTTTTATGGATTCACTTCTGTATGTGTTTAATCGCAAGATAAAAAACATAGTCAGCGACGCATCATGGGACGTCGCATTCATTTGACCAAAGTGAAAGGGGTTGTCACATGCTCAGGTTCGGGGCGTGACAAGTACAACATACTGAGTGTCATTAAGCCATGACTTATGAACTTTCTACCTTGTAGAGTTCTAGTACTTGGGAACTTCTCCCTCTACCACCGGGTCAATCCTTGGTATCTTATCGCTGGATCTACAAAGCAAAGACTTGTTTTGATGGTAGTATCAAGCGCTATAAGGCGCATTTAATTGTGTGAGGTTTCTCATAAGAATATGGCATTGACTATGAGGAGACTTTCACTCCGATAGCAAGGATGACTTCTAATCGTACTCTTCTAGCCATTGCTTTTGTTTGCAACTAGCCTCTCTATAAGCTTGATGTGAAGAATTATTTTCCTCATGGGGATTTTCAAGAGGAAATCTTTATGCAGCCACCATTTGGTCTTGCCCACGCCCCTGGTCAAGTTTGTTGTCTTGGATGGGCTCTTTATGGCCTCAAACAAGCACCGCATGTTTGGTTTGAGAAGTTTACAACTGCTATGCGTTCTGTAGGCTTTAGAGTGAGTCTGTTCATGCTATGTTTGTTCATATTTTGTCTTTTTGCTATACTATCCTCCTTCTTTATGTGGATGACATGGTCATTATTGACAATGACTTTGATTATATTGCACATACCAAGGGGCATCTTCAACGACATTTTGCCAAGAAGGATCTTGGTCCATTGCATTATTTTCTCAAGCATGAGATTGCTCGCAATTCTCGAGGTATTCTTCTTTCTTAGCAGAAGTATACCGCTGATTTTCATACTGTGGTCACTCCTATTGAGTTGAATCGTAAGCTTTACCCTGACGATAGAGAGCCTCTCTCTGATGTGACTCATTATCGGACTCTAGTTGGTAGTCTTGTGTATCTCACTATTTTGCAGCCTGACATTGCTTATGCAGTTCATGTTATCAATCAGTTTGTTGTTGTCCCTCGGCCTACTCATTATGTTGCTATGCTGCAGATCCTGCGATACCTTTGGGGTACTTTGACGTGGTCTTTGTTTTAGTCATCCTCTTCTCCCCTCGAGTTACATGCTTATTCCAATGCTAACTGGGCTTACCGATCATCGATTCATCA
Source organism: Angophora floribunda (assembly GCA_014182895.1). Lineage (NCBI taxonomy): Eukaryota > Viridiplantae > Streptophyta > Magnoliopsida > Myrtales > Myrtaceae > Angophora > Angophora floribunda. The sequence goes on along the minus strand of CM024707.1, from coordinate 20,146,329 downwards.
CAGGATTCTACATTTTCCTTGGTGATTCTCTCATTTCTTGGTGTGCCAAGAAACGGCAAATTGTCTCGCACTCCTCTAATAAGTTCGAGTATCGTGCTATGGCTGACACTACTGTTGAGATTATCAAGCTTTCTCATTCAAAAACTTGCAAGCACCCTCATTGATACATTAGTAGCATCCACAGTCCAAGAGGCATAAGTGGAATATGAGTAGAATTGTTCCTAGATGTAACTGATGCGAAAATAAATAAATCAAGAACTCGGAATCTAGACAATAATTTGAGCGTGCCACTTCTTTAAGAAGCCGAACGGGATTAAAAATAATTGAACTTTATTGGGCAGATATATAGATTACAGGACGACGTTCAGATACCACATAAAGTGAAGCTAACAAAATTCTTCTTTCTCACAAAAAAACAATAACATCATGATTTCGCACTAGTAAAGGGTTTCGACACAACTTCATGTGAGTAATCATATTTCAACAGCTTTTTTTTGTGTGTGCGCGCACTTCCAACAGCTTGACAGTGCCCAAGATGGTATAAAAAAAAAGACCCTACAATTGATTGATATGATAAGTTTCAAGTTTCAAAATATGCATGGTAGGTTCTAGATTTTAAAAATTGGGGAACTATTCCAAAAGGGTAGGTTCCATGTGGAACTTGGGAGTGGGTTCCATCTATGTTTAGTTTGACCCCACCTAATGGAAGTGGGTTCCATCCCATCAAAATTTGGGATAATTCTTTTTAAAACCCCAACTTCAGGTCTAATCCTAATTCTAACCCAAACAATTTTTTTTGTCTAAAAAAATTCCCAACTTTCACTCGAGTTCCAAACCCGCTCACACATTCAAAATTCATCATTGGTTTCTTAATATATCAATTCCAAGAGGTTGTTGTTTCATACAAATGTGAGGGTGGGATAAAGACGTAGATTCTAAAATGAATCTCTAATTGGTCATGATGTTAATAATTTTGAAGAAACTAGTGGTGATTTCTAGATATATGGACACATTTGAAATTAGAGTGAAAGTGGGTGGTTTCTTTTAGGAAAAAAGAATCGCAAGGCAAAATTGTGATTAAGCCTAAAGTTGAGAGTTCTTTTAGAGGATTGAGGCCAAAATCTTATGCATAGTCTTCTCAACTCATTAACAACCTCGTCTCCATCTCCTGTGCATCAATTATGTGCTTACATGCTTTAATTATATGTATTGATGAAGCCGGAAACAATGATTTATTCCTCCATTGCCACCAAAACCAACACGTAACTCTGAAAATCGAAGGCCATGAGGAATTGCAAGAAAAACTCACGTTGCCATATCATTTGACGTCTCTTTCCCTCAATCATTTCAATAGCACCACCGAGCCACTTAATAATCAGCCACCACAGCGTGGATGCGCTTCGATGCCCTTGCATCTGTCAAAGACCACCTCAAAGCCAAGCTGAGGTTGCCCGGCTAACAGGCCATCTTAGATATCAAGATGTCAGAACCTCTCAAGTCTTGGGAGGCTTAACTGTGAGTAGAATACATTAGCTAGTGGGAGGCCCCAAGGCCCAGCCCGGGTTGGTTCAAGGTAAAAATTGGTGACTCTAGGAAAGAAATTTCATTCTTGAATTCGGCCTCTGCGTTTTAGCCTACCTAGGCTCTTTGCGAATCAATTATTTTCATTTCAAAAATTAATTTTTAACATGGAAGGGAATGGGTAAAGATCTTTTGCCTCGGTAGTGAGCTCGGTGCATCATTGATTCGATCACGTCAAAGCCTGGAGAGAGGCACGGAGGGACGGAGGCTTCAGTGGTAGAAATCACGCAAGCGTAGAAAAAGAAAGGGAAGCCAAGACTGCCACTATCGCACTTCAATGGTAATTATTTGGATTTCTGTATAAAAAAGAGAAAACAATAACGGTGATGGAAAGAGGATAAAAATCAATAATAGAAAAGGAAAGGAATGTGAAAGTCGAACAACTGAAAATGCCCAAAATGCTGATAACGAAGTGTTTTGGTCGGGCATTCTTCCATGAGGGTGACTTGGAGTAGTATAGAGACCCTAACTTTTAGAGGATTCCAATCCTTGGCTGACACATCGCTCAATTCATATTTGGATAACCGCTTTGAACAAGTGAAAAAAGAGTGGAGCTAACAGCTAAAACGAAGACATGCATGATCATTGAAATGATGATGATGATATGGGACAATGTTCAAATAGTCTTTACACTCTTAGTCAATGTTTAATTTTGTCATTAAATTTTATTTTGGTTCAATATGGTCATTATATTCTTGCAATCAACAAATTTTGTTGTTCTAGATTACTAGTTCTTGTTAGAACATTTTATCACAAGATGAAAGTTTCTTAGCTGACAATGAGCTTATGTGGTGCCTGATAAGTCAAGAATATCATGCCAGCCTTCCTTAAATAGATTGTTTCCAAGGACAGCACGACAAATCACACCACAACCACTTTAGTTTAGCATCCAATCCTTTGAGTGAGGCATATAGGTCACTTTAGAACAACTGGTTTTGGCCTACCATGAACATCATTATGAGATTGACATTAGCTCCCGACCAATGTGTGTACAAGAGACTAAGGGTGCGCATGGTAACACTTTTGTGCCCGGAAAAAATTCTACTTAAAAATTATTCTTTTTTATTCTGTTCTTAGGAATACTTTCTGAGCATTTAAAGGCATTTTTTGATAATTGTCCAAAACTTTTACTCCTGGGATAGAAATGCATATGGTAAAGCTACCTACTTCAATTTTTTTGTTTCTTTTAATATTTTAATACTTTTATTACATTATTCTTATTTTTTTGTTTTCTTCTTTTTCTTTTTTATTTTTCCTTTTCTCTCCTTCCTCCCTCGTAGCCAGTCACTACCGTTGGCGGTGGCTAGTGGTTGGCTAGGCAAGGTCTCGCAAGCTTATCGGAGTCTCACTTGGCTACTAGCAAGCTCGATCTCATAGATCTGGGTGAGGCCGAGCATTGCCTTGGCCTCATGAGGTCGAGCCTCGCGCCCGCTGGCGAGGTCGACCTCACCAGTGATGGTGGTCAGTAGCAGGTAGCAATGGGGTGGCAGTAGGCTAAGAGGAGGAAGAAGAAAAGGAAAGAGAAAGAGAAGAGAAGAAAAAGAAAGAGAAAAAAAACTGCTTCTCGGAATTGTTTCCCAGAACAAGAAGCAACTTTTTTATTTTATTTTTTATTCTGTTCAAAATCTATTTCCAAGAATAAATTTATTCTCGATAACAAAAATTTTACCAAATGGATTTTTGTTTCAAATCTACTTCCAAAAACAAAAGAACATAAGTTATTACTGTTTGGCAAGTTGTCAAACAGACCATAACCCTACCTTCAAAGATGTCTAGGAAGATAGTCATTCCATCCCTAAATTCTTAGCACAAAAACTCTAATGCCATTCTCATGGATGAATTATTGATCCTTTTGTATCGCTCACTTTTCACCCTAATATTATAGAAGCCCCACTTTGGCTCACATGGGTATGGGAAGAAATTGGACTATGATAGTCTTACCCACCCGATTTCCGTAACACCCTCGTTGGGGGCTATCATGTCCCTTCTTTGTATTGTTCAACCATCACTGCCATTCTCTTGGGACTTACATAAATTGTAAACTCTCACCCAATATAATAAGGCTACTCTACTGCATCGGTTGATGCAACTTGAGTTGAATATATTATTTATGAAAATGTAATTACTTATGTTAAATATGCTATTTTTTAGTTCTCACTATATTTAATTTTGTTTCGAGTTTATTAAAAAAGATCAGAAAAAGGAATAAGTTATGCTTAATATTTCAAACAGATCGATTTAAATGGATCAATCTCTAAATACCATTAATTTACACTTAAAATTATACCTAACTAAAAATAAGTCACGCTTTCACCGTGATATATTCCATGCTCTTGTTTTCTTCCATCCTATGATATTTGGTAACCACATATCAAGCCATTGAACTTTACATATATGGGCAGCGTCGCTTTTGTCTAATTTTTATGTGCTCAAATCATCGCCACCCAGAATTTCCATATATAGTGCCCCAATGGTGGAAATTCCGCCGCACTCCACAGTGTAATAACTCAAAATGATATTAGCAAAAATCTCGAAAATTTTCCATTATGGTCAAATCTCACGTGCAATATATTGGCACGGGATATCTGCATTGCGGTCTCTAGACTAGGGATGCTCCACCTCTGTGGCATGTTAAAATTCACAGTAGAACACCTTGTCTATTGGACAAGACAAAAAAAAAGAAGTTGGGAGGAGCAAAATCATGAAGACAATGAGGATGATTTTGCCGTTGTCTCTGATCCTAGTGACGTTCCATCTGCCTGCTCGTAGTCGGGCGTGAAGAGGTCTTTTGCGTCTCTCACAAGAGTATCCAGGCTTGGCCACCGTTCATGTTGAACTTCTTTAATCTTCCAAAGATCATGACGACGATGAGGATGATTTTGCCCTGATCACTCCATTTCCCAGAGAATCCATACCACTTGTCCTCGCAGCCTTCAACGGGCCTTAATTGTCGTTCACAACTATAACCCATCGTGAACCCTACATTCCCGTATGCACTGCAATTTCAAAAAATGTGATTTCATTACATAGGTTTCTTCATGTTATGTGTATGTGTCCATCAGTTTTATGACTCAAATGTATTTACCAATGAATTTGCATGTATTTTGTACATGCGATTGACACTACACAAATATGTTGGTATGATTTTAAGAGCTCACATCTTTGCCCCCCCCGCCTATTGACCGAACAAAAAGATAGAAGTTTTATTTTTGGTTTCATTCACCGCCTTAGGCTACCCAGGTGATGTTATTCCCGCGACATAGTTTATTCGATAATGGAGATCTTGAAACTGTTGACAATATCTGGTCGTCACCAGTGAAAATCACGCGAATTTTGATCTGGTCATCCTAGCAAAGGCGCTAACGGACAACCAAATGTCAACATTGTTTCTTTATTCTCGTGGAAGCAAATTTTCCAAACGTTTGACTCAAGCAGACGGTCGAGCACGTGTGAGGAAACGTGCATTCACGTGCCTGGGGTGGCTTCCAATGGAAGAGTGCGATTGACCACTTTCATAGAGCTTGTGTGAGAAATTTGCGGAGGTGGTAACGAGGGATGGTGCTCTGTAAGCACCTAGAATACCAAATAGTAAAAAGCAACGACTCACCATTCTATCCTACTCAAAAGAAAATTAATTAATTAATTTCGGTGTCTAGTTCCCTTTTTATTTTATTCATTGAATTATCTATTTTCATTTTAGTCTTGCAACTTATGGAATATTACATTGATGGAATTTAAAAATCATTTCATAGGTCATATTATTATTTTTAGAATTAAAAGACAGGACGAAAGCATAGATGCTTACCTGATCACTTCGACCACGATGTTCAATGCGTTGAAATTGAGGGGATCTTCTTTCATCTTTTTCCTCTCCGTGATGCATACCATGACGATAAAGATGGCCAGGTAGGAGAGCTGTGAGAATTTGAAATTCGCCAATAATTGCTCGTAACTCTTTTTTGGCTCTCTTCTTTTGCTGTTTTCCCGGAGCGTCTCACCACTTTTCACCGGTAGAAACGACGTATACGGTGGAAGGTACCTGAAAATCATACACAAAAGTATACTTAGTGGATGGACATCACTTAATCATCGATTCTTGAAAATCATAGGTTGGGAAAATCCATCAATTTATTCAAAGCGCATCAGATGGTTGACCATGGTGATTTTACATGTTTTCATAAGTTGTCTAGAAAGTACCTTTACGATGAAAATAGAGAGCACGGTTTTGAGAAAGCTCGTGACTTGGAGCTTTTTGTTGTCTTAAATATTCAACCTTAAGTGAGTTTTCAATGTGTAATATATAAGTATTTTGCACTTTCTTATCACGTCCCATTTAGCCAACCTTCAACATCACCATATTGAATTCGAATATGAATAGTGACTAGGTGACAAAGATGACTGGACCTATTACGGAATGAGCATTGAATCCTCATACAACACTCCAAATACACAAAAGATACCTCAATAATGCCGCAAAATAATGATCTTAATAATTCATCCTTCAATAATGCACTTATTTTAGCAAAGTTCCTTAAGAGAATATGCCGTTAATCTTAGAACAAATCAAATCTATGTTGAGATCGTGATGCAGTCATTTTCAAAAACATCCAAACCATTTACCTATATTTCACAACAATGTGCCGAGAGCTAAATTGGAAAATGTTTCACATCTCTAGACGCCCATCTTTTATATTATAATAAGATTAATTTACAAAAATAATACATACACCTTTTTTAAGAAAAGGTGGTAAGTTTGTTTTAGTGTTGTGGGGGTCGCTACTATAGACAGGAATATATGTTCATTCCTTTATTATTCTTTTCCAAAACGCCAGCTAAATTTCCTATTCGTGAATGGGGGGGTGTTGGAGAGAGGGAGAGAGACTAACATCATGATGACGAATACCACCAAGATGGCGGTAGTGACTTTGGACAGATCGACGATCGTCTCACCCGTATGTCTGGTGTTCACGCACTGAAAGAGCACGCCTACGATTTTCTCGTATGAGCTTAGTCCATTTAACAAATCCGAATCCCACTGCATCGAGCAAAACATCATAAACTGAACACCGATGAACCCCAACACCGTGACCACCAATAGCGACGAGTAGAGGCTCGGAAGCAAGTGCTTGTAACCAGCTTCACTTGTCCTACTCAACAAGTACCTGATTTCTGCTTTCTTGCTGGATCTCCCCATGAGCCAAAGCGTGAACCGTAAGGCCGACGGGAACAGCGTGTTTCCGAGAAGGACCTGATGTAGAAATTCTCTATATAAACAACTAATTAATCGATAACAACCAGATCCATATATGAATGTAAAACACCAAAATCAATACACACAGCGGAATTAAACACATACCTGTTTGAGCCATGGCTTCACTTGACTGAAAACGGATCAACCTGATATGATCAGTGATCTGTCGGTATGCCAGTTCTTCCTCTCTATGACCTATTTCGGTTTAGCAGCTTTAATGGGATCAAGCGACTGATAGGTATAACCTACCCTTTTATAGGCTAGAGAGGGGACCTAGCAAACCCTAATCAACAGCGTGTTAACTGGGCCCTTCCCATTACGGGCTTCAGTTAAACACAATTGCCTACACTTTGCTGCTCAACTAGGCCCGTAATTAATAGATGCCAAAACCCAACTCAATAAGATCACTTTAGGGTTTAAAATATATTGGAATATCCATTAACCCGATTATATAAAATAGAAAATTAATTAATTAATGTAAGCCCATTATAGGAAATTTCCAACATTCTCCCACTTGGGCTACATTAATTAATTTGTTTTATTTTGAAAATGATTTTTATTTTGAAAACGACACTCTCGGGTTAATAACTGAAAATTTGTTTTATGTGGCCACAATTTTGAAAAATAATATTCCAATAACGGCATCTCAAAACCAATCCAATCATATATAACCTCATTATAGGACTATGGCGATCAACGTGTTAAGAAAATATCATAACGCATGACCTTCCATAATCACATATAATAAGCATTATATTTTCATGGATCATGGGCCTAGTAGTATAGTAAGAAATAGTGCCAACATGTGATCAAAATATACACTATTTCTTATCGGTCCTCAATGCAATTTCTAAACGACATGAAACTGCATTAGCGCAATTTCTAAACAACATGAAATTGCCTCAGTGCGATTTCTAAACAACATGAAATTGCACAACTATGTCACAATCCAACATGAGATCTCATAATTAGTGACACCCAGTCGTCTTTAAACTAAAATTTGTTTAAAGATACTGTTTCATATTTCCATTTCTCAGTCGATAGGAGAAAGGATAATAATAAAATCAATAATGATGATCATCAAAAGTAAATGCTTTAATAGACATTATAAAAGCATTATCAGTTTGTATATAACTATAATATCCAGAAATACAAACTATATAGCTCCCACTAACAAAAGAGATCAAAAGACTCTAAAACACCCATATTTTTTACATGTTATTTAAACAAAATGGGTCGTAAGCCTTTTGTTAGGGGATCGGCCAACATGGACTTAGTTCTAATATTCTCTATCACAATGTCTCCATTTTTGACTAAGTCCTTAACAGTATAATATTTGATCTACATGTGTTTGGACGCATTGCTGATCTTGTCATTCTTGGAATAAAACACAGTTGCAGTGTTGTCACAATAGATCACCATAGGTCTAGCAATAGAGTCCACAACTCGCAATTTAGAGATCAAATTTCTGAGCCAAACAGCTTGAGTTGACGCACCGTAACACGCCACGAACTCAGCATACATCGTAGAGTTCGTAACTAAGGTTTGCTTTGTGCTCTTCCAAGAAATAGCACCTTCAGCCATCATAAAAATATATCCAGAAGTTAATTTTCTGTCATCCGAACAACCAGCAAAATCAGCATCTGCATATCCAATTACCTTTAGATCCTCTACTCTTCTATACACAAGCATGAAGTCTTTTGTTCGTTGCAGATATCTCATCACTTTCTTAGCTGCAACTCAATGTTCATGACCTGGATTTGACAGATATCTCCCAAGAGCATTCACAGCAAAAGCAATATCAGGTCTGGTGCATACTTGTGCATACATAAGACTGCCAACTGCACTAGCATATGGAACATTCTTCATTGCTTCTTTTTCAACATCATTCTTGGGACATTGTTCTATGCTCAATTTATCTCCTTTCACAACAGGAGCCTCACCAACCTTGCAAGTTTGCATGTTAAATCTTTTCAGGACACGATCTATATAACTTTTCTGAGATAATCTCAGAACCTTCTTAGATTTGTCACGATGAATTTCAATGCCTAAAACAAAAGAGGCTTCCCCAAGATCTTTCATATCAAATTTTGCAGACAGAAAACTTTTTGTATCATTCAATAGATCAACATCTCTACTGGCAAGCAAAATGTCATATACATAAAGTACTAAGAAAATATATTTACTCACACTTACTTTCATGTAGATGCATTGATCAAACTTGTTTTCTTCAAAGCCAAATGATCTCATAACTTTGTCAAATTTCAAGTACCACTGACGTGATGCTTGTTTGAGACCATAAATAGACCTTCGAAGCTTGCATACCATATGCTCCTTTCCAGCTTCTTTAAACCCTTCAGGTTGTTGCATATATACTTCTTCATCCAGGTCTCCATTTAGAAAAGCTGTCTTGACATCCATTTGGTGAAGCTCTAAGTCGAAATGAGCCACCAATGCCATTATTATCCGAAATGAATCTTTAGTGGACACTGGAGAAAAAGTTTCAGTATAATCAATGCCCTCTCTCTATGTAAACCCCTTTGCAACTAACCTCGCCTTGAATCTCTCTATGTTGCCTTTATTATCTTTCTTGGTTTTGAATACCCATTTGCAGCCAATCGGTTTATGCCCATCAGGTAAATCGACAAGTTCCCATACTTGATTATTTGACATGGAAATCATCTCGTCCTTCATTGCTCTTAACCATTCATCTGCCCGATCACTATCGAGAGCTTCTTTGAAGGTCGCTGGATCAACTATATGTCCAATGTCAAAATCAACTTCTCCAAGATAGACATGATAATCATCTTGAAGTGCCGGTCTTCTTTGTCGTTGTGATCTCCGCACAGGCATTTCTGGAGCTGGATCATTCGTCTGGGGAATTTCATTCGCAGCCATATCTCCAAATATCGCTTCTTGCTGCGTTTCCACTCTACAAGGCTCTCGTATGGAATCATCATTCAAGATGGGCAATGGAATGGAAACCGTTTTGTTTGGTTCTTCCCTTTCAAAAGATTGAGAAGAATTCTCTTCAGCAACATCTAACTCCAGGAATTTAGCAGTTTGAGACTCAACGATTCTAGTGCCCCGAGTAGGACAATAGAACCTATACCCTTTGGAATGGTGAGGATATCCAATAAAATAACATCTAGTAGTCCTGGGTTCGGTCTTCTTTTGAGAAGGATCATAAATTTTCACCTCTACAGGACAACCCCAAACTCGAAAGTGATTCAAGCTTGGTTTCCTCCCCGTCCATAATTCAAAAGGTGTTTTCGGCACTGATTTACTAGGCACGCGATTCAATATATAAGCCGTTGTTTTAATCGCATCACCCCATAAGTATTCAGGCAAATTAGAACTGCCCATCATACTTCATTTCATCTCCATGAGTGTGCGATTGCGCCATTCAGCTACACCATTCTGTTCGGGACTTCCAGGCATTGTATACTGAGCAACAATACCACAGTCTTGAAAGTATTTAGCAAACGGTCCCATTTGTTGTCCAGTCTCAGTATATCGCCCATAATACTCACCACCACGATCGAGATCGACAATTTTGATGATTTTTCCCAATTGTTTCTCAACTTGATGCGAAACACTTTGAACATGTCAAGAGCATCAGCCTTCTCCTTAATCAGATAAACATAACAATAACGGGAGAAATCATCAATAAAGATGATGAAGTATTTATTTCCACACAAGGTGGATGAGTATGGCCCGCTAATATCTATATGAATTATCTTCAATAGGTTGAGACTGCGAGTAGCACCTTTCTTCTTAATTTTAGTCAATTTTCCCCTCACACAATCAATACAAGTCTCAGTATCATCCGAGTCAAGAGGAGGAAGAATATCAGCCTTGATGAGTCGCTTTACCCTTTCTTTGGAGATATGCCCTAATCGCTTATGCCACAGCAATGAAGATTTCTCTTTAATCAAGGATCTCTTGGCAAAATTGTTCTCGACATTAAAGGAACAATATGGTCTATCGGGAGATAAGGATAATTGATATAATCCATCATGCAGAACACAATTCCCAATAATTCTGGAATCATAACTCAAATCCACTCTTTTATTTGCAAAATAAAGACAATATCCAGCTTTGTCAAGCAAAGAAAGAGATATCAAGTTTCTCCTAAAACTAGGAACATAAAAGAATTGTTCAAAATGAGCTGAAATCCAGAATCTAAATTCAAAACAACTGTGCCTATGTGCTCCACATCAACTCCGACATCGTTTCCAACTTTAAGCTTTAACTCCCTCAGACTTGGATTCCTTAGATTTGTTAGACCTGTAAGGTAGTGGTCACATGAACAAGTAGCACCAGAATCAAGCCACCAAGAATCTAGAGGAACATCAACTAGATTTGATTCAAAACAAACCAACAACTCACCTTGGTGACTTTCTTTTCTTCCTTTTAGCCAAGCCTTGAACTTATAGCAATTGGCTCTCCTGTGACCTTGCTTCTTGCAGTGAAAACACTTGAAATCCTTATCTCCATTTCTCCCATTGTTCCCATTTTTCTTAAAATCTTGGCTTTTCTTTGGACCATGAGTATTTGACCCTTTAGGCTTCCATTTTCCCCTAGAGGAACTCGACTTGGCATTAGCAATTAAGTGGGCCGACTCATTCTTCTCCTTCTTTAACTTCTCCTCCTCAGTCACACACTTTGAAAATAGGGCATTAACACTCCAAGTCTCATTTTGAGCGTTATAAGCAGTCTTAATCTGGCTGAATTCAGCTGGCAGAACATTTAAGACTTGATGCACAATATAATCTTCAGAAAGAACAATTTTATGGGTCTTGAGTTTGGACTGAATGTGGACCAGCTTCAGTATAAATTCTCTAACACCCACAGCAGCATCATATCTCATATTTGTTAACTCATTCAGCAAGTTTCCAGCTTCAGCCTTATCCAAGACTCTATATCGTTCTCTCACTACTGCAAGGAATTGTCTTGCATTCGTATTTTCCGGTAAACCACTAATGAGATGCTCAGCAATGGACCTCTTCATAGCAATAAGGCTCAGTCGATTGGATTTTTCCCATCTAGCATAATGGGCCTTTTGATCTACACTACTTTGATCATTGGGCTTAGGAGGTTCATTCTCACGTAGTGCCAAGTCCATATCCACAATTCCCAAAGCAAACTCTATATCTTACTTCCACCTCTTGAAGTTTGAACCAGTTAACATCTCAACCGTGGCATTATTGTTGTTCACAGCAAAAGTAACTGTTTGTCATACATAATGTAATATGATTAATTATGGGCAATAAACAATTCCACAAAATAATTAATATATTATAAACTCCCCTTTGGGTATAGCATATAATATACAATTATTTTCCACAGCATGAAGATTGTAAAACAACAACAATGAGAATTACATATAATTGTCAAGAATCCATCCCCTTTGGGCAGACAGATCCTTTAAATTATACATCTCCATAATATTAATATATAGAGACGATAAGGAGAATTACATATAATTATCAAGGGCTTATTCACTTTGTGCAAACAAGACCTTTTAAATTATACATCTCCATTATCTCGACATAGAGGAGAATTACACATAACTCTAAAATTTATCCCCTTTAGGAAGATAAAAATTTGGAGTTATACATCCCCATCAATTATCTCTATTATATTAATATAGAGGGGAATTACATATAATTTTCAAAAAATTTATCCCCTTTGGGCGGATAAATATTTTTCCAATCATACATCCCCATCCTTTTAAAGTGGGAATTTATCTTCATGCAATTTTTCAAATTAATATACACAATAACCCCCTTTGGGTGGGTAATTGAATATACTAATTTACATTAATAGGAACTCCAAATTTTTTTATAATGTTCCATTAATTAATGCCCAAAATTTATCAATATGAAGCACTTAACAACATGTGCTTCCCAAAATCATATTACATTAAACAACAAATTTTTTTTTAATCTTTTATTATTATTAATGGCCGAAATCAGCCAAACAGGGTCAGGCCAGAAAATTCTGGCCCGCCGACCCGCCTGGGCTTCATCCCAAAGCCTAGAATCCATGGGCGCAGATTCTGGGTCTGTGCCCAGAATCCCCTCAGGGCCCAAATTCTGGGCCTGCGCCCAGAATCCAACTTGGCCTGGCTCGCCTGGGCTTCTTCCAAAAGGCCGGATTTTGGGCTTCTGCCCAAAATCCAGAAGCTGGGTTTGCTCCCAGCTTCTTTCAGAAGCCCGAATTACAGAAGCCCTGAAAATGGGCTTCACGCCAATAAATCCAGCAACCCAAAAACAGGCCCACTGGCTGGGCTTATGCCCAGAAGATAGCCCGGCCCGGCTGGAGTTCTTCTTCAACCTCCAACCGGGTCACGAACTCTGCAAACCGGGTCTCACGACCCGGTTTCGACCCGAATCTCATGAAAACACATGTTAGGGTTGATTTTGATGAAATTTTTCCATGGGTTTTGATTCTGTTTGATTCTAACACCATCATAAAAGGATTAGAGTGAATTAAATGAAGATTAATCGAACAAATCAACAATATTGAAGCTTCAAAATTTTCGGATCCTATAACCATGGCCGAAAATCAATTTTCTCAAATTTAAGGCCAAAATATTCACTTTAATGCAACTAAAAAAATTCTAAAGCATATATATAACAATACCCATGCATTGATTTATAACATAAATCATTCAATTGCAAGTAATTTAAAAATTTCGGAACTTTTCAATGGTGCAAACCCTAGAATTTCAAATTCGAAATTCTCTCTCAATTCTCAACGAAAATCTATTAATTATATATGGTTGGAAAGATCTCGACATGCAGAATAAAAAACCTAAGGTTTCAAAATCAATCGATGAAAAATTCCGCATGAGAAAATAACGACAACATTAGGTTAAAGGGAGAAAATTTCGAATTTGTTCATAAAAATTTTTTGGGTTCTACAATCATATATGACAGGCTCTGATACCACATGTAGAAATTCTCTATATAAACAACTAATTAATCGATAACAACCAGATCCATATATGAATGTAAAACACCAAAATCAATACACACAGCGGAATTAAACACATACCTGTTTGAGCCATGGTTTCACTTGACTGAAAACGGATCAACCTGATATGATTAGTGATCTGTCGGTATGCCAGTTCTTCCTCTCTATGACCTATTTCGGTTTAGCAGTTTTAATGGGATCAAGCGACTGATAGGTATAACCTACCCTTTTATAGGCTAGAGAGGGGACCTAGCAAACCCTAATCAACAGCGTGTTAATCTGGGCCCTTCCCATTACGGGCTTGATTAAACACAATTGCCTACACTTTGCTGCTCAACTAGGCCCGTAATTAATAGATGCCAAAACCCAACTCAATAAGATCACTTTAGGGTTTAAAATATATTGGAATATCCATTAACCCGATTATATAAAATAGAAAATTAATTAATTAATGTAAGCCCATTATAGGAAATTTCCAACACCTGAGGGATGAGAATTAGGAGGAGGCCCGAGTTTTTGCTGAAGATAATCATGTTTTCGTTCGTCGGGACAAACCCACAACTAGCAAAGGTCGACACAACGGTGAAGATGGAAAAGGTCACCATTTTGAGGCCCTTCTTCTTTAGCACGTCTCTCACGCTAGAAACATGGATCACATAGAGTGCAACCATGGCAACACCGAGAACATGGACTCCTATAAGGTAACCTAACACTACAAAACTCAAAAACCTAACCGAACGACATTTCAAATTGCCAGGATCTATGGAATCATCTTGCGGTTGGCACAATTGAGGCTCTACTTGTGAGTTCAGGGAATCAAAATTCGCTACTAGGCCTAACTCTATGTGGTCAGCAATGTCGTTTGTTGGGTTCGAAGGGGAATTGGTATTGTAAGGACCTGGGGCTTGCTGAGTAATATTGTCCGCTTTGGGCCGAGACCCGCACGGCTTTAAAACGCGTTACTCAGGGGAGAGGGATCCCAGTCTTATAAACCATCCCAGGACTCCCCCCCTAGGCGATGTGGGACTCCCCCCTAGGCAAGAGACATGTGACCCCCCTTCCTTGCGCACGTCCGAGGACCGAGGCGCGGACGCACCGCCATCCCTCCTCCTCGCGCACCGTCGCCCGGGCCGTCACATTCTCCCCCCCTTCGGGCACAGTGTCCTCGTTGTGGTCCCATACGTGGTCGGGAGTCGGCTCTGATACCACCTGTAACATCCTGGGTTCGCCACTGTACACATATTGTCCGCTTTGGGCCGAGGCCCGCACGGTTTTAAAACGCGTATGTACAAGTAGAGAACCCATATGCTTATAAGCTAGTTCAGGACTCCCTCCCTAGGCAATGTGGGACAAGAGACATATCCCTCCTCCCTTGCGCACGCCCGGGCGACGGTGCGCGAGGAGGAGGGATGGCGGTGCGTCCGCGCCTCGGTCCTCGGACGTGCGCAAGGAAGGGGGGTCACATGTCTCTTGCCTAGGGGGGAGTCCCACATCGCCTAGGGGGGGAGTCCTGGGATGGTTTATAAGGCTGGGATCCCTCTCCCCTGAGTAACGCGTTTTAAAGCCGTGCGGGTCTCGGCCCAAAGCGGACAATATTACTCAGCGAGCCCCATGTCCTTACAGGTATTGACAGAGGCGACTTTTTTTTCAGTTTCGATGAGCCACCGGAGCTTCAATTTCCTCAAGTAAAGCCCGACTAGGGAAGTGAAGACCTCCCCTCCGACGAACATCAGGACGATCATCACGACAAGCTGGGAGTTGGAGAAGACCTCCATCTCCACCGTGGACATGCTCGAGACGGTTGCCGCGGAGACACAGGTGAATAACAGATCCAAATCCCTAGGCCTAAAGGAATTGGTCCGTGGCCTTAAGTCCTTAAGGACCCAGAAGCCAAGGAACGAGAGGAAGACGAAGTAGCCCACTTGGATGCAAAAGGAGTTGACTCGGAGGAGCAGGAAGTGGTAAATCCGAGAAAAGAGGAAGCAAAAGGACCTGCAGAGGCAAGCTATTTTGAGCCATGAAGCACTACAAAGACACCCAACTTCTTTGCCTAAAAAAGGGCAGCTCATCGCTTATAGTTATTGTGGAACAGGAACGAAATGTTCTTCTCGTTGCGAGAATTTGAGGGGGTGTTGGAGGTGTATATAAAGGAGACAGTCAACCTGCTGTATAGACAAAAACTATGGATAGTCAATAAACCAAAATTTTACAAAAACCTCGAGTTTACATATGCGGCATTACCCAAAACTATTTAAACTTGTTTCAAGAAAAATATGATTTGTTGGAAAACATTTATAAAAAAACTAATTTAAAGGAATTTTTCTATGTATGGTTGTATTTTGTGAATAATATGAAAGTAATTTTTTTATTATCTATTACAGAAAAATTATCTAACGCACAATGAAGAAAACATCACATGTACAACCCCAGTTAGTTTGCATGCATGAGTTTCCGAAACGAGCTTTGTCGGGTAGCTCAGGAGACCCAAGCCTCGTGCTGGGTGGTCGAGCTCAACCATGGATGAACCAATGCCGATGATTTCAACCATCGATGGAGCCAGAGATCGAGATCTAGAGAAGGACAAGATGGAGAAAGCAAAGGAAGCTGGCCATGCTCTTGAACGCGGTGGTGATTGGCCTAGTCATGGCGCTAACGACTCCACTAGTGGCGTTGGCCGAGGTGTGGAGGTCAACAACCATGGATGGAGGAGGAAGACAGAGCAGACGTGAAGAGAGGAGATTTTTACTTAAATTCTACATCAATTGCGGACATAGAGATGTGAACATGTGTCAAGATGTCATTGAATATGAGTGAAAAAAATATATGCCACGTAGAACATTGACGTGACGGTATCATACCACTGAATATTTTCACTTAGCCACCCTTTGCTAGATTTCGGTTATTTTTTGGGTTTGTGGTCGGCCCACTCTATAACAACGTCCCATGCAAATTTCCTGCCTCAACCCTCGCTTGTTTTTATTATAAAGCAAAATAATTTATTCAATAATTAATATCATAAAAACCTAAATTAGTACATCCGTGACAAATTTATTCGAAACTAGTTTTTTAATCATAAAAAACCCTAAACCAATATACTTTTGATAAATTTATTCTAAACTAGTACATTTGTGACAATTTTATCCTATGTTAGTTTTTATTAGATTTTACTGTTAAATTATTAAGTCGAATGATACGAGACAGTTGACTGGTATACTAATTTAGAATTTTACTCTCCGTTTATCATGATTATACTAGTTTTGTGATTTTTTATTATATTAATCCAATTTAACAAATGGTATATTTGTTATAAATGTACCACCAGTTTGGGGTTTTTAGCTATCAAAAAATGAATTTAGAATAAATTTGTCACATGTATAATAGTTTAGGGTTTTTTGTGGTTATTTGGAGTAAATTTATCATAGCTATACCAATTTGGATTTTTTCATCATCATAAAGTTAGTTTGGTGTAAATTTATTACAGATGTATCAATTTGAGGTTTTTCATAGTATTAACCATTTTATTGAACAATGATTATTTACATACCCTTTTGATCTAACAATAAATATTTTTCAAATAGAAAGGATGGATCGTTAAATATCCTAAATTTTTTTAAATCCTCGAATATTCATTTGTGGCTTTACCCAAACCTTTTTAGGTTTTATTTGTTTTATAGAAAGCGATTTCATCAATAGGTTGGCATTGACTATGAGACATTTAGCTTAGTGGCTAACCAGTCCTCATTCGTATCATTCTTGTACTTGATTACTCCCGAAGATGGTCTATCAAATAGCTTGATGTCTCTAATGCCTTTCTCTATGGATAATTATCCGAAGAGGTGTCTAAGGTTCTACCTTAGGGCTTTGTTGACCCCCAACAACCTCATTATGTCTCCGCAGCTCTCCTTATGGTCTAAAGCAAGTTCCGCGCACTTGGTATGAGCAGCATATGTGACATCCAGAATTTTCTCTACTCTATAATAAGATTTAGGATATCATGTTAAGTATTATTTAGTTTAATGTTTTGAGGTGGCACATAGTGAATCTTAGTTTGGTCGATTACTTTATAATGTGGAAGGATGATCTTCCATGACCATTATCGCCCAGAGTCCAATACATTAGGTTTAAATAAATAAATATTGATGTGTATGTTGATTGTGGAGAGTGAAAGTCATTAACCTCCTACCTTAGCACTTGTTGATGAGGACCAGGATGCTCCAAAATACATATTGGATGGTTTTTAAGTTTTAAATTTACTAAATTGAGATTTTCCTAACATCTATTATTTTTCACCAATATTTTTAGTGAGTTTAATATATTTTTCTAATTTATCATATTTGGAATGAACACTAATTTCCTTGTTCACATACTAATTTACTACATATTTTGACAATTTAACCAAATATCTACTTTGGAAACCATGCAAGTGAGCCATAAGTCTCTTTTTAATTTGTACCATCTCTCTTGATTTCTCTACCGAGTATTTTAAGTCACATGTCTTTAGTTTGTGACATTGAACTTAGTTTAGTAATGACTTCATGAATTACATAATATATTTCAACCTTAGCCAATTAATGTCTTTATGATTCACTCATTTACTTGGCCAAGAAGTCTTCTCTCAATATATCTCTCATTTGGCTACTCATATTAGGCCACTTGTATTCTTTGGATTGGAGCACCATTCCCATCATTGCACTTAACACTTTTTAACCCAAAGTCATAATTATTTCAATTATGGTTATTTGATCAAAGCTAACCAAAGGTGGCCATGTGTGATATTTTAATCACATCTTCTCTTATTCGTACCCTAGTCTTTGAACTCAAGTTTGATCTTCTAAATTCATCCCCATTGCCCATATCATTGAATGGAGTCATATGATTATGATACTTGTAACTTTTTACTTGAACACCTCTTTAGTCCATTAATGCTCTTGATAAAAATCGAATCATCATTTATGCATCAATTTGGGCTCTCTCTCTCTCTCTCTCTCTCTCTCTCTCTCTCTCTCTCTCTCTCTCTCTCTCCGCCAAGTGTTTTTCCACCCCAATGTCATTTTAGGTCATGCAATACACAAGTCAAGGTCTTCTCTATCTCTCATTATTGATTGAAATGATTACAACTCAAATAATACATCCTCATTCATGCATTGTGCTTGGCCAATGACATTCTCTCTCTCTCCCTCTGTCTTTCCTATCAAATATCTTCATCTTTCCATCCAAAATCTTGCCATTTATCACTTAAGTAATAGCTCACATGCTCTAAAATGGGGACATTGAACTTAGCCCATCAAATTGCATCATGCATGACATCATGAATGAGATAATGTTCTAACCCTAGTTACTTTACATCACACTTATTACCTTAGTTAATTAACATGAGTTGGAGCTATTCTTTAAAATAAGTAAAGGAGGAAGAAAGATTCACTTTTCCCATCTCCTTCATGGAATGCAACTTCACCTTCTTATCTTCAAGTGCAATTTCTCTTTTACTTTTGAAAACAACAAGCAAAGCTCCCCATTAAATTTCAATCAAGCTCCAAAGTTTATTAAGCCATTAAAAATCTCAAATTGATACACTATTAGTACACAATAATAGATTTGTACAAAATTAATTTTTGTCTCACTACAAATCATTAATTGGTTCCTCTATCTCAAATCTACCTTCTATTAGCATTCCATTTAATACTCTATTATACTTTATATTTGTCAATATATGTGGATTTTTCATGTTAGATCTATCATTCTCCATGTCACACATATGCATTTTAAAGAGATATGGGACGGAATGCTCATGGAGTGCATATTTGGGTCGAAGGTACTAGTTTGGGTTTTTTACTGGTATTAATCACACGGAAAGTAAGGTTTGTTGGAAAATATTTTTCAAAAAAAAAAAAGGTTCAAGGAATTTTCCGATGTTTGGATGCATTTTGCAGACAAAACAAAGAGAGCCCACATCGTGAGAGGGAACAGATTATGTGATACACAATCACACCACCTCACTTCCATAACTTGAAGGAATCACGATTTAAAATTGTAGAGACTTATTTGTTTATTCGTGGTGCACGATTTGTGACTCAATTAATATTATGGGGTTATAGTTCACAATGGATTTCTGCAATTTATGGGGAAAATTTTGAGACTGGAATCATCTTTAAGTTTTTTCTATTGTGTTACCACCTTAAGATTCGTTCTCTTTTTGTGGTTCCTTAATCCTCCTTCCCCAGTTTTGCATCAATACTTATAAAGAGTTGTCCTTACACGGAACAAAAAGAGACGAGTTTTTGCATGTGGCATCTCCATCGTACGGATAGTTTATAGATCAATCATATTTTATAGAGATGCTTCACTCTCGAGCGCCAACATTATACATGCTTGGGTCCTCTTAGTCTGTGGTCCCTCTTCGCACATGATGGTGAACAATTTTTCTCTTTAGGATCAGTTCGTCTAATGAAAAAACATTTTGGAGAAATTGTTTTTGTAGTTTTTTAGTGTTTAGATGATGAAAAATTACTTGACCAACAAAAAGTGTTTTCTATGGACTGAAAATAAGGAGCTTGAATTGGGGAAAATGATTTCCTAAGAAAGACATTTTTCTGTAATTTTTAAGGATAGGAGCTGCCTCTAATGAATTCTTTTCTTATCCAGTACTATAAAACTTTTTTTTTCCAACTTGCTTTCAGCACATAAACACCAGAAAAATGATTTAGGGTGCGTTTGGTTCAGCATTTGCAAGGGACTTTGAGTCCAATGCAAATGCTGAAATCCCAAAGCTACTTGGAGAAATGCAATTATGTTTGGTAAAATTTCTTTGCAAATGGACTTTGAGTTGAACGTGCGTTTGGTAAAAAAAAAATTTCGCAATGGGCTTTGAGGGGGTATTATAGGTATATATATATTTTTAAAAAATTTTGGAAAATTGGACAAACCCGTCGCCGGTCCAACGAAGGGCTACAGCCACCAGCGAGCCAGATTTGGCAGCGGCGACCATCGGCCGAGAACGCCCAAGGTCGAGCGACCTCCGGCAAGGGTCGTGCGGCCCTAGTCGAGGGTCATGCAGCCCTAGCCAAGGGCCACCGGAGGTCACCTGACCTCGGGCGACCCAAGCTCGCCGTGACCCAGGCGACCGTTGCCTGGGTCTCACGGCTGTAGGTGGCCCTCACTTGGGTCTCGCGAGGGTCACGTGATGGCGGCCGGTCGTTTTGGAAGGGAAATATGAAAAACTAGTGAGGGTAGTCTTAGAAGGGAAAAAATAGTTTTAGCATTCCGCCGAATGTTGAAAGCTCAAAGCTAGTAGGGACTAGTTTTGGGCTTTCAGCATTTTGAAGACCACTTGAAAGCTAAAAGCTACTTCAAAAATTGAACCAAACAGTTCAGCATTTTCCCAAGGGGCTTTCAGGCCTGAAAGCCCCTTGGAAATGCCATACCAAACGCACCCTTACTTTCCCTCAAATTGAATTTTATGAAAACATTTTCTAGTGACAAGAAGTTTTTAGTAAAATGAGCACACTCTAATTTAATGCTTAAATATGTGTATCGGGTTTACATATAATTAGCCAAAAAGAGTTTGGGCTAATTTAAATCCTTTGCACCACTTATGACCCAATGATTTGAGGTTGGCGATTTAGGTTGCACACGTGCTCCATGCGGAGTACGGTTTCTGCTGGAGATTATACCAAAGAAACAGAAAAGTGCGCTCATGAGACAAAAAATTGCCAAATATATATGTAGAGTGATAGAAATATATCCCTTATCCTTATGGAGGTAGTCCCTCCAATCAGGGCGTCCTACTTAGTTGCATTCCTTATTTTATCATACTGATGCCTCACGTCTCGTACCTCTTATTTCAAGTTATATATTTTTCTTTCCCAACAAAATTAGAATATCATTGTATTTTCTATCCTACAGTATAGACAAAACAGTTCAATACTTATTCATATCTGATTTAGTGTAGTATATAACTGGGAGATTAAAAAATGACATTATCATCTTGGTTTCAACTCTCCAATTATGTATGCTTCCAAATAATTCAGTATATAACTATTTATTACCTAACTTCGATTTTTAAAAGAAAAGTATATAGTTATTTTCATCAGATTATTTGCAAGTGATTTCTTTTCCGTTGATCTTTTAGGTGTCCACCTTCCTTCAGAGGTTTGCTAGACATATGAATTGCAATTATTACTTGAGTCAAGGTAATCGAGACCTCAATCATAAGAAAAAATTAAATTTGCCAAATATATATGTAGAGTGACATGGATGAGAAATATCCCTTATCCTTATGGAGGTAGTCTCTCCAGTTAGGGTGTTTTACCTAGTTGCATTCCTTATTTTATCGTGCTGGTGCCCTCACGTCTCGTACCCCTTATTTCAAATTGTATATTTTTCTTCCCCAACAAGATGGGAATATCCTTATATTTTATATCCTAAAGTTTAGACAAAACAGTTCAATACTTATTCATATCTGATTTAGTGTAGTATATAACTGGGAGATTAAAAAATGACATTATCATCTTGGTTTCAACTCTCCAATTATGTATGCTTCCAAATAATTCAGTATATAACAATTTATTACCTAACTTCGATTTTTAAAAGAAAAGCATATAGTTATTTTCATCAGATTATTTGCAAGTGATTTCTTTTCCGTTGAACTTTCAGGTGTCCACCTTCCTTCAGAGGTTTGCTGGACATATGAATTGCAATTACTGCTCGAGTCAAGGTAATCGAGAACTCAATCATGCGAAAAAATTAAAGCGGCAATTCGTGATTCTCGTCATGAGTACCTTGAATGCGCCAAGTCAACAAAACCGTGCCAGGTTCCGTATTGAATTAGTCCTGACAGCAACTCGCGAGCACGATTTTGCTATCTCGGACCGGTTCATGACATTATTTTATTCATAGACAATAATGACTTTATTTAACTTTAGCTCTCCGGGACATGTTTGTTGGTTAAAATAAGAAATAACGTTTTTTCCAGAGAAGGGACTGCCTATAACAAACAGTATTCCCACAACCAAAGGGAAGCATTTGACTTCACTTAATTAAATAAATTTTAGAGTTCAATTGTACTTTTGAGAGTTTTACAATTTAGCTATACTTTCTTAATCAGATTTTTCATCTTGTGATGCATTATCCCAATAATAAATTTAGATCATGTGTTGATAATTATCACGAGATTTAACGATTTAACCTATATGTGTATTATCTTAATTCTATTCATATGCTATCATGTTACTTATTTATAAATTATCAACGGTAATGAATAAAAATTATATAGTTTTCCAAATTTAATAAAGTTCCCTAGCGAGAGCCTCTCCAATAGAAAAAAAGAAAAAAGAAAAACTAAAATAGTTACTTTAAAATAAGAATTTCCTTCTTACATTTATGCCATCTAAAAGAACTTTAAAAATTATTTACTTTTTAGTAGTTTTCATATAAAAAGTCAAAAGGCAGGACCACCATTTTGGTGACATGACTAGTAATCTCTCGTCTAACAGAAATATAAATCTTTGAACGCCGACTAAATACATAAGTCATGTGATTGTGTACCCCAATTATTGGCTCTTTCTTTCTGTCTGAACGGTCAAATCAACGCAGGACAATAATCAACTTTTATTCAAAGTGAAATTTTCATATTCATAGGAATATTCCTCAACCTTGTAGTTTAGGTATCAAGTCTCACATCTCATGTACATGTCTATGTGATTGCCATTTTTCCTCCATGAAGTACGTATTTTTACCTTACACTATGGAATCTATTCACATTATCATATTTATTTATTTTTTTGGTCCATGACAAAAGGTCGATTGCAGGTCTTAATCATATACAATGGGGAGATCCAATGTTCAATTCATTCCAACTCCCAAAATCGACCTCAAGAGGTGGTGCAATAATCTGAATAAAGAAGGTCAAGATTATGTGAAGTCAATACTTAGTCAGCCCATATTCCTTATGGATATTGGAGTCCATAATGGTGTCCTGCAAGCAATATCCCACTTATAGTGCCTTGAGACTGCTACCTTCATCTTTGGGAAGAATGAGCTAACTTCAACACTTGAAGAATATAGTGTTATCATAGGAATGCCCCTTGGAATTGAACTTATTAGGCCACCTCTCAGTTTGGAGCCCACATCAATTTTGTCTCAATTTTTAAGAATTAAACATAATGAGGTTAAGAAAATTTTGAAAGTTAATTGCCATGCATGCCCACTCTCCTTTTTGGCCAATCATTTTTCAAATCAATCTTCAATGCACCAAAAAGGTAGATATTCATTTTAGCATTAATGTGCTAGCATGAATTTTATAAATATGATTTTAGCTGAGATATTTCTATTTCTCAACCGTTTTAAACAAAATGGAAGAAAAATCATGAGTGCATCTCCTGAACTTTTACAAATTTAGTTTCTTTCACATGTGATGAGTTTGGCCATTTCATGCGTTGAGGTGAAAAAGTATACCGGAAAGTCATATTCCGGTTGGGTAACTTTTCTAAAGGATCTAGATCCCGAGGGGCTTCCTATGGTATGCTAAATGGTTCCATGTTGGAGTGGCTTGTTTTCATCACAAGAAAGATGATCCAAATACATTGTTGGGAATCACTAGCACAACGTCTTACTACACTTATAAAGTAGCCCACCAATATTGTGTGCTCCAAGATATTCCACCTCCTCTTCAAATGGAACTATTTCGAACTCTCTTCATGCATAAGGATCATGAATACCTAGAAGAGATTGATCATTTTGAAAACGTGTGGAAGGAATGCCATCAAGAAAAGATAGTGGTGTGTAGAAGGTTGAAGAGAGGAGAAAATTTACCATGCCATGGATTTTATATCCACCACCACAAAATCCCTATAGCTCTAATCCCTGTAATACCTGAGGTTATAGTACAGCTCACTTGTAAAGCACAAATTTAGCATCTTAAGGAAACATTGGAAGTGAACAAGGCTCGTATCTTCGAGTTGATTCGACAGAACAAAAAGTTTCGGAAGACAATAATCTCCCAATTGTATATAGAGAAGAGTCGCTATATTTTTTTCTTAATTTCATGTTTATGAGTTTTTTCAGCTTTAGGGTGTTATTTCAATTTCTTAGATTGATGTTTTAGGAATTAAATTTCCTAGGGAGTCATTTTAATTTCTTAGGTTGATGTCTTTGGAATTTGATTTTACTTAATAAAATGCACAATCGATCATTGTCACAGACCAATTTCATTTGTTGTGATGCTTATTGTGTTTTTTTACATTTTAGGTAACATTGATACAACATGGATCGCCCAAGATCACCATCCGTACTTGTTCTAGAGCAACAATAGCCAATAATACTAAACAAATGCATGTCATTGAACAAGCTCATGTCGTTGCCCTTGAAACGGAAATGAAGCAAGTCTTGAATGTCGTTAGCAACTCTCCAAACAAATCGACTCCCTCAAATTGAACACTATCCCGCCAACTCTGTAAGTTGAAGTTGTGTGTTACCTCAACACCTTTTCATTGGTGACCAGAGAGATAAGGGCAAGAATGCGTCCGCAAGTGGCTCATCAAACTTTGGTGATGCTCCCACGATCAAAATCACTGACATGCCTCAAATTGATGTTGATGATGAGGTATAAGTGATGCAATTGACTATACTGAAAACCAAGTAGGAAAAACACTTGGCAAAAATCGAGGAAAAACTTAAGCAGCTATAGTGTTCCAAGAGCCAAAGCCCAACAAACTTGTCTCTTTATGCAAAAGTCAAAGTGCCAAAGAAGTTCAACATGGCTACACTTTGAAAAGTATGATGGTACCTATTGCCCAAAGATTCATCTGCAGACTTATCTAGTCAAGATGACCCAATATATTGACAATGTACCGTTGAAGATTCAATCATTCCAAGTAAGTTTGATAGGGCCGGCATTGTAATGGTACATCATAAAGAAAAGTAATCTTCTAGAGACTTGGGAGGTTTTAACTAATGCTTTCTTCAAGCAATATAAGTATAATATCAATGTTACTCCATCCCATGAAGATTTAATTTGCACAGAAAAGAAGAAGATGGAATTTTTCAAGGCATATGCCACGAGGTGGAGGATTGTGTCTGCTCAAATTAGTCCCAAACCAACAGAGAAAGAGCTGATGGATTTGTTCATGAAGACACTATTGCTTGAATATCGAATATGGATGTTCGACTCGACTACTGAGTCATTCAAATAGCTAATCTTTATTGGCAAGTGAATAGAAATGGCCTTGCATGATGGATGGGCATCTGATCAAACCAACTCATATAGGAGATTCTTAGCCAAGAAAGATAAGGAACCTATAGTAGAGATTGATGCAACTTATGTCCAACCACCTTGCTCTACCCCCGAACACCCAGCAAGGAGGAGCACGACAATTCTTTGGCCAAAAGAAGAACTCTTCTAGGCGTTAGTTTATGCATAGGGATATGCCGGCCTCTTGCATCATGTAAAAAGAAGCTAGTTTATACATGAAACTACTAATGAAAAATAGTAACGTATTGTATAGTTACATCACATACTCTTCTAGTGATGTTTGTCGGGATTGTTGTTGTGTTTACGCTTTTTCATGTGCATATAAATAAGATAAAATGAATCGAGTTAGCGACAAGCTTGGAATGTTGCAAAAATAACACCCACCTTGGACTGGGGGTCACCACAGTTTTTGCTATTAGAGCAAGGGTTATTATCAAGAGTCCTAAGGTGCGCTAAGAGTCCTAAGATAGTAAGTTAGGAAGAATATTTATGTATGTGATTGCTTATTTGGTAGTTCTTCCTTTGATGGTAGCTGTCAGCACTAACTTTTGGCTATGTGTTGAAAACGAAACTTTCCTTAGGATTTCGTAGTTGTGCCCTCTAGCGGCCAATATGAGTACTTAAGACCAGATGACCACGAGAGGGAAAGTGACTTAGGACCAATCGAGTTCAAAAAGAAAGTCAAAAAAAGACCCTCGACTGGATAGGATTCTACAAGCTTTAATAACCATTGGAAACCTAATGGAGTGGCAAGCTCATCAACAATTAGGTTCTGCTTCTACCAATGTTTTAGTAGCTGGTAACGAGAATAGAAATGGTGACCGTCCAAAGAATGGATTGGTTGAGTAGTCATTGAAATTGAAACCTCCAAGGTTTGCTGGAACTAGAAACCTCGAGGAGTTTGAATCTTGGATTGAGGGGATCGAAAAGATTTTTGCTCTCTTGAGGTGTCTAGATGAAGATAAGGTAACATTGGCAAAGTATCAACTTCAAGGTAACACCAATCACTAGTGGAAGGCTACTAAAAGAATTGTATTTCCTGATAATACTCCCATAACTTCGGACGCTTTCATCTAAGCCTCTAATGGTAAATATTTTTTGGAATGTACCTGAGATAAGAAGATGGTAGAATTTCTGCAATTGCAACAGCGAAACATGACGTCGATTAGTGTGAGGCCAAATTTGTTCGGTTATCAAAGTATACTCCTCGATTGATCAAAGATCCAGTCGATCGAGCCAAAAGGTTCTGAAACCATCTCAAGCCTGAGATTCAAAGTCAATTGATACCAATAAATCTTAAGGATTACAACGAGTTGTATGAATGAGCCCAACTGGAAGAGAAAGATTTTCTAGAGCGAGCTACTGTGACAACTTATGAAGACAAATTTCCTTATTCAATTTATCAAGATAGTCAACATCGTAACAAAAGGCTGATACAGGAAAGAAAGCATCCTTACAAGAAGAACAAGAAACAAAGACTGCAATCCACCTCAAATGAGATATATCATCGTTGTAGGAAGTGGCATGGCAACGCCCCATGCTTAGCGCAAATTGGAGCTTGTTATGGTTGTGGTCAGTAAGGCCATATACTAAAAAAATGTCCACAAAGGCAGCAATTGATATCGCCCCCAACAACCACAAGTGATGCCCCAAAATGGATCTCTACCACAAGATGATTGTTCTCTAGTTCAAGGAAGAGTATATGTATTTATTCAAGAGGATGTAGGAAATCCCAATATTGTCATCACAAAATGAGGTACCAGTTACCATAGAGTGCAAGGAACATAAGATTGTATAAGTAAACCACAATGATAGACTTTGTCGTATTGGTCATGTATGATTTTGACATCATAAAAAAAAAGTGATTATTAGAGTGCGTAGCTAAAACATGATTAAGTCAAAACAACCATAGAAAATTTAAGCATTATCATAGTTAGAAGGTCAAACAAAAAGAAATTATCCAAAGTAGTGGATGACTTACTACGAATTTATGTGACAAATTTCAATGAAAGTTGGAAAGATCACTTTTATCTCATCAAATCTGCTCGTAACAACAATTACTAGCAAAATAAATAGTATAGCTTTATATGAGGCATGGTATGATGAGCTTGTAGAAACTCTAGTCGAATGGAATGGAGTCGACAAAAGGATGGCCACTGATCTCGAGTCGGCCCAATCTACAGCAAACACCGTTCAGGTAAGTAAGAATAGAACCTAATATGGTCCAAAGTAGGCAAAAAGTTAAGTGACCAAAGGAGAAAGCCTCTAGAATTCCAAGTAAGAGATCACATGTTCCTTAAGGTGTCTCCCATGAAAGGTATGTCATGCTTCGGAGAGAAAGGTAAGCCAAGTCCACGGTACAGAGGACCCTTTGAAATCCTAGAAAGGATAAGGAATGTGGCATATTGGTTGATATTGCCACCAAAACTTACTCAAGTACACGATGAATTTCATGTCTCTATATTAAGAAAGTAAGAGTTAGATCTAGCACATGTGCTCGACTTCGAAGAGATGAAGGTACACAAGGGTCGTCTATTAAGGAACTAATGTAGATTGTAGACAGATGAGAGTAAATAATCAGAACTAAAGCTATTACCTAGTCAAGGTCCTATGGAAATACCATGGAATAGAAGAGGCTACTTGGAAAATCAAAGAAATCATGAGGTGCAAGTACTCACATCTTTTCGAATGTTTAGGTAGGTTATGAAATTTTGGGGACGAAATTTTTTAAGGGGAGAATTGTAACACCCTCGATTCTAACCCTGTGACAAACAACCAAGAGGTCCCTAAGAGATTGACCATGGACCATTATTCATGGGATCGATCGGTTCGATCGGTAAGGAATCAAGGATCAATCATGGTCCAATCGACTGATCGGCTATGAACTGATCGAAGTGTCAGCCGGGATTGGCCACAGACCAAACAAGTGGGACCAGATGACCAACCTATAAGATAACTTTTGGATCACGAAAATTGGTCACGGCATGATTTTGGATCGACAAATGTTCATGGGTCGATTCGACCAGTCATGCTCAGCCATGGGTGATTCCACCGAACCATACATTGATACACGAACGATTCGACTTGATCAAATGTGATTGTCTTCCAATCAAAAATGCATCATTCCCTATTTAATTTTTAGTAATTAGAAGGGAATCTCAAATCAGTGATGTTCGATTGTGGATTGGTCATGCATCGACCATGAACCCTGCAAATGGATCGGGAGCCAATCGGAATGTGTTCCAAGATAGACTAGGCAATTATGTCACTAATTCTAAGGTCCATAAATAGCTTGGCTTAGTGCTAGGTCATGCATAGCCTTAGGATTGGCCTCGAACAAACTAGAGGGCTAAAGACAAAAATAAGGGAAATGGCCACTGCAGGCCTAGCGATAGGCCCAAGGACTGGCCCGAAGGCCTGTCCTAGACCCGATTAAGGCTGACCGTGATGACCCTAGGACCAGCCAAAGTGCTGACCAATGGACGGACCCTCTAGGCCGACCAATAGGCTGCCTAAGGGGACGGTTTGGGCGATTAAGGGGCATGATAGCCGAACCTCGGGCACGCATGATTCGATTTTCAAGGGTGCACCAAGTAATCCCTCTTTCGGCCCTGAAACCAACTTAGATGACAGATTTCTTTGGACTACCTTTTTAGGGAAGAAAAATACAAAGTAAGGAAGACTCTAGAACCTCTTATTTGATGAAGGGGATGGTGTGTGCTTTGAACTTTCAAAGGTCATAATTAGGTCAAAACTATCTTTGTCGGCCAAGGAAAGGACAGCACACACGTGGACCAATCGGAAAATAATGCCCGAACCTTTCATTATGAACCTATATAACCTAAACACCAAGTTGGCAAATTAGATGTCATCATCTTCAAATTTCATTAAAGCTCATAAATGTGAAGGTATAAGTAGTCCAATGAAAGTGTGAAAAGTGGGCCTTCATCAATGACCTCTAGAAACTAGATTGCCAAGCAATATCAACTAAACATGCCAACTCATTCCTTAGGGATGATAATTGGTCAAGTAGGCTTGCCACCCAAGAACTATAGGATGGCCACTTTGAAAGAAAAGAATGGACCATTTAGCCCGGTAATTATAATGTCATGGAGTATAAATAGGAGGAACTCCTCCTCAATTCTCACCATTTGACATCCACCTCCTCAATTTCCCCTTGGACGCCTCCTCCTCCTCTCTCTTTTGCCCTCTCTCTCCTTCAACTCAAGCAAAGCCGCCCCTTTCCTCTCAAGTTAGTTTCTCTAGTTTTGTGAGGTTTGTCCAACTAAGTAGAATTTATTACTTCTCCCTAGTATTGCCATTGTCATCATTAAGTCTAGACGGCACTCTCTTGACAAACCATGATTTATATGGGAGATTATGTATATGTTGGCTTCTACATGAATATTATACATGTGTTTGAGTCTTTCACGACCAAGATGATGCTAAGGTTCGTGGCTTGTGTTCAACGCAAGTTGGGAATGTCTAGAGCCATAAGGCTTGAGTCGATAATGAGATGTTTGGAACTCAAGTTTTGTGCAATACAGGGACTACCTAAGGCTGCGAGGTTTTGGATCAACATTAAGACATGCCAAATCCTAGTCTTGTTTGACACGAGGATCGCTCAAGTCCACAAGGTCTTGATTGGCATCGAAGTGTACTGAGCTCATGTCTTAGATTGGTGTAGGATCCTTGATACTTGACAATTGAGCTAAACCTTAGACTTAGAGTCATTCACGGCATCATTAGAATTAGGTCTTAGAAAGCACAACACGGTATTATCTATGAGCACATCAATGTTGAACCATGAATGAGTCGGCTAGAGGAAAAGACAACAACTGGCATAAATGATAAATTCGTGTGATTACCCCTTGAAAGATGAGAACGATAATGATACCCCATGTAATAGGATGCCTGGGTTACACCTCGAAGACTTAGGAAGCTAGCCTTGAGAAGCCTCGGTTGAGCCGAGATGCTGTAGTTGAGCCAAGAAGCCCAACAAGAAGTTGGAAGCCTCGATTGAGCTGAGAGGGCCTAGTTGGGCTAGAATGATGCCAAATGATTTATACAAATGTCAGTTATGCTCAAGTTTGAGTTGTAAGTGTTTATGTGTTAGCCAATGGGTAAGTAAGCGAAACACTTGCACATAGTCATGGCATCGGATATGAATTTGCAATTGATTTGTGATAACTCTATTTTTAATAGAGTATTCTTGCTTATTTAGACTTGATATTTGCTAAATTTTGAAGAATTTTTGGATGAATTTAATTGCTACTCACGTAATTTTATTTTGTATGAAATATTTTCAGATCTTCCAAAATATTGCAATATCTTTCAGAATATTTTATCTTGAAAAAAAAGGCAGCCAAAATCAGATATTTGGAGAATTTGACCATGATTGAAGATAAAATTCAAAGAAAATCAATGATGAATCTTTTCCAAATCCTAGTAGGAGTTGACCTAGGGCAGATTTTTGGAGACTATATAAACTGCTCTTGTGCCGCAGAAAAAGAGAAAATCCTTGGAGCCACCATCTTTGCAGAAGATTTTGAGTTTTCTTAGTTAGATTATGTTCTTCTATTTTAGTGGAGTTGGCATGTCAAGGAGAGAAGGATGAGACAAACCTAAACCTCCTTGTATCTCAAATTCGGTGAATTTATTTTTATTTAGTATTATGTTTTCTTTAATTCTTGTCAGTTTAATTTTTACTATGTTCTAAATTTCTTTTGTTAGAGCAACAATGGATCTTAATCATGATTGATTAATTTTCAAAGACTTTCATGCAATAGAATTGTTTTAATTGTGTCGTTCTTTATCATAATCTTAATGTTTTTAGAAGTCTAGCCAACTTTTGAATGATTTTTTATGTATGCATGATACCGGGTGGCGATTGTGTACATGCACATTAGTGATATTGAACCATAAATTAAATTTAGGTCAAAGTACACTAGGTTATTTATGTGGCTACGGTAGTAGATCTAAATTGGGACTACTTAGATTAAATCCGGGAATTTCCACAAGAACTTAATGCTTTTAGGTAGTTTAAATTCACCTAAGGTTAGTGTGGGTTAACATACCTAATTAGGGATTATTAGACCGAGGTAGGCTTTTAATTCATCTTAGGGAAATTTCGCCAACACAATTGGAAATTAAATTGTTGCATGAAAAGTTAAGAAAATTAATTATGAATGGTTAAATGAAGTTGGATGCTCTAATGTTTTGTGATCTTGAATTTGCTTTAGATTAATTTTACTTAGCTTTTAATTCTTTAAGTTTTGACTTTTTCTATATTTTAGTATTTTAATTGGTCTAGTTTTTATTTTTACACGTCTTTTCGATTTGGTTAGCTAAATTTTTTGAATTGATCACTTTCAATAAGTAATTGGATAAAATAAAATAAAAATAGTCCTTGTGGGAACGGTACTCACTCATCACTTTATTACTTGTTGATATTGTGCACTTGCAATTCACCTAACAATTTGCCATTGACGCTATTTGCTTAAGTTGTTCTAGCTAGTCCTTGATGAGGAAATGTCTTACTAGCCGAGAGTTAGGGGTTTTACTTACTAAGTTTCCCAAAACTCACCTCTCTACCTTTACATGTTTGTAAGCATGGCTAATCCATCTTCTGTATGTTTTGGTCTCCCTATAAAGATAGAAGGGTCAACTGTACATGTAATACATGCTAAAGCTAGAATAACATACCAAAGATACACTACCACTATGTGGGTTCAATAAGGAATGAGTCAAGTTGGTCTCTCACCGTTACAAGGCTTGATATGTCTAGTCAAACGGGGAATTTATCGATCTCCTTTTATGGTTTTAGAGGACCGATGAACCCAAGTGGTGGGACAACATTTGACGGGATGAACTTTAGTCATTAGTACCCGCTAGTAACGAGAAAAGTTCCCAATTTTGGAAGCCACAACTATAGTGGAAATAGGGATCTCCTAGCCTCTTGCATCATGTAAAATGGAAGTTACTTTGTACATGAAACCACTAATGAAAAATAGTAGTGTGTTGTATACTTACATCCCATGCTTTTCCAATGATGTTTATCGGGGTTGTGTTTATACTTTCGCATGTGTATATAAATAAGATAAAATGAATCAGGTCGATGACAAGCCTGGGATGTCGCAAAAATAACCAGTAGCTCATACCCTAGAATGACAATTGGTATTGTGTATTTTGTTACCTGACTTGTCATCCCACTTTGCATGTGATTAGTATCATTATTTTTTTAACAAGGTGATTAATATCATGTTATTTGCATCTAATTTACCATGTCATATCGCACATGATTATTATCATATATTATTTAGTCATTTGGTTGTTGTGTCATATTGCATGTGATCGACGTTATCCTATCTCATTATTCTAGTTGCCATGTCATATTGCTTCTATTTATTTTCATGTTTTCATATCCACCATGTCACATTACTTGTGAATATTATTTGGGTGTTTTATCATCATGGTTGCCATGTTATGTTGTTTTCTCATAGTATTTGAATTTCGAATTGACCATATGTAGTCATGTCATTTTCTCATTTTGTTTAAATTTCAAATTAAAGATGCTAAATTTATATATGTGTATATATATATATATATATATATATATATATTATATTTTTTTTTTCTTTTTCTTTTTTCTTTTTTTTTGTTCAGTTTTAGCAGTAAAGTAATGTTCCGGTTTGTTTTCATGCACTTCAACATGAGTACATTGTGGATTTTAATTATAGAGGGCTCTAACAGGGTTTGACCTAAGAGCACAAAAGAGGAGTAAACTACGTTAATAGACTACTTAACACGTTAATCAAGTCTTCTCCTATAGGAGAAACTCCTGCAATATTAAATATAAACAAGTTATATTCCTCGTTTAAAAGGGCGGAAAGATGAAGAAGATAAGTGGAAAGGGATTAATATTCACACTACAAAATTATGATTCAAGCAAAAGATATGCTATTGTAAATTAAAATTGTAAAATAGATCAGTCAAAGTTTAACTTTATTATTTGTATGTACTGGCAAAAGAACATTATAAGTATTAAAAGTTATGTGTGATGCTCAATGCCAAAAGTTTTCGTCAGATTACTTAAATGCCAAATTAGAGAAAAAATAGTTATTTAAGTGTCAACAATGAAAAATTTCAGCCAAAAATAATACGTGGCTTTTATAATTAAAATTTTTATAAGAGGTGACATATTATTTAAAATATCCAATCCACATGGCATTTCTACCTAGCATGGTTGGCATTGAAGTGATTGCTTTTTAACAATCAGTATTGAAATGATCACTTTAAACAAAATTCGACATGGTTTTTTTTTATATAAAATAAGATTTGGCACTTAAACAATTACTATTTACAATTTTTGGATGATGTTGTTATGTATGCTAACTGAGTAAGCTGGCAAGCTACCTAGGATCAAGAAATTAATAAATTATGTGCCATGTCTAATTTCCAACGATGCAAATCAGAGTTGGCACTTAATGATCTTTTTAAAAAAAGAATTTACACTTAAGTGATTGGAAAAAACTTTTGGTGTTAAAGTAAAAGTAACACAACTTTTGGCACTTCAATTGTCATCCTCCTTGTGTGCATAATATTTCAATAAGATGCTTTTTTTTAACTCATGTTAACATGATTTTCTAGATCAAAAAGCATTTTATGAATTACATTTTAGATCCTATCCATTCATGCCAGTCAATTTAGATAATCTAACCAAAGTCATTAGAGAGGAGACTTTTTTTCCCATAGGGAAGAATGTGAGTTT
Source organism: Angophora floribunda (assembly GCA_014182895.1). Lineage (NCBI taxonomy): Eukaryota > Viridiplantae > Streptophyta > Magnoliopsida > Myrtales > Myrtaceae > Angophora > Angophora floribunda. The sequence continues at coordinate 20,111,496 of CM024707.1, read as the reverse complement.
TACCAATACGAGTAAAATACCAAAAAAAGATAAAACACCCTACTAATCAATATTTACATAGACTTTAATGGAATCATTTTAAAATAGGTTACTGAGGTATGCCGAGTATTCTAACTAATGCTATTCCTTTTTCTTTTTGTAAATAATATTTGAGAAGGTGAAAGCAAATGAGGTCATAGGTCCTGCTGTCCTTAATGCAGAAAGTGCAATAACTATTTTGTTCCAGTCTTGACTTATTATAATTTTTATCGACAAGTCTAGCACCTAATTTGATTCCGTAAATTTAATAACTAAGCTACACGAATCTTTAACCCATTAAAAGCATGAGGGTTCAATATCGAAGAAGACTAGCCACCGTGTGAGGCATACTAACGTCATGTTGTCTATTCATGTTTGCTCAGTGCACCTCCCGGGGTTCAATGTCATGTTGTCATGGTCTCCACTTCAATTTGTCGGTGATCTATGGAACATTTAGCAAGAGAGTTCTGTTCACATTCGCCAACCTTGCAGTATTGTGGCTGGTTTAGAATCTGGCATCCTGTACGAAGATACAAACTTACAAACAGCAATCCATTCCTTCACAATTGGTAGAACTTGTCGATTTGCATCAGCCACAATATTCACTCAATGTATCGAAAGATATAATTTATTCTCCTTCCCAGAATCATCAAAGAAACAAACATATGAAATGAATGATGAATTGAAAGAAGCTGATCAGATGACTCGAGCACAGTCACTCGCATCACATATCAATACTGCTGTTTCTGGGTTCAGTTTGCTTGCCCACTTAGGCTGGCACTTGGAGTACTCCTGCCTGACAAATGACGCAGCTTCTGTGGCTTTACAAGCATCAACAAAGGCAAGACAGCATCCTCTAAATCCAGCACCACTGAATCGTGCCCCGAACACACCAGGAGCCCGAAGAAGAATTTCACGCAATTGTATGAGCGGTTCAGCACCTGAGCAATTTCAACACTAGGGTCAGTGCTTTATAAATCAGGCTTCAGAGCGTATTAAAAGATCCAACATGATCCACACATGCAAAAAGGAGACAGAAGGGAGCTCCTTCATATTATTTGATCAGCTACATCTATTTCAGTGACGTGAAAAATTGATCAGCCGTTTCAATGAGGCAGGAGAAGACAATGTAATAACAAAAAGCATTGAGGGCCCCAAGGTTTTCATAAAATTAGCCACTGGTGGTGGATGTCAAGAAGTTTCACGTCAACATCCCCCATTTGCTCCCTGATGTCTCTCATCAAGATTGGAATCTGGAGCCCAGTTGTGGCTGACACATATCAAAGACCCATAAAAATAATTTAAATGTCTTTAGAACTCGTTAGGTGACAAAAGTACTGTTGAAAAATCTCCCATAATCTCTCCTTAATTATTTGGGATATTATGTGATTTTATTTTGATATTATGCGATTTGATTTTGTTAGCTATAAATTAGCTACTGATAGAGATTAGGAGCAAGTTAGGATCTATACCTAAAATAGGTTTCTTACCTAATTTAGGCCCTCTATACTTGTATTTATACACCTTGTAATTACTCAATGATGAATAAGAAATACACATGCTTTTCTACAAGTACTAGTGAGGAGGATGGCAAGAAAATGTAAGTTAATAGTCGAGCTTATCTAACGTCTCCCAGCTGCATATTACTCCATCCTACTAGACTAGTTTAGATGACAACGACCCCCAATATCCGGCAATGTTGCTAAATGAGCCATGAACTCCAAACTGGAAAAGACGACTAACATTGTTCCCAGTAAGAAATATGCCAACAGCAACAACAGCAACAGCACCAGCACCAGCAACTACAATACCAACTTAAGCCTCTTCCCAGATACCAACGTAATTTCACCAAAAGTAAAAGAGTACTCTTCGCTGTCAATGTAAATCCTATCGGCCCATACATCATGAGTTCAGAACTGTATCAGGTAACTTAATGCCGCTGGTGAATATTAGTTACATACCGCATTCATAGTTCTGAATTGAACTTAAACCAGATGCTGAGATGAGCTCTCCAAATTTTTTCAAGTCTCCTGAAGCCCAAGTTTCAATTCCTGCAATAAACGTAGGATGTCTGACTATAAGGTTATACAGCATATCAACAGGTATCAAGACGACACTGGAAATACATCCGAAAGAAATAGAAAATTGCTTAGAACAATGATACCTTTCAGAACACGCATATTCTCTGAAAAATAATGCTCAGCTCTTTTAGCTGGGTTTGTTTCTAACTTATGCTGCAGGAAGAAAATGACATTTGTAAAGTTGATTGGTAAATGCTAAATGAGCAGTCCCATAAAATGAGCACAAAAAGAATATAAGTTTTTTTTATGAAGAATCTATGCGTGGGATATGCATGCAGTTAAAGCAACTGTTCAATCAAACTATAATGGACTAAAGTATCTAAGATATTCATCTAAGTTCCGAAAGATCAGCATATCCATGTGCCAACATGAGCTTTGTGTAGAAAGAAGAAGGTGAACAAAAGCATGAGACAGATTACATTACTGAACAAACAGTAGACATTGATGCAGCCAAAGTACCTTATAAGCTTCATAAACTTCAGGATGAACTGCTTGGTGAGGAAAAACTCATTAGTCCAGTTTTCTACTCATTAAAGAACTATCAATTTTGACGAGTAGTTAAATACTTGCCATTAGAGAGGACAGGCTCCATTTTGCCATTTCCAGAAGCCCTGTTAATTAAGAAAAAGTAGTATTACATATTGGAAAGATTATCTTGCAAACAAAAAGAGTGATGAATTATGAATTCAATGTTAACTGTGTGATTAGCTCATATGGAGCTGTCACTCTAACAAGGACCTATATATTTGCCATGCAATAAAATTCAATACACATCCACAGCACAACTGAATGGCCAATTTATTGATCTCATAATGTGCACCACCTCAGTACATTGTAGTATTATGACCAATACCAATAATAAAAGCCAAATGACATCAGTATAATTTTGGGGGACTATTGCCAATTGATGTACAGATTTAAATAATTAGAAAATTACCTTTTTTAACATTTAGATATTGTAAAATTCTCCTTCATGCATAAACAGGCATTTGATTTAAAACTAAAATATGGAAACTAATTATTTTGAGGAAGCAAGAGACCTAGATTCATTTGAACATATGGCCTCATGCTCCTCACATCATACTATTAACTATTTTCCCCAAAACTTCAAGTTGTGAAACAGATATGCAAAGTACATACTTTTTTAACCTGCATTATGTAAGCCAGACCTCACACAGTAAGAGCCTGTCATAAGAATAAGTATAAAAAATTTTGTTGCTTTCCTGCCAAAATCTAAAATATTTTTCAAAATTCAAAACTTACAAAAAGAATTATATGTGGATCTGCATATCAACACGCAAGTATCGTCAAAGTTTCAGTAGTTTTGGACTTAAAAAGGTCAAAGTGCATGAGTTGCAAGATATAAATTAGGCAGTTCTACAAAGTCAAAGTTTTCAACTAGGCCTGAAAATAAGGAGTGTAAGCAAACATTTTGACCATACAATTGGAGACAAGAATTCCATGACAGGAAAACTAACAGAGTAATGGTGGAATGCAGGATTATATTTCTTGATTAGTGCTATAATACCATGTGAAATTATCATTTTCCCAAAAGCTTAAATCATTAAGCAAAGTGCCTACACTTCATGTCTAGCGTGTTTCCTAACACTTTTCACGTGAAAGGTCTGATTATAATTCTGGACCATGCTATGGTATTATGCGAAATAATCATTTTCCTCAAAAGCTTAAACTACTAAGAGATGTGCCTATAATGCATATCTGGCGTGTTTCTTAACACTTTTCCACACGTAAATTGGACCTTAGGCATGAAACACCTTACGTGGACTTAACCAAATAAACAAATTAACCTGAGTCTAGAGTCACAATAGCAAGAAAGCTCATAATAGTAAGAGGAAGTATCGAGATTTGAAATCTAGACAAGTATTATGCTAACATGAGAATTAATTGTCCTCTCAAAACCTTAAACTGTTTTGAAATAGGACCGTAATATATAGGAGAATAGTATTTGGGTGAGCACATAACTATTCTACTAGTTAACCAATTTTTATATATTGCAACAACGTTAACACATTCTTCAAAGTGCATTTACATATAATTAAACTATAAAGTTTGAGTTTTCACATCTTCCCTCAAAACAACAAACAGTTTCATTTTAATGATGAACTTTGAAAGATGAAAGGTCTTTCAAAGAAAAATAATTATACAGTTAGAGAAAGTTAGCCAAGTCCTCATCCATAAAATGAATTCAAGTCATATGGATGGCCTAAAAGGTTCTAAAACTTTCAGAGGCAATGGAAAGATTTGTCTCTTACATAAACATCACAGGGCTTACTTTGTTCTTAGGATGAAAACTGAATTCACGCTTGCAGAAGCAAAGGGGCATATTGTTAATTAGAAAGCAGCAGATCATTGTTTGAGAAGGTTTGTCAATACGTGGAAAAGGGATCCTCAGTGCTTCATCAATTGAAATGCCGGTTAAACATAGATAAAGGCCTAAAAAAATGAAGACTATTAGGAATGAACTGGATAATTGTTTACAGACGTTTGTCAGTACGCGGAAGAGGGATCCTCAGTGCTTCATTCAATAGGAATGCAGGTTAAAGATAGAGGAAGGCCTAAAAGAATGAAGACTATAAAGAATGATTCGGATCCTTAGGTGCTTCATCAATGAGAATGCAGGTGAGGAGAGAAGAAGACAAAAAATGACTAAATTTGATCAAAATCAGTGAAAGCCTGATACAAAATAAAATGCGTTAAAAAGAGTTGATCCATTTAACAAATCTGACTTTGTAAGCTAAAAGCTTGGTTATGGTTGGACCAAAAAGGTTCTTGATATATCATAGACTCTATATACGACACTCGTGCAAGAGATATAAGGTCAATATCTCCAAGATCCCACATGCTTCAAGGCTGTACCCACCAATGTTTCACCCCTAGCCTTGAGCAAGTGATCATGGAAAAAATACTAAAAAGAACGAATCTGAGTGTTGATTTTTCAAGCCCATCACCATACCCTCTAGGATCCAACACGCTTCATAGCTGTGCCCATCCATCTTTTATACCTAGCAAGTGATGTCGAAAACTACACAAAGTTCTAATCAGTGTGCTGATCTATCCAGCCCATCACCATCCCCTCCAAGATCCAACACACTTCAGAGTTGTGCCCATCCATCTTTTATCCCCATCTTTGAGCAAAGGATGTGGAAAACTATACGAAGTTCTAATCTGTGTCCTAATCTCTCAGGGCCATCACCATAACCTTGCAATATGGCACTACAGCTGTTGAACAACATCACGCACAGCATAAGCTCACCATAGGCTTAAGTCTGAAGCATGTAAAAGACAGTTCAAACTGACCTTGACATGTTTGGCCTAATTTGTCTTATTAATGGCACATGACAGGTAAAAAACTAATTAGTCTGTGCAATCTTATTCTAACTTGATAGGAGGAGGTTACATATACAACAACAGGATAAACCCCACAAACCAGAGATGTTTACATCGTCGCAAATGCGAACCAGAGAACCATAGGAAGAATATATGTGAAAGAATAAACTAAAATAGGGCATGACTGAATGCAACATGGATCTAAACCCAATCTATAAGCAAGCTATTGGTGGAAAAAGATTACATTTTGTGTTAAGCCATAAGACCCCTTACGCAAGGATCATGAAATAACAGCCTAGCCATAATTAAAGTCCTTAACAATTATCATGCCATGATTTATGTTGCTTTGGACTTTCTTGAACATGTATACAGGTTTCATATATATTGACTGTCATTCACCCATGTAAGATCTCACATTCACAGAGATATTGTTCACTTGTGTTACAAGAAGGGATAATTACAAAAGTCATCCTTTGACTTCACCCTTAATTACACTTTGCACCTACTAATTTAAAAACCTATAATTTACAACTTCACTTCTAGATTCAAGACTTCTCATTTTGCAGTATAAAGTACCAATATAATCAAGACTTAGCAACTCTAGTTTTAAAAGTTGCACAATGCTTTTACTGACACAAGTGTTAAAGACTCCAAGATGCAAGACACAGGTTGCTTGAAAGATCACGCGCAAAGTGTACAGTTATGAAACCAAGGGGTGAAAACGTCAAAATGGGGAAATTTGACAATATTTTTGTAATTTCCTATATAATTTACTATCTTTACATAAAAAACCAATTACATGTAGGCATATACAATATGATATGATATAAATAGAAATATGACATAATATGCAACAGAGGTACAAGACACTGATTGAAGATCAGAATATCATATGATACAAGAATACTCATCCAAAGTATAATTGAATTACCTGTTTCCAGAATAGTTAGTAATGAAAAACAGTATCGCTCATCACAAAATTGACCCAAACATTGATCATTCATACATCCTATTTTCGCTTGTGAATAATAATTATATTCTCTAGTATGCGGCTTCATTCACTTGATTATTCATTCAAGTTTAGAGGGATTAATCTCATCCCATGTTTGAAAGCTGGATGCAGTCTCCTCCTTCTTCAAAAATTATATGCTGCTAATATCCTGAGCTCTAATGCTGACACATTTCAATAGAAGATCTCAAAAAGTAGAAAATTTAAGGTTAAATTTATTTATGAGTTATGAGGTTTGAAGACCTAGTCATATCATGCAAAAAAAAAAAAAAATAGGATTGAAAGGTTAAAGCTCCAACTTTGAGTTGCTTTCTTCACCTGGTCAGCATCTTCACCAAAAGTTCTTGCACAAGAAAACATAAAAAGTCATGGCTTCATTATTGTAGATTCATGGTGTTGCATGAACAAGAAGAGTTCGGGATCCTATGACTCTATCTATTAACCCACCGTGAACTCACTTCTTCAAACTAATCTTGTTTTTTGATAAAAAAAGAAATGATCTTTCTTTATCATATCACACTCTAAGTTTGCCGGTAAAAGTACACAATGGGCTCAAAATATAGAAGAAAATCCAGAATTTTGTACCATCAGGACTTGAGAGAAACAGTTTAAAGGTTTGATCTACAGAATCTTGTCTTTTGTATAGTTTTGCTTCATTTTTTTCTGGTTTCCCAGAGTGTTTTTGCATTATCTATCGTGTACCTCCGTGCACTTGGACAATCCTCTTCCTTTTTACATATAATTTTTTACTTATCAGAGAAGCAGAAAAAACATGCACATCTCAGCAAAATTTCATCAATATATTGATCATTCAGATTTCAATTTGGGGAGGAAGAAGCGAAATCTTACTCCAAGAGAAACTTTGCAGCCTTCTGACACTCTTCAACACGGCAGTTATACCCAGGATTACTGGTTAAAGCTTGCTTCAAGCCTGAAAAGGCCAACAAGATTTTGAAAGCTTTTGGCACCAAAGGAATGTCCTTTTGCAACTTTGAAAAATGAATAAGCTCGTGTTTTTTAGTCTGCATAAGCAATACTTCACTCATCAGAAAACCTATCTTCCAAACAGATAATTGAAAACCTTTACATTCCAATGTAAAAGGACAAGACTTCAAATGGACAAGACATAAGACTAAAAGGATATCAATATTTCTCAGTATCAGCCATCAAATATGTACATCAGTAAACTGAATAATTATAACCGACCAAAAAAAAAAAAACTGAATAACTATAAAGTAGCAGTGTTGATCAATGAAAAAATTCTGTCAATACAAGAGGAGATAAGTCAATAGCCTTATGATAACTCATTTGCCATTGAAAACAATTAGAAAGTTCATGTCACCATGTTCGTATGATTAAAGTCACATACACCCAGTTTTACAGAATTAATGCTAAACATGCAAATGGAGAAACATAATAATGAGAATTGCCACTAAGTAAATTCTAAGTCGGTGGTAGTAAGAGAGGGGCAATATGCTTCAGAAGGTGGCTATAGCTTCTCAATTAGCAGCTAAAGGGGTGCTGTAGCTATGCATTCATTAAACACCTCACAGCTGCAACACCTCCACAGTGGCACCATCTTCAAACAACTATTAAAAAGCTACCGCACCAAGCTTTAAGGCACTGCATCTTTCAAACATACATTACCCAAAAAAAAAAAAAAAAAAAAACCTCTACTTCTAACACTTCACAGGACAATAAGCAGCAAAACAACCACAACCATGCCAAACAGACACCAATCCATGGTAATCTAAGTCGCTGAATGAGTAACAAGTTCCAAACTGTGGTAAAAAAAGTAAAAGACATTAGACTGATACAGAACGGTTGGGTTTTATTGTATGGGTCTACCTGTTCATAATAACAAAAAATGACAATTTACAAGTACATTATGGAGCCGACCAAAAAAAAAAAAGTACATTACAGCACACTCAATGTATGCTTACACTGACTATATTCCTCAATTCACACAAGAAATTCTCTTTCGATAAACCTGTAGCATGAAAGATTATTCACAGGCATCCATGACTTAACCAATAATACCTGCTTATACTGCTACCTAATTTAGATTGCCTAGCCAAAATGTAAGGTTCCTCAAAGAGCTGAACATAGTCGAAGAAGATGATGTTGTGGATGCACTAGGCTAAGTGATTTTGAAGCTAATATGAGGATTAAAAGAAATAAAATGACGGAAGTCTCCATTTTAGCTAAATGCAACTTGCTAGCGATCAAAACAGTTAAAAAAGGTCTGAACAGCATATTTTCAACTTTAAAATCGCAAAATGGGGAGTTACCAAAGATTTGGTAATAGATTATGCACGCTCAGTGGTTCACTGATTACCAAAGAGAATTATGGAAGAAGCTCACAGACATGAAATACTTTTCAACCAGACAAATTATGAACTTATCATTTATGACAAAATTTATGATGGATTTCATATCTGGCTAGCCATAAACCTAAAATGTGCATGGTGTTATTTGGATGATTGGGCATAAACACGATGGTTCATCGCCCACAATTTACAATATACACAGAATTTCAGCTGCAACTCCATCAATAAAAGATTTGGATACCTCCTTGCTACAATCCTTACATACATTAGACATCTATGGATGGCTTTTATACGATAGAAAGAAACAATTTTGCATGGCTAATGGTTGCTCATGACAACTGCCTGAACTCACTTCCTAACAATGCATTTGCACAACAACAACAAAGCCATTTCCCACTAGGTGGAATTGGCTCTGTAGATCCTTAGTCTGAAAATAATCTACAACTCTTTGTGCATTGAAACATCCCCACATTACCTTGCAATTCATGGAAGTGAGACAGCCATGACTTGATAGCAAAATAGCTGATTGATCCAGTATGCCATTCTTCAGGCCCAGATATCCATTTTCAATCAATCTGAATGGAAAGGAAACATATGAAGGGCTCCATTGATCACTGAAATAAACGGACTTGATGATTTCAAAAAAACTACACTATTTCATAGCAAAAAGAAAAACAAGCCGTCAACAAAGCTATCAACTACAAGTAAGATTTTGCCTTGTTTAATCCTGTAATAGAATTCAAAATTCTCTCTTCCCATTACCCACCATTCTCTTTTTAAATACATTCCCCTTACAACTATACATACATTCTTTACCTTAGCTTTCCACTTCATTGCTCCAGAATTCAACTATCCACATTGAAAAAATACTCAATGAAAGCCATTAGTGGTCGCCCCAACTTCAGGCTTTATTATGTAATTGCCAGTGAAAATGGTTCTACACATCTCAAATGGAAGTCTTACGTAAGACATAAGAGATCCTGGAAGAGCCTACATAGTTTATTGGGATGCAGGAAGATAATCCTATTTTAATAGTTTTAATTGTTTTTCTTCTATATTTAGTCTTTTCCTATTTATTAGGTTAGTAAAAAAATCATGTAATAGTCAGGTGACTTTTTGATTAGGTTAGATGATTGAGATTAGTTGTTATTTTAGACAAAGGGTTGAGATTGTGCTTATGTCTGTAACCTAGTATAAATAGGTTTTAAGTCTCTTCATCATTAATTTTTTCCTCACTGTAAACCTTAGAATGCCCTTTCTCTGTTCCATTTCCAATTCAAGTCTAATTTACCCATAATTTTGTTCTTTCTGCTATCTTTTGCTTCTCTGACTTCATCAATTGGTGTCACAGCCCCTCTTAGCATTTCTCCTACATTGAATTGGTATCCGAGCGAAAAAGGTCCTACCTTGTAATTAGGGTTTTCATTTCAATACAATGGTTGAACATGGTAGAGGAAATAAGCCAACAAACAGAGATTGCTCAGATGAAATGTACGGTTGTACACTTGAAGTAAAAATGTTACTAAGTTGAGGAAACATAAAAGGATAACATCAACAAGTTAGGGAAACTGTGGCTCTGCCAAAGGTACATACTAAATTCGTCCAAGTATGCAATATGTAGAGTCAAAGAAGTTTGCAGTGGTACCTGTCGTACTCTATATTTTCTGCAGGAGATATGAGTAAATTATTTGCCCTTTCAAAAGCCAACAAGTAGGCAATTCCCACCTATCAAACACAGACATTACAGATCTAAATAAGGTAAAAAGCTCTTCGGAGGAGAAGTTTAACCAGGAAAATAACAAGAAAGATCAAATAATTTCTAAAAACCCAAGTTACATTCCTCTCATTGTCAAAGTTCAGCAAACAGTTTGAACATTATCAGGGTCAAACAGTTGGAAATTTCCTTTTGTTTAAGGCTTCTATAACTAGAAAATCCATTAATAAGAAACTGAAGGGTTTGTATAATTTATCATTAGTAAATAAAAACAAAACATTGATTGGATGAATAGCATGAGAAAAATACATGCTAATACTTTGGCATTTACAAATGAAGGAAACAAGGGAATATGGTCTTGCAGCTATAAGAACATAATTACATTCCATGACATTCATAGCTGGTTATATAGCAGGTCATCAAGTAATCACAGTTGTTCAAGAAAATTCACCATCATATAGGAAAGAAAAGTACCAAACTTCCCCAATCAAAGAGTGCAAAAGAAGATATTTACTCACAGCAGCAGAAGAGCTAAGGCCTGAACTGTCGAGGCCATCAGAACCACAGATGAATCCGATTATACCCTGCAAAAAGTCAAACCGTGCGTAATCTTGGCATTGCTTCAAATCATCATACATGAAATAAACTTGGTAACTTTTCCAAGAAGGTAAAAATGCAAACAGCATGGGTGAAGTTATGTAATCTATACATGAAAGTCCATCTAATACTTTGACGAGTATCTTCGGAGGCCACTAGTTTGGAACACTATATCAGTCTGCCATATTTCAAAATCCTTTGAAACCATCATCCCCCCTTCCTCTTTCCCTTTTGACATGACTATTACTAAAAGATGGACTTAGGTCAGTTGAATGACATTTCTTTGCTAAGTAAGGATCTCCAAATTATCAGTCACATATCCTAGTACAAGAAATCATAGAAACCCATATGGAAGAAAAGATCAACTACAAACCCCCTAACAGAGTTTATCCATACACATGACCTAGCAGGGTGATCTTCACCTATTACAACCAAACAGATCATTAAGCCTTCTTGAATCTAATTTAACGATTGTTTCACCAGCAAATGACCCAGTTCACTTGCACAGACCAAAAAATGTTCAGGAATGGGTAGATACAACATTGCTATATGAGAGAGTGATTCAGAAAACTATGTTAGTGATGCAAAGTACTTTAGCAGTTCCCTCTCTTCATGCCAACAAAAGTTATTCATAAAGGATGAATAACATCCCTAATTAATTATTGGTGCGTCCAGGATATTTTCCCCATCACTTAGGGATTTATCACATACTCTAATTGTCATACTAAGGGTCTTGCCCCTGATGACTTGATACCCTTCTAAAACTTTACAGTCAAATTTGTACGAGTCCTTCACATATGATCCACTAAATGTTCCATTTCACAATAAATGATAAATAAATTTATGTAGAAATAGTTCTAACCTGAGAAAGACGGTGGCCTCTACTTTGTAGAGCATATTGAGCTCCTCTTGCATAATTTCCCCAATCACAGTCTTCATGTTGTGTGGAAGCACCATTTGAATGTACCTTCAGGTTTGTTCCACTCACAGGTTTTGGGTGTTGATTTTCATCAACCCTGTGGATCATATCCAATCAATTGCACTGGAATGAAAACTATGCATTGATCATATGCACTTAAATTTTTCCATCAAACTAGACAAAAGAAACAACAATCTAAAAATCATATTCTTTGTCCTCCAAATGGAGAGCAAAAACATCTCAAATCAATGGGACTCCTTCAATTTTGTGATTACATTACTTCTAGCAATCCAGCAGACAACATGGTACCTCAGAAACTCAATGATTTTGGGAGTATAAAAAGCAAAAGTATGGTGATATTCAACTACTCATAAAACTGCATAGTTTTCAATGAATATAGGCAACAAATAACATATAATCCAACCATAATTCATTAATTAATCTCCATCACCGCCCTCAAGCTAAAAAGAGAAAATATTTGCTCCACTAAGAAATGGCAAAGTTGACCACAGAAATTTTAGCAGCACTACTCCTCAGAGAATTGTCAAAAGGAAAATCACTTTTCAAAGGCCTTGTTTACATAGAATGTTAGAAACAGACTAGATGCACATCTCAATTGGCATAAGCTGATAAATTTGTCATTTTATCTCCTTTGCCAGGAGGTAGGAATGTACAGGATACTTTGAAAAAAGCTACATAGTTAAAGAAGACCTTGTGCACAAATACAGCCTTAAACCATCAGTCCATCCATTCATCCACTCCCCCGGCCCAAATATATATATTTCATGGTAACTATGTTCTGCAGAAAATCTACATAATCAATTATAAATGAAGGCAACATATATAGAAGCTGACAACAAGAAAAATCGAGATTACAGATTATCAAGAATGAACTGTTGAATAACAGGACCTTGAGATGATAACAAGGTTTACTTCTACTATCCCAAGTTAAGGAAAAGGCTTGTCAAATTTAAGAGCGCTTAATCCAACATTGTTTATAGCATATAAACTTCAATATCACTGCCCTTAAATGTGCTCATTAGTTTGGGACTCTCATCCTACAAACACTATGTAGATATAAAAAGTACCGAAGACAAAGAATCTCAGGTGATTTTCCTCCGTCTTCATGCTCATACTAACCGTTATATATGTACTAGCTATCAACTTTGTTAATCGAATGAAACAATGTGACATCAATATCAGATGAATTTCAACTAAACCATCTACAGGGCATTTGATGAGACAAAACACTAATGGGAACTAAAAGAAGTCCATACCATCCTCTACTATTGACAATGACCTGTTAATTACCAGGACCTTGATAATCCCAAGTTAAGGAAAAGGCATTGCTAATTAAGGACACTTGGTGCAACGTAGTTCATAGCATATTAAGTTCAATATCACTGCACTTAAATGTGCTCATTACTTTGGCACTCTCATCCTAAAATCGATATGTACTTAAGACAAAGAATCTCATATGCTTTCTCCATCTTCATGCTCACTTTAAGCCTTCAAACTGTACTGATTATTAACTTTATTAATGAAATGAAACAATGTAAGATCAACATCAGATGAATCCAAAGTACTATCTATGTGACGCTTGAGATAAAGTGTAGAAAGGAATGAAACTAAAGAAGGCCATACCTAAACCGAACTTCTCCTCTGAACTGCTCAGACCGTAGATAAACCTGAACAATATTTACACATTCAGTTAATGGAAGTCGATCAATGCTGTCACGTTTAAAATAGTGACCATACTATACACTCGATACAACATTGTCTGCACAAAAATAAAAGACATAATAATAAGAACCTCAAAAACATCTCAGAGCCAAAGGGATCTCAAAATAGCAAGAGAAACCTTTGTAACAAGAATTTGGATTCTAAAATGAAAACACTGCACATAACATAGCCAAAGAAAAAAATCATGGCCAACTAGCAGGACATCAAAGAAAACCTCAAAAACATCTCAAAGCCAAAGGGATCTCAAAATAGCAAAGCAAATTTTGTGTACACATGGTAATGAGCTAAGCCAAACATTCTAATGCCTCTCAATGTTTAAACTGGAAAGTGCTTAAAAAATCCAAAATGTGAGCTTATACCAGAGACAACCTTTTGGCATAAGTTAGCATTGTTTGGCTTACCAGTCCCCGTGCTAAAGTAAATTGAAGTGGATATAGGAATTGTTTGGCTTAGCATTGTTTGAAGCCTTTCTGCTGAACAAGTAAGCCTAATACCTAACTAATGACACATCTTAAGAAGCTTTAGTAAGTTGCCTATATCCTCATTTGTAGAGATGCCTCTCACGTTACTAAAGTACCTCTTTACCTTCAATAGGCTTGAATTTTGGATCTTCTGTTTTTCTTTTAAGAAAATTCAATGAGAAGCAATAGTTCCAAATCTAAAAGGAAAGAAATATCAAAAGTTGGAACTTTACTTGAACCAATCTCGAGCTCGGTGCATGTTTCCATTCCCCTCTTTAGTTTATTACCTTTTCTGCACATACTCATAACTCCACTGATAATGCCCATACTTCTATTTTCCTTGCACCTAGAAAGTGGCATGAGAAGCCTCTAACAACTTATGTATTCATCTATGCCAGCTCAATGCACCTTTGTCGGCTCATCTAGTTCAAGACTTCAATAGATTGTTTTAATATGAATAACAGTCTAAACATATTGAATGATAAAACAAAAGGCAATGGAAGGGCAATATAAGCAGACAGATCAGTGTTTCCAGGTTGCAGATTCCTTTCATTCTTCTTAGCCATTATGGGTTCCATCTGGGATCTATTATGCTTTTTCCATCTTTCCTTCCCTATTGTTCTTCCCGATAGCTAGAACACAAAAGAAAAAAAAAATTGGGACTATGATATGAATGGAAGAATGCAGGTTAATTTGTTATTGATTGAGTTCAGTTGCAAGATTGACCTTCTCAGCTTGGGTCCTTACTTCAAAATCAGTAAAGTACACAAATCACAGAGATGTCCAAACATATCTAACAACTCTAGAGGTATTATGGCAAATAGATATATCAGAAGCTAAATATATCAGCCAAGGTGGAACAAGGGATAGTCCGTCCCTCTCCCCCTTCCATCAAGGAAGATTTGGTAGGCTTCCACTATTCTCTTAAAACCTAAATTCACTCAATTCTTACCTGACTATCTCCAGAAGGAACAAATCCAAGAAGTATTCCTTTGTCAATTGTCATAGCGCAAACCATTCCACCCTATAAATTTTATTGAACATAAGAGGCAACAGGCTTGTTCAAATCACAAGCGATAAAAAATACAAATGTTACATAATAAAAAAAGGACAGGAAATTAAGACAAAGTTGTGTATCTGTTGATGCGAGTCAAGAAACAATCCTAAATAGGACTTGTGCAAACACTATCCAGACAACAATATGGTGGAAACAAAACAAACTGACCTGGTGATCTATATGAGCTCCCAGGGGGCAAATTCTATAAGGAGACACTACAACCTGAACTTCATCTGTTCTTCGGCCAGCCATTCGAGAAACGACATTGCGGATATTGTTCAACTGCAAAGAGATAAGATTACAAGGAGCACAATCCCACAAGAATTTTGACATTCACAAGACTGACTACACTCCTCTCAAAAGGTCAAAAAGAGAGGTGATTTTCAACTTAACACAGAAGATCCACGAATATCCCACTAATGCACTAAAGAAAGTGAAGCGAACCCCTCTGGTATCTGACTCATTCATCAATCTTTCAAGGCAATGAGTAGGCAACAACGATACAATTCTGCTAGATCACATCCCATATCGCCATCAATCATCTCAAGGGTAACAAAATATCAGCCAAAATGAAAGATAAGGACGCCTAACACGCACAGACTATCTTCTATTTCAAGGAAAGGAAGAAAAGAGTCCAGGTATCATCCTTTGATTTTCCAGTTCTAAATGGCATTGCCGAAACAACATTACAGCAAAAATGTGGACTGGGTTTAATCGAAGAGCAACTTCCGACAATGCTGGTCGATTCATCGGCATTCAATAACTGCAGAGGAGAATTTAGAGAGAAAAACAAGACGAAGACGCCTAACATGCACACACTCTCTTCTACGTCAAGAAAAGCAAGAAAAGAGACCACGCATCAACCCTTTGAGTTTCAAGCTTTGAATGGCATTGCCGAAAGAAGAACATCACAGCAAAAACGTGGACCGGATTTGATGGAAGAAAAGAACAACTTTCGACAATGCGGTCGATTCATCGGCATTCACGAACTGCAGAGAAACTACCTGCGCATCCGAAGGCCAAGACGACTCGCCCATCTTTCAGATTGTTGTCCGAAATCGCAGACAATGAAACAGGACAATGAACGCGAAACCTCGGTGAAGCCGAGAGTTGCATACACGGTCTCCGTCTGCAACGAACGAGCGATGGAGAGAAAGACTCCACAGCGGACGAGAGAGATGTGGTAACAGCAAAGAGATCAGAAGCAATGGTTCGGCCGGTGGCTGTGATGGGTAAGGGGGCAAATCATCATTTGAAAAGACGGATAGAGAGAGAGAGAGAGAGAGAGAGATAGAGAGAGAGACGGAGAGGCGCGCGTCGGGCGGAGACGACGGCGTTAATAGAGGACGGTTTTGATAAGAACAGGGCAGACAAATTGACCTGGTCCCACCGCCGATCTCTTTCTCATTTTGGCGTTACTCTCTGTAACGAACACTGGTGCAAAATGTTCGATTATATTGATGAATGAAAAAAGTGATAGATATATTTAATTTAGGAGGCAGAAAGGACCCAAAAAATTTAACTTCATGATTTTTTATATCACGTGAAATTTTATAAAATTATTATCAATTGCTTTAAAAGCTCAATTTATTAGACGAAGGTCTGATTCAATATTTAAATATTTTTGAAAATGTAAACAATAAAATCAAGTAATGCATAAATCAAAAAAATTTCACTTGATAAATCAAAATTTAAATAATGTAATAATTTTTAATCATGTAGTAAAAAGTTAACATCAATATTGTGCTTGTCTAAATTGTGAATATTTATCATCTTATGAACTCTTGGATAAGTGGCATGGATTAGTCGATAAATGGAACTTAAGATGGCTATATATAGAATTAAATGGATAAGTGACATGCAATTTTCTAACTGCTTTGCTTGTTTTAGTGAATGATGAAAGAGTGGATGGCGCATCCACATCCTTATGGTTTGACCCCTAGCATCAAGCAGGGCCACTGAATACAGTCTTTTCTAATAACTACATCTATCACTCAGAGCTATCTAGAGAAGCTATGGTGGCTGATCTGCTGGCCATGATATACTTCTGGAGCTGCAATCATGGCATAGTCCGGTTCCCATGCTATCTCATCTTCAGGACAAATTTGTGTGGGAAATGCACCCCTCGAGTACATTCACTATCACCTCGGCTTGGGAAGCAATTTGATGGAAAAGCCCCTGTAGTCCCATGGTCTTCATTTGTGTTGAATAGGTCCATCATATCGAGGCACCAATTCCACATTTGGTTGATCACAAAGAACTACCTTCCCAACCAAACCCTCCTCCTTTCTTATGGCCGCATTGCAATGGTGGTGTGTGCCTTTTACAATTCCATGTAGATTCCATTGATCATCTATTTTTTGGGTGCCATATTTCCAACTCCCTAGCTGGTTTTTGGGTAGCAAAATGCAACCTCGCATGGTGCAACTCTTCGTGGCTTGCCAACCTTGCTTGGGTGTCAAATCTTTGTTTAGGTATCAGTTTCTATAAAGAGATTATTCGGTTTTCTTTTGGAGTACTTTGTTACGTTTTATGGAAGACCAGGAACAATATCTTGTTTCGTGGCCAACCCCTTGTCATCTCGTCGATGAAACAACATATTATAAGGGGGCTGTTAAAGACAAAGCTTCTTCCTCCAAGCATGTTGATGATAACCCGACTAACAGGAGGCTCCAACGGTGCTAGGGTTTTGACTCGGCTATTTTTGAGAGGGACCTCGTGACCCCTCGGCAGAGTTTGTAGGAAGTAGCTTGCGATTTGCTGCTGCATCCCGCGGCTTTCATGTTTTTTGTGCTGTATATGTTGGCCCAGGTTGAGGTCTTGTTGATGTAGCTTGTTTCTAATTTCCTTTTGTTGTATACTCGGTCCCCTTCCACTCAAGTGACAATGGTCTTCTGAGTGCAAGATGGTGCCTTGTATCCCTCTCTTGTACATTGTACAGTTTGTTGGTTGGAAATTATATGAATACTTACTTTACCAAAAAAAAAAAAATACAAAGAATTGTTCGGAAAAGTTAATAAGTAAATTCATTTCGATTATATTTTTAAATTAAATTTTCCTAATACACTACTAACGGCCTCCTTTTTACTGATACACTATCTAATTCTTTGCACTTTTGATTGATAGAAATATCATGCATGTTACTCTTATCAATAGAATTTTATCCATCAAATTACATCTAGAATCAATATTATCACACATGCTGAATGGGAATGATGATAAAAATTTATAAAGTCACGACATATATATGTATATATGATGATAAAAAAGATGCAATTATCAAGTATTTATGCAAACATCATCTACATTATATATAAGATTTAATATCATCAAAAATTTAGAACCAGTACCCTCGTGCAACATTTAAGCCAAATCGGTGCACTTGCGGCACATTTATTGGAATGCAATGCCTCCTTGCATAATTATGTATCATCTATTGCATGATTGTGTTTGCTTTAAATTGAGTGATCATAACACAGCGTGACTACACTTTAGTTTTGAATCGGATGATTAAAATTGCATAAATGTATGTCAAGATGACTATGTGTCAGTTCTAGAATGTCAACATAATTCATGAATCCTGCATTTTAATTTGATTGGGACTGGATTCCTTGCCGTTGTGACTTTGCGTCCGCCTTTGAATTGGAGTTCGCCTAAAGAGTGACTCCTGGCCCGCGCAATTTCATTTACCTTATGCTATGCGTCATTTCCCTTTCTAGATAGATTTGCCTACATTTCTCGTTTTTCCTCGTGGTAAGTAGATTCCTCTATTGTTAGTACTTGAAAATAATTATTTTGAGCTCGTTATCATTTTAGTCACCAGTTGTATGGTTTTTACAACACGTAATCAAAAGGGTAACACATAAGCCCATCCGCTATTATATATATATTAATTTTTTTCCATGTTTTAACAGGCATCATGGAAAATGTTTCGATTCTTTATTTGTTGGAAGGAGCTGAGGCCTTTTCTAATGATATGGCGATGGCTTTTCTTTGTCAGTTTTTGAGAGTTTAGGAGACATGGTAATTGTGTCCCCTGCAAGAATTCACTTATAAGAAAAATCTAGTAATGAGTTTGAAGAGCCATTTATTAATTGGATATCAAAGTCAAATACCGATAGGATGACTTGCCATTGTGCAAAAATTTGTTTCAATGCAATGTTTAGAACATCCTATTATAAAATTTCTTATATTGATTTAAAATCAATGTGTAAAAGGAATTTTTTATTTAATAAACCTTCTTGAAATTTGGAATCATTAACGTGATTGCTAAAATTTCTTTTTTAATAGTAGAGTAGTTTTGTGTGGTCTTATTCCAATGTTTGGGGATGAATTTTATTTTGGTCCAAGAATGTTTAAAGATGAACTGAATAAATTGTTTATTTTACTTGTTCGAGAATCCCTCCATATCCTATTTTTTATGCATTTATTTTTGCTATTTTAAAAGCAAATAGGTCAGCTAAATGAAGGCAAAGAATTTCTTTGAAGTGAGTTTTAAGTTGTTTAATCATATTTGTATGGATCGCTGACCATGGTGGAGGATTCTTTTGTAGCCTTTGGTACGAATGTCAGAGGATATTAATATATGGAAACAAATCTAAAACATAATTAAGCCTTCCTAAGAATCTTTGGAATTGAGTTTTGTCTCTAATTTTCGTCTTGAAACTTTTCTGCAAAGATTATTGATCTTTCTATAAGAATGATAGTTCCTTGGTGAATGTAATGCCCAAGAAATCTGATTTCGTTTGGAAAAATGATATTTAGCAGGGAAAATACTAAACTGTTCTTTTTTACTATATTTATAGAAATAGATATATGTTTACAATGTTGATCAATATTTAAGGAAAAGATGAGGACGTCATCATATAGATTAACATAAATTTAATGTATGGAATGAAAATTTAAATCATAATTCTTTGGAATTCCAAAGAAGTATTTTTCGTTTGGTTCAAATGGCATGACATTCCATTCATATTGGCCATTAATTTGGATTTATCAAAAGTGTTGATTTCATGTTGAATTTTGAAATAACTTTTAAGCTGTGGAGCCCAGTTAGGAGATTTTTCTGTTTGGGATAAGATGCCGTATCCATTTAAGTGCCTTGTTTGAAGGTTTATAGTTGATAACTAATCTGAGGCACCTCTTTCTAGTTCATAATTTTTGTTTACGTAGAACCCATAGCAATTCCATGGGGATTGGCTTTTCTTACAAGATTTAATCCTAAGAGATCTTGGATCAATTTTGGCAAAATTGTAAAACTTGTTGATTAATTTGAGACGATCCAACTTTTGTTGGAAGTTGTTCTTCAGAAAAATCAGTGTCGTATAATAATTCAACAATATGCTTTTCCCTTTCCCAAAATGCATTAGGCTAGGTGAAGCAAATAGTTTACTCAATATATGATTGTAGATAGATGATTTTGTTTTAGTTTTTATTTCAAGAAGTTGTTATACTATATTCTTTAAATTTAAGTCTTCTTTCAAGAATTGGGGTTGGTTTCCTTTATCTTTGACGAGACAGTTGTTTGTGGTTTAGTGATGAAATTAACGATAATCTTATTTTTTAAGGCATGAGTTTATATACAGACCTTCAGTTGTCATTACGAAGGGTTGTACTAACTGGATGAATGGGGTGTCTAAAAAATGTCAACGTACTTTGACTAAAAGAAAAGATGTTTTATAAGAAACACGATTATTAACAAATGAAACATTTTGCATTTTATATGGAGATTTTCTCCTGAAGCTGACTTAAGAGACTTTGTCATTTTTCCATAATACTTAGTTGGAATAAGGCCTTTCCTGATACAATTGAGATCTACCCCTATATTAAAAAGTGTTGTGGTATCAAGAAAAAATTCATTGTTAATAGAGATTTTTAAAGCAATGATCCATTTTCTTGAAGTTATTCCTGATAGGGTTATTAAGAAATTTGGAAAATAAGTAGATATTGTGGGTTGGGTATTTTCATCGGGTTATTTTCCTTTAATGATGTGAGATTTTTTTGTAAAATATCTTTCGCCATATGTGTTGAGATGTCTTTAGGGATTGATGGTCTATTTTTTGTTGTTTAATTTTATTATTAAGATCCTAAATATTGATTGGTCTAGACTGAGTCTTGTTGTGTATATCAAGAATATCTCTAATAGGTTGTGATATTTATACCCATCAAATGGGTGGGTCAGGTTGGGTTTGGGTCGGGTCGAAAATGGTCCGACCCATATTAATCAATTTAACCCGTTTTGACCCATATTCATATAATGTAGATCTAGTGATCCATACCTGACCTGACCCATACCCGACCCGACTCGTATTGCTAAAAGCCATTATTATTGTAGAGAAACACAAACTCACTCTAAGCTCTATGATAAATGAATAAAACTTCAAATCAAATTTAAAAAAATTAAAAAATAGTTAATAAAATAAAAATATAAAAAACCTATAAATTGAAATATTTTTAAAGAATTTCACCAATTAAATATATTTTTGTGAAAAACCTATAAATTGAGATGGGGTGGAGGTGAGCAGTGGAGTGTTGCGGTCACTGGTAGATCACCACCACTCACCGAGCTTGAGGTTGACTCAAAGAAGAAAAACACGTTTTACAGTTGGGTTAAAAATGGATTAAAAATGTGTCATAAATGGGTAGTTAGGTCAAAAATGAGTAGAAAATTGGTCACACATTCTGACCCATTAAGATAAAACATGACTCACAAAATAAGTCAATGACCCATCTTGACGCCCCTAGTGATATTTCTTGGGATGGTCTAAAAACTCTTTTTTAGTCTGAGGATCGGGTATTTAGTCTGCAATTGACAATAGGCATCCCTCATCTTTTGTCAACATTTGTGTTTTTGGAGATGAAATATCTGATTCTGAAGAGTTTCATTCTTACTAACTTGAAAACCTTCTTCTTCTTCGGATAGATTTTCTGGTGAAGTGTCATCTTCTTTTGTGCTAATAGAATTCAAAACTTCATTGAATTGATGAAGGGTGTTATCATCGATTATATAATTCATAAAGTTCTTTGTTTATTTTACAAAACCTAGAGATATGACCTCTTTTACATGTATAGTATTTGATATCTTTATTAATCTTTTGTTTTGCTTTTTGTCTTAGTTTACCAGGACGAGTTTTAAAGTTTCAAGTACTGGAAGACCTTTTTTGTAAGTTTTGTAGTTTCGAAGGACTATTCCTTTGATAGGATTTAGACTTTGGTTCTTTGTAGGAAGGAGGTAGACCTTCTGAGTATTGGGCACAGAAATCCACTATTTCTTTTTTGTAACTGATTTTTCTTTTATAAGCTATCTTTGTTATTTAATTGTGATACACATATGCATCTAGTTTTTGAGCATATGAGTTTAATTCTCCATAAGAGAGAATTCGATAAGGAATCTGGCAATTGTAATATTTTCTGATTTTGTTATGGATTGGTTTTCATATTAAATAGGGCAACCTACTAAAAGATTTTCTTTCCAAAAGAGTTATTGCAATCTGGTCTAATCATTACTCTTGTCAGGAATTATATATATATATATATATATATTTTGGTAATGGTAATTTATATTGACTTTTCAAACCAGCAAACTGTACATAAGAGAGGAAATCAGTACCAACCTTCACTCAATGGGACAACATGTCATTGGAGTGAAAGGGTACCAATTCCCACAAAGAAAGGAAAATACAATTAACAAGCTTAAAAGAAACTAGGTGGCCACATTTGGAATAGGAGGTGGACCAACACGAGGGACATCTCCAAAAATTCGAGGGTGGATCCCCCAGCATCACTGCAACCTTCTGTTTCTTAGGGTTCAACCGAATTGAAGGCCATTGCTTTGTCTTTGATCGCCTTAGCTAAGTGTTGCTTCATAGCCGAAATGAAGAAATTCTTACCCCTGAAGAGACAATCATTTCTTGTCTTCCAAATCATATAACAAAGTGTCCCAAAGGAAAATCTCAAGATATCATGAAAGAAGCCAACCCCCGAGAATGTGTTGATGGCCCATCAACAGTTATCCAACCAAGTGCTATTCCTCCAAGAGAGGTTGCACTTAGCCGCCCAAAAGGATGCCAAGGCATTGGAGACGTGGCACTCAAAAAATAGGTGGTCTATAGAATTAGGTCTAGTACTACAAAATACACAAAGGGAAGAAGAAATTCTGCTATATGACAAGAGGAGAATCTGTGTAGGGAGTCGATTGCGCAGAATGAGCCACAATAGAAATTGGTGTCTAGGGGCTATGGCTTTGTTCCATACAAAATTTGACCAAAAAACTGGGCTTACTTTCCGTCCAATAGCTAACCAAGCTGAGGCAATAGAAAAATTCCCAGTTGGATGTGCCAGCCAAGAAAAGGAGTCATGAGCAAGGGACAACAGAGGTATGGCTAGTTGCCACGACCGGAGATCCTCTAAGAGCAAATGACCAGCATGTGTATAGAGATCCGCTACAATGGCGTTCCTCAGGATGCCCGTTTGGTAAATGTCAGCATCCATAAAGATCATATTCAAAGGACCAATGTTGAGCCATGGATCGAACCAAAGCGAGGTAGTCAGCCCATCACCAATCCTCCATTTTACAAGACTTTTGATTATTCCCCTGAGGGCTAGTATTTCCTCCAAGCCCATGAGCAAAATGCTGGAGGGGAGGTAATCCAAAAATAGTTTTTCTTAAGATGGATAGCATGAACCCATTTACACCATAAAGACTCCTTATCTATGAATAGAATCCAAATATGCTTGAGCATGGCAGCTATATTATTATCACGAATTTTCCTAATTCTTAATCCTCCTTCTTGTTTGGGGAGACAAACATCATCCCATGAAACCTTGGCCCCACTTGAGCCTAGGTTGAGACCTTTCCAAAGGAATTGGCAACAAATAAGTTCAATCTTATCTACTACAGCAGACGGAAGCCAGAAAATGGCGGCCAAATATATTTGGATAGCATGAAGAATAGATTTTATAAGTTGGAGCCTGCCCGCAAATGACAAGAATCGATGAGTCCAAGATTGAACTCTATTAGTGAGGAGACATACCAAGGCATTACAATTAGCTTTACTCAGCCTAGAGGTGATGATAGGTACCCTAAGATATCGAACTGGTAAAGAGCCCACTTTGAATCCCATAACTTGAAGAAGTTGGTCTTTGAGTGCCGAAATGTTGCCCGAGATAAAAACTTCACTCTTGTTGGCATTAGGGAAAAGTCCACTCCAACTAGAAAACCTATCAAGCCCTTCCTTCATATAAGAGACATATACCAAATTTGCTTCACAAAAGATAAAAACATCATCTGCAAAGAAAAGGTGCGAAAGACGCATAGGTTTGCATCTCCAAAAAAACCGAAATTCAGGGCATCTAGTTTGGGCCTCTAAGATTCCGGTGAAGACTTCCATAGCCAAAGTAAATAGATAGGGAAAAATTGGGTCACCTTGTCTCAACCCTCGACCACTAGAGAAGAAGCCATGAAGATCCCCATTAATAGCAATTGAAAATTTAGGGGAACGGACACAAACCATAATCAGGTCAATCAAATGAGCCAGGAAGCCAAAGGCACTGAGGGTTGCTTCCAAGACGTCTCAATTCAGGGTATCATAAGCTTTCCTGAAGTCCACCTTGATAGCACATTTCGGGGAATATGGGTTTCTATGGAAACCATTGAAGAGTTCCTAGGCCAGGAGGATATTATCACTAAACCGCCTGCCCTTCATAAAAGCTGTTTGTACTAGGTGATAATATCAGGGAGAACACTTGCAATTCTATTAGAAATAATCTTGGTGATGCATTTATATATTGTATTGCAGCATGCAATGGGGCGAAAATCTGAAACTGAAGTGGCATTCGGAATTTTTGGGACCAACGCCAAGATGGTGCAATTAATCTCCTTAAGCATACGGCCTAATCGAAAGAAGTCCATTATTGCCTCAATTACCGAGGGGCCAATCAGCTCCCAATTCTTTTTTAAAAAATCCGAATTGAAGCCGTCCGATCCTAGGGCTTTATCCCTAGCAAGAGAAAACATAGTATCCCTAATCTCCTGGGGGATAACCGATTTGGAAAAAGAACTAACCTGTTCCTCATTAAGTGTGGTACGGAGACCTCCTTAATCATTTGGACCGAAGGTAGCATCGTGGGAGCTTCCGAGGCTAACAGATCTTGGAAGTACGAAATAAAAACTTGTCGTACATCTGCCAAGTCTGAACCAGCTCACCCAAACTATCTTTAACTGAGATAATCTGATTACGTTGATGACGGTAATTAACCGAGTGATGAAAAAACTTTGAATTGTATCTTTATATCCTCAAAATTTGCCAAGTGATTTAAACTTGAGGGTACATAAGATTTCTGCATTCTTATATGTCAAATGGGAAGGATTACCTATGAAATGTTCCGAGATAGAGAAGATGAGGGTATTCACAACATCTTGGATATCATGATCGTTTTCATCTTCGATGCTTAGACCATGTTCATCGGTTTGATAAGCATTCGAAATTTGATTTTTCTACTCTTAAGGAAGATAACACAACCAAAGATTCTAGATTTCGGGGACTTGGGTCATATTAATATTGCTATTAATGCACTTTTGGTACCTAACAGCTATCATGTCATCTAAGGTGATCATGCATGTCTATTTTGCATTTTCATGCCATTCATTACAAAAAAGATAATCATACTTGAATATCGGTTTAAAGTCATTTTAATTCTATTCAAAAAGGAAAAGAAAGGCAAACAATTGGAATTTAAAGTGCAAGACGAAAAGTAAAAACCCAAGAAAAGAGAAAAATCTAATCATGCGATCTTAAAAAAAATGAAAATAAAGAAAGGAAAGAATTCGTACCTCGTCAAGCTTTTATACGACATAAGAGGAAAATCTAAGACATATATCTGGTATTCAATGATTATAGTATGGTTCCTACAATTTTCGAGAAACTTTGTGCTATCCATGGCCTTCATCTCGGAAAGTTTTGCAAAATAGAAACAAATTTCGCTAAAAAAATTTATTGTACAGAATAGAACAAAGAGACGCACTTCGAAAGATCCGTCCAGTCAAACTCAATGTAAATGAACGAATAACTAGAAGAAAGGGGAGAAGTACACTATCGATGCCTTAATTGTGTACGTCACTTACTTTAGTGCCATAATTTTTTGATGGCTCGCTTAAGTGCTGAATTGTTTTAAAAATGACTTTTTCAGTGCCATTGCCAATTTGCTTTGCCCGAAATCCTACGTGGATTTTTTTTATTAATATTTTTAGTCAACTGGCTTGTGGAATAGATAGATGCTGAATGATGTTGTTTAACCAACTATTGACAGATCACTTAAGTCTCAAATTTTTTGAAAAACAATTTTTTCAGTGTCGGTGAAAATTTGGCATTGAAAAAAACATTTTTCAAATAATTTGGCATGCAAAAATTGTTTTTCAAAAAATTTGGCAATTAAATGATCTGCAAAGTTGTTAAAACAACGTTAAGTGCCACATCAGCTAAAAAATTTAATTAAAAAAGCCATGTGTTAATTTTGGCTAGAATATCTTGCTAGAGGCACTTAAGTAATCATTTCTTTCCGATTTTGATAGTTAAGTGAGCTGACGAAAAATTGTGGTAATGAAATGAGCGTCGTACACAAGTTAAGGTACTGATAATGTACTTAACCTAGAAGAAAGCTATGATAGCGTGGTTCTTACAATTTTCAAGAAATTTCATGCTGCCCATGGCCTTTGTCTCGAAATTTTTTCTAAAGAGTTATTGGAACAAAGAGGCAAGCACTTCATAAGATTTGCCCCCACAAACTTAATGTAAAAGGACAAATAACTAGAAAACACTATTATAGCATGGTTCCTATTTTTTTTAGACAATTCATGTTTTGCGTTGAATTCCTCTTGAAAGGTTTTGTAGAATATAAACAAATTTCGCCAAAAAAAGTTGTTGGAATGATGAGAAACGCACTCCGGAAGATTTGTCCTCTCAAACTCAATGCAAAAGGTCAGATGATTGGAAAAACGCTATTATAACACGAGTCCAATGATTTTTGAAAAACTTCGCCTTTTTTATGGCCTTTCACTTAAAAATTATGCATAATAGAAACATATTTTGCCAAAAAATGTTGTCGGAAGATGAGATACACACTCCACAAGATTTGCCCCCTCAAACTCAATGCCAAAGGACAAATAACTTGGAAAAAGTTGTTATAGCATAGTTCCTACAATTTTCGATGAACTTCATGCTATCCATGGCCTTCCTCTCAAAAGTCATGTAGAATATAAACAACCTTCCCCCAAAATAGTTGTTGGAACGATGAGATACATACTCCAGAAGATTTGCCCACTCAAAGTTGATGTAAAAAGATAAATAATTGGAAAAACGCCATTATAGCACGGTTTCCACGATTTTCAAGAAGTTTCGTGTTTTCCAATACATTCCTCTTGAAAGGCTATGCAGAATTGAAAAAAAACTTCCCAAAAAAAGTTGTCAAAGCGATGAGATACATACTTCGGAAGAATTGCCTCTCAAACTCAATACAAAGGACAAATAACTTGAAAATGCTATAATAGCATGGCTCCAATGATTTTTGAGAAACTTTGCCTTTTCGTGGCCTTCCACTTGAAAATTTATATAAAATAGAAACACATTTTACCAAAAAAATGTTATCGGAAAGATGAGATACACGTTGTAGAAGATTTGCCCCCCAAAATCTATGCAAAAGGACAAATAACTGGAAAAAAGCTATTATAGCATGGTTCCTTCAATTTTCGAGAAACTACATGCTATCCATGGCCTTTCTCTCAAGAGTTATGTAGAATAAAAAAAATTCGCAAAAAGAAGTTGTCGGAACGATGGGATACACATTATGGACTCAATGCAAAAGGACAAATAATTGGATAAATGTTATTGTAGCATGGTTCATACATTTTTTTTGAGAAGTTTTGTGGTTCACATTGCATTTTACTCAAAAAGTTATTTAGAATAGAAAAAAATTTCCCAAAATTTTTTTTCTCGCAATGAAGAGACACGTACTCCGGAAAATTTGCCCCATCAAACTCAATGCGAAAGGACAAATGGTTCCTATAATTTTTTAGACAATTTGTGTTTTGCATTGCATTCCTCCCGAAAATTTTTTCACGATAAAAACAAATTTTGCCAAAAAAAAAGTTGTCTGGGAGATAAGAAATGCACTCGGGAAGATTTGCCCTTTCAAAGTCAATGTAAAAGGACAAATAACTGAAAAAATGCTATTATAGCATGGCTCCAATGGTTTTCGAGAAACTTTGTGTTTTCTATGGCATTCCTCTTAATGCATAAAGAAACAAATTTCACCAAAAAAGTTATCGGAATAATGAGATACGCATTCCAAAAGATTTTCCCTCTCAAACTCAATGCAAATAGACAAATAACTAGAAAAATGGCTATTGTAGCTTGTTTCCTACAATTTCCAAGAAATTTCATGATGTCCATGGCCTTTGTCTCAACAAGTTATGCAGAATAGAAAAAAATTTCACAAAAAAAATTGTTGGAATGATGAGATATGCACAATAGAAAATTTGCCCTCCCAAACTCAATGCAAAAGGACAAATAACTGGATAAATGCTATTGTAGCATGGTTCTTACAATTCTTGAGAAATTTCGTACTTTCCATGGCCTTACTTTTGAAAAGTTATGTAGAATAGAAGAAAATTTCACCAAAAAAAGTTGTCAGAATGATGAGATAAGAACTCCCAAAAATTTGCCCCCTCAAACTCAATAGAAAATGACAAAGAACTGAAAAAACACTATTATAGCATGATTCCTGCAATTTTTGAGAAACTTGGTGCTTTCTATTGCATTTTATGTGGAACAAAAACAAATTTTGCTAAAAAAATTTGTTGGAACAATGAGATATGCACTCTTGAAGATTTGCCCTCTCAAACTCAATGCAATAGGACAAATAACTAGAAAAACGCTATTATAGCAAAGCTCCAATGACTTTGGAGAAGCTCGCTCTCGTTATCGCTTATTGGTCACCCATCTGCCTCCTGACTACCACCAGTCGCAAGTTGCCGCCGCTCGGGAATGAGAAATTTTATAATATTTTCAAATGAATTTTTATACTGGAAACATAAATTTTATATCGTTATCAAATGCCTATTTTGTTTTAGAAATTCGCCCACGGAATAGAAATAGAAAAATTGATTTCTAGAATAGAAATTTTACCATGCGCACCCTTATTGTTTTCCATGGCTTTCCACTCGAAAATTTATGTAGAATAGAAAATATGTTACCAAAAAAAGTTGTCAAAACGATGAGATAAGCACTTTGGAAGATTTGCCCTCTCAAATTCAATGCAAATGGACAAATCACTGGAAAAATGCTATTTCAGCATGGCTTCAATGATTTTCGAGAAACTTCATGTTTACCATAGACAAATTTTGCCAAAAAAAGTTGTTAATACCATGAGATAAACACTCCAGAAGATTTATCCTCTCAAACTCAATGGAAAAGGATAAATAACTAAAAAAACACTATCATAGTGTGGTTCCAATGACTTTCGAGAAATTTCATGTTTTTCATTGCATTCCTCTCAAAAAGTTATGTAGACTAGAAATAAATTTCGCCAAAAAAAGATTGTTGGAATGATAAAATATGCACTTTGGAATGTTTGCCCTCTCGAATTCAAAGCAAAATGATAAATAATTTTAAAAAGGGAGAATGCCACGAAAAACCCTGAACTTTGCCCTTTATAACACATTTACCCTAAACTTTTTTTGTTACACCAAAAACCCCAAACTTTGCTAATTGTGACACATTTACCCTAAACTTTTTTTTGTCACACGAAAAACCCCAAACTTTGCCCCGTGTGACACATTTAGCCTAAACTTTTATTTTGAAGGGCATTTTCATCTTTTTATTTTTATTTTTTCTTTATTTTTTCCTTTTTTCCTTTTTCTTTCTTTTTTTTTTTCCGCTGGAGGAGCGCCGGCGTCGGCCCTCCCCCGACTCAGGCGAGGGCTGCCCACCCCAGATCCGACGAGGGTCGCCCTCACCTGGGCGGGCGAGCTTGCCTTGGCCTCGCCCACCCAGGTGAGGTTGGCCCCCACCGGATCTGGCGAGGGCGGCCCTCACCATCGCCCTGCCCCTAGCAAGTAAGGGCAACCCTCGCCAGATCCGGTGGGGGCTACCCTCGCCTGGGTGGGCGAGGCCAGGGCGTCGGTGAGGGTGGCCCCCGCCCGATCTGGCGAGGGTTGCCCTCGCCTGCCGCCCTGGCCTCGCTCGCCCAGGCGAGGGTGGCCCTCGACCGATGCCGGCGAGGGCGGCCCCTGCCGGATTTAGGGAGGGTGGCCCTTGCCTGAGACGAGGGAGGGCTGACGCCAGTGCTCCTCCGGCGGCGGTGGAGGAGGAAAAAAAAGAAAGAAAGAAAAAGGAAAAATAGGAAAAAATAAAGAAAAAATAAAAAGTAAAAGACGAAAATGCCCTTCGGAATAAAAGTTTGGGGTAAATGTGTCACACATGGCAAAGTTTAGGATTTTTTGTGTCACAAAATTTTTTTTAGGGTAAATGTGTCACATGGGGCAAAGTTTGGGATAAATGTATCACATAGGGTAAAGTTTGGGGTTTTTGGTGTCACAAAAAAAATTTAGGGTAAATGTGTCACGGGGAGTAAAGTTTAGGATTTTTCGTGGTATTATCCCTTTTAAAAAAACTATTATAGAAAATTTAAAAATAATAGACACAAACTTTGCCAAAAAATGATGTCAGAAATATGAGATATGCACTACAAAATATTTGCCCCCTCAAATTGTATAAAAAAGACAAATAACTGAAAAAAGCTGTTATAGCATGGTTAATACAATTTTCAAGAAATTCCGTGCTATCCACGACTGTCCCCTCAAAAGTTTTGCAGTAAATAAAAAAATTTCGCTAAAAAAGTTGTTAGAACAATGAGATATGCACTCCAAAAGATTTGCCCCCTCAAACTCAATACAAATGGACAAATAACTGGAAAAATGCTATTATATCATGGTTCCTATGATTTTCGAGAAGCTTAGTTTTTTTCATTGCATTCCTCTTGAAAAGTATACATAATAAAAGAAAATTTCGCCAAAAAATGGTAAGAACAATGAGATATGCACTATGAAAGATTTGCTCTCTCAAACTCAATCCAAAATTATAAATAACTAGAAAATGGCTTCAATGATTTTCAAGAAACTTCGCCTTTTTATTGGCCTTCCACTCAAAAATTTATGCAAAATAGAAAAAAGTTTGCTAAAAGATGTTGTCCATCGCAAAGATGAGATACGCATCGAGAAGATCTGCACCCTCAAGCTCAATGCAAAATGACAAATAATATGAAAAAAAAGCAGTAGCATGATTCCTACAATTTTCGAGGAACTTCATACTATCCATGGCCTTCCCTCGAAAGCTATGTAGATTGGAAACAAATTTCACCCAAAAAATGTTGTCACAAAGATAAGATACACATAGCCGAAGATTTACCCCCTCAAAATTACAGCAAAATTGTCACGCCCCGAACCTCGAGCACGCAACAACCCATTCCCTTAGTCAATTGAAAGCGACGTTCTAGGACTCATCGACGATTATTCATTTTATTCTTTCATTATGCGCAAGCGGAAGATGAACCATCCCTAGTCCAAATAGACAACCAAACAATCAAAACAGAGATAGATGGATGAACAACAGAACAACAATAATTATTCATTTATACATTTTTACTGGATTAACCAACAGAGGATCATTTCCAATTTACAAGCCCAACGAAGGGGCCAATCCATCCACTAAGCTAGATAAAAAAGAAACTAGGCTCGGCTAATCCATCTATACAAAATGAACCATCGGGTTCAGTTCCACTATCACTCAGACCCATCGGATTCGGGCTTCATCGGGTCGTAGTTGGAGGCTTTTGGGTTAACCACTAGTGGAGCGAAGGTAGGATTCTTCACTGCACCGTCAGTAGGGTCCGGCT
Organism: Angophora floribunda; assembly: GCA_014182895.1. Lineage (NCBI taxonomy): Eukaryota > Viridiplantae > Streptophyta > Magnoliopsida > Myrtales > Myrtaceae > Angophora > Angophora floribunda. The sequence continues at coordinate 20,079,272 of CM024707.1, read as the reverse complement.
CCATGGGATCTTAGTCGGCGTCCTTGGGGCTCCTACCAGGCGACTCGTCAAAACCTCGTAGAGGACCGATTAGCAGATTGTTCTTGATGTACTATGCTAGGAACCAATGGGGTATCCATTGCCCCGATCCATCGTCCATCTAGATGGTGGAGGGATACTGCTCATATAGATGCACTCGACCCGGGAAATAGTGGTGCGTCACGACGGTCTCCCAATACTTTGGGATCCTAAATTGCATCGGTGAGTGCGCCATTCTAAGGGCCTCAAAATGGTTATACAATAACTAGTGAGATAAAATCTCAGCGAATTCTCTCCTAAGCCCCGGTTAGTACACCAACTCAACCCGGGATATCTCTCCAGAACCACCCCCTCAAACAACCCAACAACAATCAACCAACAACCAAACAACATACAGGTCAACCGATAATCAAATAGTCGGTTTGCATGCAACATTACCCGGTATGCCATACACTGCACGTTATATCTCAGCACAATACACACAATGCACATGGCTATTAGATGATGCAGTTTATCAATCACTTATGAATTGCATCACAAGCAATCTCACTTAGCCATTGCCACAACTTGCACGTTATCAGTTCCTACATGCATGCCATAAACAATGTGATTAGCTTATGCATAATCGGAACCCATAATGCCATGTTTCTCATGTGCTCTTGCATCCATACATGTTCCGATTATTACTACCTCTTGAGGCCACAACCGACCCTCGCAGGTGTCTATTGGCATAACCAAGCATTTCCCTCCCTTGTGAGTCGCGGCGACATTGAGAGTTCTCTCCCAAGACAGCATTCTCGAATGAGCATGGGCTCGGCTTCTACCGCGACTCCACATCTGGACCCCTGCCGGGTTTCTACTAAATCGGACTATCACCCCCCGAACTTCGGCTAGGGAACCGGGTTCAACTTAGTGATCATGCAAGCATACCACCACACATCCACTTTTTATCTTTGAACATTAGTCAATGCACACATGCTTGCATATACAATCTCAAATCCCTTTCTCATAAATGCGGTCAATTTCCATGTCCCTCAGACAAACCATTTTTCCCATTTTTGTGAAAACCATACGATTCATGTGGATGTCCATGCAATTACACATCCAATTCACATTATAGGATCAAAACACATGAAATTAGGCAATTTTTCACTTTCGGATGAACAATGCATGTGAACAATACCGTGTGAACCACCCACCTGGGTAGCGCTGTTGGTTCGAGCTCTCCTCTTCTCACAAAAGGTTGGGAGTTCGAAACCCCACTTCGCTGCAGGGTGACTTACCCTGGTGGCACGTGTGTGGTGGTCACACGTGTTGCCCCCTGGGTTTACTCCCTTAGTTGTCGGCGGGGTGCGGGGTTCCTAGGGTTACAAAAAAAAAAAACAATACCATGTGAATAGCATCGCGAGAACAATGCACATGAACAATAAATTGTGAAGAGTAAAATCTAGAATTTGATAATTAATAAATTAATTTCAAAAATCATTAAAAATATTAATTAAAACAACCAATCAATTAATCAAGGCTAAACATGCTTAATTATACATAAAACACAATTAATCAACATAAAGCAATATTAAGATAAGCTAATCTTAACCTTCTATCTAACCACCTATCTAAGGGCTAATACAATTTAATTAAACCTCCTAAACAAAAATTAACACTAACTAAACCAACCCTAAGCCAGTTTAGGCACTTACAAGGGATTAACACTACACTCACCCATTAAGTAGGCCGGAGACACAGACATGGCGGTGGCGACGAAGGCGACGCACAGGGATCTGGACCACGATGATCCAAGGTGGTCCCAAGGTCAAAACAACAACAAGCAACTTAGACTCCCTCTGCAACACTAGAAAATTGAACTACATAGGCGAGAAAGGAGTTGGGCGGGCTAACCGGAGCTCCAGCGAGGGGTTGGTCAGCGACCAGTGGCACCTAAGGGTCAAGGGGGACTAACCGGTGGCTAAGCTAAGAGTTGGTTGGGTCAAAACAAGAGGAAAACAGCTAAACTGGGCAAAATAGCACAGAAATAAGTGGATAGGCTAGCGGTAACTTCCAATCGGTAGGTGGGTCAGTTGGCGGCTCCGTCCAGTGAACGGTTGCCGTGGGGGACATGGATTGGGCCTCCTAAGCATGGTGGTGGGTGGCACGAACGGTGATCAACATGGGAAAGCCATGAACAACTCTGGTTTTTTTTTAGGAAGGTTTGAAGGAGAAGAAGAAGAAAGTGCGAGGAACAAGGGGAGAGAGAGAGGTGCGGTTTTTGCTTGGCTGAAAGCTGAATGTCAAACCTCATTAAGGCATTAATGCTTGCTCCATCCCCATGCAATATGACATCATCTTCTCTCTCTTCTTTTGTCTTTTCCTCATAATATCTAGGGGCAAAATGGTCATTTCCACCTTGCACATTTCCCAATTTGCCATTAGGCTGAAATGAAGGACGGGCCTACGAAACGGGCTAGAAAATGAATAGGAATGGGCTCGAGAATTGGTTGGGCTTGAAATGGCTCAAGATTAGACAATGGGCTCGGGAGTGTAAAATGGTTGGTTGGGTCTAAAGGGCTCACTAGCTTGTCTCGGGCCTACTATAGTGGCTGTCCCACGTTGGACGTGTGGCCCACTTTGGCCTTGCTCAGCACATGTCCTCGTAGGTTCATTTCCTCGATCTATAAATCCCTTTTTCCAAATATTCAATTTAACCGACCTTGTCAAAGGTCGAAGAAGTGTTGTCCAAAAGTCCATCCCGAACGTTCTCGAAAATTCGTAGTCCACTATTGGATTCTCATGCCTTGTTAATTTCGCCCGAATGCCATTTTGGTACAACTCCAGACTGATAGGCGGCTTTACGGATTCACACGTAATCAACTCGTGCCAAATCACATTCAAGGTATCTCGACACATGGACGTCCTTGACTATATGAAATTGCGACGGATAGATTCTTATTTCAAAGTACACGATTAGCGAGGATTGACATAGGGTTGTTCACAGGCTCTATAATAGTAAACGAAATCACTCGTTGTCCCATTATGTTTTGTCCGTGAATTGACTTCTAATTGTCCCTATAATTGGCCTGCATAACAATAGGATCGTCCTTACGCAAGTCTCACGGTCGAGTCATGTTTTCCCAAGTCAAGTTCTTTAGTCGCACGAGTACTGTCCTCATTAGCCTTTCCTCTTAAGGTTAGTATCTCGAGAGTGATCAATTCCAAGTGAGATCAACTAATAATGCATTGACAAAATTAATGTTCATTTATTCCTCAATGGATTCAAATTTTAGGACATCATAATTCTTCCCCTCTTACAAAAATTTCGTCCTCGAAATTTGCAATTACAAGTAAATTCTCAAAAAGATAGGGGTGCTGATGCTTCATCGCTTCATCACTTTCCCATGTAGCTCCATCTATTCCGTGATATTGCTAGATCACCTTAAGTAAGGTGATAGTCTTGTTTCGAAGCACTTGCTATTTACGATCCTCTATTCGTATTGGCCTCTCCATGTACGACACCTTGTCGTCTACGTCCAACTCCTCAAAATTCAATACGTGAGTCAAGTATGGTCCATACTTTCTCAACATAGACATGTGGAAAACATCATGTACTTGAGCAAGCTTCGGCGACAACGCAAGACAATACGCTAAAACCCCGATTATTTCCAAAATTTCAAAGGGTCAAACGTACTTCGAACTTAACTTTCTCTTCTTGCCAAATCTAGAAGTACCCCTCATTGTCAATACTTTCAAAAACACATAATCGCCCACCTTAAACTCCAACAGTCTATAATGTTTATCTGCATAGCTCTTCTGACGACTTTGAGCGATCTTTAGTCTGTCTCGGATAATCTGAATTGCATTCAGAGATTGTTGAACCAACTCTGGCCCTGTGATTTTTCACTCACCAACCTCGTCCCAACAAAGCAGAGTTCTGTAGGGTCTCCCATACAAAGTCTCAAATGGTCCCATTTTAATGCTTTGCTTATAGTTGTTGTAAGCAAACACAACCAAGTGAAGCTGTTCTTCTCAACTGCCTTTAAAATCTATGACATAGGCTCGTAACATGTCCTCAACAGTTTGGATCGTCCTTTTGATTGACCGTCCGTCTGCAAATGGTATGCCGTACTAAATTGCAGTTTCATCCCTAAAGAGGATTGCAAACTTTTCCAGAAAGTTGTCGTAAACTTAATATCACGATCAGAAGTGATCGTCATTAGGACTCCATGAATGCGTGACGTACATATAATTCTGCATACTTATCCTACGTAAAATTCTTCCGTACGGCAATAAAGTGAGCTGGCTTTGTCAATCTGTCAACCACTACCCAAATCGAGTCATTGCCTTGCTGACTCCTTGGTAATCCCATCACAAAATCCATCGTAATGTGTTCCCACTTCCATTCGAGAATCTCAAGAGGTTGCAGCAGTCCACCAGGCTTACAATGCTGAGCCTTTACTTGTTGGCATGTCAAATACTTAGCCACGTGCCTTGCAATGTCCAATTTCATACCATTCCACCAGAAGTGTTGTTTCAGATTCTAATACATTTTCGTACTGCCAAGGTGGATGTTATAATTACTATGATGAACTTCCAACAAGACTGCTTCCTTAAGTTTTGCATCTTTCGGAACGCACAATCTTCCTCGAAACCTTAATGTCCCATTCTCGGACACTTGAAAGTCAGCTTTACTCTTTGTCCGATCCATCCGTAGGATCTTAAGAACTTCGAGATCCGTCGCTTGTGCACTTTTTATCTTGCTTTGCATCTCAGGCACCCTAAGAGTGGCCATTAGACTAGCAAGATGGCCGACCTCAATTTTAAAATCTGAGTCCTTGACTCTCTCCAAAAGAATCTATTCTTGTACCATTATCTGTGCAATCGACGACTTTCAACTGAACGCATTTGCCACTTTGTTCGCTTTCCCCAGATGATACAGAATCTCACAATCGTAGTCCTTAAGAAGTTTCATCCATCGTCGTTGCCTCATTTTCAACTCCCTTTAAGAGAACAAATACTTCAAACTCTGATGATCCGTAAAAATCAAAAACATTTTCCCACACAAGTAATGTCTCCAAATCTTAAGTGCAAAGATGATCGCTGCTAATTCCAGATCATGCGTCGGATAATTAAGCTCGTGAGGCCTTAACTGTCGGGATGCGTATGCAACCACCTTGCCATGTTGCATTAACACGCAACTTAGTCCTTTATACGATGCGTCACTGTAGATTTCGTACCCACCAGAATTAGACGGTATCATTAAGATAGGTGCGATAGTCAATTTATCCTTGAGCTCTTAAAAACTACGCCCGCACTTGTCCGTCCAATTAAACTTCTTTTCCTTCTTTAACAGCATCATCAAGGGCATGGCTATCGCAAAAAACTTCTTCACGAAATGTCTATAATATCAAGCCAATCCCAAAAAACTTCGAACCTCAATTACCGTCGTAGGTTTCGGCCAATTCATGATAACTTCGATCTTAGTTGGGTCGACGAAAATTCTTTCACCTGAAATTACATGACCTAAAAATGCCACGCGAGATAACCAAAACTCGCACTTACTAAATTTACCATAGAGTTCATGCTCCCTCAAGGTCTGTAGTACTGATCTCAGGTTTTTCTCATGAATCTTGAGACTCCTCGAGTATACCAGAATGTCGTCAATGAACACAATCACGAATTGGTCCAAACACCTATTGAATACCCAGTTCATTAGGTCCATAAAGGCTGCAGGGGCATTTGTCAATTCGAACGACATTACCGTGAACTTGTAATGACCATAGCACATCCGGAACGCCGTTTTCGATATATCCCTCCTTCTTGATCCTCAACTAATGATAGTATGTCCTTAGGTCTATTTTGGAAAATACCGAGGCTCCTTGAAGTTGGTCGAACAAATCATCAATCCTTGGTAATGGATACTTGTTCTTGATGGTTACATGATTAAGTTGCTGGTAGTCGATGTAGAGACGCAAAGACCCGTCCTTTTTCCTTACAAACAGTACCAGTGCTCCCCAAGGGGATGCACTAGGACGAATGAAATCTTTATCCAGTAGTTATTGCATTTGCACCTTCAGTTCTTTCAATTTTGACAAAACCATCATATAAGGCGCCTTGGAAATTGGTTCAGTCCTAGGGACCAACTCAATCACAAACTCAATTTCCCTCTCAGGAGGCAATCTTGGCAATTCCTCGGGAAATACATCCATATACTCCTGTACCACTGCAATATCCTCCACCTTTGATCCTTTCACCAACGTGTTTGTCACCAATGCCAAATACCCTTGACACCCAGATTCCAACAACCAAGTCACCTCGAGTGATGAAATCAAAGAAACAAAGGGTCCCCCTTGACTTCCTAAACTCAAATCTATCACCCACTACTGGGTTAAACTGAATTGTTTTTCCATGATTATTCATCGTAGCTCGTTGCTTAGTGAGCCAATCCATGCCAATTATGACATCAAACTCATACATTGCTATTGCAATCAAATCAATGACTTCCTTGTGACCGTCTACAACTAACTTACAGCTAGAATAACCTAACTCAGACAACATATTATCCTTAAACAGAGTAGAAATACTATAAACTACTCCCAATGGTTTGAGACTTAACCCCACTAGCTTAACAAAATGATCAACAACAAAAGAATGCATAGCACGAGGATCAAATAACGCATAAGTAGCATGATCGTGCAATGATACCGTACCTATAATGACAGCAAGTGAATCCTCCGCCTCCTCTCGAGTAACGGCATAAACTTATCCTTGCGTTGGAGGTCTACCTTGGTTGTTCGGAGGCGCTTTTCTAGCGACAATTGTGGCAAGATCGTCCTCATAGGCCTACTCAGCCAATTCGCCACTTGGTGGCCTTACTGACGACATCCGAAGTAGGCTCCTGTCATTGAAGGACAGGGGAGATTCCCATATCTTCTCCCACACACCTGATAGGCTCCCACGGCATTGGGTGCCAGCTTTCTCACGTAGTTCTTTCTGTTGGGTGGGATGGGATTCTTTCTCCCCATCATCGGCCTCTTTTCAAATCGATGATTATCTCTGTTAGGCATGAACCACGAGCCAGATACGGTCGCCTTCTCAATCATGTTCTTTTCTATCATCTGGGCTCTCTTGTACATCTCATCAAAACTCTTTAAGTTCAAGGGCACTAGCTAATCTTTCAACTCCAGTTTCAAACCATCTGTAAACAGTCTCACCTTATCGATAGGGTCATCTACCAATCTCGGCGCATACTTGGCTAACACAACAAATTTCACCTCATACTAATCCAATGATATCTGATTCTGGCGAAACCATTGGAACTCTACCATCTTTGACTCTTAGGTTCTGTTAGAAAAATACTTCCCATTAAAAGCTTCATGAAAGGCACCCCAAGTCTGGACTGTGCCTTCAAGGAACACTCTTCATTGAGTGGCTTCCCACTAAGTATTGGCATTACCTTGGAGTTGGTAAGCCACCACAAGCACTTTATCTTCCTTTGAACATCTAAACACTGTAAAAGTCCTCTCGATATCCCTTATCCAAAGGGTCATAACCTCAGGGTCGCCTACGCCACTAAACCTCGGTGGCTTAAGTCTCGGGAATTGCTCTACCAACTTGTGCATCGGTCTCTCACAGACCTCTCCTCTCACTAGGGGAACCACAAGGACTATAACAGGAGCAACAGGAACAGTGGCAGCAGTCATAGCACTAACAATAGTAGCTCGATCCTTAGCTTGCTATCCTATCAACATCTCTAGTGCCAACGGGATCCCATTTAACATGGGGTCTCCTTGCACTTTATCTCTACCACTAGTCTGACCAAATGCTACCCTACGCCTAGGGGCTCTCTGCTCGGGATTGCTTATCTCTCAAGACACTCACCAATCTTGTTTTCCAATTCTAATCGGGAATTAAAAACTATGAGCAACCCGCCACAACACAAGACCACGCAAGCAATCACAAGCACGTGAAATAAATGACATCCCTATCTCACTATCCCGAAACCCCATGCACCTTATTACTCTAATTCTCAACCTAGCTCTAATACCAAAACCGACGGGGATGTCACGCCCCGAACCGGAGCACGCAACAACCCTTCCCTTGGTTAATTGAAAGCGACATCAAAGGACTCGTCGATGGCTATTCATTTTATTCTTTCATTATGCGCAAGTGGAAGACGAACCATCCCCAGTCCAAACAGACAATCAAACAATCAAAGTAAGGATAGAAGGATGAACAGTAGAACAACAACAACTATTTAGTTATATGTTATTACTGGATTAACCAATAGAGGATTGTTTCCGATTTACAAGCCCAATAAAGGGGCCGATCCATCTACTAAGCCAGACTAAAAAGAAACTAGGCTCGGCTAATCCATCTATACAAAATGAACCATCAGGTTCTGCTCCACTATCACTCAGACCCATCGGACTTGGGCTTCGTCGAGTCATAATCGAAGGCGTTTAGGTCGATCATTGGTGGAGCGGGGACAAGATTCTCCACTACACCGTCAAGATGGTCCAGTGCCATGGGATCCCAATCAGTGTCCTCGGGGCCTCTACCAGCTGATACGTCAAAACTTCGTAGAGGACCGATCAGCAGATTGTCCTCCCTGATATACCATGCAAGGAACCGATGGGATATTCATTGCCCTAGTCCATCATCCACCCAGATGGTGGAGAGATATTACTCATACATATGCACCCGACCCAGGAAATGATGGCGCGTCATGATGGTTTCCCAATCCTTTGGGATCCCGAATCACATCGACAGGTGTGCCGTTCTAAGGGCCTAAAAATGGTTATACAATAACCAGTGAGATAAAATCTTAGCGAGTTCTCCCCCTAAGCCTTGATTAGTACACCAACTCATCCGAGGTATCTCTCCAGAACCACCCTCCCAAACAACCCAACAACAATCAACCAACAACTAAGGGCACACATGGCAACGCTTATGTTCCCGAGAACAATTTCTGATCAGAAATGTTTTTTTTTTATTCTGCTCCCGAGAACAAATTATGAGTATTTAATATGTTTGATAAACTGTTTAAAATTTTTACTTCGAGAAAAGAAATACGTTTGGTAAAAATTTCCGATCTTTTGATTCTTTTAATTTTTAATACTTTTTTTCTTTTTCTTTTTTCTCTCCTTCTTCCTCTTGGCCGTCGCCCCTGGGCCGCCAAGGCGAGGCCCAACCTCGCGCCACCTGAGCAAGCTTGAGGCTCGCCAGTGACGGTCGGGCAAGGCTCGCCTAGCCTGGCGAGGCTCAGCTTTGCCCAAATTATCAAGGCCGAGCCTCGCCGGTGGCCGGGCGAGGCTCTGGCAAGCTTGCCGAACCTCACTTGGCCACTCGTCGGTGGCGGTCCAAGGGCGGTAATGGGGTGGTGATGGGGTGGGAGGAGGAAGAGAAATAAGAAGAAGAAAGGGAAGGAAAAAAAAGAAAAAGAAAAAAGAGAGAAAAAAAACTGATTCTCAAAATTATTCCCGGAAGCGAGAAGCAACTTTTTTTTTATTCTGGATTCTACTCCAAACCTATTTCGGGGAACAAATTTATTCCTAGGAACAAAAAATTTACCAAACACATTTATGTTCCAAATCTGCTCCAGGGAATAAAAGAACAGAATCAGTTATTCCTGGAAGTGTTATCATGTAGGCCCTAAACAACATACAGGTCAACTGACAATCAAATAGTCGGTTTGCATGTAACCTTACCCGATATGCCATACCTTGCACGTTATATCTCAACACAATATATGTAATGCGCATGGCCATTAGATGATGCGGTTCATTAATCACCTACGAGTCGCGTCACAAGCTATATTGCCACACCCTGTATGTTATGTTATCGTTCGTGCGTGCGTGCCATAAACAATGTGATCAGTTCATACTTAATCGGAACCCATGATGCCATGTTTCTCATGCTCTGTTGCATCCACACATATTCCGATTATTATTGTCCTTCGAGGCCACAACCGAACGCCCGTTGGTGTCACTGGCATAACCAGGCATCGCCCTCTCCTGTGAGGTGCGGCGACATCCATGGTTCTCTCCCAAGATAGCATTCCCAAAGAAGTATAGGCTCGGCCTCTACCATGACTCCGCATCCGGACTCCCGCCGGGTTTCCGGATGTGGCCAAAGTTCGGACTATCACCCCCCTAAACTTTAGCTGGGGCAGCGGGTTCAACTTAGTGATCATGCAAACATACCACCACAATCTGCTTTTTATCTTTGAGCATTAGCCAATGCACACATGTTTGCATATACAATCTCAAAATCCCTTTCTCATAAAGGCGGTCCATTTCCATGTCCCTTAGACAAACTGTTTTTCCCCTTTTTGTGAAAACCATACGATTCATGCAGATGTCCATGGAATTACACATTCAATTCACATCATAGGATCAAAACATATGAAATTAAGTAATTTTTCACTTCCGGATGAACAGTGTATATGAACAGTAAATTGTGAACAGTAAAATCCAGAATTTAATAATTAATAATTTAATTTCAAAAATCATTAAAAACATTAATTAAAACAACCAATTGATTATTCAAGGCTAAACATGCTTAATTACACATAAAACACAATTAATCAACATAAAGCAATATTAAGCTAAGATAATCTTAACCTTCTATCTAACCACCTATCTTAGGGCTAATACAACTTAATTAAACCTCCTAAACCAGAATTAACACTAATTAAACCAAGCCTAAGCAAGTTTAGGCACTAACAAGTGATTAAGGCTAAATTCACTCGTTAAGCGGGTCAAAGACACGGATGCAGCGACAGCGACGAAAGCGACGCACAGGGATCTGGATCACGACGATCCAAGGTGGTCCCAAGGTCAAAACAGTAGCAAGCAACTCAGACGCCCTCTGCAACATTGGAAAGCTGAACTACACAAGTGGGAAAGGAGCTGGGTGAGTTGACCAGAGCTCCGACGAGGGGTTGGTCGGCGACTGGCGACACCTGGGGGTCGAGGGGGATTGGCTGGTAGCTGAGCTAGGCAATGGTTGGGTCGAAACAAGAGGAAAACAACTGAACTAGGCGGAGCATCATAGAATTAAGCGGACACGGTGCTGGTGACTTCCAGTCGGCAGGTGGGTCAATTGGCAGCTCCGTCCAGCGAACGGCTGTCGTGGGAGACATGGAATGGGCCTCCTGAGCACGGTGGTGGGTGGCACAGGCGGTGATCAGCACAGGAAAGCCATGAACAACTCTGGTTTTTGGAGGAAGGTATGAAGGAGAAGAAGAAGAAAGTGAGAGGAACAAGGGGAGAGAGAGGTGCGGTTTTTGCTTGGTTGAAGGCTGAATATCAAACCTCATTAAGGCCATTAATGCTTGCTCCATCCCCATGCAACATGACATCATCTTCTCTCTCTTCTTTTGTCTTTTCATCATAATATCTAAGGGTAAAATGGTCATTTCCACATTGCACATTTCCCAATCTGCCCTAGGGCTAAAATGAAGGACAAATCTAAGAAACGGGCTAAGAATTTAATAGAAACGGGCTCAGGAATTGGTTGGACTCGAAACAGCTCAAGATTAAACAACGGGCTCGGAAGGGTAAAATGGGTCTAAAGGGCTCACTAGCTTGTCTCGAGCCTACCATGGTAGCCGTCCCACCTTGGGTGTGAAGCCCACTTTGACCTTGCTCGGCTCACGTCCTCATAGACTCATTTTCTCGGTCCATAAATCCCTTTTCCAAATACTTAGCTTAACCAACCCTATCGAAGGTCGAAGAAGTGTTGTCCAAAAGTCCATCCCAGACGTTCCTAAAAATTCGTAGTCCACTATTGGACTCTCATACCTTGTCAATTTCGCCCGAATGCCATCTTGGTACAACTCAGTTTGACAAGCAGCTTTGAGTATTCACGCATAACCGACTCGTGCCAAATCACGTTTAAGATATCTTGACACATGGACGCCATTGACTACATGAAATTGCGATGAATAGATTTTTATTTCAAAGTATACAATTAGCGAGGATCGACATAGGGTCGTTGGGTCGTTCGTGGGCTCGATAATAGAAAACGGAATCACTTGTCGTCCCATTATGTTTTGTCCGCGAATCGACTTCTAGTTGTCCTTGTAATCGGCCTGTATAACCACAGGATAGTCCTTATGCAAGTCTCACGGTCGAGTCATTTTTTCCCAGGTCAAGTTCTTTAGTTGCACGAGTTCTGTCCTCATTAGCCTTTTCTCTCAAGGTCAATATCTCGGGAGTGATCAATTTCGAGTGAGATCAACCTACAATACATTGACGAAATTCACGTTCATTCATTCCTCAAAGGGCTCGAATTTCAGGACAACACAAAAATGACAAATAATTGAAAAAAAGTTGTGTCTTGACTTGCCCTTGGCGACAATTGATGTTAAGAGGGTTAGAGTTTATAGGTATTTGTTCAAGTGAAGGTCCTCAAAAGGCACATGGTACCAAACATGGCTCAAATACATCATTAATGGTATTTAATCCTATGAAGTCCATTGATCGAGAACGTGAACTCTCCCAAGCTCATACTTGGCTTAATAGTGGAAAGGTGTCGTGACTCAATCTTGATGCTATAGACATGATCAACCGAGTATAAAGATGAGTTTAGGGATACTTTTACCACATTCACTCTTACAAGGGTACTTCCACATGTAAAGGGCATCACTTCATCATCTTTGTGGTTGTAGCAATGAGTATGCTAAACTGCGATGAACCTAAATCAAGATTCATACCCCGCACGACGGGTTCATTTTATTGATTGTATTTAAATAACCTAATATAATATCTAGGAGCCGCCATTAGCTTCATGTGTGGGGACTGGCTAAAAAGCCCAATCGAGGGTTTGGAGCAATTCTTCGATATCCACATAGCAAAAAATTCTAGAATTTTAGGACTTTGGTTACATTAATATTGCTATTAATGTCCTTTCATTACTTAACAGTCATCCTATTACCTAAGGTGATCATGCATGTCTTTTTTTCACATTTTTCATGCCATTCATTACAAAGAAGTGATCATAGATGGATTTTGGTTTTATGCCATTCTAATTCCACTTGAAAGGAAAAAGAAAGGCAAACAATTGGAATTAGAAGTATAAGATGGGAAGTAAACACCCAAAAACAGTTTACGGTAAGAAAATAAAATCTAATCATGCAATTCTAAAGAGAATGAAAAGGAGAGAACCCACACCTCGTCAAATTTTTATACAACGCAAGAGAAAGCCTGAGACATATATTGGGTAATGAATGAATGATACAAATGAATAGGTCAAAATAGACATCGACCGCTCGCCATTTACAAAGGAAAAAAAGGGTCGGAATGGGCATTGATCTTCCATCATCTTTGGGATTGCCCTTTTCAATTTATTTTAAATTTAGCCTAAACCTAAAGCAAACGGATAACACTTCATTTACATTTGAAACAAACATCAGAGAATGCAAAATGCACCAAAACCTGTCAAAAATCAAGAAGGAAACAATCAATCGACTCAAATTGGTCTTGGAGGATGCCTTTGATGTTATACATGCAACGTGCCACAAAATGCTTCCCCATTTATTTTTAGACATGTCCTATGGTAATTAGCCATCAATAGTATTCACTCAGAAACTAACACCATAAGCCCTTGCAATGGATGCACCAAAATTGAAAATTTATTCAAATGAGGATAATTTTCGCAATTTCTTACCTTACAGTGCAAATTAATTGAAATTGACTTCAATTAATATTGCAAGGCACCAATATGTCTAATTGCTCCTACCCTAGATGACTTATTGAACCGAAATTGACAATAAAATGGATGCATGACATTCATGTAAAAATCAAATTGAGGGCCAATGTCGGAATTGAATTTCAATTTATCAAATTAAACCTTAGTATTGAATGGGTCAACTTGAATTGCATCAAATGGCATTTATTAGTCTCATTTTCTCAAGTTCAACTAAGCTAAATCCATGAAATTGACAAGTTCCCAAGTGAATTTTCCAAAATTGACCTCGGATTTGGACTTAACTCACAAAAATGGATCATATGACATTAACTGTTCGGAAATCATGAAGAATTGATTTAGACCCCTAATTAGGGCAAAATCATTAATTCATCCATCGACACACCCGACTTCAAAATTGATTGAATGACTAATTATGACTAAAATGAAAATAATTTTAATTTTGGTTGATTTTAAACTTAAAACCAAAAAATTCGGACAACGAGGTTATTAATCAATTTCACAAAATTTTCAATGCCAAAGTCAAATTAAAGCTAAAAGGATTTTTTGTGTGTGAAAAATCAATCTTTGACCTAGGGGTTTGACTTTTGGTTGATAAGTTAATACAAAAGTCAATCCAAAAAACCAAAAGTCAATCAAAAAGTCAATCGTTCAATTTTTTGTGTTTTTATTGAAAATGAGTTGAAAATCACTTAAAATGACATTCTAAACAAAAAGAAATGGAAAACAACATTTTTTTTGTTTGAAAAACGGGCTTGTCACGATCAAGGCTTCATTTTTCGATTTTTTCTTTATCAACATGTCGATTAAAAATGGTCACCAAAAAAAAACATGTCGATTAAAAATCAGATGCCAACAAAGTTGTTATATGGTTCCTACAATTTTTGGAGAAACTTTGTGCTATCCATGGTTGTCCCCTCAAAAGTTATGCAAACATAAACAAATTTCACCAAAAAAAGTTGACGAAATAATGAGATATGTACTTCGGAAAATTTGTCCCTTCAAGTTTAATACAAAAGGACAAACAACTGGAAAAATGCTATTATAGCATGGTTCCTACAAGTTTTGAGAAACTTGGTATTTTCCATTGCTTTCCTCTCAAAAAGTTAAGTAGAAAATAAACAAATTTCACCCAAAAAAATTGTCGAAATGATGAAATATGCACTCTGGAATATTTGCCCCCTTCAAACTCAATGCAAAATGACAAATAATTAAAAAGAAGCTATTATGGCATATTTTCTACAATTTTTGAGAAACTTCGAGCTATCCATGGCCTTCACCTCAAAAAGTTTCGCACAATAGAAATGAATTTTGCCAAAAAAAAAGTAGTCCAAATGATGAGGTACGCACTCTAGAAGATTTGTCCTCTCAAACTCAATGCAAAAGGACAAATAATTGGACAAATGTTGTTATAACATTGTTCCTACGATTCTCAATAGACTTCATGTTTTGCATTACATTCCTCTCAAAAAGTTATGCAAAATAGGAACAAATTATGCTAAAAATAGTTGTCGAATGATGAAATATGCACTCCGAAATATTTACCCCCTCAAACTCAATACAAAATGACAAATAACTAGAAAAAAAAGCTATTATAGAAGGGTTCCTATAATTTTAAAGAAACTTCATGCTATCCATGGTCTTCGTCTCAAAAAGTTTTGCATAATAGAAACAAATTTTGCCAAAAAAGAATGTTGAAACGATTAGATACGCACTCCAAAAAATTTGCCCACTCAAACTCAATGCAAACTGACAAATAACTCGAAAAATGCTATTATATAGCAAGGCTCCAATGATTTTCGAGAAACTTCATTTTTTCCATGACCTCAAAAATTTATGCAGAATTGAAAAAAATTTCACGAAAAAATTTGGTCAGAATTGTCGCAACCTGCTCCTTGCTCGAGTTTAGGGGGCAACGTTTAAGGGCATTTGCTCGTGAAGTCGTTCTCGAGGTCATGTCCACCAAAAGCATCATTTTCTTGACCTTCGGTTTTGCCCCATGCAATAGTAGAAAGGTGTTGTGATTCACTTCCACACACGGCATGCCTTATGAAAAGGAAATCGGGTATGAAAGGTGAATTTATTGATATTTTTACCATGGTAACCCTCTCGAAGGTACGTTTGCCCAAAAAGGATAGATGGCATCATTTCATCATTCTGGATTACTACCGCATTGAGTATGCTAAACCAAGGTAAGTACTCCACGAGACTCATAACCCGCACGACAGGTTCATTTATTACTAGTTGTATTAGACAACCTAAAATATAATTTTTAGAGTCACCACTAGCCTTGTTTTTTGGGGCCGGCTAAAAAACCCAATCAATGGTGGAGAGTGATCTTTCGATATCCACACAACTAGAGATTCTAAAGTTCAAGGACTTAGGTTACGTTAATATTTCTATTAATGCATTTTGGGTACCTAATAGTCGTGTTATCTGAGGTGATCATGCGTGTTTTTTTAATTTTTCATGCAATTTGTAATTAACAAGTAATCATGCAAAAATGGTCGGTTTTATGCCATTCTACGGGGAAAAATAAAAGCAAACAAGTGAAATTTAAAGGATAATGCAGTAAGTAAACACCCAAAGTAATTAAAGAAAAGTAGTAAATCTAAGCATATGATCCTAAAGCGGAAAGTGAAGCAAAGCAAGAGAGAACCCACAACTCATCGGCTTATACAACATATAAGGACAAATCCAAGATATATGTCGGGTATGAATGAATATTACAAGGTAATTGATTCAGAAAGGACATCGACCATTCACCATTTACAAGAAAAAGGTCAGAATAGACATCGACTGTCGTCGTCTTTGGGTTCGCCATCTTCACGGGGCTGCCTTCTTGGACCAATTCTAATCCTAGTCTAGTGCTTGAAAAAAAAAAAAAAAAAAAAAAAAAGGCAATTCATGCAAACACACAATCATGGTAATCACAACCAATCATGGCAAGTAAAGAATCTAAAAACGCCAAACAAGGCAATTAGCAATAAAATTGTTAGTGGTCTCGGAATAAGCCTTTGATTGTTCATGCAACGAACCTCACTAAGACTGTTACACATTCATTTTAATGGCTAGTAGGAGTCATCGCTTGTGCTTGTAAATAGTGGCTAACACTAACATACTCCTGATTCGGGTTCTAAGTATCACCAGAAGTATCCCACGAGTAAATGCACCGCACCTATGCATACATCTAAAAAATCACATGCATGGCTCAAAAATAAACATGCATGTAGGCCATTAGACATAAGTTCTCAATCAATCAAACAATTTAGTAAGTCGACACCAGCTCACTTTACTTATTCCTCAAGTGCTAAGCACAACTACATGCGCCAATCAAGTAAAGTTAAAGCATAGAAAGGATTAATGTGATACCCGAAAGTGTTTTTTGGATTAATTAATACATGGGTTTGGGAAAAGTTTAGTGAAAACAAGACACAAGTACATCGAGGCTATGGAATGTATTTAATTGCCAAGGCTAACTTGGGCACATCTTGTGTATTACTGATCAAGCTTTGTGTACATTTTAAATACGGTCCAAAACAAGATGAGGTTAATGTCAAGTTTAAAACATGTGAAAACATCATAACTTGGCATCACATGAATGAAAATCAAATCTAAATGAGAAAGTAAAATTCGAAAATGTCCTACACTTTGAGGGGTTCAGTGAAATCATCGAATGACCTTTGTATTTTTTAAAAACATTTGTGAGTGAAGTTTGAAAAATGAGGTTCAAAACTCATGAAGACACCGAAAACCGGTTTAGCAGGCATAATTTCCTAAAAATGCTATAATAGAGACAAATCATAAATAGAAAAACAGAACATGTCGGAATAGAGTATACAAGAAGAAAGCAATTAAAATAGGACCCATGGGTAGTTGGCCCTAAAATATTTATGGCACATCAAGCACACAATAAGGAACAACTTTGAGGAAGCTTTCTAAGATAAGCTACACAAGAATTTATAAAAAATAAAGAAGACAGAACAACATATTAGAAATAGAGCAGGGTAGCAAGACATTAGGACAAATTTATGGTGATTCATCCCAGTATATGACGTCTAAAAATTCTCAAATTTTCCCACAGCATAGTCATGCAAGTCATGAACAACTTTCATTGAGGACTCGACCTCAGAATCTTATTGAAAAATTCAAACAAAAATGGGAAAGGGTTTAGTTCAGAAAAAGCAAACAAGCATTTCAAATTTCACTACACAGCAAATTTCAGAGCAAATTTCACAAAATTGGAAAAAGGGTCTAATGACTTGTAAATGGTGCAAAATTGGTCATCAAAAAGCTTAGAATGTGTTCTAGGACTTCCTAACAGACCCTGAGTTCAATTAATGTCAATTACATGCTCAAATGATGATATTTGCAGAAGTGCACAAGTCAGCAATCAACATAGCAAAACATAATGCATGAAGGGAAGCTAATAGAGCCACATATATGAAGCATGAAAATTATGATGCTTAAGAATGACATAGGGTTAAATGTGATGAATAAGTTTGGTGAAGGCATCTAACCCTAGATCAATGCACAAAAAATCATATAGATTCATTAATAACGATAGGTCAACTAACCCTTTTTATGACAAAAGACATCAGAATCCAGAATTGATGCATGAGTTTCGCAAGCGAGTTTCACATAGAAAATGAGGTTTAAATGAGGCATACTATATGTCATTTCAAAGCTTGAAGAGTCTCCTAGGACAGACATCATACATGAATTACGTCCATAAGAGGCTCAAATGAAGGGTTTTTCACGAAGAGGTAGATTAGCAAAAAATTACAGCAGAATGTGTCATGTGCAAGCACAAATTTCCATCCTTAGATGAAGTGATAAAAATCTAAAAATTTACGTACAATTAAAACTAAATGCGAAGGTCCTAAGTCATAAAGGGCCTCAGGTCTAATTTCAATCACAATTTTTTTTGCAAAATTGGTAAACAGAACATGTGAATGCATCAATATTATCTTTTGTGCCCGCATTTTGTACATTCCGTCAATGAAGCAGCACCTGGTCAAGGCTGTCAAGGACAAATCCATTGCCTTCAAATCTGTCGTAGATACGCTAAGTAATAGGAGAATCCAATGAAGTTGGGGGATTGATCCTAGAATTTTTGGAGTAAATCCGTGTCCGGATCGGGATGTGGCCGCCTAAGTTCGGCTATTGTATTGCTCTCTTTAGCTGTATATTCTCCTTCTTGTAAACTTGGTACCCCCTCACTCAAGTGACATGTTGTCCCTTTGAGTGCCTATTGGTGCCAGGTTTCCCCCTCTTGTACATTTGTTTGGTTGAAAATTATATACTACTCACCTTACCATAAAAATAAAAAAAAACATGTGAATGCATCAAAATACCAAGCTAGATTTTGAGATCGATGTTGGACAGATGATTAGCATGTCAAAAGATGATCAATCAAAATGTGGCATATGTCGTTGGAAAGATGACAAAGTCGGCTACAACTTTTGTGAGACACCAAAGTTAGGAAACCACATTTTCAAGCTCAATTCCAAGTAAATATCAATTAGGCACTGATAGGGTAGATCAACATAAGGACGATTTATTGAGATTTTCCTTGACTAAATATACTTTAAAAAATCTATAAAAAGTATATTCTGTTGGGAAGATTCATACGAGAAACTTTCATAGAGACATCAAAGTTTAAATCTAATAAAAAAAATTAGAAAAAATTCGACAAACAGGTAACACACTCAAAAATCATATTCAACATCAAAAACATATTAGTTTCCAGAACAAATCCATCAACTTTCATGGTGAATTTCAGGTACAAACGATGTCCAATTAATGTCCATAATATATCAAAACAAAGCTTATCAAACATAAATCAAATGTTTAGAACACTTTGCATCAGGATTTTGAGGTTTTGGACCTCAAATCAGCCACACCAGAAGCTAGGTTCACATTCTACGAATTTGCAGAACATGCTCAATTATTCAATCACCATTCAAAGCATTCGTGGATCATCAAAGCATCCTCTAATCATCGATTCTAAGCATGTAAGAAGTTCTAATTTTTGAATCTTGGCCTCAGTTGACTAATTGGACCTTACCTCATCATATTCAAGTTAGAGAAAGTCACCTTTTGTGTTTATCTTGAATTGTGATCGATTGAGCTTGTACTAACGCCGATCAAGGAATACCTATTGACACCCAAATTTTTGTCGACATGTTTTAAATACCCATTTATTTCTCAAATATATATATAAATAAATAAATTTATATATATAAATTTATAGAAAAGATTAAAAAAATTGATAAAAAAATTCGAAAAAAAAGATAAAAATAAAATTAGTCTGGTGGGCTGGCATAGCCCATCCCACTCTTTTAATCTCTTAAGCCCAGCCTTCTTTCTTCCTCTCTATCTCAGCCCAGCCCATCACCATTCTATCTTCTCCTCATCTCAGCCCAATACCATTCTCTCTTCATCCTCTACAACACAGAAAGCACGCGACCCATGCACAAAAAAAAAAAAAAAACGACGACGCCGTTCGAACGGTGACGCCAGCAAGGGAAGATTCCCTTGCTGTGCTGTCACGCGAAGGAAGAAGGAGGGGCGAGCAGGAGAGGTGTGGGGAGAAAGGGACGATTTTCGGTGAGTAGGAAAAGAAAACGCAGAAAAAAAAGGAGCATGGGGGAGGATGAAAAGATTCCATTCAACTGAGGCGGAGGGAGGTGTCGAGCAAGGAAGTGGTCGGCCATAGAAGGGGGCCATTCCGGTTTTTTGGAGAGGAGACCGAGAGAGAGGGGAGGGTTCTGGTTTTTTTCCTCTAAAGCAAAGGCTTCTTCTTCGGCCGGTTTCTTTTTATTCGGGGGAGTTCTTCTTTTGGGTAGAGACCAAGCGACCAAGAGAGGAGACAGAAAGAAAGGGAGTTGCTCGGCCGAGTCCCATCGCCGCAGGCGGCACTGGTTGCTTGGCCCGACGCCGTTGCTGTTCAGCCATCAACGACGCCACCTGCGGGCGTTGTTTCTGCTGCTGCTGGCATCATTTTCGTGAGAGGGAAGAGAAGAATCCGAGCGAGAGGGAGCCGAGGGAGGAAAACCAAAACAGAAGAGAAAAAAAACCGAGAGAAAAACAGAAGGGGATCGGTGAGAGAACTCGGACAGAAGCCAAAAAAACGGAGAGAGTTCGAGCGTGAGAGAGCGAACCAGAGGAAGAGGGCGAGCTCGAGGGAGCAGTTGGCCGTCGCCGGAGGCCCGTCCGGACGCCATTGCCTGCTGCGGATCTTCCCCCGAACGAGGTAAGCCCCTAAACCACCGGTCCCCCATTTCTGTAAAATGCTGGGCCGGAGCTCGCGGCCAACCAGTTCGCGCGAGCTTTGACCCCACCGGTTCCCCATCGAGCTTTTCTGTGTTACGGTTTGCTTTATCGAGAGTCCTGGCTCGAGTTTGACTCTCGGTTGAATTGATAATCTCTCTTTTCCATAGTGCACATTAGGTGCTCGATTTAATGCCAGAGTTAGGTCTGGTTTCGTTTTGTTATTTCGACCGGAGTCGAGTCGTCCGGGTTTCGTCCCATTTAGCCAAGCTTTCCTCGGGATGGTTAGCATTCCGTATATTGACTGTTCAGGTCGTTTCGTTGCCCCGTTGTCATTCTCTTTTTGTTCCCGCCGGCAAAGAGGGCACCTCCGCCGACAAGCGGCGGTTGGGGTGGTTGATCGACGGGTGCGGTGGTTCGGCGGCAGCGTAGATGCTGGTGATAAAACGACCGGAAGGTGGTGAGGACTCGCGGTGGCGTCGGCATCGGTCCGGCGAAGAAGTTGCAAGCGAGACGTTCGGTCGGGAGGTTGAAGACTACGTGGGAAGGGAGAGCATGCAGCAGGCGAGAAAGACAAAATAAGAAAAAGACAAAAAAAAATTAAAAAAAAGTTAAAATTCCTCTTTTTAGTCCTATCGGGTCGGATACGGGTAGCCAGGTCGGGTTATCGGTATGGATCGGGTTAATCGGTCCGAACCCGTTAACCCGAATATAATATTAAAAAAATGAAACTATTAAAAAATTCTTTAAAAAACATAAAAATCTTAGAAAAAAAGAAAAAAAAAGAAAAAATCCTTAAAAATTAATAAAATGTCTTTAAATTCAGAGAATTCATGAAAATATTTATAAAAATTAAAAAAATTTCAAAATACAAAAAAATCCAAAATATTCCAAAATTCCAAAAATTAGGAAAATTAGAAAATTCTAAAAAATATTAATCAAATTTAAAAAATATTTTCAGAAAAGCCTTAAAATATTAGAAATCTTGAAAGCTCTTTTTTTTTAATTTCGGAAAATACGAAAAATATCAAAAAATATCAAATATATTAAAAATATTAATATATATAAAATATATAATTTTTTTAAAATAAAAATTCAGAAAATTTAGAAAACCCTTAAAAAAGGAAAAAAAACCCAAAATTGGACAAGCCTTTAGCGCTCTACAATAGGGTTTTTTGTTTACGTTATATTTTTCTTTTTTAGAGACAATATTAGGTTACTTTCATGCTTTATTTTGTGATGATAATCAATTGCATATTTAAATATTGTGGATGTTACTTTCTCGCTTTAAAATGGTTAGGATAAGCCTTAGATTTCTTGAATAGGTTGCTATGGCTTTAATTAATATACAATTGAGTTAGGTACCGGAAAGGCGTTACTCGTATAATTAACGTAACAAAGTTCCTAAATTTAGAATCTCTAGTTGCGTAAATAGTAATGTATTCTCCTGTATCTTACTGGGTTTCTAGCCGACCCTAAAAATGTTAGTAGTGACTTCTTTATTTAAATTTGCATATGCTAAACCGATAAAAATTTTGAATACCCAATGTCACGCGAGGTATAAATTTGGGAGAACCGAGTTAATGAAGGGCCGTCGATCTAAAATTAACAGTACCCCTAAACCTAATCAAAGGTTCCCAACCAAACCTTCTAAAAAAAATTAGGTCGCGACAATACCAAGACCATCCACGTTGTACAGGGACTTCAAGAGGCCTCTAGAGGATGTTAAGAAGGCCGAAGGACTGCCAATGGGGGTCAGATTGGCGCTGGATCACCGACTTGGAGGATTGGGTCCGATTGGACCCGATTGCACCACCGAAGGAAGAAATAACCACTAGAGCTCCTTTGGTGGCTTTCTGATTAAGCCCCGACCACTAGGGGGTCGAGGACACGTTTAGGTATAGATCGGTGATGGTTAGATCGTAAGAGAGGGACTACTGATCGTCAATCGAAGCAGGAGAAGGGGCCAGTCTTAGTACTGGCGTAGACACCGATGTGCTTGGTCGCGCAAGGGGATCGCCGGACGGGAGGATCGAGACAATGGCTGAGGGCGCTGCTGCTACAATGATGGCTAGGGGTGAGCTGTGGACATAGCCGGAGGTGGCTCGACGATGGCAGAACTTCCGACGAGCGGTGGGAGGTGCGGCGGCGATGGGGGGTTCGATGAGGTGGTTTGGCAAGAAAAGAGAGGGAGAGAGAGATTTTTGAGAGAGGAGAGAGAAACTAGATCTGTATTTTATGTAAAATGAAGCCCCCATTTTTTAAGGGAAAAGTTGCTTTATAGAGTCTCCTCTAGGGGCCTATTTGCAAATACATAAAGTGGGGGGTTATTTTTGAAAAATCCAGGGGACAATTGTGCAATTTCAAGATTTTATGGGCTAAAGAGGTCAATCTCAGGGCGGGCCACTCGATGGTGGTTGCTGGCGGCCAAGAACCCACTGAAAAGTGACTGAGCCGATCACTTTTTCGGCAAAGGCCAGTCGGACCGGTTCTACCGATTTGGACCCGTTTGACCTCTTTCGCTGTAAATTTCACGCGGGACCTAATTGAAGAGAATTGACTTCAAATAAGCGATAAAATGGGTAAATTCAAACCACCCCATGTGGTGGCTCTGCTGGCTTTGGGCTTTCCCCCCCTACCGAAAGGGAGGGGTTCAAATCCCGGAGTCGTTTTGTGGACTTACCTCGACCAAGACGCGTGCGCGTGTTGGGTTTTTCCATTGGCTTGGCCGTGCGGGGTTCCCTGGGTTACCAAAAAAAAAAGAGGGTAAATTCATGCATTTATCTAGTCAAAAACTAAAATTGATTGAAAATAAACGTGAAGTCATCCCGTTTGATTACCCATACTTACAATTGTCAATTGCATCCAGATTGACATTAAAATAATGGCTCAACTTTTATGCCAAAAGTGAGTTGAGGACTAATAGTGAAATTGAACCTTAATTTCCAAAATCAAACCTTAGTCTTGAATGGGTCAACTTGAATTTTTCTAATTGGAGTGCATTAGCTTGATTTTCTAATATTCAAATAGCTCAATTCCTCAAATTGAGACATTTGCAAGTGAAGTTCTCAAAATTGATCTTGGATTTGGACTTATCACCCAAAAATAAGTAGAATGGAAGTATTCATTTGCAAATTATGTTAAACTACGGACATTGTAATCAAGGCTAAAAACAAGAATTCCTATTTCAACACGCCTGATCTTAAAATTGATTGAATGAGTGAATAGCTAATGATACTTAGATCAAATATCATAAAAGGCTAAGCCTAATTATGATTAGAATGAAAGTAGTTTTATTTTTTGGCCGATTTTGAACCTAAAACCAAAAAATTCAAAAAACAAGGTTCTCGATCGATTTTCACAAAAATTTTATACTAAAGTCAAGTTGAAGTGAAAATGAATCTTTTTATGCAAAACGTCAATTTTTGACCCAAGGGTTTGATTTTTTATCAAAAAGTTGGCCAAACGTCAAACGTTTAACTTTTCAGGTTTTCATTAAGAATAACTACTAAATTATCTAAAAATGAAATTTTAATAGAAAGGAAATGAAAACCAATGCTTTTGTTTGAAAATAGGTCCTGTTGCAATTAGAAACCCTAATTTCGATTTTTTTACATTTATTAACATGTCAACCAAAAATCAAGTGTCAATAGAAATGATGAGATACTCATTCCAGAGGATTTGCTCTATTAAACTTAATGCAAAAGCTCAAATAACTGGATAAACATTGTTATAGCATGGTTCTTATGATTTTTAAAAAACTTCGTGCTTTCCATCGCCTTACTATGGAAAAGTTATCTAGAATAGAAACAAATTTAGCCCAAAAAAGTTGTCGAAACAATAAGATTTGCACTTTAAAAGATTTGCCCTCTCCAACTCATTGCAAAGTGAAAAAGCTACTGGACAAACATGGTTATAGCATGGCTCCTACAATTTTGGAGAAATTTTGTGCTTTCCATGGCATCCTCTCAGAAGGTTATGGAGAATAGAAACAATTTTTGCAAAGGACAAATAACTTGAAAAACGCTATTATAGCATGGGTCCACTGATTTTCAAGAAACTTCTCCTTTTCCATGGCCTTCCACTCAAAAATTAATGCATAATAGAGACAAATTTCGCAAATTTTTTTTCAAAAAGATGAGATACACACACTTTAGTAGATTTACCCCCCTAAACTTAATGCAAAGGGAAAATAACTAGAAAAAGAAGAAGAAGCTATTATAGCATAGTTCCTACAATTTTCGGGAAACTTTGCATTATCCATGACCTTCCTATTGATAATTTATGTAGAATATAAAAAATTTCGCCAAAAAGGAGAGAGGTTGGAACGATGAGATATGCACTCCGCAAGTTGCCCTCTCAAACTCAATGCAAAGGGACATATAATAAGAAAAAAACGCTATTACAACATGGCCCTATGATTTTCGAGAAACTTCACCTTTTTCATGGCCTTTCACTCGAAAATTTATGTAGAATAAAAACAAATTTTGCCAAAAAGTATTGTATGAATGATGAGATACGTACTCTAAACATTTGCTCTCTGAAACTCATCGTAAAATGACAAATCACTAGAAAAAAGCTATTATTGTTGTGCGGAAGAACACTCTAACTAGATGAGAAAAGAAACAAGAATAATCAAGAACACAGAGATTTACGTGATTTGGTGAAAATCCACCTACGTCCATAGGAGAGAGAGACAATTTCTTATTGAGAGTTGCGCACACAAAGTACAAGGTACAATGCTGATATATATAGATCTTCAGATCCCCACCTTCCTAATCCAAATAGGAAAGAATTAGATCCTCACTTTCCTAATCCAAATAGGAAAGGAATTCCACCCTAAAAATATTACCTAATTTGAAACTTACTAATAATATCTTTAGTGATTATCCCCTATATATTAGATATATCATGATATATCCTACTTACATTGAATCGGGACTATTTCTCATTAATACCTCTTATAGATAGGTCCAAATCTAGGAAATATATTAGGAAACAAATAGTCTACAATCTTCAAGCATTCCTAGATTTCCCGATCGACTTTTTAATTTCGAATTTCCAATCGATCGAATTTGTGGAATTCAAGACGATATCAACAAATCTCCACCTTTGGCTTGAATAAACCTCAAGCCTCCACTTGAACCAAGAAACGGATATATCTCTCCCTCCACCGTACCTTCGCAAAGGTACGCCCGCACCTAGATCGGTGCGGCCTCCATCAACTTCAATGATGAGTGAGAGAAATCAAGTCATTGCAAGACTTGAACTTCTCTGTAATAATTGCTTTCATGCTAGCATCCGTGGACACCTTGCACCGTGGTTCCTATAAGTCAATATAGGTTCCGTGCCTCTATCCCTTAAGAACAACCAGAGCTCCCTTAATCACCTTCAAGACTCCACTTTGAGCTGTGTACTTGCATCCATTGGATTCAAGTGCTCCTAATGAGATCAAATTCTTCCTTAGACCTGGAACATGACGCATGTCTGCCAAGGTTCTAATCATGCCGTCAAACATCTTGATTTTCACAGTTCTGACTCCCACAGTCTTGCATGAACTATCATTCCCCATGAGAACTGAACCACCATCATATGCCTTGTACTAATCAAAGGCTTCTCGATGAGGACACATATGATAAGTGCATTCGGAGTCCAGGATCCACAAATCTTCAAATGTGTCCTTCCCTGATGATATGGACAAGACGTCCCCATCATTGGTCTCAATGCTGTCGGCTACACTTGCCTCATCCGAGCTCTTCTTTTTTTTTCTCGTTCTTATTTGGACAAAATTTCTTGGTATGCCCTTCCTGATTACACCTGTAGCATCTCCCTTTGAACTTTCCCTTGGATTTTGATCGACCCCTACTGCTCGATCCTCGATCCATTGATCTTCCTCTTCCTTTATTACTTTTCTCCTTTGCAAAGAGTCCCACTCCCGAAGATTTTGAACTACTTGCCCTTTTCCGGGTGTCGTTTGAAATTAGGGCAACAATCACCTCTTTGATCTCCAGGGTTTCCTTACCATAAATGAACATAGTCACCAAGTGATCAAACGAATCTGGCAACGATGCTAGTAGTAGAAGCGCTATGTCTTCATCCTCAAATCTTACGTCCAAGCTTGTAAGTTCACTAATCATACACGGTGAGGTGTTCCAACAAATCTCCTCCTTCACTCATCTGAAGTGAATACAATCTCTTCTTCAAGAACAACTTGTTCATAAGAGATTTCGTCATGAAAATGCTTTCGAGTTTGAGCCATACCTCTGGAGAAGATTCGATTTCTGCTACATATTGAAGGGCCTCATTCGATAGGTTCAATTGAATTGCGCTGCATGCCCTCTCCTCCATGTCGGCCCAATCATCATCAGTGATGATGTTCGGCTTGTTCGATCTTCTCAAAAGAACTTTTGATAAACCTTGTTGAATCAATAGATCCTTCATCCTTTTCGCCATAGTGTAAAATTATTCTTCTCAGTGAATCATTCAATATGAAATCGAATGATTGAACCTTTTCCAGCTATCTAGTTAGAAATCGCAATACAGGAACGGAGAACTTGGATTGCTCTGATACCAATTGTTGTACAGAAGAACACCCTAACTAGATGGAAAAAGAAACAAGAATAACAAAAAACATGGAGATTTACATGGTTCGACGAAAACCCGTCTACATCCACGGGAGAGAGAGACGATTTCTAATTGAGAGTCTTATTCAAGTACAAGGTACAATGATGATATATATAGATCTTCAGATCCCCACTTTCCTAATTCAAATAGGAAAGAATTAAATCCCCATTTTCCTAATCCAAATCGGAAATGAATTTCACCCTAAAAATATTACCTAATTTGAAACTTACTAATAATATCTTCAGTGATTATCCCCTATATTTAGAGATACCATGATATATCAAAGTTACATTGAATCGGGACTATTTCCCATGAATACCTCTTATAGATAGGTCCAAATCTAAGAAATATATTTGGAAACAAATAGCCTACAATCTTCAAGCCTTCCTAGATTTCCCGATCGACTTTTTAATTTCGAATTTCCAATCAATCGAATTTGTGGAATTCAAGACAATAACAAATCTCCACCTTTGGCTTGAATAAACCACAAGCCTCCACTTGAACCAAGAAATGGATATATCTCTCCCTCCACCGTACCTTCGCAAAGGTACGCCCGCACCTGGATCGGTGCGGCCTCCATCAACGTCAATGATGAGTGAGAGAAATCAAGTCCCTGCAGGACTTGAACTTCTCTGTAATAACTGTCTTCGTGCTAGCATCCGTGGACACAAATGCTCCACCTTGCACTGTGGTTCCTATAAGTCGATATAGGTTCCCATGCCTCTGTCCCTTAAGAACAACCAGAGCTTCCTTAATCACCTTCAAGACTCCACCATGAGCCGTGTACTTGCATCCATTGGATTCAAGTGCTCCAAATGAGATCAAATTCTTCCTTAGACCTGGAACATGATGCATGTCTGCCAAGGTTTTAAACATGCCATCAAACATCTTGATTTTCACGATTCCGACTCCCACAATCTTCCATGAAGTATCATTCCCCATGAGAACTGAACCACCACCATATGCCTTGTACTCATTGAAGGCTTCTCGATGAGGACACATATGATAAGTGCATCCGGAGTCCAAGATCCACGAATCTTCAAAGGTATCCTTCCCCGATGATATGGACAAGACGTCCCCATCATTGGCCTCAATGCTATGGCTACACTTGCCTCATCCGAGCTCTTCTTCTTTTTCTCGTTCTTATTTGGATAGAATCTCTTGGTATGCCCTTCCTGATTACACCCGTAGCATCTCCCTTTGAACATTCCCTTGGATTTTGATCGACCCTTACTGCTCGATCCTCAATCCATTGATCTTCCTCTTCCTTGATTGCTTTTCTCCTTTGCAAAGAGTCCCACTCTCGAAGATTTTGAACTACTTGCCCTTTTTCGGGTGTCGTTTGAAATTAGGACAGCAATCACCTCTCCGATCTCCAGGGTTTCCTTGCCATAAAGGAGTGTAGTCACCAAGTGATCAAATGAATCGGGCAACGATGCCAATAGTAGAAGCACTATGTCTTCATCCTCAAATCTTACCTCCAAGCTTGTAAGTTCACTAATCATCTGATTGAACATGTTGAGGTGTTCCAACAGATCTCCTCATTTACTCATCTGAAGTGAATACAATCTCTTCTTCAAGAACAACTTGTTCATAAGAGATTTCGTCATGTAAATGCTTTCGAGTTTGAGCCATACCTCCGGAGCAAATTCGATTTTTGCTACATATTAAAGGGCCTCATCCGATAGGTTCAATCAGATTGTGCTGCACGCCCTCTCCTCCATGTCGGCCTAGTCATCATCAGTGATAGTGTCCGGCTTGTTCGATCTTCCCAGAACAACCTTTGATAAACCTTGTTGAATCAACAGATCCTTCATCCTTCTCTGCCATAGTGTGAAATTATTCTTCCCAATGAATCATTCAATATCAAATCGAATGATTGCACCTTTTCTAGCCTATCTAGTTAGAAGTTGCAATACAAGAACGGAGAACCTGGATTGCTCTAATACCAATTGTTGTGCGGAAGAACACTCTAACTAGATGGGAAAAGAAACAAGAATAATCAAGAACATGGAAATTTACATGGTTCGGCGAAAATCCGTCTACGTCCACGGGAGAGAGAGAGAGACGATTTCTTATTGAGCGCTTCTCCAAGCACAAGGTACAATGCTGATATATATAGATCATCAGATCTCCACTTTCCTAATCCAAATAGGAAAGGAATTTCACTCTAAAGATATTACCTAATTTGAAACTTACTAATAATATCTTCAATGATTATTTCCTATATATTAGAGATATCATGATATATCCCAGTTACATTGATCGGGACTATTTCCCATGAATACCTCTTATAGATAGGTCAAAATCTAGGAAATAATTTGGAAACAAATAACATGGTTCCTACAATTTTCGAGAAACTTCAAGCCATCCACGACCTTCCTCTCATAAGTTATGTAGAATAGAAAACAAATTTTGTCACAAAAAGTTGTTGAAACAATGAGATATGCACTCCGGAAGATTTGCCCC
Source organism: Angophora floribunda (assembly GCA_014182895.1). Lineage (NCBI taxonomy): Eukaryota > Viridiplantae > Streptophyta > Magnoliopsida > Myrtales > Myrtaceae > Angophora > Angophora floribunda. The sequence goes on along the minus strand of CM024707.1, from coordinate 20,049,182 downwards.
CTCAAACTGAATGCAAAAAGACAAATAACTAGAAAAATTCTATTATATTGCTACAATTTTCAAGAAGTTTCTTGTTTTCCATTGCATTTCTTTTGAAAAGTAAGCAAAATTGATATAAATTTCGCCAAAAAAATGGTTGGAACAATGAGATATGCACTCTGGAAGATTTGCCGTCTCAAACTCAATGCAAAATGACAAATAATTGGACAAATGCTATTATAGCATGGCTCCAATGATTTTTGAGAAACTTTGCCTTTTTCATGGCCTTCTACTTGAAAATTTATGTAGAATAGAAATAAATTTTGCCAAAAAATATTATTGGAAAGCTGAAATATGCACTTCATAAGATTTGCCCCCACAAACTTAATACAAAAGGACAAATAACTTGAAAAAAGTTGTTACATCATGGTTTTTACAATTTTCGAGAAACTTTGTACTATCCATGGCATTCCTCTCAAAAGTTATGTATAATAGAAATAAACTTCCCCAAAAAAAGTTGTCAAAATAATAAGATATACACTCCGAAAGATTTGCCCACTCAAACTTAATGTAAAAGGACAAATAAATGGAAAAATGCTGTTTTAGCATGGTTCTTACGATTTTTGAGAAGTTTCATGTTTTCCATTGCATTCATCTTAATTATGCAGAATTGAAAAAAAAAATCGCCGAAAAGAGTTGTCGGAACAATGAGGTATGCACTCCAGAAAATTTGCCCTCTTAAACTAAATACAAAGGACAAATAATTGGAAAAACGCTACTATAGCATGGCTCCAATGATTTCCGAGGAACTTTGCCTTTTTCATGGCCTTCCACTTGAAAATTTATGCAGAATAGAAAAGAATTTCGCCAAGAAATGTTCTCGGAACAATAAGATACGTATTTCAGAAGGTTTGTCCCCCAAACTCAATGCAAAAGGACAGATAACTAGAAAAAAACTATTATAGCATGATTCCTATAATTTTCCATAAACTTTGTGCTATCCATGGCCTTCCACTCAAATGTTATGTGAAATAGAAACAAATTTCGCCAAAAAAAGTTGTCGGAACGATGAGATATGCACTCCGAAAGATTTGCCTCCTCAAAGTCAATGCAAAAGGACAAGTAATTGGAAAAAATGTCATTATAACATGGTTCCTATGATTTTCAAGAATTTTTGTATTTTCCATTCCATTCCTCTCAAAAAGTTATGTAGAATGGAAACAAATTTCTTAAAAAAAAATTGCAAACAATGAGAAATGCACTCCGGAAAATTTAGCATATTTTTGATGATTTTCAAGAAACTTCTAGCTTTCATGGCATTCCTCTCGAAATGTTATGCAGAATAGAGATGAATTTTGCCAAAAAAGTTGTCAAAATGATAAGATATGCACTCTCAAGGATTTGCTCCTCAAATTCAATGCAAAAGGACAAATAAATAAATAAAAAGCCTTCAAAGCATGGTTCCTATAATTTTCAAGAAACTTCATCCTATATACATCCTTCCTCTCAAAAAGTTATGCAAAAAAAGGAAAAAAGATATTGTTCCATCCACTGTTGATGGAATTTGAAATTCCATTGTGTGAGAGCACTATATGTGGAAATTCCAGATGGTATTAATATTGTCACCAGAAGAGTTAAAAGAAAAAGAAAATTTCACAATTAGTCTTAAATATAATGTTTGCATGCAAATTTAGTTATAAACTTTTAGATTTAATAAATTTTTAGTGAAAATCGCTAATGTGACAATTCGGTCATCATCGATTATGTTAAACAAATTGTATCCTTGCAACTATTTTAGGACACGAAAAGCTAAAATTATATGAGAAAGTAAAAATGAGGAACAATAATGGGCATAAATAATTTTATGGTTTAGTCCGAATGTTGGAACTTATGTCCATAAGGAGAGTCAGCAAATAATCCACTAATCAGTTAGAGAATTACATGGTTATAGCTGCTTAGACATTTAGGGTGCGTTTGATAACATTTCTACTCTTGGTAATAATTTCTTATGAGAAAATTTTCTTTTCTATTTTTACTAATTGGAACAATTTCGGTGTAAATAAGGCGTTTGGTAACTACAAAAATTTCTTATTTTCGGAATAGAAAAAAAATAGAAATGCATTTGGTATCGACAAAATTTTTTTATTTCCTTTTTCCCCGATGGCGGCGGTGACTGATGAGCAGAGGGTGGGGGGGCGGCCAGTTGCAGGTGGCGACCGGTGGGTAGCTAGCAAGGGTGGCGGGAGGTGGGCTGTGGGCGGTGAGCGAGGGCGGCGGGTTGCAAGCGACGACCGATGAGCGAGGGTAGTGGGTTGTGGGCGGCAATCGGCGGGCGGGGACGACCAGCGACTAGGGACCGGTGACTGACGGCCGCCAACCGACGTTTAGCCGCAATCTGCCATCACTGGTCGCCAGTCATTGCCAATTGTCGATCGCTACCAATCACTAGTCATCGCTAATCATCGCCGTCGTCGGGTCGCTACGACTCCACCCATCACACTGGGTCACCAGTCGCGCTAGGTCGTCACTTGTCGCATTGGGTTGCTAGTCGCGTCAGGTCGCCACCATTGGTCGCCGGTCGCTTGTCGCCTTTGATCACTCAGGGTTGCTGGTCGCCAGGCGAAGGGCAGCAGCGAGAGGTCGGCGATTGGTGGTCAGCTAGTAACAAGTGGGCAGGGGCGGCTGGTGACAGGTGGTGGCCGACGGTGGTAGTGGTGGCCAGCGGTGGGCGGCGAGCGGCGAACAACGGCATACTATAGGCAGCGAGTCATCTCTAAGAAATAAGTTTCTAGAAATTGTTCCTAGGAACAAGAATCTACTTTTTTCTACTTTTTCATTTCTACTCCAAATCTATTCCTAGGAACAACTTTATATTCCGGGGAATAGAAAAATCAATTGGTATTACCAAACGGATTTTTGTTCTTTTTTTATTTCAGAGAACAAAAGAACAGAAAAATTGAGGAACAAAAATGTTGCCGTAAGCCCTTTAATTATTTTTGATACCTAAATGACACCTGATCCCACGGTGTTTGCCAAACAAATTTCACTATCGGACACAATGACGAAAATTGTAAAGGGACCAAGAGCCCCACCGAGAACACTGATTGCTCTCTCTTTTCTAATTTTGGCTAGTGAGTTGCTTTTTGCTTGTGCCCCACTCCCATAAATTATATTACGTCTACTAAAGGGGGGCCCTTCATTATTGCAACCAGAAGAGAGTCGATATAGAAAAACCAATATCCTCGAGTTTCTCTCTTTGGCTTCCTTTCACTGGCCAAGTGTGTAGATCTGGTGGAGAGCAAATCAACCGTTTGGGATATATGGGATAACATGCTCGGGGGATATATGAAGCTTCACATGTTTGAAGGCGCCAGAAGACATTTATCCTTTCGACAGTGAAACATCATTCAAGGAAGATGGGCATGGTCACGGGTCGTCTTCACGAGAGAATTCTCTTTTCTTTCCTCCCAAAGTTGGTCGAAAGGAAATAAACACTAATTTGAATGAGTTCTCTTAATAAATGCCACATTACGGAAAAATCGTCCTCATAGATGTCCAATTCTGATTGGCCTTTTTTATACATGAGATCAAACTTGAGACATAATTTAATCATTGGTCACATTACATGGCACACTGATACATTAGCAATTTTCAATAAAAATTGACCAAAAAGACTATATTGAATTATGCAAAAAATTATGATTGTATTGGTAAAATTGGAAAGTTTAAAATTGAATTGACATTAGTACAATATATTAGAAGTGAATGGACAATTTCCCCATAAAACATCTATTATCAATATGCATATAACTTGATTATCTATTAAAAATTTTGATTTACAATATGAAATTGTATAAAAATAAAAAACTACTCTTTGATTAATTTGTTAATTTGAAAGTTATAGTTTAATTTAGCTATTAAGATGATTTATTTACTTTTTCCTGTCTAATTAGTTTTACATGTATAACAGTAGAACATAATATAAAATAAATATAACTCAAGATAAGAAAATGTAGCATATGAAAATGAATTTATTTCCTTTAAATGTGCTATATTTTATTCTAGATACATATATTTTAAAAAATGTCATTTTAAATTTATATTAAACGGATCAAGAAATAGGAATAAGTTATGCTTTTATTCTTTTTGAGTGGATCAAGTTTATTTAAATGGATCAATTTAGTACCAATAATTTACACTTAAATTTTATCACGTTGGATTGTATGTATACGGGCAATATAGGTTTTCTCTCAATGTTTTTTCTTTTTTTTTGTACTCACGTCAACACCACCCGGAATTTCTATATATAGTGTCATGGCGGTGTTCAGATTCCAACAGCAGTGGATGATAAAATAACTCAAAAAGATATTGGCAAATAACTCAATGCAAAAGGACAAATAATAAGAAAAAGAAATGCTATTACAGCATGGCCCTATGATTTTCGAGAAAACCTTTTTCATGGCCTTTCACTCGAAAATTTATGTAGAATAAAAAAAAAATTACCAAAAAGTATTGTATGAATGATGAGATACGCACTCCTAAACATTTGCTCTCTCAAACTCACCGTAAAAAGACAAATCACTGGAAAAAAGCTATTATAATGTGGTTCCTACAATTTTCAAGAAACTTCAAGCCATCCATGACCTTCCTCTCATAATTATGTAGAATAGAAACAAATTTTGTCACAAAAAATTGTTGAAATGATGAGATATGCACTCCGGAAGATTTGCCCCCTCAAACTGAATGCAAAAAGACAAATAACTAGAAAAATTCTATTATATTGCTACAATTTTCAAGAAGTTTCTTGTTTTCCATTGCATTTCTCTCGAAAAGTTAAGCAAAATATATCTATAAATTTCGCCAAAAAAATGGTTGGAACAATAAGATATGCACTCTAGAAGATTTGTCGTCTCAAACTGAATGCAAAATGACAAATAATTGGACAAATGCTATTATAGCATGGCTCCAATGATTTTTGAGAAACTTTTCCTTTTTCATGGCCTTCTACTTGAAAATTTATGTAGAATAGAAATAAATTTTGCCAAAAAATATTATTGGAAAGATGAAATATGCACTCCAGAAGATTCCCCCCCAACTTAATACAAAAGGACAAATAACTTGAAAAAGTTGTTACATCATGGTTTTACAATTTTCGAGAAACTTTGTACTATCCATGGCATTCCTCTCAAAAGTTATGTATAATAGAAATAAACTTCCCCAAAAAAAAGTTGTTAGAATGATAAGATATACACTCCAAAAGATTCGGCCACTCAAACTCAATGAGAAAGGACAAATAAATGGAAAAATGCCATTATAGCATGGTTCTTACGATTTTTGAGAAGTTTCATGTTTCCATTGCATTCATCTTAATTATGGAGAATTGAAAAAAAATTCACCAAAAAGAGTTGTCAGAACAATGAGGTATGCACTCCGGAAAATCTGCCCTCTTAAACTAATTACAAAAGGACAAATAATTGGAAAAACGCTACTATAGCATGGCTCCAATGATTTCCGAGAAACTTTGCCTTTTTCATGGCGTTCCACTTGAAAATTTATGCAGAATAGAAAAGAATTTCGCCAAGAAATGTTCTCGGAACAATAAGATACGTACTTCAGAAGGTTTGTCCCCCAAACTCAATGCAAAAGGATAAATAACTAGAAAAAAACTATTATAACATGGTTCCTATAATTTTCCGTAAACTTTGTGCCTTCCACTCAAATGTTATGTGAAATAGAAACAAATTTTGTCAAAAAAAGTTGTCGGAATGATGAGATATGCACTTCGAAAGATTTGCCTCCTCAAAGTCAATGCAAAAGGACAAGTAATTGGAAAAATGCCATTATAAAATGGTTCCTATGATTTTCAAGAATTTTTGTATTTTCCATTCCATTCCTCTCAAAAAGTTATGTAGAATGGAAGTAAATTTCTTCAAAAAAAAGTTGCAAAACAATGAGAAATACACTCTAGAAGATTTGCCTCTCAAACTCATTGGAAAAGGATATATAACTAGAAAAAAACGCCATTGTAGCATTTTTTGATGATTTTCAAGAAACTTCTAGTTTTCATGGCATTCCTCTCGAAATGCTATGCAGAATAGAGATGATTTTTGCCAAAAAAAAAGTTGTCAAAATGATAAGATATGCACTCAAAAGGATTTGCTCCCTCAAACTCAATGGAAAAGGACAAATAAATAAATAAAAAGCCTTCAAAGCACGGTTCCTATAATTTTCAATAAACTTCATCCTATCTACATCCTTCCTCTCGAAAAGTGATGCAAAAAAAGAAAAAATATTGTTCCATCCACTGTTGATGGAATTTGAAATTCCATTGTGTGAGAGCACTATATGTGGAAATTCCATATGGTATTGATATTGTCACCAGAAGAGTTAAAAGAAAAAGAAAATTTCACAATTAGTCTTAGATATAATGTTTGCATGCAAATTTAGTTATAAACTTTTAGATTTATTCAATTTTTAGTGAAAATTGTTGATGTGACAATTCAGTGTCAAACAAATTGTATCTTTGCAACTATTTTAGGACACGAAAAGCTGAAATTATCGGAGAAAGTAAAAACGAGGAACGAAAATGGGCATAAATAATTTATACAATTTAGTCCGAATGTTGGAATTTATGTCCACAAGGAGAGTCAGCAAATAATCCACTAATCAGTTAGAGAATTACATGGTTATAGCTACTTAGATATTTAGGGTGCATTTGGTAACATTTCTTGTCACGCCCCGAACCCCGAGCATGCAACAACCCCTTACTATGGTCAATTGAAAGCGAAATCCCAAGATTTGTCGATGACTATTCATTTTAATCTTTCATTATACGCAAGCGGAAGACGAACCTTCCCCAGTCCAAACAAACAATTAAAGAATCAAACAGGGATAGAGGGATGAACATTAGAAACTTCAACTACTCATTTATATAACTTACTGGATTAACCAACGAAGGATCGTCTTTCAAATTACAAGCCCAACAAAAGGGACCGATCCATCCTCTAAGCCAAGCCAAAAATAAACTAGGCTGGTCCAACTATACAAAATGAACCCTCGGGTTCAGCACCACGGTCACTCGAACCCATCAGACTAGGCTCCGTTAAGTTGATCACTGGTGGAGTGAGGGTTGGATTCTACACTGTGGGTGCGCCATTCTAAAGGCCTGAAAAAGGTTAACCACGATAGGTTGAGATAAAATCTCAGCAAGTTCTTCTCATAAGCCCCGGTTAGTACACCAACTAAACTGGGCATCTCTCCAGAACCACCCCTCACACAACCCAACCACAACAACCAACAATTAGCAATAAAATAACAAACAAGGTCAACCAACAATCAAAAGCCGGTTCGCATGCAACCTTACCCGGTATGCTATACACTGCATGTTATATATAAGCACAATACACGTAATGCACATGGCCGTTAGATGATACAATTCATCAATCACATACGAGTCGCGTCACAAGCGATCTCACCTGGCCATTGCCACACCCTGCACGTTATCAGTTCATGCGTGTGTGCCATAAATAATGACGTGATCACCTCATGCATAATCAGAAGTAATGATGCAATGTTTCTCATACACTCTGGCATCCACACGTGTTCCGATTATTACTACTCCACAGGGCTACAATCGAGACGCAACGACGCTACGGTGTCCTTCCTCCATAGAGGTGCGGACCTTTCGTGCCCAAAAGACGTCAATGGATACTCTCCCAAGACAGCATGCCCAAAGAACGTCAAGGATAATCTCCCGAGACCGCATGCCCAAAGAATGTCAAGGGATACTCTCCCGAGACTGCATGCCCAACGTACGTCAAGAGATATTCTCCCAAGTCGACATTTTTCATAGGATGTCAAGGGATACTCTCTCTCGACGGCGGGTTCAGTTTAGTGATCATGCAAGCATGCCGTCACAACCCACTTATTATCTTAGAGCATTAGCCAATGCACACATGCTTGCATATAAAACTTCCAGTCATTTCTCATAAAAGCGGTCTATTTCCAATGTCCTCTTGGACAAACCATTTTTTCCCATTTTTTTGTGAAAATCACGCGATTCAAACGGATACTCATACAATTACACATTCAATTCACTCCATAAAATCAATGCACATGAAATTATACAATTTAATTTCAGGATGAACAGTAATTTTCGAATTTAATAAATAAATAATTAAATTCAGAAATTAAAAATAAATAAATAAATAAATTCCAAAAATTAAATAATTAAATAATTATTTAATTGAATGCAGAAATTAATTTAATCAATAAATTAAACAATTAATCACATTAATCAAGCAATTAAGGAAAAACACGATTAATTAGCACAAAACACACAATTAGGCCTAATTAAGCACAATTAAGCATAAATAAGCAAGATTAAGCTAAGCTAATCTTAATCCACTATCTAACCACCTATCTTAGGGCTAATACACTTAATTAACCATCTTAATCAGCCATTAACACTAATTAATCCAACCCTAAGCTAGTTTAGGCACTAAATAGGGTTTAGGAGTTACACTCACCCATTAAGCAGGTCGGAGATGCAGACATGGCGGCGACGGTGAACCCAACACCCGGGGACCTCCACCAAAGCGATCCAAAGCGGTCTCGAGGCATAAATCACAGCAACAACCTCTGCTCAAAACCCAAACTCCAAAGGACAACACTGTAGTGGAAGGAGGCTGCTGGTTGAAGCAAAAACAAGCTGGCCGGAGCTCCGGCGAGCTGGTGGCCAGTGGCTAGTGGTTCCGAGGGAGGTGTGTGTGGCTAGTGTGGGCAGTGGGTAGGCCAAAAATGGTGAGAAACGGAAGAAAAAGTGAAGCTGCACAGGGGGTGCGCTACAGTGACGGACAGAGGACTACTAACTTTAGGCCGCCGTACGAGACGGCTAGCGACTTTTTCCGGTGATCGGCCAACGTAGATAGTACGGATTTCCTATGCTGATCAGTTTGATAGGTGGATCGGCCCGAGATTCCACCGAGAAGGTAACAAACAACTCAAATTTTGATGAGAGGTCCAAAGTAGAAACTGCAGAAAATGCAAGAAGAAGCAAGGGGAAGAGGGCTGCGATTTTCTTGTGATTCAACTGAGTGAGAGAGAGATATTCAGAGCTCAAAATCCTTCATCAATGCCTTTAATGGCTGCACCAAGTTCCCAAGCACATGACCTCATCATCTCTCTCTTCCTTTTGTCTCTTCCTAATAATATCTAGGGCAAAATGGTCATTTCCACCTTGCACAATTCCCAAATTGCCCTTGGCCTAAAAATGAAAGGCATGCCTAGGAAATAGGCTGGGAAATGGGTAGGAACGGGCTCAGGAATTTGTTTGGCTCAAATTGGCTCAAGTTAGGAGGATGGGCTAGGACGGGTGATGGGTCAGTTCGGTCCAACGGGCTTGCTCATTATCTCGATCTTCCACGGTGGCCATCCCACCTTGGGCGTGAGGCCCTCACTGTTCTTGTCTGGCCGACATTCTCATAGGCTCGGTTTCTCAATCCAAAATCCCATTCTCAAAAACTCGACTCAACCGGCACTGTCAACTGTCGATGAAGCATTGTCCAAAGGTCCATCTCGAATGTTCCCAAAAATTCGAAGTCCAATCTTGGATTTTTATGCCATGTCAATTTCGCCCAACTGCCATTTTAGTACCACTCAGATTAACAGGCGGCTTCGAGGATTCACGCGTAACCAACTTGTGTCAATTCACGTTTAAGACTTCCCAACACATGGACGTCCTTGACTACATGAAATTGTGAATGATTGATTTTTATCTTAAAGTACGCGATTATCAAGGATCAACATAGGGCCGTTCGCGGGTTTGATAATAGTAGATAGAATCACCCGTTGTCCCATTATTTCTGTTTGCGAATCGACTTCTAGTCGTCTCTGAAATTGGCCTGTATATCTATAAGATCGTCCTTACACAAGTCTCATGGTCAAGTCGTTTTTCCAAGTCAAGTTTTTTAGTCGCATGAGTTCTGTCCTCATTAGCCTTTCCCCTCAATGTCAGTATCTCATGAGTGATCAGTTCCGAGTGAGATCAACCAACAATGCATTGGCAAAATTAACGTTCATTCATCCTTAAAAGGGCTCGAATTTCAGGACGTCACATTTCTACTCCTAGGAATAATTTCTTATGAGAAATAGTTATTTTCTATTTTTACTTACTAGAATAATTTCGGAGTAAAATAAGACGTTTGACAACTACAAAAATTTATTATTCTCGGAATAGAAAAAGAATAGAAATGTGTTTGGTATCGACAAAAAAAAATTATTTCTTTTTTTCTCGATGGTGGTAGTGATCGACGGGCGGAGGGCAAGGGGCAAGGGCGGCAGACGGTGGGTTGCGGGTGGTGACCGCGAGCAGGGGTAGCTAGAGACCGGCAATTGACGGCCGCCAACCGACATTCGGTTGCAACCCGTTGGTTACCGCCCGCCATCGCCGGTCACCAGTCATTGCTAATCGTCGGTCACCACTTACCACCGCTAGTCACCAGTCACCGCCGATCATTGGTCGCCGCCAATCAACAGTCATTGCCCCCCACCGTTGGTCACTAGTCACCATTGGTTGCCACCGTTGGGTCGTCGCAACGCCGCCCATCACATTGGGTTGACAGTCGCACCAAGTCACTGCCTGTCGCACTGGGTTGCCAATCGTGCCAGGTCACCACTGCCAGTCGCTAGTCGCCCCCAATCACGCCGAGCGAAGGGTGGCAGCGAGAGGCCAATGATTGGTGGTTAGCTAGTGGCGAGCAGGCGAGGGCAGTCGGCGATAGGTGGCGGCGAGTGGGTGGGGGGGGCAAGCAACAGGTGGCGGTGGTGGCTGGCGATGGGCGGCAGCGTTCTATAGGCGGCGAGTCGTCCCCAAGAAATAAGTTTCTAAAAATTGTTCCAAGGAACAAGAGGGTACTTTTTTCTACTTTCTCATTTCCATCTCAAATCTATTCTCAGGAACAACTTTCTATTCCAGAAAATAGAAAAATCAATTGGTATTACCAAACGAATTTTTATTCTTTTTTCATTTCAAGGAACAAAAGAATAGAAAATTTGAGGAAAAAAATGTTGCCATGCACCCCTTAATTATTTTTTATACCTAAATGACACCTGATCCCACGGGTGTTTGCCAAACAAATTTCACTATCGGACACAATGACGAAAATTGTAAAGGGACCAAGGGACCCTCCAAGAGCACTGATTGCTCTCTCTTTTCTAATTTTGGCTAGCGAGTTGCTTTTTGCTTGTGCCCCACTCCCGTAAATTATATTACGTTGACTAAAGTGGGGCCCTTCATTATTGCAACCAGAAGAGAATCGATATAGGACAAACCAATATCCTCGAGTCTCTCTCTTTGGCTTCCTTTCACTGGCCAAGTGTGTAGATCTGGTGGAGAGCAAATCAACCGTTTGGGATATATGGGATAACATGCTCGGGGGATAAATGAGGCTTCACATGTTTGAAGGCGCTAGAAGACATCCATCCTTTGGACAATGAAACATCATTCAAGGAAGATGGGCATGGTCACGTGTCGTCTTCACGAGGGACCCTCCCAAAGTTGGTCGAAAGGAAATAAACACTAATTTGAATGAGTTCTCTTAATAAATGCCACATTACGGAAAAATCGTCCTCATAGATGTCCAGTTCTGATTGGCCTTTTTATACATGAGATCAAACTTGAGACATAATTTAATCATTGGTCACATTACATGGCACACTGATACATTAGCAATTTTCAATAAAAATTGACCAAAAAGACTATATTGAATTATGCAAAAAATTATGATTGCATTGGTAAAATTGGAAAGTTTAAAATTGAATTGACATTAGTACAATATATTAGAAGTGAATGGACAATTTCTCCATAAAACATCTATTATCAATATGCATATAACTTGATTATCTATTAAAAAATTTGATTTACAATATGAAATTGTATAAAAATAAAAAACTACTCTTTGATTAATTTGTTAATTTGAAAGTTATAGTTTAATTTAGCTATTAAGATGATTTATTTACTTTTTTTTTTCCTGTCTAATTAGTTTTACATGTATAACAGTAGAACATAATATAAAATAAATATAACTCAAGATAAGAAAATGTAGCATATGAAAATGAATTTATTTCCTTTAAATGTGCTATATTTTATTCTAGATACATATATTTTAAAAAATGTCATTTTAAATTTATATTAAACGGATCAAGAAATAGGAATAAGTTATGCTTTTATTCATTTTGAGTGGATCAAGTTTATTTAAATGGATCAATTTAGTACCAATAAGTTACACTTAACTTTTATCACGTTGGATTGTATATATACGGGCAATATAGGTTTTCTCTCAATGTTTTTTCTTTTTTTTGTACTCACGTCAACACCACCTGAAATTTCTATATATAATAGTGTCATGGTGGTGTTCAGATTCCAACGGCAGTGGATGATATAATAACTCAAAAGATATTGGCAAATACCTCGAGGATTTGCTTGTATGGACAAGTGTTACATACGATATATTGGCATGGAATATCTACATTATGGTATCTAAACCTAGTGATGCTCCTACATGATGGCACATTAATTTTCATTGCTTGAACACCTACTGTACTCGACTAGACAAAACTAAAAAGAAGAAATGGACACCAAATTTACAAAATTTAAAAGCTGCAAGAGTGCGCTCTAAACCTGGCGATGCTCCATTTACTTGGTCACAGGGCATCAAGAGGTCTTTTATCTCCTCTACAAAAGTATCCAAGCTCGGCCACCTTTCATGTTGAACTTCTTTAATCTTCCAAAAATCATGACGACGATGAGGATCATTTTGCCTTGATCGCTCCATTTCCCAGAGAATCCATACCACTTGTCCTTGCAGCCTTCGATAGGCCTCAATTGTTGTTCGCAACTGTAACCCATTGTGAACCCCACATTTCCATATGCACTACAATTTCAAAAGTCACGACTTTATTACATGGGATTATTCATGTTATGCGCATATGCCCATCACTCTTACAACTTGAATGCATTTACTATGAATGAACCTAAGACTACATCGACATGATTTAAGAGCTCAGATGTTAAAGGGTGTGCCGATTGACAAAATTTAAAAAAAAAGAAAGTAATCTTTGGTTTCATTCACCGCCCTAGGCTACATAGGTATCCAATAATTTAGATCTAAAAATTGTTGACAGTATTGGCCTTCCCCTATAAAAGCCAATTTTCTTTTTTGCACGCCTGACTGATAATGTATCAAAGAACCACCAAATGTCAACATTTTATTCTATTCTTGTGGAGACGTATTTCCAAACGTTTGACTCAAGCAAACGAATGAGCACACATGAAAGAACGTGCGATGTCTTGGAGGCAATGGAGACGGAACATGGGATGTTTATTTATTTATTTATCTATTTTCATTTGATTGGATACCTGAAAAGTCTCGAAATTGACGGAATCTTGCATCCATAGAACTTATGAATCATTTCACCCCGTGCATTATTTTTCCATGACTATACATTAATATGGTCATCCCCATTCAAAGAGAAGGACGGGATGAACGGGAAAGGATGTGGGAAATAAAGATGCTTACCTTATCACTTCGATCACGATGTTGAACACGTTGAAATTGAGGGGATCCTCCTTCATATTTTTCCTCTCCGTGACGCAAACCATGATGATAAAGATGGCTAGATAGGAAAGTTGTGAAAATTTGAGATTCTCCAATAGCAGTTTATAATTACGTTTCTGCTTTTTTCTTTCCCTGTTTCCCGGGAGCCTCTCACCACATTTCGTTGGAAGAAACGATGTGTACGGCGGAAGGTACCTGAAGATCATGGACAAGATCACATAATCGTCGTCACTTACGCACATCCAATATACTAGAGAATTAAACTTGTTAATGGAAAAATGGTGGAATATGATTATTATCGGGGGTTGGGGTAGTTTGGATAAAGAAGTCTGCATTTACTAGGTGAATTGGTTTATCAATGCTATTTCTATAAATGCTCTTTTTTTTTTTTGGTCCAATATAAATGCTCATTCGAATAGTGTACTCTTTAGATATGGAACTCAATTGCAATTACCGATTTTCTTGTACTTCTAACTCAATCGAGAGAGATTCTTACCGTTTTCAATATACAAATTATTTTCGTGTGGACAAGCGTTGTAAAAGTACTTGTAAGAGGACTCATATTGGGACATTTCTGTTTAGAAGAAATCATAATTAAAAACATCCCCAAATTGTCTAGAAAGGACTTCCACGAGGAAAACAGAGCATGGTCCATGGAAAAAATATGGAGATTGAACTACCAGACAAATCTATAGGGAGCACTAGTTTGGGCAGAGAAACTCGTGATTTGGAGCTTCTTGTTGTTTTGAATACTCAACCTAACTTTCTTAACGTGTGATACACGATTAATCTACACTTTCCTATAACGTCGAATTCAGCCCAACCGTTGACATCACTTGTTCAATTATATACGAACAATGACTACGTGATAGAGATGACTTGACCTATTATGGCAAAGAGGATGAAAATTGCAAACAATGTGCCAAAAAGAGATAATAACAAAAGTGGCTCTAAACTTTGATTCAACATATAACGTCTCTTTTTCCTGAACTTTTAATTTGTGCAATGTGATTATTAAATTTTGGTACAATTTGCAATATCACCCTTGTACCTTTAATTTATTTAATATGATCTCTGAACTATTAATAAATATTCAATAAAATTATTATTAGAAACTATTTAAAAGTTCAGGAATCCCTTTGAATATTAGATTAAAATTTAGGGACTATATTAAATAAAATTAAAAGTTTAAGGGTGATATTGCATATAGGACAAAAGTTCAGAATTACTTTAAAAAAAAATTAAAATTCAGAGATGACATTTTATACTAAACCAAATTCATGGATCATTTGTGTTTTCTCCTTTCGAAATATACCGAAGATACCTCAATAATATTGCAAAATAATGACAATTACGTTTTCAGGAAATTGCATTGAATCAAGCACTTGAAAGGATTCTAATCCTTCATAAAACGTTGACCAGAAAAGCAAAACGCCAGCATTTGGTCTTCCTGATCATCAAAGTTAAGTGGTCCTTTATTATACGTGGTCCTCTAGGAACCCACGTTTTCTTGGTGTCGGCCAACGATACTCCACACATCTCAGGACGCCCATGTGATCCGAGAAGATTCGGACAGCGTGGGCAGAGAGTGACCTTTTATTTGGTAATTTAGTTTTTTTAATTTAATTTTGGTAAATAAATTCCTTAAAAAATATTTTACGTCAGTGATATATCTTATAAAAACCCTTGGACATGTTAAACAGCGTTATTATATGACATGACTTTGATTGGCTGACCAAAGAATCGAGCATGGGATATGGAACGGTAAAAAATGGTGTAAAGTTAATTATTCAGCTTATAATGTTTGAGATTTTATGAAACCAGCTGTCAATAATTCCTAAAGCTTGAGCTATAATATGAATGTGTGGTTTAATATTCAATCAGAAGTAAGCAAACTAAACTGTATTTGTATTTTTCTTATTTTTTATTTTTTGCTTTTTACCATTCTCTTTCTCCTATGGCATTTAAGACATGAATCTTATTTTATGTCAATACCTTATTCTTGAAAAAAAAAATTAAAATCAACAATTTAATGGGAAAAGTAGAAATCTTATTAATATTTTAAATTTTGTTTTCTTATTGAAAAAAAAATAAAACTTTGGTGCAAAAGCAACCTTTCACAACCCATTTACCGAAGAATAAATTGGAAATCGTCTTTTTTTTCTTTAATTTCTTTTATTAAAAAAATATTTTTTTCAGATGGATCGAAAAACACTAGTTTTTAGTAAGAATAATTTTAAATAAAATTAATTTGCAAAATTAACATGGATATGTTCTTTCCAAAAAAAAGGGTTGGTATTTCAGTGCTGTGGTGGTCGCTGGCCAAATTTTCTATTAATGAATGCCTTGGTAGGTGCTATGATGGCAAAATACCAATGAACAATAGAGAGAGAGAGAGAGAGAGAGAGAGAGAGAGAGAGAGAGACTCACATCATGACCACGAATAGCACCAAAATGGCGGGAGCAACTGTGGACAGATCGACGACTGTCTCACCAGTATGTCTGGTGTTCACGCATTGAAAGAGCACGCCCACGATTTTCTCGTACGTGCTCAATCCACTCAGCGATTCCGAATCCCACTGCATCGAGCAAAACATTATAAACTGAACACCGATGAACCCCAACACCGTGACCACCAATAGCGACGAGTAGAGGCTCGGAAGCAAGTGCTTGTAACCAGCTTCACATGTCCTGCTCAACAAGTACCTGATTTCGTCTTTCTCGCCAAATCTCCCCATGAGCCAAAGCATGAATCGTAAGGTCGATGGGAACAGCGTGTTGCCGAGAAGAACCTGAGGGATGAGAATTAGGAGGAGGCCGGAGTTCTTGCTGAAGACTATCATGTTTTCGTTCGTCGGGACAAACCCACAATTGGCGAAGGTCGAGACGGTGGTGAAGACGGAAAAGGTCGCCATTTTGAGACCCTTCTTCTTTAGCACATCTCTCGCGCTAGAAACAAGTGCTATAGAGCGAAACCGTGGCAACTCCGAGAACTTGGACTCCCAGAAGGTAACCCAACACTACATAACACAAAAACCTCACCGAACAATACTTCAAATAGTCAAGATCTAAGGACTTGTCTTGCGGTCTGTACAATTCATGCTCTATCTGTGCGTTCAGGCAATCTATTTTCACTACTACGCCTAACTCTATGTGGTCAACAATGTCGTTTGCTGGGTTGGAAGGGCAGAGATCGCTATTGACAGAAGCGACTTTGTCTTCGGTTCTGATGCGCCACCGGAGTTTAGATTTCCTAAGATGAAGCCCGACGAGGGAAATGAAGACCTCCCCTCCGACGAACATCAGGACGGTCATCACGATGAGCTGCGAGTCAGAGAAGGCCTCCATCTCCACCGTGGACATGCTGGAGACGGTTGCCGCGGAGACAGAGGTGAAGAACAGATCCAAGTCCCTAGGCCTAAAGGAATCGGTCCGCGGCCCCAAGGCCTTGAGGACCCAGAAGCCGAGGAACGAGAGGAAGACGAAGTAAAAAACCTGGATGCAGAAGGAGTTGACTCGGAGGAGCAGGAAGCGGAAATAGCAAGAACAGAGGAAGCAAAGGGACCTGCAGATGCAGGCTAATTTGAGCCATGAAGCGCTACAAAGAAACACAACTTCTTTGCCCAGAGATGAAAAGCTCATCATGGCTACCTATTATCGTACAGGAACGAAATTGTTGTTCTTGTTGCGAGAATTTGAGGTTGCAGTGGAGGAGTATATAAAGGAGAGAGTCTAACCTGGATCCATGCATGTTCGTTAGTAACATCAAGAAGTTTCCTAGTTAATAATTTAGAGATTATTTATTCAAATTATCCCAATTTCATGCAAACTGCAATAGCTATATGTGGCATGCTCACAATCGGACTTATGCTCTTTTTAATACATTATACCTGTCCAGGTTCATTAAAAAAGTCCACATGATACAATTGTTTCCTTGGACGCCTAACATTTTCTATTTTGGTGATGATAATATATTTTTTTTCGTGGCTTCCTCACTAGGAAGGTCGGTTCAAACTTCGAACTACGAGGCTGAACCTGAGGGAGGTAGAGGTGTGATTCAGTGCGCTCGCCAATGAGATCTTGACATCTGGACTTTGATGTATCCTCAGCCGCCCCTTGTCAGATTTCGGTTAACTTTTTTTGTGCTCGGGATCACTTCCCTCCATAACGTCCCCCCGCAAACCTTGACCTGACCTTGTTTTTAGCGGGAAAGACGATTCAATTATGATCAGATCAAATTCCAATTCAATCAAACCATAAATATTCTAAAAGAGAAAATACGGATTGTCAATAAACCTAAGTTTTGCGTAAATCATGAGCGTTCCCCCAAATCATTTAAGATTCTGCTTGTTAGACGGAAAACAAGATTTGTGATGAATATTTTCAAAGAAACTCAAGGAAATTGATCCTATACTTGGATGTGCTTTTGCAAATAATGTGGAAGTAATTTTATGATATTTTCTTATAGGTAATTTATAAAACACGCATTTGAGAAAGAATCTCGAGTATAACTTAGGTTTCGAGCTTAAGCATTAGCTATCCGGCCTCAAGCACCCACAATCGAGCCATATTGTCAAGGACCTAGTCTAAGTTGTTGGGGTCACTTGACATGCATCAAGGGATTGAGGCTTGGCCTCGGGTGACATGAGCTCAACTATTGGGGATTGGGGCATGTTGGCAGGGTCTTGGACTCGTGCATGAGAATGGGAACTAGATCTAGGCAAGAGCCATGGTCTTTACTTGCAACCGGTGAGGGCTTTGTGGCCCTCATTTGTGGTCTGGTGAGGGTTGCTAGCCATCATGGAGGCCCCAATGACTCTTGTTAGCTATTCCGGGATGATTGAATAATGAAAAAAAGAAAGAAATGAAGAAAGGTAAAATAGAGAAAAATATAAAAATACTATAAAAGATTCATAAGTTATTTCAAAAAATACAAAAATTATTCATAACAACACTAGTTGTTATTAAGCCGTGGCATGTAGCATGATGGGTGTCAACATTAGCAATTTTATGATAGAAATTAGTTGAAATTACTAATTTAAAAATTTGTGAAAGGATTTCAAATTAAATTGATCAAATTAAAATATTTATGATTAAATTAGTCGTCATATAAAAAGGTAGAACTTTCGGTCAATTATCATTCATATAATTTAAATTAACAAAAATTCCGTATAATGTCAAATTCTTTATAATGGCAAAAGTAGAAGACTAACATCTTCCCAAAATTAACAAAAAAATGACGAGAAAAAGGCAAAAAAATGAACTTTCGAGAGAGCTATCGATTGCTGAGAGGGGGGGGCGGGGTTGTCTTGACTAAGGTGGGAGTGGAGCCCCACTGACGCGCTGCTGCCTGGCCCGTCCTCCACCTCCTGAGGACGCGTTTTTCTTGTTTCAGTTCTCTTCTTTTGGCTTTTATCATGGTTTTTCATTTTATAATTCTTTGCTATTTTCCTTACACGGCCCACTTGGAACTAAATCAATGCCGCTCATTAGGGGTGTGTAATTGGACTGGGTTTACCCGAAATCCGGACCGGACCACCCGAAAAATAGAGTCGGGAACCGGTTCCCAGTTAAATCAATCCGAGAACCGGTTCCAATTTTTGGGAACTGGTTGAAACCAGTCTGGGAATAAGGTCCAAGCAAAGACCCATCCGAAACCGAACTAGTTTTGGAATCGATTTTTACCCTATTAAAAAAAATAAAATCATTTCTTTGTATGCCTTTGAGTCTCTCTGTTTTCAAAAAATTATTAAAAAAAGAAAGCTTTTATTTTAATCAAGTTAAGGGAGAATTGTTTTCAAAAAATTGTTAAAAAAAACTGTTGTCATGCATTATTTTTCTTTTTTAATGGTTATACCTTCAACTATTACTATAGTCGCGGGACAAGTACAACTAACTATGGTAGCATTAATTAAAGCATTCTCAATCCAACTCAAAAAAGATGTCATTTTAATAACAATTCCGTCGCATACACATAAATAGGCGTATTAGATCATGTCAAAAGTATTTGTGGGAATGAGACTAATATTAGATCCATATTTGTTGCTAATGTTTATGCATTGTTAGATGTTAGGAGGATCACGTTGTTGTTTTTTCGCGAATTAATGTAAAATTTGAAGCCATATAGAATGTTGCAAAACATGTTCCAATGGAAACATGGTTGACCCTATTTCCACACCGGAAAAATAGGGTCAGGTCCAAAATAGGGTCTAATAAAAACAAGGTATGGTATAAGGTCCAAAAAAGAAGAACCGGTTATAACATGATCGGGTACAGGGTCCAGGTCTAAATCCTACCCACCCTTGACCCGATCACTCCTATCGTTGATCATCAAAGAAATATAAAAATTGCAACTTTATCATTTCTTTAGCATTTTTTTTATTGTTCTAATTGAACGGAATTAATGGAAATTCTTGACTACATTAATTAAACAAGTTTTAGAACTTGTTTATGCTTTTTAAAAATTTTGAGGCTATATTACAATTTCACAATTTTTTTATCATTTAATGAGATTCCACTATTTAACCTATATATGTGTTCTCTAGGCTATTGAATTTTGCCCCCACTATGATAATTTTCCAAAATTAATAAGGTTCACTAATGACAGCCTCTCTAGTAGAAAACACAGCTAAATTAGTCACTTTTTTTTATGAATTTCCTTCTTGCATATGTAACATCTAAAAGGAACATAAACTTAAAAATCTATTTAGTTTCGGTAGTTATTGGTATGAAAAGTCAAAAAGAGGAACAAGCATCGGGGTGACAAGGAATTACTAGCAGTCTCATTGGACCGCGTAGAAGTCGTGTAGCCCTCGTGCATGGACGGTTGGATAAACTCTTCAAACAAATTCTTTTTTGTCGTTATAGGCGGTCGGCGATGGCATGATTCCAGTGAAAGAAATGCGCAAGACCGATGCTGGCACTTGGAATCGCTTTCCGACTCGTACGCGTGTCCATGTGACTCATCACTTACAGGAAAAGGATATCATTCATACGATGGACCCATCTAAATAGATCAATGATAGGCAGAGTTATCATTTGTGTTAATCATAATTAATAAATGAATCATAAATAAATCTAAACTCAATTTTATTAGTCATAAAATGATTTAATATGGATATTAAATGGGTTAAATCCAACTCATTTCTATAATTTTCTCTTCACTCTCTCTCCTCCTCACTTGATTTAAACTTGCTCACTCTGTACTTTTGCTTTAGTTTGGATATGAGTATTATGAAATTTGATTAAACATAGAAGTGTTGGTGTAAAATTAGTCGGTTCAAGTATGATTGAATATGGGTCAGATTGGGTATAATTCACTAGATTTGTATTGAATAGAAATCGGTCATCAGACTATTCTCAATCCGACCCAAACTCGACCCGATCCATCCAATTGATGGGTCTATTATGATAAGACTTTATAGTTAAATTTATCAAATTTTAGGATCACGAAAGTGTAGTTGTTGGTAAAAATTTTGATAATGAACAAAGATCTGCGCCGAAATTCTGGAGAACGACTTTATGCTTCTTAAACATCAGAGTTCATTCTTCAAAATCCCAGTAAAACCCTGACACAAGATCTAGAACCTTACGCCTCGTGGCTAGGACTCCTACAAACGAAACGTTGGGCCCTGGTAAATGCTTTTCGCTAGTCGCTGCCTGGGCTATCTTGACTCTTGATACATTTGCTTGAACTAGTTCTCATCCATGGCATAAAAATACATGGAAGTGAGCTGTATGCGGTCTATGCGGTTTAATCAGTGATTGATCTAGAAATGCATATGCTGGCTCAGCAGATTTTCATAGTCCCAAGAAAGACAGGCAAGTTCCAGGATTTTCACTCCGGCACGAAACGACTCTATGTCAGAAAGGGTCTGGTGCCACCCAATTAAATGTTCCCCCAGACTACAATCATATCCCTGGCTTGTGACTGGAAATGAAGGCGCCAAAGTCGTGAGAAAGCATGCGTGAAAAACCGACACGGGCTAGAGATTTGGCCATGAAGGCGCAAAAGTCATGAGAGAACATGCGTGAAGAAAAGGAGCATGATTGATGTTTGGCATAAGAACGTGAACCCGTCAATGATGATTTCGATCCGTTGGATTGGCGGAAGGAGAATCCTTAGAAATACTTGATTCTCTCTCGTATGGCTCGAGACATGTTGGCTAGACTTGTTTCCATTGGGACATCTGAGTTGGCCTTTAGCATAGATTGGTGTGTGCTCGAGGTCTCTTGTTGCTCTTTGCCTCCATAGATAGCAAAGACTCTCGTTCATGCTTGGGATTGGTTGTGGTCTTCATAAACTCCTGTTTTTATCAAGGAAAATTTAGAAGATATTGGATACTTTGAATCGGCTAATATCTCGGTTTGTATTGTAATGATAAATAATGACATCAATTTCCTTTTCATTTTTGACTTATTAGTCCTTTTATTCATTGTAGGATAGCAGTGAAGATGGTTGAGCCTACTCTCATATCGGATGATTGATTAGTAAGACGTGTGCTATTTCATAAGATTCTATGATTCGACAACTTTAAAAAAATTCTAATGCTTTGATTTATTTATTTATTTTTAGGTTGAAGGAGAGATGAAGTTTATGGATGATTGAGGAAGACATTTTGCCAATGTAGCTATTTCGTTCTTGTTCCTCGACTTATAATGGTGTGGAATCTTCTATGATTGTTGTCATGTTGTGAGCTTGTCAGATTCAGGATTGTTTCTTGGACGAAAAGTGGAGTTCTCAAGCTAGCGATTTGACTAATATGTGTTGAAATTAAGGAGGGATTGTTTTATCTGGTTCAACTTGAGTTTGAGATTGTTGTTTCAAAGCGATTGCGCAAGTAACAAGTGTCGTATTAAAGATTGTCATCTTTTAGAATTGTTGATTTGATTAGCAAGCAACGGATGTGAGATCGTTATTTGGATTAAGATGTTACTTTAATTAAGAAAAAGAGAAGACTGCTTTCAGGATTTTCTTTTGTGAATTTTTACATTATGATCTTTAATGTCAAGCGAAAACCGATATTGAACTGACCCAGAAAGAACATGTAGGGCTGATTCCGTTTGATCCGGTTGAGCTAGCTAACCAGGCTTGGAAGTTCTAGGTCCGAATGTTCGGCCAGAGCAGTTTCATAACAAAAGCTGGGAGCGATTGGCTCATTTACAACGCTAGAAGCCAAGGAAATGAATGGATCCTTAGAAATAAATAGTTTGAGCTCACATCGACATTAGATCACTCCAGTAGTCGATAGAATAAAGTTAAAGTTGCATTTGGTTACGAGATGCATATTTCTTGAATTATACTACTCAACCCATAGATGACGGGATTTACTTCATCCAAATACAAGGCTAAAAAGAACCAATGTGAGCTGGCTAAGTTTCTGCATTCTTAACTATACAAGTGGTGAATGCTGCAATCATCGCTATCTACAAAGGATGGAAGTGAACTAGCATGTGTCATTTCACACGAGCTGCACGACAGTAGTGACCCGCAACGCGCCATCTTGAAGAAGATCAAGAAGCTCATCAAATAAGAGAGCATTTCGCCAACCCCATCTATTAGGAAATAATAATAAGAGTAAAATAGTCAATAGTTAATTTTATGTTGAGAGGTTTACATATATATATATATATATTGTATATATTCTTGTAATCCTTTTTTATTAAAAGAATATAATACATAGAATACTCTCTTTCAACATGGTATCGGAGCATGGTTAAAAAGAAAAAAAACCGTAATCTTCAACCCCACCACCACCATAGCCCACTGTTGCTGTCCACTTCACTGTCGTTGCCAGATCCAGATCCATCCACCATTGTCGCCGTCCACCCATCAAACCCTCACCGTCACTAGCTATCGCCCTCGTTGTTGCCCTTCATCGGCACCCTCGTCTTCACCCGCTACCTTCCATCAGTGCTTGTCCTACAAATCTAGACAGAACTACTACTCAGCGTCAATCGCCGAAGCCCATCCAGCAATATCAATATGTGCTCGGCCTTCTTCCTTGATGAAGAGATTGAAGACCAATTGCACGATTTAGACTTTCTGTGTTTGGTGATCTAGAATTTGTGGTATTCGTATGTCTTGAGGAGTTCGAAGGCCTTCGTTAAGTTCTACAAGGGTTTCACTCGAAAAAATATCGAAAAAATTTTAGAAAAAAACCGAACTAAGGGCAACAAAAGATGTTGTCCGGTGGACTTACATGGCTTCTCATTGAAGTACATCAATTCTTGAAATACTGGTTGGTATGCGCCTAGTAATCTTTGGAGTATTGGATGGTTTCCGGTGATTCCTTAGTACCGAAATATGATTTTATAGCTCTTAGTAAAGTATATTGACTTAGTGGTGGACCAATTGAACCCTCATTTCTATTTGTTATTTTGTAGCTAATTGCACAACTAAAGTTAAGTGCTTGATTATTGTAACATTATTATTGGGTTCAGTTGACTCTTATGTTCAACTTGTTTGGCTAATTGCATTATTGAAGTTCAGTGGAGTTAATACTGATGGCTTCTGGATCATCTACTGGTTTGATGCATTTTCAATTGACATTTGTCAATTTGGATGGCACTAATTATCCTTCGCAGTCTAAAGCTATACAAGTTTTATCTTACAACCACTAGACATAATGATTATCTTATGTCTACAGTCCCCTTGGATAAGAGTAAGGTAGATGATTAAGTTGCTGGAGATGCGATAATCCATACATTATTACAGAATAGTATGGATCCGAAAATTAGCCCTCACTTCATTCAATGTAATTATACTAAGGAAATTTGGGATAAATGTGCTTTACTTTATTCTAGCCAAAATAATATGACACGTGTGACACATGGGAGGCCTTGTTTGATCTTCAGCATGGAGATCAGTCTCTATCTGAATATTATGCTCGTTTCACTATACTTTGCCAACAACTAGATGTTTATCTTCTAGCTTCCAATGATTTGAATGTATTAGTCAAGCGGTAGGAGGATCTTCAAGTGATGTTGTTTCTTAAAGCACTAGGGCCTGAATATTCCTCCCTTCATTAGCAAATTATGTCCGAAAGCTCCATTCCTACAGTTGATGAGGTTTTCTCCCGAGCTTTGCACTCGACACCTACTAACAAGATCTCAACTACAACTTTAGAAATGAGCACCATGATTTCTCATGGCTCTAGTGGACATGGAGCTCATGGTCATGGTTATTGGGGTCATGGACGTGGGTTTATTCAACGTGAAAGTCGAGGTGGTTGTGATAGAAGTATTGGTAGTAGTGGCTCTCAATATTGTAATCATTGTTGGAGGGCTAAACATACAGAAGCTTACTGCTACACGCTTCATCTAGAGCTTTGACCCGTAATTGTTGCATTTGTTGAAGTGGAAGATTCTTCCTCACCAATTCAATCGAATCCTACTAATGTGCAAAATACAAAAAAATTCGGTTACATTAACACGTGTAGAGTATGAAACTTGGATTTGCTCCTAATAGGTGATAGGAACTTCAGCTCCTACTACAACTTTGGCACATAGCTCAAAATGTGGTTTTTATCTTGTTTACTTTCTATAGCGTTAGACTCCTGGATTATAAATTCTAGAGCTACTCATCATATAGCTGGTAACTCTAAATTATAGTCTTCCTTACATTCCACACCTCTTGGGGTGTCCAACTCTATTACATTAGTTGATGGTTTAATTTTCCAAGTAACCGATATTGGAGATGCCCATTTGAGTTCTTCCATTTCTTCATCATCCGTCATTCATCTCAAATCTCTATAAAATTTGATTTTTGTTAGTTCATTAACTGAAGAACTAAATTGTTCCTTAGCTTTTTTTGCTTCTTATTGTGTCTTTCAAGATTTGAGGACTGGATAGATGATTGGCAGGGGACATGAATCAAATGGCCTATACTATCTAGATAAAAAGGTGATAGCTACAGTAGCTGTGAAGCACACATCCACTGATATATATCGGATGTATTGTCGTGCTAGTCATCTACCATCGAACATTCTTCGATGATTGTTTCCAGAGTCTAAGTATGTGCGTACTTTCGAGTGTAAAGTTTGTTAGTTTGGAAAACACCATAGAGCCTCTTTTCCTTATCGTTTTCAAAGTCGTGTGTCTAGTCTCTTTGAGTTAGTTCATTTTGATGTATGGGGTTTGTGTCATGTTTCTGGTACATCTAGTTTTTGGTATTTTGTTACATTCGTAAATGATTTTTCCTGAATGACTTAGTTGTTCTTAATAAAAAATTGTGCTAAGATTTTTCATTGCTTTTGTCGATTCTATTTTGAGGTGCTGAATCAATATAATACTTCTACCAAAACTCTACGGTCCGATAATGCTAAGGAGTATTGCTTTGGTTTTCAACATTTTCTTGATTCTCATGGCATTATTCATCAGACATTAGACTTTCTATTCATATACGCCACAACAAAATGTATAGCTGAATGTAAAAATCGTCATCTTCTTGGCTTTGCTCGTTGTCTTATGTTTCACATGCATCTACTGAAAACATTTTAAGGCCATGTTGTTCTTATAGCCTGCTTTTTAATTAATCGACTTTCAACTTCCATTCTTCCGGGGGAGACACCTTTCTCCATTTTACATCCAAATCATCCTCCCTTTGCATTACCCCTAGGTAGTGTTTGTTTTGTCCATTCTCTAACTCCAAGTCTTGATAAGTTGGCATTACGTAATGAAAAATGTGTTTTTGTTGGGTACTATCAAACTCCAAAAGGCTATAAATGTTACAATTCTACTAGTCGTCGTGTGTTTGTATCAGCAGATGTTATATCTTTTTAGGACTAGCCATACTATAATACTTAGATGTAGGGGTGTCAAAAACCCGAATCAACCCGACTCAAACACGATCCGAACACGACCCGAACAAAAAAATATATATAATACATGTTTTGACTCTTTATAGTGTTCGGGTCATAAATAAACAATTATATTTTGGGTCGGGTTAAGCCCAAACATTGTTCAGCCTAGGAAAAAACTTGTTTTGACCCGGTCACCCAAACCCTTCTCTCGCCCAAGACCACGTTTCTCTTCTCTTCTCCAGGAGAAGTTCTCCTCCCGATAGCGACGACCACACCTTCTCCGCCCGTCGACTCGGCCAGCCCCCGGCCTTGTCCTCGTCCCCTGCGATTTTGGCGACCGGCCAGCCCCCAACCCCATCCTCGTCCCTTGCGATTTCGGCGACGACGGAGTCCAGGTCATCTCTCGTTTTCTCTATCTCGGTCGGTTTTCTTTTTCTTCGTTCATGCGAGCTTGGGAAGGTTGGGCTCGATTTGTTCTGCCATGATCGGAGCAATAAATCTTCTAAGAAATGCCATAATGGGAACTTCCATTACATAGCACAAATGGAAGCGGGAAAATGGGTAGAAGCGATGGGTCTATTCGTTCGACTTGTCAGAACACGAGCTTCTGGGAGGTGCTCACCCTTGATCAATGACTTGCAATTAGGTCCATTAGTTACTTCCGACATGTTAGAGTCATACTGTTGCTTGATGACTAAAGAGGTCAGATTTTTGTGATGTTTAAACATAGGCAATTAGTCTCATTCGTGCAACCTTATAGGGGTCGGTTTTCTTTTTCCTCGTTCATGTGAGCTTGGGAAGGTTGGGCTCGATTCGTGTTCTGTAATGGGAAGTTCCCATCATTGTGTTGGCTTGTGCTGCTTATAGGGGTCTCTTTCAAGCTGAATTGTGGCATTTATTAGAAGATTTGCGATGTTCAAACATAGGCAATCAGTCTCGTTCGTGCAACCGGGTCAGTTTTCTTTTTCCTCGTTCGTGCGAGCTTGGGAAGGTTGGGCTCGATTCGTGTTCTATAATGGGAAGTTCCCATCGTTGTGTTGGCTTGTGCTGCTTATAGGGGTCTCTTCAAGCTGAATTGTGGCATTTCTCAGAAAATTTGCGATGTTCAAACATAGGCAATCAGTCTCATTCGTGCAACCTTATAGGGGTCGGTTTTCTTTTTCCTCGTTCATGCGAGCTTGGGAAGGTTGGGCTCGATTTGTGTTCTGTAATGGGAAGTTCCCATCATTGTGTTGGCTTGTGCTGCTTATAAGGGTCTCTTTCAGCTGAATTGTGGCATTTCTCAGAAGATTTATTGCTCCGATCATGGCTTTTAGAAGTGAGTATTGAAAAAGGAACAGTGAACTCATGACCTTAAATGCTACTTTCTCCAGCTAAAAGAGTGATGATTAGTACGCATCTTTTGCATCCCTAGTTTATTCCACTAATAGGGTATCAGTTGTGTTTATAAGCACGCTATGGATTTCTTCTTGCTGTGGCAAATAACATGCAAGTCATACGGAAAATGCATATTCAATTTCATGTCGTTTTTTTCTATTGATTATTTGAACTATTCCCCCCTCTCCAAGCAATGCAATTTTTCAAGTAAGCCTTCTTTTTATTTATTAAAAGTGCAACTTTGTTTCTTTTCCTATACCCAGGTGGGCATGAACTTAGCAAAACAACTGGTAATGCTGGTGGCAGAGTTGCTTGTGGTAAGCATTTTAGCTTTAACTTACGGCAACTACACATCATAGAAATCCATATCATATTACATACATTTATTGTGCTTCTTTCAGTTGGCCCCAGTTTTAGCAGCTCACTTGTAGGTGGGCAGAGGGATGTTAGCTGATAGATGTCACTTACCTCTACATTGATCTTTTATAGCTCTTTCTTTTCTGTTGCTTGTTTAATTGCCGAGAGTAGTACATTAGGCATCTGCAGATGAAGTCTATTTGATCTTTTCATGAATTATACATTCCCATAGCATGTTCATTATATGATGAGTGTGCATTGTGCAACCTCAGGCAGCCGTGGGATTTTTTTTTCCCTCCACTTCTCATTGTCTGTTTGCTTCTCCCTCTTCATTTTGGTAGGGGTTATTTGCCTTCAGGGATGAAGTAACTACAATTGTGCTTGTGTAGTTACGAGGGTCTTTGGGAATTAAGAATAAAGAGCAATCTTGGTGTGTCTTTTTTTGTCTTGAAAGTGTTTGTAATTGCTTTCATTTGGTGCAAATTACAGACTTTGTTCTTGTGCCCTTCAATGTGCATAGGCTTTTTGTAGTGAAATGTCGAACTTTTGTGAGACTATCTCCATGACAACATATATATTCAAACACAAAATTGAATTCTGCTACTGAACTGCCCCTCTCACATTGCACATTTTTGTTTCAGGTTTCTTTCATGCTGATTTTGTTGTTAGGTCTTTGAAGATTTTTTGAGCTAATATTACTGGGGGCAAAAGGAGAAAAATAGTGCTGAATCAGAAGTAAAAATTGATAATTTGTTTTAATCTTGCAAAGAAATATCAATGATTTCACAATATTTGATTGGGTTGTATGCTTGAATGCTTCGTACTCCATTGCTACTGTTTTTTTATGCCTTCTTAATGCTGATTAAGGGTTTGGCACACTAAAAATTATTGAAATAATAATTTGCAGGCTCTAAGTGTTATAAATAGAATGATTGCTATATGTCTTCAGCAGGCAGTTCTAATGTTACAAATAGAAGAAGAAGATCTGCAATGTGGGCACATTTTAAAGAGATTTCTGATGAAGAAAAGGCTGAGTGTTTATACTACAAGACCCTTATTGGTTGTTCTAGTGTTCAAGGTACTAGCTCAATGCATCATCATCTAGCTAGATGTAAAGAATATCCATATGCAGATGTTGGAAAAAGGCAAAAAAATGCCTCAGGTCAAGTTGTTAGGGTTGGTAGTTCATCGAGTCCATGGAAATTTGATCAGGATGCAAGTAGAAAAAAATTAGCAGTCATGTTTATTCTTAGTGAATTGCCTTTTAAGTTGGTAGAGCATGAGGGATTTCGTCGATTTGTGAATAAAATCCAGCCAAATTTCTTAATCCCAACTCGCAACACATTGAGGCACGATTGTTATGATTTATACATGGAAGAAAGAAGTAAATTGAAGAAATATTTCTCCAAAACATCTCCTAGAGTATGTCTAACTACTGACACATGGACTTCTTGTCAAAATTTGAGTTATATGTGTTTGACTGCTCATTTTGTTGATTCCGATTGGAAGTTGCAGAAGAAGATATTAATTTTTTGTCAAATTTCGGGTCATTCTTCTGAGGTTATAGGAAAAGCAATTGAGAAATGTCTGACTGATTGGGGAATTCATAGTATTTTTTCTGTCACAGTGGATAATG
Source organism: Angophora floribunda (assembly GCA_014182895.1). NCBI lineage: Eukaryota > Viridiplantae > Streptophyta > Magnoliopsida > Myrtales > Myrtaceae > Angophora > Angophora floribunda. Next base: position 20,019,414 of record CM024707.1, on the reverse strand, counting down.
CTAGCTCAAATGACTTGGGAGTTCAATATTTGAAAAAAATTCTAAACTCTTGGGACTCTCTGTTATTGAGAGGTGAGTTACTACATGTGAGGTGTTGTGCTCATATATTAAGTTTGATTGTGAGAGAGGGGTTGAAAGACATTAATAATTCCATCGCTAGAATACGTTTTGTTGTGCGATATGTGAGGTCTTCTCCTGGTAGGCTAAGAAAGTTCAAGAGTTATGTTGAGCTAGAAAATATCGAGTCCAAGAGTCTTCTATGTTTGGATGTGGAAACTCGATGGAACTCTACATATATGATGCTAGAATCGGCTTTGAAGTTTGAAAGAGCTTTCAGCCATATGGAACTTCGAAATAGCAAGTATACTGAAAAGCTTTCCAAGGTGAAAGTGTTACCTACTAGTGAGGATTGGAAATTAGCCTGTCTATTTCTTCCTTTTCTGAAGTTGTTCTTTGATACAACTATAAAAGTTTCGGGTTCTTCTTATGTCACTAGTAATAACATGGCGAATGATGTGTTTGGGATTTATATTATGATTGAAAGATATTGTGGAAATGAGGACCAAAGTTTGCAAGAAATGGCCAAGAGAATGAAGATTAAATTCATGAAGTATTTTGGCAATATCAACAACATCAATCTCACTTTATTCATTGCTTGTGTACTTGGCCTGCGACATAAGTGGGATTATGTGAAGTGGATGATTAGTCATGTTTATGACAACAAGCAGGCTAAAACTTTACAAAAAAAGGTTGTAATATCTCTAACACTATTGTTTGAGCAATACTGCACTGGTGTGTGCCCGCAAAGCAACCCAATCCTAAAAAGCACAAGGATGGTAAGCATGTCAAGGTCCCCCATGGTTGGTGCTAATATTATGGCTGAAATGTATTTTAGCCAAACTGGACATCAATATTTGGATGAAAAATCTGAATTGGACAAGTACTTGGAGGAAGCATGTGAACGTTATAACTCTGAATTTGATATCTTAAGTTGGTGGAAAGTAAATTCATGGAGATATCCTATCCTTTCTACCATTGCTCGAGATATCTTGGCCGTTCCCATTTCGACTATAGCATTGGAGGCTGCATTTAGCACGGGAGGTCGTGTGCTTGACGTGTTTCGTAGCTCCTTAACCCCAACCATGGCGGAGGCTCTTATATGTGGTCAAGATTGGTTGCGATCCATGCCACTTTCATGTTCAATTGAAGAAGACTTAGAAGAACTCGAAGTCTTTGAGTCAGGTGAGAAAATATGGTTGTAAAATATCTATACCTTTCTTTATTTCAATGCATATGTTATTTCTCATTTTTATCTTGAATTTATTGCAGAGTTGCCAACTATGACTATGGAGCCAAACTCGATATTCACTTCTCTTGATGATTAACATTCTTGTGAGCAATGACATTAAATTGACTTTCTTTATGTTAATATCACCACCCTTAGGTAGCTGCTAATTATGTTGCTATGGTTCCATTTGGACAAATATTTGACAAGTATGAGATATCTTTCTTTTGCTGCACTCTATCAATTTATTTTTCGCGTAAATCAGTCTTCATGATCTAGGATTAGTTTGAGATTTGGAAGCATCTCTGTTACTCACTGATTATCTATAGGTCTTATCATTATTTGTTCAACCTTTTCCTTAGCTAATAATGCTTCTACGCATATTCTTAAATAAAGCCATCTTTTTAGTTGCAGGCTGCAACTTGCAGCAGAGTATCATTATTTGTTCAACTTTTTTCTTAGCCATATGTGTGCTCCTCAAATATCCAAACACCCAGGGACTTATGTTTGACATTGACATCGGTAGCATTGCTTTCATGTAATGTCTTTTCAGGGGAATTGAATAATCTAAAGTTGCTGTAATTGGTGGTGTCATTCACATTCTTCTGCTGTTGAATTTAGAGTAATGTCATTTTTTTTTATCAATTTTGAGCAGGTAGGATGTGCAAAGCAAGGGACTGCTGGAACCAACGTTAATGCGGCTGACGCTAGAGAGCTTCCCTTATTCAAGGAAGCATTTTTCGAAGAGGAGCCGGGCAAATTGGGGTGCTCTAGTACTCGTAGTCTCTCATTAGGTCTTGCACTTTCTCTTGCCAAGCTTGTGAATGACAGAAAAATTCCAATAAATTTGCCACCTTTGGCTGTTAGGACTTCACAAATGCTTGAATCTTCCATTTGCTGCTTAAAAGAACTATTGAATCTGTTTATTTTGCACATGAGCCTCTTCAATCCCTAGGCGTTGATGAGGTTCATATCATTTTATTTTTTAATAAAATCATATTAGCCTTGCATGAATTGAATGTTGATTTATGTTGATCAAATATCTATCTCTTCTTTTGGCCAACATTGATATTATCATTGAAGAATGTAGTTTGATGTAATTCCGAGGAACTAGTATGAGCGTGACAATGTTAAGCTGTAGTTGTCAGGGTAAACCAAAGATGCAAGAGGTATTGCTCTCGCTTGGTGACTTGGTCCAAAAGAGGTTAATTTAGAAGCTTTGGTCAATTTAATTTTTTTAGAATTTCTTATATAGCGCATGGTCTAAAATTTTATGAGAATTGTAACTTTTCCAAACCTCTTCAATCCCGAGGCGTTGATGAGGTTCATATTATTTTATTTTTTAATAAAAAAACCCGAAACCCGACCCGACTCGACCCGAACCGACCCGTTTTTAGTTTCATGTTTCATGTATTTTCGGGTCGGGTCGGGTCGGGTCGGGTCTTATCAAGACCCGACCCGACCCGACCCGAACCGACCCGTTTTTTTAGTTTCATGTTTCATGTATTTCGAGTCAGGTCGAGTCGGGTCGGGTCGGGTCAGAGGACATAACCCTTATTGTTCGGGTCGGGTCGGGTCTTATCAAGACCCGACCCGACCCGACCCAACCCTTTGACACCCCTACTTAGATGGTCTCTACAGTGCCTCCTAACAATGATAAGTATGTCTTATTAATTCCTCCACCAATCTCACTTCCTCCAAAATCATCAACAGGATTTCAGTTTGCTGATCAAACTTATCATAGACGAGGAACAACTCCCACTATAGTAGTACAGCCATCACCTGATTCATCTGTATCTCATCGGTTGTTGTGCCATTCCCTAATCTTCATCCTAATCCTAATCCATCCATTGCTACTCGAAAAGGTACACGATCCTATATTGGTTGTCTTGTGGATCGTTATATACTTTATTCTGGCTTGTCTAATTGTCTTTGTACTCATCATCCTATTATCAACTTTATGTCTTATGATCGTTTATCTCTTACCTTCTCCACTTTTGTCTCATCCTTGTCCTCTATTCCTGTGCAGTAGTGTTACTAAAGCTCTTGCTCATCTTGGCTAGAAACAAGCCATAAAGGATGAAATGAAGGCACTCATTGAGAATTGCACTTGGGAGCTTACTACCTTACTTATGGGGAAGTAACCTATTGGTTGCTGTTGGGTTTTCATGGTTAAGGTCCACCCTGATGGAACCATAGATTGATTAAAGGCATGGTGGTTGCCAAAGGATATACTCAAAAATATGGTGTTGATTATGATGACAACTTTTCCTCTATAGCCAAAATTCCATATGTTCATATCTTTATTTCTCTAGCAACACATTTTGGATGGTTTCTTCATCAATCAGATATAAAAATGCATTCCCACATGTTGATTTAGCTAAAGAGGTGTATATAGAGCAACCATCGAGATTTGTTGCTCAAGGGGAGAATCTAGTATGTCATTTACATAAGTTTTGTATGGACTCAAGCAATCTCCTCGTGCTTGGTTTGGTAAGTTTAGTGATGCTTTTATTAAGTTTGGATTAAAGCGTTGTCAAGTAAATCATTCAGTCTTCAATTCAGTCTCCTCAGCTAGTTGTATTTTTATGGTGATATATATGAATGACATTATCATTACTAACAGTGATTCAAATGGTATTTGATGACTCAAACAGTTTTTTTACATAGTTCAGTACTAAGGATGCGGGACATCTACAGCATTTCTTAGGTATCGAGGTTGCCTACTCCCATACAAGTATAAATTTAACCCAACGAAAATATGTTTTTGACATTCTTGATGAGGTTGGACTTGTTGGAGCAAAACTAGTAGATACTTCTATGAAATCCAATGTGAAACTTGATGTAGAAGATGGATGTTAGGTGAATTGCAAGTGCACAATATCAACAAGTAATAAAGTGATGAGTGAGTATCGTTCCCACGAAGATTGTTTTAATTTTATTTTATCCAATTACTTACCGAAGGTGATCAATCCAAAAATTTAGCTAACCAAATCAAAAAGACGTGTAAAAAGTGAACTAAACTAATTAAAATACTAAAATATATAAAAGGTCAAAACTTAAAGAATTAAAAGCTAATTAAAATTAATCTAAAGCAAATTCAAGATCACAAAACGTTAGAGCATCCAACTTCACCTAACCATTCATAATTAATTTTCTTAACTTTTCATGCAACAAATTAATTTCCAATTGTGTTGGCGAAATTTCCCTAAGATGAATTAAAAGCCGACCTCAGTCTAATAATCCCTAATTAGGTATGTTAACCCACACTAACCTTAGGTGAATTTAAACTACCTAAAAGCATTAAGTTCTTGTGGAAATTCCCGGATTTAATCTAAGTAGTCCCAACCTAGATCTACTACCGTAGCCACATAAATAACCTAGTGTACCTTGACCTAAATTTAATTTATGGTTCAATATCACTGTTACACATGCACACAATCTCCACCGGTATCATGCATACATCAAACATCATTCAAAAGTTGGCCAGACTTCTAAAAGCATTAAGATTATGATAAAGAACGACACAATCAAAACAATTCTATTGCATGAAAGTTTTTGAAAATTAATCAATCATGATTAAGATCCATTGTAACTCTAACAAAAGAAATTTGGAACATAGTAAAAATTAAAGCGATAAGAATTAAAGAAAACATAATACTAAATAAAAAAAAAAAAATTCACCGAATTGAGAAACAAGGAGCTTCAGGTTTGTCTCCTCCTTCTCTCCTTGACAGCACCAACTCTAAAATTGAAGAACAAAATCTAACTAAGAAAACTCAAATTTTTCTGCAAAGATGGTGGCTCCCAGGACTCTCCTCTTCTGCGGCACAAGAGCAGTTTATATAGCCTCCAAAAATCTGCCCTAGGTCGACTCCTATTAGGATTTGGAAAAGATTCATCCTTGATTTTCTTTGAACTTTATCTTCAATCATGGTCAAATTCTCCAAATATCTGATTTGAGCTGCCTTTTTCTTCAAGATGAAATATTCTGAAAGATATTGCAATATTTTGAAAGATCTGAAAATATTTCATACAAAATAAAATTACGTGAGTCGCAATTAAATTCACCCAAAAATTTCTCAAAATTTAGCAAATATCAAGTATAAATAAGCAAGAATACTCTATTAAAAATAGAGTTATCAATTACCCCCAACTTAGAAATTTGCTAGTCCTCAAGCAAACTATAAACAAACCTCATCTCCAATTATCAATATCCATTTATAATTACGTGAAATCACAACTCAAAGGAAAAAATAAATCCCGTCAACCCAAAATCAATACATAAGCTATGTTTAACCTTAACCATGCAATCCGTGTGTATGTGTGCCCCTTGACTTTCCAAATCATGTATGCTCAAATAAATCAAGTTGATATGCAACACTCTAAACTCAAGATCCACTAACCAAGTCTCATAGATTTGTTTTTCAATTCTCTCTCAACTATTGAAAACTAATACTCATTCAAAAATCAATAGGTCTTTAAAGCTTATAATGTGGCTTGGCTAAAGGGAGGGTATAAAGGATTTTTAAGTTCAATAAACCCCATAAACATATCAATTCTCAAAGCATTTGAATTAAATAGGATTCAAGACATATCATCCATATGCTTACACTATTATAGCCATGCAATTCACAAACACTCAACACTTTAAAGCTTCTATTATTTCTCTTTCCACACTATACGGCGAAGTTTCTTCCTAAGTCCCTTCCATAGTGCAATGCTAACCCATTGAGTATCCAAAAGGCTCACTCAAGTTGAAAGTTAGCGGTAGGGATCCGTATGAGCCGTACTAGAGTAAACAACTTTCACTTCATAACTTGCACTTTTTTTCTTTTCTTTTTCTTCTTTTTCTTTCTTTTCTTTCTTTTTTCTTTTCTTTTCTTTTTCTTTTATTTTTTTTTATTTTTTTTTCATGACTATTTCAAGCTTCAGCAACTTCAGACATATCAAGAATCCATAACTATTAAAGTAGCTTTAAGGATAAACATGATTATGGGGTATAAGGTAAAGTAATACATTTGAATCAGCATTATAAGGTCATCAAAGAAAAATAGGCCAATTAAGCTCAAAAGGGTACTAGGGATCAAGTAATAAGGTGGGCTTGAAAGGCTCAAACGATCCAAAGAATGCCTATATCACATTCTTGATTGAGTATAGCATATTAATTTCAAGAGAATATCAAACAAATTCTAAGACTTAGGTGAGTTCTAAAGAATCACATACTTCCCATTGATCTTTTCTAAGCACACATAACTCAAAAGGCAGGGATAAGTGCTCAAAATATGGATTGCATAATTAAGATTAAGACTAACTCAATATGGATTGCATAATTAAGATTAAGACTAACTCATATATCAATAATCAATTGAACAAGATTTATACTCCCCTAAAAATCGCAACAACTCATAACCATGAAAAGGATATCAATCTTGTAGATTACGGTTCAAAATTATTATCTCCTATACGGTTTGCTTCAAAATATTTCAAAAATTTTAAATAAGCGCAAATATTTTCAAGAATAGCAAAAGTTTTAACACAAAAAAATTCAAAATTTTCGATCCCCTACCCCCAACTTAAAATGAAGCATTGTCCTCAATGCGTAAAAATAAAAAAAATTAAATACGAGGCAATGAGACAAACAAATTAGAGTAAAGTTCGAAATACTCCCTGGAGATGTAAAGATGACAATTGTTCATGTTGAATCACGCCCAGTAAGGTGATGAATGGTTCAGATGTGTTGTTGAAGGTTGCTCAAAAAAATTCTTAGCTTCATGATCGCATGGCCAAACGTTCCTAATCCCTCTCCTACCTACTGTGCACACTACTATCTCTGCAAAATAGAAAATTCATCATCACAAAAATTCTTCTTTTTTTCTTTTTTTCAATTTTTTTTTTTTTTTAAACAAAATGCAAACCAAGAAAAATAAAAAATAAAAGCTTAAAAACTTGGGTTGCCTCCCAAGAAGCGCTTGCTTTATAGTTCGCAGCCGAACTCTTCCCATGCTTCTAAGTAGGTGGAACCAAGGTGATGGCAGATGTTTGAGCATCGAAACCTCCTCCATAGTAGTGCTTGAGCCTATGACCGTTTACTTTGAAAGTCCCCTCATTATCATTGATAATCTCAACAACTCCAAAAGGAAATACTTTGGTGATGGTGTAAGGACCGGTCCATCTAGACTTCAACTTTCCCGGAAACAAACGAAGACGAGAGTTATATAACAAAACTTTTTCACCCACATGAAACTCCTTTCTTAAGATGTGTCGATCGTGCCATCTCTTCGTTTTCTCTTTGTAAATTCTTGCACTTTCGTATGCATCATTGCGTATCTCTTCCAATTCATCTAACTGAAGCAATCTTTTCTCACTTATTGCCTGCATATCAAAGTTTAGTTTTTGCAAAGCCCAATATGCTTTATGCTCCAACTCAACAGGTAAATGACATGCTTTACCATACAAAAGTCGAAAAGGTGACATACCAATAGGAGTTTTGAAAGCAGTTCTATAAGTCCATAAAGCATCATCAAGTTTCCTTGCCCAATCCTTCCTATTAGTATTCACAGTCTTTTCCAAAATTCTTTTTATCTCCCTATTAGATATCTCAGTTTGACCACTAGTTTGGGGATGATAAGCAGTAGCTACCTTATGAGTGACTCCATATTTATGCAGAAGTGACTCAAATTGTTTATTCATGAAGTGTGTGCCTTGGTCACTTATAATAGCCTTAGGTGTGCCAAATCGAGTAAAGATGTATTTTTCAAGAAATTACAAACAACCCTAGCATCATTAGAGTGCAAAGCCACGGCCTCTACCCATTTAGACACATACTCACAAGCAACTAATATGTAAGTGTTACCAAAAGAAGGTGGAAACGGACCCATGGAGTCAATGCCCCAAACATCAAATAATTCACACACCATGATATTGTTTAAGGGCATCTCATGCCTTCTAGATATATTTCCAGTCCTTTGACACCTATCACAATAGGAAACATAAGCATGTGCATCCTTAAAAAGAGTAGGCCAATAAAATCCACATTGTAAAATTTTAGCAGCAGTTTTGGTGGCACCATAGTGACCACCCGCCTCTCCATCATGGCAATGAAAAAGAATGTTAGGGATTTCTTCCTTAGCAACACAACGTCTAATTATTCGATCAGCACATACCTTAAACAAGTATGGATCCTCCCAAAAGTAGTGTCTAATATCGGAGAGAAACTTTTCTTTTGTTGATAATTAAAGTCGTGGGGAAAGATGTCACTTACCAAATAGTTCACAATATCTGCATACCATGGAGTTTCGATTTTCAAGGAAAATAATGCTTCATCGGAAAGTCATCCAAAATCGGTACCTCATCGCTAGGGGCATTCGGCAACCTAGATAAGTGATCGGCCACAAGATTCTCGGTCCCTTTCTTATCCTTAATCTCCAAATCAAACTCTTGAAGCAACAAGATCCAACGAATTAACCTTGGTTTCGCATCCTTCTTTGCCAACAAATACTTTAAAGCTGCATGATCAGTATAAACAATCACTTTAGAGCCAATCAAATAAGAACGGAATTTATCAAAAGCAAAAACAATTGCTAAAAGCTCCTTCTCGGTAGTGGCATAATTCAATTGGGCTCCATTAAGGGTTCGACTAGCATAATATATGACTCGAAAAATTTTGTCCTTCCTTTGACCAAGCACAGCTCCAATGGCATAATTGCTAGCATCACACATCAACTCAAAAGGCAAACTCCAATCTGGTGGTGTCATTACAGGAGCTGAAATCAGCTTCTCCTTTAAAATCTCAAATGCGCAAACACTTACAGTTAAAATCAAACTTAACATCTTTTTCAAGCAATTTTGTAAGTGGTCTTGCAATCTTGGAAAAGTCCTTTATGAATCGTCTATAAAACCCTGCATGTCCTAAAAATCCTCGAAGTAATTTAACGAAGTAGGAGGTGGTAATTTGGAGATAACTTCAATTTTGGCTTGATCCACCTCAATACCTCTAGCAGATATTTTATGGCCCAATACTATTCCTTCCTGCACCATAAAATGACACTTCTCCCAATTTAGCACAAGGTTAGTCTCTTCGCATCTTTGTAACACCAAAGCTAAATTATGCAAGCATGAATCAAAAGATGTACCAAAAACAGAGAAATCATCCATGAAAATCTCAATGTATTTCTCTATCATGTCAGAAAAAATAGCCATCATGCATCGTTGAAAAGTAGCAGGTGCATTACAAAGACCAAAAGGCATCCTTCTATATGCAAATGTACCATAGGGACAAGTAAATGTAGTCTTTTCTTGATCATTAGGTGCAATAGGGATTTGGTTATACCCTGAATATCCATCCAAAAACAATAATATTCATGCCCCCGCAAGTTTTTCTAACAATTGATCAATAAAAGGTAAAGGAAAGTGATCTTTACGAGTGGCATCATTCAATTTTCTATAATCCATGCAAACTCGCCACCTCAGAATCTGTCCTAGTTGGAATTAATTCGTTCTTTTCATTAGTTAGAACAGTCATACCTCCTTTTTTTGGCACTACTTGCACAGGACTTACCCAATCACTATAAAAAATTGGATAGATAATACCTGCATCGAGTAACTTAATTACTTCAGCCTTCACAACTTCTTGCATTTTCGGATTGAGCCTCCTTTGTGGTTGGATGACTAGTTTGTATTGCTCCTTCATCAGAATTTTGTGCATGCAAATTGAAGGGCTTATTCCTTTTATATCTGCAATGGTCCATCCAATTGCACTCTTATGCTCTCTAAGCACTCTAAGTAACTTCTCCTCCATCACCCCCTGTCAAAGAAGAAGAAATAATCATTGGATAAGAATCACCATCAAGAAAAGCATATTTTAAATAAGAAGGTAAAGGTTTAAGCTCAAGAGTAGGTGGTTCTTCAATGGAAGGCTTGGGCTTCTTTGCACTTGACTCCAATTCTTCAAATTTTTGTGATTTCCATCTCGGACATAGTGGATTTGCTTCTAAAAACTCAACGGCCTCTCTAATTTCTTCATGCTCAATTTCTTTCTCTTTTGGCTGAACCAAACATGCCTCTATAGGATCTTGAGTTGTGGTCAACACGGTCTTTACTTCATTGTCTATGGTATCTATCTTCAAGCAATCACTTGGTCCCTCGGGGTTTTTCATGGCTTTGAGGACATTGAAAGTGACTTGATCTTCTCCCACTCTAAGGATCAATTTTCCTTGTTGTACATCAATGAGAGCTCTTCCCGTGGCTAGGAATGGTCGGCCCAAAATAATAGGAACTTCATAATCCTCCTCCATCTCTAGCACGACAAAATCCGCTGGGAAGATAAATTTATCAACTTTTATTAAAACATCCTCCACCACGCCTCTTGGATATTTGATAGATCTATCTCGCCAATTGTAAAGACACGGTGGTTGCTTTTACTTCTCTTACACCTAGTTTCACAAACACCGAATAAGGCATTAGATTTATACTAGCACCAAGATCACATAAAGCTTTATTAAAATAAGCATCACCAATATTGCATGGAATAGTAAAACTCCCTGGATCTTTTAATTTTGGTGGTAGCTTATTTTGAAGGATGGCCGAACATTCCTCATTCAACTTCACAGTCTCATACTCCTCTAATTTCCTTTTATTAGCTAGGATCTCCTTCAAAAACTTGGCATAGCTTGGCATTTGAGCTAGAGCATCTACAAAAGGAATATTAATGTGCAACTGTTTAAGATAATCAAAAAATTTTGAAAATTGCTTATCTTGCTTGTGTTTGGCTAGCCTTTCCGGAAAAGGAATATGGGGAACATCATTGGAGATGGCTTGCTCTTCTGTGGCTCATCCTTTTGTTTGATCTCGGTGGAAGATTTGGCTCTGTTCTTTTCTTCTACATCCTCATCTTGATCTTGCCTTCCAACTTTTTTTCCACTTCTCAATGTAATTACCTTTGCGTTCTCCATGGGATTCCTCTCGGTATCACTTGGCAAGGCACCACTTTGTCTCTCATTAATTCTCGAGCTAGTTACCCCACTTGCTTCTCTATGTTTCGAATTGATGCTTCTTGATTGTGGAGTCTTACATCGGTACTTCTCATAAAATCTTGAGTGGTTTGAGCTTGTTTTTCCACAGTTTGGGTTAGCTTTGCAACCAAAGCCTCCAAGTTGGAATTATGCTTCTCCATGGATGGTGGTGGTGCTCTCGGTCCTTGTTGATTTTGACCTCCCCAAGATAGATTAGGGTGATTCCTCCATCATGGGTTGTAAGTGTTGGAGTAAGGATTGTTTTGAAGGCCCCTGTTAAAATTTGAAACAAAGTTAGCATGTTCAGAAGAAATAGCATAAGGGTTACCTACTTGACAATCAGTGCTAATATGATTTCCACCACAAAATTCACAAGATACTCCTTGAGTTTTTAAAGAAGCAATCATATTGCTTAATGCATCAAGTTTTGCATTCAAAGTTCTATTGGTGTCAACTTCATGAACTCCACTTGGCTTTCGGGCTTGGTATCTCTCGGTTGGCCATTGGTAACTATTGCTTGCCATCTCCTCAAGTAGATGAAAAGCTTCTTCGGGTGACTTGTTTTGCAAAGTGCCTCCAGCTGCCGCATCTAGACTAGCCCGAACGGTAGGATGCGCCCGTTATAGAATGTATGTACTTGCATCCAAATTGGCAGTCCATGATGCGGGCATCTCCTTAGCAGGTCCTTAAACCTCTCCCATGCTTCATAAAAGGGTTCACCATCCATCTGCATAAATGTAGTAATATCATTACGCATTTTGGCAGATTTTGCAGGAGGAAAATACTTACTTAAGAATTTTTGAGCTAAGTCTTCCCAAGTAGTGATAGAGCTGCGCAGGAAGAGACGTCAACCAAGTCTTAGCTTTATCACGAAGAGAAAATGGGAACAATCTTAATTTAAGAGCATCATCAGTAACGCCATTAAATTTAACAGTGTCACAAAGCTTCTAAGTGTAGATTTGGATCATCATTAGGAGATCCACTGAATTGCCCTGCATTTTGAAGCATTTGAATTAAGGATGGCTTGATCTCAAAATTGTTGGCTTGCACTGCCGGCCTCCTTATACTTGATTGTGCTCCTTGAATTGTTGGTGTAGCATAATCTTTCAAAATCCTCCTTGGGGGTGCGACTTCTTGATTTTCAGCCATTGCAATGTGAATTGCTTGTGATTGTTCTCTTCTTCTCCTAAGAAAGGTTCTTTCAATCTCAGGATCAAACTGTTCAAGGTCTTTTTGTTGGCTTCGGGTTATGCGATGCTCCTCCACCTTTTATAGAGAAGTGAGTTTGGCCTGCAAACTAAACAAATTAAAAAAATAAAATAAAGGCTAGTCTAAACTAAGAATTGCTCGATATCAATAGTAATTGAAAAATTGTCAAAACAATCCCCGGCAACGGCGCCAAAAACTTGTTAGGTGAATTGCAAGTGCACAATATCAACAAGTAATAAAGTGATGAGTGAGTATCGTTCCCACGAAGATTGTTTTAATTTTATTTTATCCAATTACTTACCGAAGGTGATCAATCCAAAAATTTAGCTAACCAAATCAAAAAGACGTGTAAAAAGTGAACTAAACTAATTAAAATACTAAAATATATAAAAGGTCAAAACTTAAAGAATTAAAAGCTAATTAAAATTAATCTAAAGCAAATTCAAGATCACAAAACGTTAGAGCATCCAACTTCACCTAACCATTCATAATTAATTTTCTTAACTTTTCATGCAACAAATTAATTTCCAATTGTGTTGGCGAAATTTCCCTAAGATGAATTAAAAGCCGACCTCGGTCTAATAATCCCTAATTAGGTATGTTAACCCACACTAACCTTAGGTGAATTTAAACTACCTAAAAGCATTAAGTTCTTGTGGAAATTCCCGGATTTAATCTAAGTAGTCCCAACCTAGATCTACTACCGTAGCCACATAAATAACTTAGTGTACCTTGACCTAAATTTAATTTATGGTTCAATATCACTGTTACACATGCACACAATCTCCACCCGGTATCATGCATACATCAAACATCATTCAAAAGTTGGCCAGACTTCTAAAAGCATTAAGATTATGATAAAGAACGACACAATCAAAACAATTCTATTGCATGAAAGTTTTTGAAAATTAATCAATCATGATTAAGATCCATTGTAGCTCTAACAAAAGAAATTTAGAACATAGTAAAAATTAAACTGATAAGAATTAAAGAAAACATAATACTAAAAAAAAAAAAATTCACCGAATTGAGAAACAAGGAGCTTCAGGTTTGTCTCCTCCTTCTCTCCTTGACAGCACCAACTCTAAAATTGAAGAACAAAATCTAACTAAGAAAACTCAAATTTTTCTGCAAAGATGGTGGCTCAGGGACTCTCCTCTTCTGCGGCACAAGAGCAGTTTATATAGCCTCCAAAAATCTGCCCTAGGTCGACTCCTACTAGGATTTGGAAAAGATTCATCCTTGATTTTCTTTGAACTTTATCTTCAATCATGGTCAAATTCTCCAAATATCTGATTTGAGCTGCCTTTTTCTTCAAGATGAAATATTCTGAAAGATATTGCAATATTTTGAAAAATCTGAAAATATTTCATACAAAATAAAATTACGTGAGTCGCAATTAAATTCACCCAAAAATTTCTCAAAATTTAGCAAATATCAAGTATAAATAAGCAAGAATACTCTATTAAAAATAGAGTTATCAATGGAGAATTATTACATGTCCCCAAGAAATATCAGAAAGTAATTAGTAAGTTGAATTATCTTACCTCATGAGTCATATAATATCTTTTGCTGTTAGTGTCGTAAGTCAATTCATGAGTTCTCCTTGGACTACTTACTGGGATGTTGTTCTTCGAATTATCAAATACTTAAAAGGAGTACTAGGTAAAGGACTAATTTTCAAGAATTATGGCCATTTGAATACCATAGGTTTCTTTGATGCGGTTTGGGCTGATGCTCTACTAGTAGAAGATCTACATCGAGTTATTGTGTATTTCTTGAAAGTAATTTAGTTGCCTAGAAGAGCAATAAACAACATGTGATTTTTCAATTAAGTGCTGAAGCAAAATATAGAGCAATGACACATGTGACAAGTGAATTGCTTCGGTTAAGGATGTTATTGTCAGAAATTAAGATGTCAACATCAAAACCATCAATATTATATTGTGACAATCAATCAACTATTTATATTGCAAACAATTCCATCTTCCATGAGCAAACCTATTACATTGAGGTTAATTGTCACTTTATACAAGAAAAAAAGTTAGAAAGGGGTGATTACTCTTCAACATATAAGGATGGAGGATTAGCTTGCAAATATTTTTACCAAGTCTTTACAAGAGAATAGAGGAAATTTTTTATGTAACAAGTTGAGATTGTTTGAAATTTACATCCCAACTTGAGAAGGAGTGTTAGGAAATAATAATAAGAGTAAAATAATCAATAGCTAATTTTATGTTGAGAGGGTTACACATATATATTGTATGTATACTTGTAATCTTTTTTTATTAAGAGAATACAATACCTAATATACAATACGTAAAATTCTCTCTTTCAATGCCATCCTATTGGAGCTTTCAGCAAGAGTGCCCCTCTGATTTGACAACCTCCAAAGACCATGACTTCTCGATTGACAGATCAGCTGAATTTTTAAGGGCATAGGAACGGAGGAATCAACAAGCTATTTGTTGACCACGTAATCTATTCAAATGATATCTAACCTTTTCAATAGCCATTTTTTAATTGGAATCCTACCCTACAGCGAGTAGTAATTTTCTCACGAGTGTCCCCATACATATGAACCTGCCAGGGAGAAGGCAAAAAAAGTTTGAAAGGAAAATATAGCGATACAGACACAAGGTAACTTCGCAGTAATTTCCCTCCAGTAACATGCACATGAAACCCCCCTCAAGCTAAAGTAAAGAATCATCCATCCACGTCGAAACATAAGTGAAATGCTCTCGTACTCAAACCAAGCAACAAAAAGAAAACAAAAACCAAGCTTTCTAATGGAATCGGCAATTTCAGCCTTTTGCCAATGAAGAGAACCGGGAGATTCAGCAAACTGTCTTAAGGTTTATGCCTAAGTCTAAAAATTTTGATCTTATAAGTATGGCTTGACAAAGACAATATATACCAAGAGTTCTGCATCCTTGTCATTAAAAGCTTGGACACTCGCCTATATACCCGAGAGTCAGATACCATTTTATATCAGAATATTAAAAAAAAAAAAGTATATTTAACTCAGGACGGATGACTATGAAATACCTTCCATGAAGAACCTGCATAAAATATTTCCACCGAGTGCTTGACTTGGCCATCACTGAGCCTGTGCACATCCTGAATTCAACCTTACACAACAAAATCAGATCCAACACATGGATGAGATAGAACGTCAATTTACTGTTCTTTTTAGGAATCAAAACACAGATACTCCCGAAAATTATAAAGCAACGAGGACTAAGCCAAACAATGGTCATGCAAAAACCAACTTCCATAAATAACTGTCTGAAATAAGTAAATATTACATGAATTCTTCTCCAATAACCTGCCCCATTTAAACTGCAGAAAAGGAGAACTTTGACAAGCTGCTCTCACAGGACCAGAAAAGATGAAACATCAGACTAAAGGAAATACAACTCTCATTCATGTTAAATTGGACACAGTAAATGGATCTAAGCAATAGTTTCGGCCTTGCCAAAGAAATACTGAAACCATAAGAAAAAAGTCTTTCTAACAGTTAGTTCAATAAAGAAGTAATAGCTTTCACAAAACGGAAAGGAGGAAATGACTAGGAGGGTTCTTCATATCCAAATAGATGGAGAAACCACTAACACTATCCCATTCAATTCCAATGCCGTCACTGCCAGCGACTCACTAGTATGATCAAGTATCTGCATGGGATGGCATTTCCACTTGGTCCAACAATAGAAGTTCCAGACATTCTGCTGTGAAGATCTGTCTCATAGCCTCTCAAAATTAGATCTCTGTGGATTTCAGCCGCGTTACTTCCTCCCTGGCTTAGCCCAACTGAGCTGTCAACCCAACTCCCAACAAATCGCCACCCTGGTCACCTCTGGCTTCTGAATCGTCATTAGCAAGAGCTTGCACGCAATTCTGCTGCTGACATCAAAAGGCACACTAGAAAATACAAAGCATGTTGGTCGCCATGCAGCTGCTGACACAAATGTGTTTCCACGTCCAATACCAGCCAACCCATCGACACCCCTGACATGTACTCGTGCTGGCATAAATTAACCATCACCATGAGCAAGGTTCAGAAATATAGGCACTTCCTATGTTGTTTGAATTGTTGTGGCCTTGCTCTTGGATGTAGTAACCAGTTGGAGATGCCCCAGAAGAAAACCTGAAAGGCTGGATACGGCACATGAAATATTCAAAAGACAGCAGTTCTTGCAAGAATTAGCACTGATTTCTTGTACCCATTGGCTTTGAAGCATCTAGATGATAGCCATATAATCACTCATCTCAAATAACCATGGGCACCACCAATAAAAGGACCTATTAATATAGGATAATAAAAGCTGCTCCACAAAGCTCTATTCTAGTATTCAGCATTGCACTAACACTTTGACATGCCTGAACATCTTGATAATTGCAAGATTAAATTTTAATTAAGCATAAGTTTTCCTTGATGGCGGAAATGCAAGACACAATATTTGCATGTTCATCTAGGAAACAATCAGTGCAAAAATTATCAAGCTAGTAACTCTAATGTAAACTTGGATACGTTTCAAAAAATTTTGGTGTGATTAAGGTTTGGGCCATCAGGCCACTCTCCTGGGCATTAGGCTTTACTTGAAGTTTCCTCATCACTTGCCCACCACGTGTAAGCCCCACCCTTCTTTACTCTGGCGGTCTCCAAGCAAAAGTCAAAAAGAATGTTGGAGTGTATGCATTATAGGACCTTACAAAGTGGTGCCATAATTCCCCCTTAAAACATGTTTGCCATTGGGGATGGGAAAAGGTTATGTTCATTCTCGGCATTGATCACCAGGCAATCAAACCAAAGAACTTCTAGAACTTACGCTGCAGGGTGAAGCAAAGTAACTAAAGAATTATGGCATACTGCTAGTACTGAAACTTGAAATGAAACCTAAAAAGTTCGTTATCAATTTTGAATCATATAATGCAGCAACATGTGAGAAAGAAGAGATCTGAGCGAAGAACCTGCAACCAAAGACATATCACTCACAGCTTTTAACGGAAAATCCACTTCTTCAAGCTGCTTTCTCATGTTGATGAGAGCTTCAAAAGACAAGTTGCTATATAAAAGAAAACCTACGAATGTATCACAATCCTCTCCACCAATTCCACAGTTCTCCATTGAACAACTTCTAATCTGCCATCTTCCCACAACACTGCCTCCCATTGAAATAGTAGGCATGCCAGATTTTCCCCAATCATTTTGCATGATTTTATAATAGTAAGAGCTCATTATAGCAGAAATATGCCTTGATTGGTTCTGTTACATTCCAGATCTTGTAGTATGAACCCACACTCAATTTGACATGGCCAAAGACTTCTGTGCCTCATGTACTCAAAGAAGTGATATAATGAGATTTCTATGGCAGAAGTAGGCTTCTCATCGATGTCTTTGAGAAGGGAGCTTGAAAAAATTCACATTTAATGACCCCTATCTTGAACAATGCTATCCTTAGAAGTAGATGACAGAGAAAGGACGCATGAGAATGAGAGGGTAAAAAATGGAGTATTTGCATTTGGTCCATCACCTCTCTAAAAATAGAAGCATGCAAGTAATGTCCTATGGATGTCTCCTATTAATCAAACAGGAGAAGAGGAGATATTGCTTATTAAAATATCCTAAATTTATATATTGCTAAACGCGAGAAGCAAGGATAAAAGATATAGAATGTGGCAAACTTGAACTGCAATACTTCAATGGATATATTCTCTCACCTATCTTTCCTCTTCTCAATTTTTACTGCTATGATTTACAGATAAAACAATTCTGAACTATTTGGCTTAAACATGGACACAAATTACCAAGTCACAAAATGTGACTTTCAAGCAGATTTAAATCTGGAAGAGGTTTGACAGTCTTTCAAAGGTATAACGGTATCTGAGCAGAAAATATAAGTGCCTAAATTAACGGATTACAGCTTCAGCAAAAACTATTGCAGCATCATCATTTTAATGAAAATACACATGAACTCTTCTTTTTAGCAAAGGTGCACAACAATCCCACCAATTGACCATCCGCAGGAATATATGCATACCATTTCAAAGCCAATATCAAGAGCCTCGAAATACAAAGTACAATGTACCCAAATCAACTAAAGTAATGATCAATGCAAGTCAAAGATTATATTACAGCTAATGATCATTGTCACAAATATTTTTATTACAGGCTTGCAGCCCTAACTATTCATTTTACAAAGGAAAACTTCACCTACTCTTGCGGTGCAGAGTATTTTGTCCAGATTTGGAAAAGAAGAAAATAAGGTCAACAGCAGTAAAACAAAAGGGTGCCTCCTCCCTATAATCTTAATGCAACTATACCAAGAAAAATTGTAGCATCCCATGTTCCACATCTGGCCAGAGAGTAGCTTGTGACTTGATAGATAATTAGAGATCCATGCCCCCAAATATTACCACCTGAATACTCCTTTTGTGCACATGGCTGGGATGGGTCAAGTCTGATCATTACAAATGGTATAAAGGTGATATACCAACTGAAAGACTAGGAACTAACTGTCACCCATGACAAAAAGCTACACATGAGAGCCACCTATCAAAAGACAAGGTGATACATGATATTAACAACTGTCAAACCTGTTGGGCCATCTTTAGAATACCAATTACCAAATATGATCCTGATCAGAGGGCCAACATTACAAGAAAGAAAATGCTATAAGAGAGGAAGTCTATGAGGTTATAAATCCCATATTAGGTCTAAGAAAGCTTATTTGGCACATAAGTGGAGACTAAAGAAATGTCACCCACCTAAATGCTCCAGTTAAAACTTGGAATGCTGGATTGGGCAGGTCATTAGAAAAATATATTGCATCTCCAACTCAATGTGCATGTCTAAGTGTGTCACTTCAAGGGTGCACCTTTAAACCAATGATGCTGAAATGAGGAATCTAGAGGGATAGCATTCCCTCAATGGAGGTGAAAGAGGCTCCGTAAGTGAATGGCCTAGTGATTGCTCCAACACGATGAGATGTTACCTTGAGGCTCAAGAAGCTATTTCTAGCAAACTACAGAACCTTCTCCCTCTGCAATGGGATGAACTCATCACACGTTACCAGTGTTTAGAAGCATGTTGAGAGTTTGCTATTTCTCTCAAAACAGCACCGACGATTGCTGCCTGCTCAAGACATTCAGCCTTATGTAATGCATCTAAAAGAACCACACATGTTTTTGTATGAATCTTTTGACCTTTTAACCTAGTTTCCTCAAATAATGAGTATGCATCCATTGCCCTACTTGCACTGCTTAACCCTTCTATTATGGCATTACAAGTGGCAGAATCAGGTATGCCACCGCTGGCCTTAAATCTCTCAAATAGTCCATTAGCATCCACAACGTTCCCAGCTTTTGCAAGTCCAGATATCATCGTAGTGTAGGTCATCGTATTTGGCTTCAGACCTTTCTTCTGCATCTCCTGCCAAAGCACGAAGGCTTTGTTGAATTTTCTTACTTTGCAAAGACCGTTTATCATAATGCTGTAAGTGAACTGGTTGAGATCGCAGTTTTGGTCTTTCATGGATTGAAAGCAGACAAGGGCTTCATCTATTTCCTCTGCTTTCACCAATGCATCGAGTAAACAATTCCAAGTGTAAACATTGGGAGTCAAACCATTTTGCAACAGCTCTTCCATGATTAAGTATGCTTCATCGATTCTACCCACTTTACCAAAGCCATCAATAAGACTGCTATAAATTACAACATTTAACTCCACTCCTTGCGCTTTAGCCTCTTCGAAAAGCATGTATGCTTCATCGAGCCTATCAATCTTAGCAAGCCCATCAACGACAGAGCCATAGGTAACAACTGTGGGCTGGTGACCCTTGGACTTCATTTCCTCCAGTAGCTGATAAGCTTTGTTAACCTTACCTGACTTGCAGAATCCATCGATCACAGTGTTGTAAGCACGGGTATCAAGAACACAACCTTGCTCCTTCATTGCATAGAACAACTGATAGGTTTCATTTGCAAAACCTGCTTTCACAAGGCCATGTATCAAAACAGAATAACTCGTTGCATCTGGGGTAAATCCCTGAGCTTTTATTTCCTCAAACAAAGACCTTCCTTTCTCTGTCTCGCCAGCTTTAAACACACAATCCATGTAGGTATTAAGAAGTGTCAGGTCAGGAGAACAGCCCCTGCAGACCATTTCCTTGAATATCTTGTGTCCATCCTCCTTCCTGCCAGACTTGAAGAAGTTCTTAATGAGGGAGGTAAAAATGACTGCATCTGGAACATGACCTGAATCAAGCATTTTCTCATAAAGCCTATAGGCATCATCAACTCTGCCATGTCTTCCCAAGCCATCAATTAGTGAACAAAATGTAAAAGCATTTGGGGTACAGACCATACGATCCATTTCATCAAATATAGAACATGCCTCATCAAGCTTTTCAGCCTTACAGAGGCGATCAACCATTATGTTAACAGTTATTACATTAGGAAACAACCCGGCTTCCTTCATGGCATCCCTAACTTCACATGCAGCTTCAAGTTTTCCTGCCTTGCAAAGCATGTCTATCAGGATATTATATGTTATAAGATTAGGAGCCGCATCTTTTTTCATCTCATGAAAAATCCTCAATGCCTCTTCCACTCTACCCTTCCTCCCTAGGCAAGTAAGAATGCCATTATATGCTATCACACCCGGAATGCACCCTTTTGCCTTCTGTCTCTCAAGTAAACTGTATGCTTCCTCAAACTTCCCAGCTGATCCATAACCCATGATCAATGTATTATAGGCATAAATACAGGGGACTTCCCTGATGCGATCCATCTGCTCAAATAACTCCACGGCTTCATCCAATTTATTCGCTTTGCAGAGAACTGCTATCATACTAGTATATGTCACATCATCAGGCATTATACCGTGAACTTTCATTTCATGAAAGAATTTCCATGCCATATCAACCTTACCAACCTTACCAAAGCAGTCAATGCAGACATTGTACAGAACTATGTCAGCTTGAAAAGAGTTACTTTTCATTTCATCCAACAGAGATAGGGCAGCATCAACTCGGCCCTCCCTTGCAAATGCACGTATAATGGTTGTAAACAAATGTAGGCTCACTTCATAACCCAGCTCTTGCATTTGGTGAAGGAGAGTCAGCATGAGATCAGATTCCTGAATTGCAGAAAGAGCACCAATCAAGGTGGTATATGCTGAAAATGCAGGACGAAACTTGAACTTCCTCATCATCTGAATCAGATGAAAAGCTTCTCTGGGCTTCCGTGACTTCACACAAACTGAGATTAACTCAACACACACACGGTTAGATGGACTGAATCCAGCAAGACTCATTTCTTCTAATATCTCTTCCATTCTATCAAACTTTCTTGTCCTCGCGATTACCATGAGAAGTGTGTTGTACGCCTCTGGGCAATGAGCTTGGTCGGTTTTTGTCTCAACCCAACGAAAAAAATGTAGAGCTAGATCAAAGTCCTCCACTCTCCTCAAGACCCCAATAACCAATTCTGGTTTGGGCATTTCGTCGAGCATCGAAAGGGCACTCTCTACGCAAGGTCCCCAGGGACCCTTTTTCAAGATACTGCAGATGCTGTCGACTGATTGTCGCACATCGTTAAGTCTTCTTGAATCTTCAATATTGGCCTCACTGAAAGAGGAAATGCCGGTATTTGCCCTATGCCATGAAGGAGGCTGATTCAACGACAAGAACTTCTTGGAAGCATTATAAACTTTACCGCATTGAGAGCTCAAGCACGTAACTGTTCCTGCAGCATCAGAAGATTCTCAGTCTCACAGCTTGTGATTTTATTGGTCAACAAGAACGAATTGGAAGAAAAAATAAGTACAATCGAATGATGTCAATAAAATAGTAGTGATTCATCGTGACAAGATCATGGGTGGGTAAACGAGGTTCACCTTGTTTCCTCAGTAGCATGTCGCCCGCAATGGTGCTTTCAAGTGCATCAAAAGCGAACAAGAGAAGTCGAAATAGAGACTTGGGTTAGTCGGTTGGGATTTCTGTGCTCCTGGACAGTGAGGAAACGGAGAGGACAAAAGGGGCGTGTTCTTCCTGAACAGACACACTCCTTCGATCATTAGGTCTCGAGAAATTTTTAGCTTGCCCATAAAATAAAATAAAAAGGATAAAATTGGAGTTCGACTAATATTACTTTTTCAAATAAGGGATTAAAGTAAATATTAATTCGAATAAAAATTTTAGGTGTCTAAATGTTTGCTGATCAGTAAATAATTTTTTCGATCGCAAAGCTGGAGAATGGGCATGTGCTATAGGTTGGAGTGCACCATCCGATTCGATTGACCCGTGTAGCGATGGATTCGAAGGTGGAAGGCGAGAAGTGCTGGAGAAACATCCTAGGAATTTTTATCCCAAAATTATCATTGGAATAATATTTACTAAGATAAGTGCATTTGCTCGTGATGATTATTAAGATATGTGATTTCCATGATGTGTTTTCACTAGAAGAAAATTGCAAGATGTCATCAGACGGTTAATCCGTAACAACATCAACTAACTATGATAATTGGCGCGTGATAATTTTCATATCACATATGAGGAAATCAAGGCACTAATGATGCCAGGATAATGATCATATGAGGATGTTCGTAGAGATGTTAAATAGTTGTTGGCAGCTAGAATAACCAATCGCAGAACTGAAAATCGTTAAAGAACTCATGTCAAATGTGTTAAGAGTGACCAGCGATGTGACGATAGTGGCTAAACTTATTTTGGGAAAGCTTGTTGATGTTTGTGAAAGGACTATGGTTCCTTTTGGCAACATTTCAATTTCTTTGTTTTTCTGTTCTTTTGTTTCCCGGAATAAAAAAATAACAGAAATCTATTTGGTGACGCCAACTGATTTTTCTATTCTTGGGAATAGAAATGAGAAGTAAAAAAAAGTAGTGTTTTGTTCATGGGAATAATTTCTAAAAACTTATTTCTTGGGGACTACTCGCCGCTCATAGCATACTATCGCCCGCCACCTACCGCTGCCCGCCCGGTTGCTCGGTCTTTGCGAGCCGACCGTCGGCTGGCCTCTCACCGCCACCCTTCGCCCGGTGGCCAGTGACCTAGTGTGGCAGGCGATGATTGCCGGTGGTGACCGGCGGTCAACGGGCGACGGGTGGCAAGTGGGGCCGACCGGTGACCGACAACTGCCAACCGACGTTCGGCGGCCATTAGCCACCGACTGCCCCCACCCGCCGACCACCGCCGGCCGCCACCTGCAGCTCGCTAGCTGCCGGTCATGGCTCGCCGCCATCGGGGAAAAAAGAAATAAAAACTTTTTGTTGATTCCTTTTCTATTCCAAGAATAAGAAATTATTGTAGTTACTAAACGCCCTATTTTACTCAGAAATTGTTTCAGGGAGTAGAAATAGAAAAAACTATTTCTCAAAATAAATTGTTCTTAGGAGTAAAAATGTTACCAAACATATCCTATATGGACGGTCTAGCTTCAAAATGATAGATAGCGAAGAAATCCTAATAGTTACTTGTTTCCTAGGACAATCTCTGACAGGAATATTGAAGATGCCTATAAAAGAGAAGATCATTGAAACCAAAAGGGATGGACAAAATATCTAGAACAACTCGAAAGTGTTCAATGTTGTATTCTGAATAAATAGTTTTTCATTTTGTTGAGATTTCCACAATAATGTTCTTGCTGCTTTTCAATTGTGAAAAATTAAGTATATAAGCTTGTAACGGTGTTTGAGTCTTGATAGTGCGATATATCGTCTAATAAGATTAGTGCTTGTTGATTGTAATTTATCTTGTTGATTACTAATACATTCTAGCCCAACTTGTAGTTGTTAGTCTGAAGAGTGAACTTGACTTAGTAATAAAATTGAACCACTATACATTGCTATGTGTCATCTTTACTTCTATTCTTATCCAATCATTCGCACATTAGTATCACCTAATGTCACTAATATCAAATTCTACTAATTTCCAAAAATTTGTTGCCGACATTTGCATGATCATCAAAGTTTATCAAAACAATCTATTCACCCCCTTTATGTTACTTAGTTAGCCTCAACAATTGGTACCATAGCTTCTTACTTGTTGCTTGAAGAAGTGGATTACTTCTAAGTATAAAGATCTTTATCTATAGCTAACTTCGGTGGTTTCTGCACATGTGATTCTCAAGCACCTAGCAAGCTTGCATACTTTGATGGCAGCAACAATGATTATTGGAAGCAAAGAATCCAAAGCCTACATTGAAGCAATTGACTTCCTCATGAGGGATGTGATTCAAAATGGACTGACTATACTAGCTCGAGCTCTTATTCAACAAGGAGAAGAAGCTTAGGCTACTAAAGCTACAAGTGTTGTTGCTCGCGTGGAAGAAGCTCAAAAAAGAGCTGCGCAAAATGTTAGAGCTTAACCTTTTTTGTATTATGCCTTTATCCCCATATGAATTAAATAAAATTTGCTGTTCTATAACAACTAAGAAAATTTGGGATTAACTCTAATTGACATTTGAAGGAACCGATAGGGTGAAGGAGACAAAGATGAATATTCTTCAAAATTTATGAGCTATTCAATATAAAATCCAATGAAATGGCAACACAAATGTTCGCAAGATTTATTGAAATAGTGAAATAGTGAACAAGTTGTTGAGGGAGCTAAATAAATACCTCGGTACAAGAAACAATGAGAATTCAACCCATCACTATGGATAAGTTGATAGGTACACTAATATCTTACAAAGGGCAGAAGAACACTAGGAGTGCCACAAGTTTAAGAAAACATTCACTTGAGTGCCACTTCCATTTTCTCCGCCGGAAAAGCTAACGTGGCCGCCGGTGAACAATATTTTAATA
This sequence comes from Angophora floribunda, assembly GCA_014182895.1. NCBI lineage: Eukaryota > Viridiplantae > Streptophyta > Magnoliopsida > Myrtales > Myrtaceae > Angophora > Angophora floribunda. The sequence continues at coordinate 19,994,081 of CM024707.1, read as the reverse complement.
TTTTAAAATATTTTATTAATTTTATTAATTTTTTTGATTTCTTTTTTATTTTTTTGCTTTTGCTTTAGGGCTAATGAGGGCCACCGTTGACCCTCGTCAGCCACAAAGGCCTTGGGTGAGGTCATCGTAGCCTCCCCACAGTTGCCGAGGGCCATTGCGGTTTTGCCCAAGGCCTTTGCGAGCTAGATTTGGGCAAGGGCCACCTGGCCCTCACCGTAGCTGCCGTGGGAGAGGCTGTCGGGTCCTCATCAACCTCTGGCGAGGCTGTGATGGCTCTCGCCAGCTCTGGGCAGCCCTCACAACCCATCGCTTAGAGTTGGCAAGGGCCGTCGCAGCCTCGCCAACGGTCAATGAGGACCCTACGGCCTCATCTGCGGCAGCTATGGCAAGGGCCAAGCAACCCTCACCCAAATCTGGCCGCAAAGGCCTTGGGCAAGGCCACAATGGCCTCACCGGCCTCACCTAGGGCCTTCGCGACTGATGGTGAGCGGCCGGTGAGGGTCAAGGGTGGCCCTCGCCGACCCTAGAAAAAAAGAAAAAGAAAATCAAAAAAATTAATTAAAATAGTAAAATATTGTTCACCGGCGGCCACATAGCTTTTTCGGCGGGCAAATCGAAAATGGCACTCAAGTGAACATTTTTTTCAAAATTGTGGCACTTAAGTGAGCGAAAAAAAAGTTTTCACACCAAAGTGAGCGACGTACGAAAGTTGTGACACTTCTAGTGTTCTTCTCCCCTTATAAAGCATAGCATCTAAATGAGAAAAACAACTCGAAAGGTAAAAAAGTTATAACATTTAAAGGTAACAATAATAATACAGGTGAAGAACTATCATCAAAGGATGAAGATGATGGAGACATGGCGTTGTTTACTAGAAAGTTCAAGAACTTCATAAGAAAAAGGAACAAGTTCAAAAGAAAGAATTAGTTCAAATTCTCATAAGAAAAGGAGCCATTCTAGGGTAAGAAGAAAGTAAATATAAGGATATTATTTGCTATGAATTCAAGAAACCATAACATATAAATTACATTGTCCACTTCTCAAAAAAAAAAAAAAAAGGCAAGTTTAAAAGGAAGAAATGTGCACTAAAATTGGATGTGTCATTGCATGAACATCTACATGAATTGTGTGGTTTTCACAAAAGAAATGGGAAAATGATTTGTCCAAGGGACACTGGAAATAAACTACTTTTATGATAAATGATTTGAGGTTTTATATGCAAGCATGTGTGCATTGGCTAATGCTCAAAGATAATAAGTGGATTGTGGTAGTATGCTTGCGTTATCACTAAGTTGAACCTGCTACCTTGGCTGTAATTTGGGGGGTGATAGTCCAATTTATCGGAAACCCGATGAGGGCACGAAAGGGCACGGTTGTGCCTTTGTGGAGGAAGGGTGCCGCGACGCCTCAGTTGTATTCTTAATGCAGAGTCGCGGTAGAGGCCGAGCCATGCTCCTTCGGGAATGCCGTCTTGGGCGGGGGTTCCTTAACGTCGCCGCATCTCATGGGAGAGGCCAATGCCTAGCTATGCTAGTAGACACTGGCGGGAGTTCGGTTGTAGCCCGAGGGGCAGTAATAATCGAAACACGTGTGGATGCAAGAGTGCATGAGAAACATGGCATCATTGATTTTGATTATGCATAAAGTGATCACATCATTATTTATGGCACACACACATGAATTGAAAACGTGCAGAGTATGGCAATGGCCAGGTGATATCGCTTGTGACGCGATTTGCATGTGATTGATGAACTGCACATCTAACGACCATGTGCATTGTGTATTGTGCTGACATATAACATGCATGGTATGGCATATCGGGTAAGGTTGCATACGAACCGACTATTTGATTGTTGGTTACATTACTTGTATTGTGTGACGTTTAACGTGCAGGGTATGACATACCGGGTAAGGTTGCATGCGAATCAATTATTAAGTGTTAGTTGACCTTGGCTATTGTTGGTTGTTGGTTGTTGGTTGTGGGTTGTTGGGTTGAGTGAGGGATGGTTCTAGAGAGTACACCTGTCAAAATGGGTGCATAACTCATTTATGATCCATTTAATATCTAAACCCATTATAGGTAATTGAAAAAGAAAGCCTAACCCATTTATCACCCATTTAATATTTAAATGGGTCATAAATGGGTTATGCACCAAATTTGACAGGTGTACCTATAACGGGTCTAAAATTAAAAAGCCTAAAATACATGGGTCGTTAATGGGTCAAAATTTAAACTTACTTAGAATTCAATTACTTCTCAATCCTCAGAGATGATTCCTCTCCTCTTTGCTCTCAAATCAAAACAAAGAAATCTTCCTTATCACACGACAGTGCATCGTCTTGCTCCCACCACTCGTACAGCAATTCCTCCTCTCATTCGCATGGCGGCACCATCACACGTGGTCACCACCATCGTCAGATGGTGGCTTGATTGGTCGTCAAAACCCAAGTGAGTCTCGTTCTCCCATATGTGTGCGTGATTTTTAAAAAATAAAAATAATTTAAATACTTAAAATAAAAATTATTAATAATTTGATTTTTAAAAAATAAACAATATTAAAGGATATACTCTTTAAAAAATATTATAAAAATAAGTTTTCTTAAGTTTAATTAGATAGGGAAGTGTTTTAATAATATAGGTCGGGTTGGGTATGGGCTAGGTATAGGTCAAAAATTTTATACTATGCTTAAATGGGTCATAAACGGGTTAATAGGTCAATTTAGGTTAGACCATTTATGACCCAACCCAAACTCGACTCGACCCACCCGTTTAACATGTCTACTGGAGAGATACCCCGCGTTGAGTTGGTGTACTAACCGAGGCTTAGGGGAAGAACTCGTTGAGATTTTATGTCGCTGGTTATTGTATAACCACTTTCAAGCTCCTAAATTGGCACACCCGTAGTGGAGAATCTTACCCCCGCTCCACCAGTGATCAACCCGATGGAGCTTGAGTCCGATGGGTCTGAGTGATGGTGGTGCTAAACTCGATGGTTCATTTTGTATAGTTGGATTAGCCTAGCCCAGTTTCTTTTTGATCTGGTTTAGAAGATGGATCGGCCCCCTTTGTTGGGCTTGCATATCGAAAAATGATCCTTCGTTGGTTAATCCATTAAAGATATATAAATGAGTAGTAGTTGTCGTTCTTGTTGTTCATCCTTCTATCCCTAATTGATTGCTTGATTGTTTGTTAGACTGGAGATAGTTCGTCTTCCGCTTGCGCATAATGAAAGATTAAAATGAATGGCCATCGACAAGTCTTGGGACATCGCTTTCAATTGATCATGGTAAGGGGTTGTCCCGTGTTCGGGGTTCAAGGTGTGACACTACGCAGGCAGTTCCTCACTAAGTGGCCCACCTGACCACAACCGAAACGGGCTCCCATTTGAGTGGGACACAAGGCATTCCCATGCCTTTTCCCACATATTCGACATCCTTCAAATGAATTCGGCGATGGTTTTCCCACATTGTCCCTTCTGTTAGGTGGAAAAGGACACCTTCCTCCCACCATCGGTTTCTTCCCAAATCGACAATTATCCTTGTCGGGCACAAACCGCGATACAAATGTGGTTGCCTTCTCCGCAATGTGCCTCTCAATCATCTGAGCTCTCTCATAAAGTTCATTGTAATCTTTCAAATTCATAGACACCAAGTGGTTTGTGATTTCTATCTTCAGTTTGTCTCGAAACCTCCTAGCCTTGTCCAACGGGTGCTCAACCATCCACGGCGCTTACTTTGACAGCTCTGCAAAATTGGCCTCGTACTGGTCCACTGTCATATGATTCTGACGTAGCCTCTGAAATTCTACCAACTTCAGCTCTCTCGCGCAATATGAGAAGTACTTGCTCAGAAAAGCCTCCCTGAAGGTATCCTATACCCTGGCTGTACCCTCGGGAAATACTCATTCTTGGGTAGCTTCCCACCAAGTGCCGGCATTACCCTGTAGTTGGTAAGCCACCATGATCACCTTCTCTTCCTCCGAACATTGCAGCAAGGTGAACGTCTTTTCCAGTTTCCTTACCCAGAGGGTCGCCAACCCTAGTAAACTTGGGCGGCTTCAACTTCATAAACTGCTCTACCAGCTGATGCATAGGTTGGTTACCAGTCCCGAGCCTAACTACAGGAGCAGCTGCGACAGCAGCAATTGTGGTTTGAATCTGAGCCTACTAACTAACCAATGCCTCGAGGGCATGCATGATCTCGTCCATCCTTGGATCTTCCGGTGCTACCTCCCTAGCACCGGTCAGGACCTGCGTCGTCCTCCTCCTCTGACCTCTCTGACCTGGGGTCTTCTAACCAGGGGTACTCTGATTCGAACAACTCATTTCGCAGGACTCTTTTAACCTGTGTTCCAATTCCCCAACATGGAATTAAAAAATGAGACAACCCTAAAATAAAGGACCAGGAATGATCTTGCAATCAATCACATGTAAGTAAAGAAATTGTCTTTCCTACTAACTATCCCCATGCACCAACTCAAGACCCATCGCACCTTATCATTCTATCAGCCAACTAGGCTCTGATACCAAAATCGACAAGGTTTCAAGCTCGTGGCAACTCCATTTCACTTGAGGTCTAGTTGTATGACGTCCAGGTATTGTCATCAACCAATTCATTTTATTTTATAATTATGCACATGCGAAAACGAACAATTCCCAAAACAAAAACAATAGGAATAGCAACAACGGTAGTAGAGGAAAGACAATATCATATTATATATCTAAAAGTTAGTATGTACACCAGCAAATATAAACACACCTTACTATAGGCAAATAGCTAAGGCCTACTAAAAAAGGAATCGGCCTAGCTAACCTATTACTACACCAGTGGAGTAGGGGCTCGCTAAACCAGGGAATAGGCCACAGATGCCTACTCGCTGGCCTTAGAGGGACGCCGAAGCAAACCGGGATACTATGTCATCTAAGGCCTGAAAAAATTAACCACAACGTGTTGAGATAAACTCGGTGAGTTAAAGTCCTAAGCCCCCTTATTAGGAACTTCGCTCGCCTCGGGAGTCTAACATACAACCTAATCCATCAAATCATCCAACACCACCTCAGAGAAATGATAATAGAAGATGGTTTAATAAATAGGTGCAATCATAAGTGACCCTACCTAACTTTAGCACATGCAACTTGTAGAAACCGTTATTTAATCATCACAACATTAAGAGGCATGCAAATAATCAGTGCATTGTACACAAATTTCTCATGTCTCAACACAACATATGCTCCGATTATTATGACCCTTTCCCCCTTGGGTTACGGCACAACCTTATGGTTGGTGGTCTCTAGCCAAGCCAGCTTCATTCTCTTTACCTCGAGACACGACGACGTCATGGGCTATCCCCCCATTAACGGCATTCCCGAAGTAGCATAGGGCCCACCCACTACCATAGCCCCGCTACTAACCCCATCAGGCATTTGACCGAAGTCAAGTGACCAAACAGCCACGGCACAACCCCGAGGATTGGCGATCATCCGGCAACGCCGAGTTCCCTCTTAATGTGCATACATCATCAAACAATTCATTTTTATCTTTGCTCTATCATGAATGCAGTATCCATTGTGCTCATGCGACATACGGTTACAAATGGCACATGTGTAAGGAAATATGGCAACAATTAATTCATGGAAAAATTCAATAAACCACGCGATTTCAATTCCAATCGGTATTCGATTACGCATTTCCTCATTATACACGAGTATAACTAACAACCGACACTTCAATAAATCACAACAATCAAGAGCAAATCCAATTCTAAAATTTTTGCTTCTATGTGAATAGTGCCGTGAACAGTAAATTCATCTAAAATTAAATAAATAATAAATAAACCTAATCATGGTTAATCAATTAACCCAACCATAGTCAATTTAACATAATCATGATTAAATTCTAGTTACTTTAAAACTAATCTTAGTTACTTTAACTAATTAACCCTAGTTACTTTAACACTAACTATGGTCAATTCACTAATCCTAATCAATCTTAATTCACCAGCATAATCAACCAATCAACCTTAATTAATCACAAGCACACAAATTACACTAATTAACCCCTAAGCAAAATTAAGCCCTAAACAATGATTAGGAAATTAACTTACTTGGGTTGGGGATTCGGCGACACGAGCATGTACGGGGGAACGAGGGCTATGTGGGGTTAGCTTGGGGGTGACAACAACGATGAACGGTGGCCGAAATGGGCCAAAAGAGCGTTGAAACACTATTCACGCGAAAGCAGTGCAGAAGTGTGGAAATGGCCGGACGGGCGGCCGGCGGCGACTAGGGGTGGCCTGGCGATGAGCGGCTAGCCTCCTTGACTTGATGGCTTCACTTTGGGTGGTGGTGGCAGCTCCGATGGGGGCGGCAAGGTTGGTTTCTGGCGAGAAAACAGCAAAGACAACAAAAACAGCAGAAATGGAAGAGAAAATGGATAAGAAAAAAGAGAGAGAGAGAGAGAGGGCTTGGAATGTGTGGCTGCAAGGGGGTTTGGAGGAGAGATAAAGCTATTGAAGACTTGATCAAGGCAAGTGGGCTAACCACTTGCTTGAAGGACCAATAAAAAACAAGCATAAACAAAACCCACTTGGGAAAAAAGGAAAAAAGCCAAAAGAGAGAAGCCTAAGGGCTGAAAAGGGAGGGGAGAATGGGCTAGCTTGGCCTCCTTTGGGCTGAGTTGGATGGGCGCAAGGCCCATTGGGCCATCGGTCTTGGGCCAGCCCACCCACGGGCCTGAAACCGGGTCTAATTTTTCCCTTTTCTGACACTTTCGAGTCCAACGAAAAATCCAAGAATCAGTAAGGCGACGTCCAAATATTTAGTCCTGGCATCACTGAGAAGTCGGTTCCCAAAAATCGGATTAAAATCGGGATTAAATTGAGTCAATTGCAACCGTAGTACAATTTGGATTATTAGGTGCCCCTTTAGGACTTTTCCTCACATTTGACCTGTGGTTAACCATTCTTTGATCCACGTTTACGCCAATTCTCAAGTCAGGGACGTCCCTCGATTGTCGTGAGATCCCGATGGCTCACTTGATAATCCCGAGTACTAGATGAAAATGATTTGGTTTAACGTCGTTCATAGATTGTATCAAAGTCGTGCAGAAATCACCCATAATTCGACTTCATACTTTTGCCGAATCGATTTATTTCCGTTTTCTTAATAGTCTAGTATTTAAAGGATATCGTTCTCGCCCAAGTCCTCATGGTTGAAGGGTTCATTCTTGATCAAAATTGCGAGTCGAATGCGTATCGTTTCCTATCGGCGCCTTTTTGTAATCCGTTGTCCCATGAACAAACAGTTTGGAATATTTGTACTAACCGGGCCTTCGACTAACATTGCCATTTTATAAAATCCCAAAATGGGGTTGATTTTCAGGATGTTACAGTGTTAGTTAGGGGTTAATCTTGCTTTAGGAGTAGTTTAATTAGTTTAAGTGTGATTAGTGGTTAATGAGGGTTGTTTATGATTAAAGTATAGTTTATGTGTCTTGATTATTCTTAAGTAAGTTTATGATAAGTTAATTGTGGCTTAATTGTGTTTAGTTGTTGATTGATTGAGTTGATGATTAATTAGCATTATATTATATTACTAAGCTTGCTTATGGTTGATTAATTTGGTTAATGGAGGTTTAGTCTTAGTAAATTATGATTAATTATTTATGGGGATAATTAATTAATAATATTATTTTATGGAAATTATTTATTTATGGAAATATTATATTATTTTGTGGAAATTATTTATTTATTTATATTTTTAATTAATTTCGAATTATTGGCTAATTATGGATAATTAATTATTTTTGGGTGAAATAATTAATTATGATTATTTTATGGAAATTGGTGTAATTGAGCAATGTTTGTGGGTAATATAATATTACCTATTTTTCTAAAGTTGATGGTATTTATATATATTATATAGTCAAGTGGCTTTGAGTTATTAAGGTTTTATGAAATGAAATTACTTTGGCTGATAATTATTTATGGGATTGGTAAATAATTAAAATTTTTTTTTGGGGTGTAAATTATTTATTGGAATGATTAACTATAGGAGTATATACTTTATAAATGAGTATTTTTTTATATAATCCTAGTTTATACGTATTTTGTGATAATCAATTATTTATGGGAATAATTGATTATCGTTAATCATGGAGGCGTGTGATTATTTATCATTGAATATTGAGACACGTGGTTGGATACCGTTAAATGTTGAGTGCGTGTTTGATTATCGATAATTGACTGAGGCATGTGACTGATTAGCGAAGAGTCGATTGTGGACAAGTTTTTTTATAGGAGGCGCCTATTATGGGAATAGTCAAGAGTGATAGTTATTCTAAAAATCATGTGATTATTGTAACGTTAATTGGTTGGGATTGATTATCATATTATGACTTGAACTGTTGTTTAATGGTTGTATCTGGAACTGTTGAATTATGTAAGTTTACGTGACCATTGATTATTGTTGCGTTGCATTGTGTTAATTGCAATAGCATGTTACGTGAGCACGAACCATGGTTGCATTAGCAATAGAAAAAAGAAACAAATGAAATGGTTAATGATTGTGCTGCATGGTCACATAAAAGGGGATACCCAGCGTTGTCAAAAGACCGCCAACCCCTGAGGTTGTGTCGTGGCCTTTGGGTTGTCCAATTTTGGTTAGTTACCTGGTAGTGGTTAGATGCTAAGTCACAATAGAGGCCGAACCAATGCTTCCTTGGAAATGTCGTTTGGAGGGAGGCCCATGACGTAGCTGTGCCCACGAGGGGGACAATGCCTAGTTTATGAACCAGTAGACCATCAACCATAAGGTTGTGTCATGGCTTTATGGGTCGTAATAATTAGAACACGTGTGAATACTGATGCATGAGAAAATTGTTAGGTGTTCTGATTATGTGAAATGATTGTTGAAATTGTTATGATTTGAATTATATTGTATCTGCAGGGTACATGTGCCAAGGCAAGGTGAGATTGTCTATGGTTGTATCTGATGGCTATTGAATTATATCATGGCTGTGTTTTCTAGCATGTTGATAGAATAAGCAAAGCAGAGATAGCTTTGCAATTGATCTGCCATCGATAATAGGTTGCATGATTAGGCTACATTTAAGGCGAGCAGAGTTCCTAACCGAGGTTTAGGATTTTAACTTACTGAGTTTATCTCATCCCATTGTGGTTAACATTTTCAAGATCCTAGTATGACGCCATACCCGGTGAGGTTCAATGTCCCAATGGACATGAGCACCTCCGTCACTATGCGACCCGTCTCGGGTGGCAATTTTGTGTAGGAGCAGCACATGACAACCATTTGGGTTGATGAAGGGGAAATGGACCATTACGTGCCACACATCTTCAAAGCGTAGTACATTAGGTAGGGAGATATGATGTACCGTTCCCTGAGAGGCTACAACATGCCTGCACCGCACGAGGGGCCGGGTGACAAGGTATGGGATCCTATGGCCCTCGATCCCCTTAATGGTGCAATGATGGACCCCTCGTCGAGCAAGTCTAACCCTTCCAAGGCTAGTGATTAGACATATGTCGCCTAATTTCTTTTTGAATGACCCTCCCCTCCTTTTTTATGATAGTCGGTTAGCTAGGCCTAATCCCTTTTTGTGTTGGCCTTGGAACGTCGTCTAAAATAGGGCTTATACATTTGTTGTTTCCCTAGGCTAACCTTTGTAGATAAATAAAAAGTGATGTTGTTGCTTTATTGCCGCGTTTTCTATTATCCCTACTTCTTGTTGGCTAGATGTGTTTAGTTTTGTTTTCGCATGTGCTTAATGATAAGATCAAATGAATTGGTCAATGACAGAACCTAGGATGTCACATGTTTTAGACCACAAGTAAATTAGGGTTGTTGCGAGCTCAAGGGTCAGGGCGTGACATCTGTCATAAAAAAGGGTCAGTCAAAAGTGGGCCTTAGATGCCTACGCTAGGTACTCCTTGGGCCCTCCTCCTATGATTACGGATCCTCTATGGTGCCATTAGGGGTGTTGATTGCCATAGGTCCCAAACCTCAATGCCCGAGCCCCTATTAGATGGACTATCAAATCCCTTGAGAGGACCCTAGAAGTCCTCCCCATTTTGAATGAACTAGGCCTTGAACATGTGGGGTACTAATGTAGTCAGGCCCTCATCTACCTAGATAGTGGTAATGTGGTGCTCGAAGATGTAAAGGCAGCCTAGGGTGAGATGTATTATGACCTCGGTGTCCATGTCCATCGGGACACCGAATGTCACCGGGAGGTGCACCATATTAAAGTCTTGAAAATGGTTAACAATAATAAATGAGATAAAACTCAGTGAGTTAATAACCCAAGCCTCAATTAGGGAATCTACTCGCTTCGAGTGCACCCTAAACATGTGACCTTTCTATCCACAGTAAATCAATTGCAAAGCAAACCCCGCTTCGCCTTAACTATAAAGATGAATAGGTCCTTAACCCAATATACGGTCATTAACAACCAATGACAACTACAAGCATCCTTACCTCGTCTCGGCACATAGAACCTATAGGATATAGTTAATCACATGCTAATCTCATTGTAACAGACATAATATATAATCAAGACACACAATATAATTCTCAATGCATAATGTATTCACGCGTGTTTCAATTATTAGGGCCCTTTGGGCCACTATCAACACATGAGTTGTCAATATTCTAGTATGACCAGGTATCATCCCATCCCATCGAGCGCAACATCACCTAGATCTCCCTCCAAAGACGGCATTCCTAAACGGAGTATCGGTCTGGTCTCAACTGCAACTCGGCATCCGAACACCGTCGGGAATTTCAATAAATCGGACTTCGTCCACTCTAGACCCCCGTTGGGTAACGGATTCTCTTATGTGACTACGTAAGCACACTAATCATCCATGCTCAATTCGTTATCTTTTCATTTAGCCAATGTAGACTTGATTTGTGCTTGTACACAATAGTCACTACAACTTTTCACACCGATGCAATAGGTAATCATACATGATCACACGAACATGGTTGAACATATCAACTTTTCGAAACTTGTTCACAAATAGATAGGTACTCATACTTAAGGTCTCATAAGCCAAACTTGAGGCTTCTCCTTAAATAACATCGCTCATTCACTTGCAGGTTAATTTTTTAAACAACGAAACATATTCCAAACATCGAGCAAAATGAATGCATTCAGCATATAATTCATGTACAAAGCATATACAAAATTCAACTATCAAATCATTACTATAAATAACAATCCACTGTAATTAATTTACCTCAAAAGAAGTTATCGTAACTATCGCCCAAAATAACCAATTAATTATTACTTATTGATATTTAATCCATTATTGGCTGGAAGTAATTAATTATCATCCGAAATAATTATTTATTTATTACTCACGAATAGTTCATTATTCAAAAATAATTAATTAACTCTTGCCCAGAAATCGCTAATAAATTATTATCCACAATTAATTCATTAGTCAAAAATAAATAAATAATTATTACCCATAAATAATTAGTTAATTGTTATCAAAATCTAAAAAAATAATTAATTATTATTTATTGAAATTAATTAATTATTAATTATTAATTATTAATGAAAATGAATTAATCATAATTAATTATATCAAAAATAATTAATCATAAATAATTATTACTAAACACAATTAATCCTAATTAATCCTCACTAACCAAGATTAGTAACATGGCTTAATATTAAACAAGATTGGTAAGATAATTTAATACTAATCGAGATTAACTATAATTAAACAACCACAAATCAAAGTTAATTATAGTTAATCAATCACTAATCATAATTAGCACAAAACATGATTAATTAGCGCTAAGCCAAGCCTAACCAAGATTAATTCTAAACTAATCTAGTATGAATAGAGTTCAATGCCCTAATCAAGGGTTAAGAAAATAACTCACGGGTTAAACGACACCAGCAACATCGGGACGACAACGATGGCGGCAAGGACAATGAATGGTTAGCTCGAGGACGGCAAGGGGTGGTGGATGGTAGCGAACGCTGACAAAACAACCTTCGGCAAGGCTGTCTACATGGAAATGGAGGGAGTGAGCTACCAGGTGGTGCTGGATAGCAGTTGGCAGTGCTTTGGACGAGGGCCAGCGATTCGACGGGTGGTCGAAGGTTGACAAGCGGTGGCAGAAGGAAGCAAGCGGTGGTACATGGTGGAAATGAGGGGAAAATGAGGGAAAATAAGGGAGAGAGTGGGATGAGAGAGTGGCTATCATCCAAGGAAGGAGAGAGAAAGAGAGAATATTTTGTAGACAAGTTAGCTTTGAACTTGTCCTCCAAGTTACAATGTAGACCATGCATCCCATCTTGCATTTTGGACATAGCTTAAGCTTCTACAAGTAAGGGCAATTTGGTAAATTTACCTCCTCTTGGGCCCTTAATGGGCTGGCCATAGTGGCCACAAGGCCCAATGGGCCTTCAATCGCACCCATCCTCCATGGCTCTAATTTCATGTTCATTATTCTTTTTTTCTAAATTTCCAGCCTTACTGATAAACTTGAGAACTAATGGGGCGATGTCCAATATGTTAATTGTGAAGTCCTTGAAAGTTCAATACCCGAAATCATATTCAAATTCGGGATTAAAATCCATCAATTGTTAATTTAGTATGACCTAAACTATCGGACGGCTTTTAGAGTTTTCACATGAAATTGACCCGTAGTTAATAAATTTCAATCCACATTTGTATATCTTTGATTCAGGGACAACCATTGGTTGTCATATAATCTTGAGGAATCAATTACTCATCATGAGTATAAAGTCAAAAAGGAAATCGTTTTACCATCGTTCATTGTTAATATCGTAGTCATGTGGAATTACCCACAATTCAACTTTGTACTTTCATCGAATCGATTTATTTCCATTTGGTAATTGATTTGTAACAGTGTGGCATGGTCCTTCTTTGATCCTTATGGTTGAATGATACATTCCTAATTGAATTTTTTAGTCGTACGCACATAAATCCCTTATCGCCTTTTCAAATAAGTTAGTTAACTCGTGAGTGACCAGTTTAGAGTAAACGTTACTAACAGTACATCGATAAATAACCATTTCATTTATCTCAAAATGAATAGCAATTTCTAGACATCACAAAAATGTCTCTAAGCCATTATGAGAAAGAGAGAAAAAAATGGGGAAATTGATGAAGGTGATGGGAGGGGTGCACAAAAGTTCATGCGCGTCCCCTCTCCATCTACTCTCTCTCTATCTCTCTATCTCTCTCTCTCCCCTCCGTTTGGTCATTCCCCCCTCACCATACACTGCCTTCCCCCTCATCTTCTTCTTCTTCCCTTCTCTTCTCTCTGGTTCTTCTGGTTCTCATCAGCCCTCTCGTTGCCTTGCGCCGGCTATGGCCACCTCATCATCTTCAGCTACCACTACCACCTCAGCTGCATGCCGGATCGCCTGCTGACCACCATGCCACGCCCGTTCACCGACAAGCCACCTGACCACCAACACTAGAAATGGCTATCCGTTTCTTCCTCTCCCTCTGTCCATCCTCTCTCTGCAGTTTCTAGTTCAATTGCCAATAACCACTATTACCTTTCGACACCGCCCTAACAGTTGCGAGTCATCGTCCTCCACCCATATTGCGTATGCTCGCCCGCAAGCCCCGATCGCCATGGAAACCAACCCCCTGGTTTCTCTCGGTTTTGGTCTTGACCCTCACTAAGCCGAAACCAACTGTCGCCAGCCTGCTCAGCCACCAATTGCTAGTTGCATGCCGGGAACTGCCGCTTGACCGTCCAAGCGTCGAACCATCACCGGCCACCATCCTATCCTCCCTCCTTCTTGGTTTGAGCTGCTTGGGTCCCCTCACGGACGGGGAAGCCAGCTGTCTTCCTCATTGACGAGTTCAGCCGCCTCATCTCACCACCTTAGCACCGTTGGAGGGCCGCCCCCAAGCCACCCCAGCCGTGTCCAAAGTCGCTGCGTCCTCTTTCTCCTTCAAGCTTCTCTTGGCCGAGCCACCCCTCGACCGAGACCCATTTCGTCAGTGCTTTGCCTCAACAGTCAACAGGCTGGAGGTGCCCACGCGTTCCCCTCGCCGTCATCACGCTTGCCCCATCACCATCGCGAACCAGTGAGTTGTCACACTAATCCCTTAATTAGTGTATTTTTCTCGATTATGGTAGATTAGTTTAGGACTAATTTGGATAAGGTGGTTAGTTATAGTTAGTTAAGTTTAATGAAGATTAATTTCGTTAATCTTGCTTAGTGTTAATTAACAATAATCTAATCACAAGTTGTGGTAATTATATAGTTAAATATAATTTAAAAATGATTAATTATGTTGAATTATTTTAGAAATAATTAAATATTGATTAATTATTTTTAGTGTAAATAAATTATTGTTTGTAATAATTAGTTACGATTAATTATTTTTAGTGATAATTAATTATTTAATAATAAATTATGGTAAATTTCCCTTGCATTGGTTAATTATCCTTATAATAATTAATTACTGTGAAATTCGCCTTACGTGAATAGTTGATTGCTAGAATATTGCAATGGGACGATAAATGGATATTATGTAGGACATTAATTGCATTGTATGTGAATTTTATGCATGTCCCGTGTAGATTATAGTGTGAGTGCCTTGAAAATTAAAATTTGTTAAATAATTTAAGGTGCTTGTGTGGACATATTAATTGAACTCGTTGCCCAGTGGGAGTTTGGGGAGATGATGCCTATATGATCAAATGCCCGACGGGAGTCCAGATGCCAAGTCACGGTAGAAGCCGAATCGATACTCTGTATAGGAATGCTGTTTGTGGCAGGAGATCCAGACAATGCCATGCTCGTTGGGGTAGAATGATGCCCATCTATACCGGAAGATTGCCAACCTTCGGATTATGCCCTAGCCCGAGGGGTTGTAATAATTAGAACATGTCCGATTGCTTTTGCATGTGATGTCACGTGTGGTGTTTTGATTATGTGATTACCTGTTTATTTATGTATGGTATGTGTGAGTCAAATTGTGTAGGATATGTGCGAGTGTGAGTTGGGTTACTTGCGAATCAATTTAATTGTTGGTTGATAGCTATGATGAACATACCTATTAAGTACTCCTGAGACAAATTGATGCCTTAACCAAGGTTTAGGGCTTTGACTCATTGAGATTTATTGTCTCATTTGTCATCAATTAACCATTTCAAGTCCCTAACATGGTGCATCACCTGATGCACTTCGAAGTCCCTCAAGATTGGGATATCGTCATCACGCATCACAACTTCCCTAATAGTTTATACCTGTTTGAGTGCCATGTAACCACCATGTGGATGGATGAAGGGTTGGATTTATGAGTGCCCTATGTGTTCCAGGCATGGTTCATATGGGAGGGGGAGCTTTTATACAGTCCATTGAATGGGTTTAACGGCCCACCTACTGCTGGCCTCGGCCATAAGATTTGGGACCTTATAGACGTCGACCCTCCCAATGGAGCTATGGAGGACCCAAACCATGAAATCACGTTGGACCCAGTGTACTCGTCGGATTACGATCCATCAAAGCATGACCTGGAGTCGCTATCCATCTACCTCGACAGTCCTTGATAAGCATGCCTGACTTTTTGACTGAGCCAACCTTAGCCCCTTATGAGGCAGTAGATTGACCCCTTTTGCCCCTTATATCTTTTTGTTGGCAAGCGGAACAACACCCAGCAATAAGGTTGTACATGTATCTATTTCTTTGGGTTAATCTAATAAATAAATGAAATGGTAAGGTCGTTTTTGTGTTGACTGTCTTTCGGACTATCCCTGCTGTTGTAGTTTGATCGGGTGTTGAAGTTTCGTTTTTGCATGCGCATAATTAAAAGATAAAATAAAATAGTCGGCAACGCATTCTGAAACGTCGCACTCATTTGATCACAAGTGAATAGGGATTGTCGCATACCCTAGGGTTGGGTGTGACACATCACTTGGTGAATTTACATTAGTTTGGAAATACATAGATGACTTGATAAACGACAAATTAGATAAGCAAACAAAATTCTGGCACAAATATAATTACTAAGTCATGTCAAGAAAATATCAATACATGCCCATTATGTAAAAGTTAAATTAATGAGAACATGTGGATGGGGCATTGGGGATTCCCAGTTCAAGAACTAGAGGTTATCCCAATCACACCAAATGCGTACAAAATATTTTATTTCTAGGCCATGGCACATCAAAGGTCTAAATTTAACTAGCTCATGAGTCTTGCAAAGTATTCCATAAATTAGGAAGCCCGGTTTCCATGCTCGTGACTCAAGATTATAAAAAAGAAAAAAGACAAACAAGAAAAAGGGAAAAAGCCTACAAAAACCCTAAACTGTACTCACTATGACATATTTATCCTAAAGTTTTTAGGCAACACCAAAAAGTCCAACTTATATCTACGTGACACATTTACCTTATGTCAATCTTCTGTTAATGAGCACAATAAAAATCTACCTTCATGACACAGAAGGCAAACTTTGTTGACAATGGCGGCTACGTGGCTCAAGCGAAATAAAAACGACGTCATTTTAATTGAAAAATCATTTGACTAAACCTTGATAGAGAGTAAATGGCTCATGCGAGTACAAGTTTGAGATTATAATGTCATAAGAAAAATTTTAAGGTAAATATATCATAATGGGTACAGTTTGAGATTTTTTATTTCATGAAAAGAAATTAGAGAATATGTGTAATAGTAGACATAGTTTTGAATTTTTGATGATCTTTTTCCAAAAAAAAAAATCATTCAAATTAAAATGAGATCTTTCTGCAATTATTTCGTAAGTAGTTAAATATTTGAATTACAATAATGTCCAATATATTGTGACATATTATTAGAATTTATCTTAATGGAAGGCTTAGACGGGAATGAAATTTTAGGCAAATTTGTAAGGTTGAATCCAATGAGTTCGCTTGTATATGGTACACATGAATCTAATGTTTTGATTATCTGAGGTAAGTGCCTCATATGCGTACGTTCATAGCACATCCATTTCACATACATGGACTAAGATAGGCTTAAGGAAAGCCCAGTTAACGTTGGTGAATAGTTGTGCACTATTGGCGCACACTTTCTGTTTGGGCTTTTAAAGGTCCGAGATATGGTGGGAATGGGTTACCCACAAAACTGATCAAACTTGGCTTCCGTTATCTATACTGTTATAACAAAATCAACAATTTAAAGTTTCTAACGATAATACAAATTCGTCGTCCTTTATGATATGTTGAATATACTATTATTTCAATATTTTCGTTTACATGGAGCACTACTTGTGATACATTACAAACAAAACTGAAAGATGCATGGACATGCTTGGATGGACTTATTAAAAGTATTCATGATTTTGTCTACGAAATGAAAAGCTAATTTCTTTAAAAAGTTTTACTAAAACGATTTTAGATGACTCTAAGAAGATTTTAATGCCAATATGTGTAACTTAAAATCGTTAAGGTGAAGAACATTAAAAAAAGTCAGATATAAAAAATTACGAGTAAACCTGATTTTATCAAATGAAGGAAATACATCATGCATTGTATATAAATTTTTAAATATATTGAACCTTGTACAAAATAATTTTGAGGGTTTCTTTTTTGTCAGAATTTTGAGAGTTGAAAAATTACGGAACGACCCTTATGGTCAAAGTTCTTCCTATTCATAAAAAAAACCTCATGACGTTCCTACGTTGGAGCTTTAGTCTAAGAACCATTGTAACCTCATAGAAAAAACAGACGCGTATGTGCAAATTCTAAAGAACAGGCCATCCATGGAATCACCTCCAGGTTGACCTCTAGGGAACGTCTCGACCCAAATGGCTTGTTAGGCATGATTGCTTCACTTGTATGGTATTGTGAATAGTATTCTTTTAAATATCAGGAATTTTCAACCTATAATATCTCTGAATTCTGGATCGTGTAGTTTGTCATGTCCCTTTCACATTGGAAAGCAACCTATTGTTTTTTTTTTTCCATAGATACAACATTTGAGGCGTCGTTCGGTCATTTTTCTTTCCTTATTTTGATCATCTTTTGGGTTTTATATTAAGACAATCATTAGGTGGGTGTCGGTATGAATGCTAACTAAGAACAGGTCCTAACTAGCAAAGTGTCCACTGATGCAATCAAAACAGACTCTGTTCATCATGGAGAAGTTCATCTTTTTAACATTTCTTGATCTTTGTTTGCTTCCCTATTGATGTTTCACCCTGCCATTTGTTCCAGCAACTTCATTTCAGCCTGTCGGTATGAATAGAATTTTCAAGACTCTTTTGCAAAAAGCAAACATGAAATAATATTTTCTTATTCTTTCAGTAACTAAACCAAGCATTTACTCAAAATTTAGAAAAATAAATTAACAGAATAATGAAATTGGTCAACGCACTTTAAGAACAATTCGCGAATTTTATCGAGTACAATTTTTTTAGTGAGAAGTTCGTAGTGACTTCATTCATCTATTATCTCTTTCTTGGGCCCAATTTACTCTTTACTTGTTACAGTTAATTACATTTAAATATTAAAGTACTATGAAAGTGAGGCCTAAGTGGGAATGCCAAAAAGTGAGATGAAGCTCATTTTAACTAAAATATGTAGATTAAGTGTTTTTTTCTGGCCAACGAAACAAAAAACAATATAAAATTTCTACGGCAGTTTGAGGAACTTTCACACAATATGAATACGAATACGAATAATATCTTGTTACAATTATCTTTTTTGCTTGAATTACAAGCAGAAATGATTCGAGCCATCACTTCAAATAGATTTTCCGAGAAAATTTTCATTTGATTAAAAAATGAAACTTAATCCAATTCGAACTTCACATCTTACTCTTAAAAAATCAACTAAGTGATGGTTGCTCGAGGTCACTTCAGTCTTCTAGTTATGAATTGTTGCCTTGTGTCAATCTTCTTTCCGTAAGATTCAAACGATGGTGGATCGTCTAGCATCTCGCTCCCGCGAGATCTAGCTTTAAGTTTTGATAAAATTTGCCCATAGTCTACAGCCTAGAATCTTCCCTTTCCTAGGTTGGGGAAAGCGAGGATGATTCAAATGCATTTTAGGAGTAGCCACCAATTACTTCCCACGATGCCCTTGTGTCCCACATATTGAATAAGACATCATTTTCTAGAACAACGAGCATGACTTCCTACTAAAGCCATCAATGGGGCAATTAGCGAGCTTTCATTTCAAAACTCTTGTACATTTTAAATGGACAAATCCCATCCCATGCCAAACAAGACATATTACTAGTATGTCCAATAAAAAATCCCCGCGTGCCATCACAAAAAGACTTTTGATAAATGAAGATATCTAGTGAAATCTCATGTGAGAATGCATTGAGCATGATAAATTTCAAGATTGACTCTTTTATATGAATTAGTCAGGATGATTGAGATTCAATACGGTCAATTACTTTCTTCTTTATCAATATGTGTGAAAAAATGAAAAAAAAAAGTAAAAGGTTGCTTAGAAAAGAAAATCAAAAGAAAGAATAAATGGTTGATGGCTTTTTTCTTGCCCAATTTTTACTCTTACAATATTTAAAAGAAAAGAAGAACTTGAAAGGTAGACTCACGTAAGTTCCCAAAAAGATTAAGCTGAATGACAATATAACCCTGCAAATCTGTTTTTGGAGTCCCATGTACGTCTTCACTTTTCAAGCAAATTCCCTACTTTTTTTATAACTCAACTGCAATGACCTATATTCAAATTAAAAAATATAACTTATTTAGTAAAATCCTCCCTTTCCGCTTTTCCAAGCCAATCTATACAGAAATCTTAAGGCATTTCAAGTGTGGATCTTTAAAAATAAACCAACACCTAGAAGAGATCCCTCTACACTAATATAATTGCAAAAGTGCACTAAAAATCTTAAATATTTGCACAGAATGCAATTGAGTCCCAATTATTTGATGAGCGCAATCAAGGCATCAACCTTTGCAAAAAGTAAAGTAAAGTCTTCTCCATGGAGAATGCCAAAACTTGCGCACATAGAGTCAAAGTCTATGCGGCAACCTTTAATTTCACTTCTTAATATAGGTTAATGAGTATATGTCTGAGAAAATAAGGAAAACAATTCTAAACCTATTGCATTTGTGTCAATTCAATCCTAAATCTTTCTTTTTGCAAACTGAATCCTACATTGTTTGCATTTGTGCCAATTCGGTTCGTCTGGCCAATTTTGGTTAGCCAATGTAAATGTTGACAATTTTCAATAATATTTTATTCTTAAATAAAACAGTTATCATTTTTACTGTTTGGAATTTATATTCAACAATTTCACACATGATACACCTATAGTACCTTTTTAAAATTTTCTATAAGTGTTTGAACTATCATTTCAATTTCTTCCCACGATGCACATTACTTGCCAGTGTCACACATATTGAATAAGACATCATTTTCTAAAACAACGAGCATGGCTGCCTACTAAAGCCATCAATGGGGCAATTAGCAATTAGCGAGTTTTCATTTCAAAACTCTCGTACACTTTGCATGGACAAATCCCACCCCATGCCAAACAAGACATATCACTAGTGTGTCCAATAAAATCCCCAAGTACCATCACATAAAGACTTTCGATAAATGAAGATATCTAGTGAAATCTCAAGTGAAAATGCATTGAGGATGATAAATTTCAAGATTGACTCTTTCGTATGAATTTTTCGGGGTGATTGAGGTTCAGCCACGGTCAATGACTTTCTTCTTTATCAGTCTGTGTTGGAAAAAAGAAACAAAAGTAAAAAGTTGCTCATAAAAGAAAATGCAAAAGAAAGAAGAGATGGTTCATGGCTTTCTTTTTGCCCAATTCTTACTCTTACAATATTTAAACGAAAAGAAGAACTTGAAAAGTAGACTCTTGTAATTTCCCAAAAAGATTAAGCTGAATGACGGTATAACCCTCAAAATCGATTTTTGGAGTCCCATGTACGTCTTCACTTTTCAAGCAAATTCCCTACTTTTTTAATAACTCAACTACAATGACCTATATTCAACATAAAAAATTAAATTTATTTGGAAAAATCATCCCTCTCCTCTTTTCCATGCAAATCTATGCAGAAATCTTAAGGCATTTCAAGTGTGGTACTTTAAAAATAAAACATCACCTAGAAGAGATCCCTCCACACAAATATAATAGTGAAAGTGTACTAAAAATCTTAAATCTTTGCATAGAATGCAGTTGAGTCCCAATTATTTGATGAGTGCAATCAAGTCATCAAGTCAAGTCAAGTTTTGTCCGTGGGAATGCCAAAACTTGCCCACGTAGCACTCAAAGTCTATGCGGCAACCTTTAATTCTTCTTAATATAGGTTTAGGGCTATATGACTGGGAAAATAACTAAAACAGTTCTAAACCTTTCTTTTTGCCAATTGAATTCTCAAGCTTTTGTATTTGTGTCAATTTAGTTTATCCGTCTAATTTTGGTCGGCCGACATAAATGTTGACAATTTTTAATAATATTTTATTCTTAAATAAAACAGTTAACTTTTTTACTACTTGTAATCTCTATTCAATTATTTCACACATAATACACCTACAGGACTTTTTTTAAATTTTTTTCTTTAAGTGTTTGAACTATTGTTTCAATTACTTCTCATGAAGCACATTACTTGCCTCATATCACGCATATTGAATAAAACATGATTTTCTAAAACAATGAGCAAGGCTTCGTACTAAAGTCATAGGGGGCAATTAGCGAGCTTTCATTTCGAAACTCTTGTACATTTTGCATGGACAAATTCCATCCCATGCCAAACTAGATATATTACTAGTATGTCCAATAAAATCCCCATGTGCCATCACGTAAAGACTTTCGATAAATGAAGATATCTAGTGAAATCTCAAGTGAGAATGCATTGAGCATGACAAATTTCAAGATTGACTCTTTTGTATGAATTAGTCGGGATGGTTGAGGTTCAACCATGGTCAACGGCTTTCTTCTTTATCAGTCTATGTGGAAAAAAGAACAAAAGTAAAAAGTTGCTTGGAAAAGAAAATCCAACAGAAAGAAGAGATGGTTCATGGCATTCTTCTTGCCCAATTTTTACTCCTACAATATTTAAAAGAAAAGAAGAACTTGAAAGATAGAGTTGTGTAATTTCCTGAAAAGATTAAGCTAAATGACGACATAATCCTCAAAATCTATTTTTGGAGTCCCATGTACGTCTTCACTTTTCAAGCAAATTCCCTACTTTTTTTTTATAACTCAACTGCAATGACCTATATTCAACTTAAAAAATATAACTAATTTGGTAAAATCATCCCCCTCCGCTTTTCCAAGCCAATGCGTACAGAAATCCTAAGGCATTTCAAGTGTGGTACTTTAAAAATAAACAACCACCTAGAAGAGATCCCTCTACACCAATATAATAGCAAAAGTGCACTAAAAATCTAAAATCTTTGCACATATTGAGTCCCAATTTTTTGATGAGCGCAATCAAGTCATCAACCTTTGCAAAAAGTAAAGCCAAGTCTTCTCCATGGAGTATGCCAAAATTTGCCCATATAGCACTCAAAGTCTATGTGGCAACCTCTAATTTCACTTCTTAATATAGGTTTAGGACTATATGACTGGGAAAATAACCAAAATAGTTCTAAACTTATTACAATTGTGATAATTCAGTCCTAAATATTTCTTTTTGCAAAATGACTCCTAAACCTTTTGAATTTGTGCTAATACAGTTCATTTAACTAATTTTGGTCAGCCGACGTGAACGTTAGTTTATTCTTAAATAAAATAGTTAACTTTTTACTACTTGTAATTTCTATTCAATGATTTCACACATGACACACATACAAAACCTTTTTTTAAATTTTTTATTTAAGTGTTTGAACTATTACTCAATTACTTCCCACGATGCACCCGTGTCACACATATTATATAAGACATCATTTTCTAAAACAACGAGCATGGCTGCCTACTAAAGCCATCAATGGGGCAATTAGCAAGCTTTCATTTCAAAACTCTTGTACATTTTGCATGGACAAATCCCATCTCATGCCAAACAAGACATATTACTACTATGTCCAATAAAATCCCCGCGTGCCATCACAAAAAGACTTTTGTTAAATGAAGATATCTAGTGAAATCTCATGTGAGAATGCATTGAGCATAATAATTTTCAAGATTGACTCTTTCATATGAATTAGTTACGATGATTGAGGTTCAACCATGATCAATTACTTTCTCCTTTATCCATCTGTGTGAAAAAAATGAAAAAAAAAGGTAAAAGGTTGCTCGGAAAAGAAAATCCAAAAGAAAGAAGAAATGATTGATGGCTTTCTTCTTGCCCAATTCTTACTCTTGCAATAGTTAAAAGAAAAGAAGAACTTGAAAGGTAGACTTGCGTAAGTTCCCAAAAAGATTAAGTTGAATGACAATATAACCCTTAAAATATGTTTTTGGAGTCCCATTTACGTCTTCACTTTTCAAGCAAATTCCCTACTTTTTTTTTATAACTCAACTGCAATGACCTGTATTCAAATTAAAAAATATAACTTATTTGGTAAAATCCTCCCTCTTCCTCTTTTCCAAGCCAATATGTACAAAAATCTTAAGGCATTTCAAGTGTGGTACTTTAAAAATAAACCAACACCTAGAAGAGATCCCTCTGCACCAATATAATTGCAAAAGTGCACTAAAAATCTTAAATCTTTGCACAAAATACAATTGAGTCCCAATTATTTGATGAGCGCAATCAAGTCATCAACCTTTGCAAAAAGTCAAGTCAAGTCTTCTCCATGGAGAATGCCAAAACTTGTGCACATAGTAGTCAAAGTTTATGCAACAACCTTTAACTTCACTTCTTAATATAGGTTTATGACTATATGTCTGGGAAAATAAGGAAAACAATTCTAAACATATTGCATTTGTACCGATTCAATCCTAAATCTTTCTTTTTGCAAACTGAATCCTACACCTTTTGCATTTGTGCCAATTCGATTCGTCTAGCCAATTTTGGTCAACCAACGTAAACGTTGACAATTTTCAATAATATTTTATTCTTAAATAAAATAGTTATCTTTTTTATTACTTGTAATTTATATTCAACAATTTCACACATGATACACCTATAGTGCCTTTTTAAAATTTTCTATGAGTTTTTGAGCTATCTTCAATTACTTCCCACGATGCACATTGCTTGCCAGTGTCACACATATTGAATAAGACATCATTTTCTAAAACAATGAGCATGGCTGCCTACTAAAGCCATCAATGGGGCAATTAGCAATTAGCGAGTTTTCTTTTCAAAACTCTCGTACACTTTGCATGGACAAATCCCATCCCATGCCAAACAAAGCATATCACTAGTGTGTCCAATAAAATCCCCATGTACCATCACATAAAGACTTTCGATAAATGAAGATATCTAGTGAAATCTCAAGTGAAAATGCATTGAGGATGATAAATTTCAAGATTGATTCTTTCGTATGAATTTTTCGGGGTGATTGAGGTTCAGCCACGGTCAATGACTTTCTTCTTTATCAGTCTGTGTTGGAAAAAAGAAACAAAAGTAAAAAGTTGCTCAGAAAAGAAAATGCAAAAGAAAGAAGAGATGGTTCATGGCTTTCTTCTTGCCCAATTCTTACTCTTACAATATTTAAACGAAAAGAAGAACTTGAAAAGTAGACTCTTGTAATTTCCAAAAAGATTAAGCTGAATGACGGTATAACCCTCAAAATCGATTTTTGGAGTCCCATGTACGTCTTCACTTTTCAAGCAAATTCCCTACTTTTTTAATAACTCAACTACAATGACCTATATTCAACATAAAAAATTAAATTTATTTGGAAAAATCATCCCTCTCCTCTTTTCCATGCAAATCTATGCAGAAATCTTAAGGCATTTCAAGTGTGGTACTTTAAAAATAAAACATCACCTAGAAGAGACCCTCTACACAAATATAATAGTGAAAGTGCACTAAAAATCTTAAATCTTTGCATAGAATACAGTTGAGTCCCAATTATTTGATGAGTGCAATCAAGTCATCAACCACTGCAAAAAGCAAAGTCAAGTTTTCTCCGTGGGGAATGCCAAAACTTGCCCACATAGCACTCAAAGTCTATGCGGCAACCTTTAATTTCACTTCTTAATATAGATTTAGGACTATATGACTGGGAAAATAACTAAAACAATTTTAAACCTTTTGAAATTGTGCCAATTTAGTTAAACCTTTCTTTTTGCCAATTGAATCCTCAATATTTTGTATTTGTGTCAATTTAGTTCATCCAACTAATTTTGGTCGGCCGACATAAACGTTGACAATTTTCAATAATTTTTTATTGTTAAATAAAAACAGTTAACTTTTTTACTACTTGTAATCTATTTTCAATTATTTCACACATAATACACCTACAGGACTTTTTAAAAATTTTCTTTAAGTGTTTGAACTATTGTGTCAATTACTTCTCACGATGCAAATTACTTGCCTCGTATCACGCATATTGAATAAAACATGATTTTCTAAAACAATGAGCATGGCTTCGTATTAAAGTCATAGGGGGGCAATTAGCGAGCTTTCATTTCGAAACTCTTGTACATTGTGCATGGACATATTCCATCCCATGCCAAATTAGATATATCACTAGTATGTCCAATAAAATCCCCATGTGCCATTACATAAATACTTTTGATAAATGAAGATATCTAGTGAAATCTCAAGTGAGAATGCATTGAGCATGATAAACTTCAAGATTGACTCTTTCATATGATTATGAATTAGTTAGGATGATTGTGGTTCAACCATGGTCAATAACTTTCTTCTTTATCCATCTGTGTAAAAAAAAATAGTAAAAAGTTGCTTAGAAAAGGAACTCCAAAAGAATGAAAATATGGTTAATGGTTTTCTTTTTTTGCCCAATTCTTACTCTTACAATATTTAAAAGAAAAAGAAGAACTTGAAACATAGCCTTGTGTAATTTCCCAAAAATATTCAGCTGAATGACTCCCTCAAAATATGTTTTTGGAGTCCCATGTATGTCGTCACTTTTCAAGTAAATTCCCTACTTTTTTTTTTTTATAACTCAAACTACAATGACCTCTATTCAACTTAAAAATTAACTTATTTGGCACAATCATTCCCCTCCTCTTTTCCAAGCCAATCTGTATAAAAATCTTAAGGCATTTCAAGTGTGGTACTTTAAAAGAGATCATCACCTAGAAGAAATCACTCTACACCAAAATTATAGCAAAAGGGCACAAGAAATTTTAAATCTTTGCATAGAATGCAATTGAGTCCCAATTTTTTGATTAGCACAATCAAGTCATCAACCTTTACAAAACATAAAGTCCAGTTTTCTCCATGGAGAATGCCAAAACTTGCGCACATAGCACTCAAAGTCTATGTGGCAACCTTTAATTTTTCTTCTTAATATAGTTTTAGGACTATATGATTGGCAAAATTACCAAATCAGTTTTGAACCTATTGTAAATGTGCCAATTCCATCCTAAATCTTTCTTTTTGCCAATTGAATCTTAAATCTTTTGCATTTGTGACAATTTAGTTCATTTTGCCAATTTTGGCCAGCGACACAAACATTGATAATTATTAATAATATTTTATTCTTTGTTCGATTTTTTTATTTTTCTTGTCATGTTCCATTTTCTCCTTTTCTTTTCCTTCACCTTCATCCTATAGCCGGTCATCACTAGCAAGGGTGAGCTTTACCCGCCCCTATCAAGGCTCGTCCTCACCAATGACTATCAAGATGAGCCTCGCCATGGCTAGGTGAGGCTCGATCTCATCTAGCAAGAGCGACGCTAGTGATAGGGTGATGGCGAGTCTCATTCGCCCCTAGCGAGGCTTGCCCTTTCTAATGGCTAGTGGGGCTGACCTTAAATGTCGTTGCCTCTAGTAGGTTGCCTAGTTCAAGCCACCAACTAGAGGATGAAGATGATGGGAAGGGAAAAAAAGAAGAGAAAGACAAATAGGGAAAAAGAAAATATAATAAAAAATTAATAAAAATGAAAAAATATCAAAATATTATTTAAAATTGTCCACATTAGTGCCAGCCATCCCACATAAGACATTTAGTGTCCACACTAGTGCTAGCCAACCAAAATTGGCTGGATGGACTGAATTGGTACAAATGTAAAAGATTTAAAACTCAATTGATAAGGAAAAAATGTCGAGGACTAAGTTAACACAATCGCTATAGGTTTAGGGTTGTTTTGGTAATTCTCCCCTTTATAGCTTGATTATACCCACATAATGGTTTAAGACTCAATTATACTTTTCCAATTTCATAGGATCTTATCGCAGCAATTGAAATGTTGGACACTTGATTACAGTTCGTATATAAGATGAAGACTTTTGGTACAATTTCCCCCAACACATAACCATGGCATTTTAAAAAAAAGCAAACATTGCACGCCAAAGCATTGCATTATAATTTAAGGAAGGCTAATCCGCTATAACAACCTATTATATTCGACAACCTATTATATTTGACCACTTCATGTGAATAAGAGCAAACGCATCGTTGGATAAAATTGAACATGGTGAACTCCTTGAAAAATCAGAATTAATTACTTCAGTGGCACGTGTGCAACCTCATTATGATTAGGGTTGGCGAAAGTTATGTCTTTAATTTGCAGAGGACAAATTTAATTGTAGCGTGTAAATTGCTCCAATTGGACCTGAATATTAAACCCAACCATGAAATTTACACATCATTTTCTTTCATGTATTAAGCTTACAATGCTAGAGTGCACGTTAAATTTTGTAATTCCATGAAAGGAACATATATTTAGTCAAAATCCAACTCAACAACTACAAGTTCGAATAGATTGACGGGTATGCAGGATGAGTTGACAAAGACAACGACCCATAGCCTTATCCAAGCACCAAACGGGACAGGTTTTTTCAAGGAAAATAAGAATCAAACATGGTACCATAATCTCCAAATTCCTACCTTATTTCCATTCATTCATTAACAAGCAATGCAACTCTAGAATCATTGATTCGTATCATGATTAGGGATATACTTTAGATCAATAAAAAATGTGCACATCTCAATAGACACATCAATGTTGCAGATGAAATCAAGAATGCTAACACATCATGAGCCGACCATCACAAATAAAAGTCCATGAAGACCACGACTTTCTATTAACCATTGTAATGCGTACTGATCCCAAAAATTAAAATACATGAAACCCTAAAAGATCATGACATCTCGATGCGTAGTCATCATCTGATGATCGCAAAGTCAACATACAAAGCCTGGAAGACCTTGACTTCTTCACACTTGAATTGCACACTCGTCAAGGACCTCGACTTCCTGATGGATGTGCAGGAGTTCCATTCATACATGCATGCTGGTTTAAAGTCAAATTGAATCATAAAACCACAAAATTTTGAGATTTGCATGAGCAGAATATTTTGCTAGCCAGAAAAATTGCTGCCATGACATTAAGAATCCAATTGCTTAAATGTTGACATCCAAATTTTGATAACCCCTTCAAGTATCGACTGCATATATAATTAGGGATCAACCCTAGCTCAAAACAAATATATATATATATATATTTAAATTACATATAGATATCAAGAGCATTTGCATTAACAGTGATGGGTACATATAATTGCATTGGAGTTAATGGACTAAAGCAAAGAACCCTGAATTGAAATAAAATAAACTAAGCCCACTGAGTAATGAAGTTCAGCCAAAGCTGTTATCTCTTCCTTATAACCGAAAATTCCACACGGCTATCCTAAATTAGGAAGTATTGGTTTATTGATCACAAGGTTTTTGGCCACATAAAAAACAATTGGCAAGTTCAGGTCTTCCCGGTGCTCGACCGCCGCACTGCAGTATCACAGCAGCACCACCAAGCTCAGTCTTCGCCGCTGCGCCAAACTCATCCTGGTCGCTCACTGTTATTCCGATGAAGCTCACCGTGCCACTGCTGATGTTAGCACTACGCTGCCCCCGTTCTGATCAAACATGAACAAAGATGCACACACGTGTCATATCGATATATGAAAAAGCTAAATAATCCAATGTGGAACTACAAATTATTGTATCATAGTACTGAGACAAGTTCAATAGAAATTAATTAAAGGAAAAATCAAGACGTCAAAGTATTGAAAAGCATTAGATGAAAATGATAGTTCCATAAATTATTAGTTCAAAGTGGGAGGACTAAAATCAACAGTAGGTTTCAAATTAACACTTTAAGGCATTTTTTCAATAAGACAAAAAGCTAGAACCCGTGCAGCATAGGGGAAGTTTAGTATTCCAAACCAGGACAAAACCTTTAATTTATATAAATTAATTTGGACTTATTCTTCTTCAAGCTTTCAATTGAAATCACGTCAAATGGAGAGTGAGGAAGGATTTTTTTGTTGGATGTATGCCCTAAAACTACTATGTAATAGTTACTTATTAGGGATTTCAGTTGTACTATCATTATTATTATTTAATTAATGGCAATGATGTATTCATTCATTTGTCCAATTATTTTATGAATGATTCCATAAGATCAGTTGCAACTAGACTATTCTTGAAACCTCAAGAATATATGTGACGGGTTTATAGTTAGACTGAATCTTTAAACCGTTCCTAGTCAATGGATTATTGAGTGGATATTTATAATCCTGTTGAGACCAGTGTGTTCTTAACTTCACCATTAAGTATTGAATACTTAAGGGAATGATGAGTCGCAAGTCATTGGGTATTGTGATGCCCGAGTTAAAACACAGGTGTTTGTATTAGACAAGTTCACTAAACGTGACGCATATGGAACGATTAGCAACATGGAAGCTTTTAGCATGGTCAATGTCTAATTGTTCATGTTTTGGTCTTGTGTAAATAATCCTTAGACTTGAGGCACAGTGTTAACTTGTGTGTCGAACAACTATGGTTCACGAGTGCACATAATGCCGAGTCATTGATCCGTCTTTATACCTAATGGTCATAATTTGTTCATATACAAAGTTGCACGCGTACGCACTATGGAATCTATCTCCTTGTTATATGCAAGGTATAATAACGATGTCCTATGCAATCTAATTATGACAATACATTGAAATCCTCGGCCGGGGTTGTAACCAAGAATAAATTGTTTATGTCTCAAATAAAATGCATGTCAATTAGATTTGTGCATATGATCGAATTGGTGACTTGACAAATATTCTATGGTCTTTGTTTGATCGAGACATAGTAAGATAGAGGGATTGAATTACACTATAACCAAAACGATAGGTTCACACTATCTTGGTAGCCATGACATATTGCTAGATGTCAATCATGACTTGTAAGACCCAAAGATTAATCGGGACAATTAATTCTTTTGGGAGTACTAATGTGTTAGTACAAGTCTTACTACCAGCTTAGTGATGAACTTAGGGATGTCACACACCATAACCAATTAAGATAACATGGAACAAGAGATAAATAATTTTGCAAATGTGTTTGCAATTACTGCAGTTGTATTAAATCGACATGAAATTAAATTAAATGGGATTTAATTTAATTTGTATTATAGTCATGAGCCTACGTGCATATGATG
Source organism: Angophora floribunda (assembly GCA_014182895.1). Lineage (NCBI taxonomy): Eukaryota > Viridiplantae > Streptophyta > Magnoliopsida > Myrtales > Myrtaceae > Angophora > Angophora floribunda. Next base: position 19,963,562 of record CM024707.1, on the reverse strand, counting down.
CACACGCATGCCCAAAGTGGATACATGTTAATGTACCCTAAATGCACACACAAAGATTATATCTTTTTCTTTTTATTTTTTTAGGAATTGATTGATAATTTAATTAATTAAATTATGCACACAGTCAGCAATTGTTGCTGACCGTGTCAACGCACTTTTGTGCGTGTTTTATTTTTTATTAAAAATATATATATGCATGGCATGATGGTCAGCAACCGTTGCTGACCATCATGCATGCAAGACACGATCAGCAATGGTTCCTATAAACTAAGCTCAACACCTTAAGCGGCAAACTTATGATAAGTATGCTATCCCACATACAGCACTCTTGGCCTTAATAGGGACTGCATGTTAGCCATCAAGTTCATTCTCAAGTCATGAACTTAGATCATAGTAATCTCTAGAATATCGGAAATTCTGATGCATAGGATCCCAAAAGGGCAAGTGCAGAGCATACTCTAGGATTTTTCTCAACCATAGTATTTGTTCAGAACCACCGTTCTAGACTAGAAGAGAATAAGAGTGTTTAGAAGATCATGTTGATAGTAGAGTACCCAACACACTTTTTATTTTACTTCCTGGTTTTTACAATGGAGACTCCTTGTTTATTATATAGGCAGAGGAGGATACAAACAACATGAGCAAGCAAGCTGGCTAGTTGGGTCACCAACTATGAAAAACTTCACTAGAGTTGCAAACCGGTCCAATCTAGTGAACCTAGACACGATCAACAACGGTTGCTGGTCGTCCCACGATCGGCAACAATTGTTGGTCGTGGGTGGTTTCCCGCATGTAGAATAGTTCTTATAAAAAGTGTGAATGTGTGTTTTTGTGTGTGTACGTACGAAAATGAGAAGGAAAAGGGATTCTCTCTCATTTTGGCTGTGGCTAAAATATCAAGGATACGAAGGATTATCTCCACGAAATTGCTAGCACAATTATAGTGGTGATTATCCGCAAGTTCTCTCTTCGTTTGACATTCATTGGTGGTGTGTTTGAACTAGAGGTCCGATGTTTGTGGGGCTCGAACTGAAGAACATTCAAACCAATTCGTTTAAAGCACGCTTTGAGAGGTAATTTGTTTAACTCCCTTTTTATATTCAGATTTTTATTAAAATGCACGAATAACGCCTTTGGAGATACATGTATAGAAATATTTCTTTTGTTTCCGCTGTGTTTATATTAATTTGCCTATATATGATTGATGAAACCCCAACATTTTTCACGTCAAAAGAAAATAATGAAGCTTCAGGCGCATATTAGTAGTAGAGATTTTAAAGCCACCATCCACCAGATGATAATGTTCGTTGAGAAAAGAAAATGTTGTCAGAGTGAATAGCGCTTATATTAAAGGCATGGGTATTATAATGTTACAATTTAAAGTCGACATGGTACGCACAAAGTCGGCGTAATTTTCTCCATCAAACATCAGCTTTATAAAATTGTTATCCATGATGTATTTCATTTAAATTAATTAATGTAAGGATGAAATAATATATTACGGATCTAATTAGACCAACTGAAAATTGTGGGAATATATTTCACATTAATCAAAAGTGATTTAATTAAATCAATTAAATGTTCCAATATAACATAACACGTGAATAAAAGTTGACCGACTACTGGTATCATTATATCTTCTAGCAATAGAAACTTCCAATCAGTCAACTTCCCACAAGACACTTGATGTTGGTCCTGCAGAAAGGTCACGACAGCAATCACAAAACCTTTTCGCATTCATGCCTTGGAGCATTAGTCAAATGGTCCATTTGTACCTTGACAGAGTTGAAAGTAAGTGTGAAAATGTAAACGTAAAGAATGGTCCATTGGCTAAATCGGACGTGATTGAGGGGCGTCTTTGGCAGCTAGTCTTTTTTTATATTTTTTTGTTTACTTAAATTGAGACAATCATTTAGTAGTCTTGATATTAAATACTAAGAACAGGTCCAAATTAGCGAACCGTCTATTGATGCAACCAAAAGAGACTCTGCTCATTATGGAGAAGTCCATCTTTTTAGCATTTCTTGATGTTATGTTAACTTCATTGTTATTGTTTCAGCCGGTCATCTGTTCCAGCAACTTCACTGATCAAGATGCTCTCCTCCACTTCAACTTGGCGATCGAAGTCGACCCAACGAACACTATCAAAGGCGGCAATTGGACTGTGGAAGCAAATTTCTGTAAATGGACAGGTGTCTTTTGCAGTAACCGCAGGCAAAGAGTCACAGCTTTAGACCTCTCGTACATGGGTCTCCAGGGAAGACTTTCTCCTTACATGGGCAATCTTTCTTTCCTGGCTTATCTTGATCTTCGCAACAATAGTTTCTATGGGAGGATTCCAATAGAAATTGGTCGTTTGCACCGCCTGAAACTACTCATACTCCAATCAAACCAATTCGAGGGAAACATTCCTCCTCACTTAGCCCACTGCCGAAATCTCGAAGTGATGTCCCTTGCGGTGAATCAGCTAACGGGTGGCATACCGAGAGAATTCGGCGCCTTCCCTAAGTTGCAACAACTGTTTCTTGGCGCAAATGACTTACGGGGTCAAATTCCAAGCCTCCTGTGCAACATATCCACATTGCAGGTCATCAGTTTGGCCAGGAATAGTCTCACAGGTTCGATTCCTCAGACACTTCTCAATAGATCGCTCACAGTTGTTATGTTGAAGGATAATGATCTCTCTGGAAGTATTCCCTCTGATCTTTGTTACCGTTGGCCTTACATTCGTGTCCTTTCACTAACTTCCAACCAGTTCAGTGGCCTGCTACCAGAGACGCTAACCCAATGCAAAGAGCTTCTCACGTTGTCGTTGGCAGTAAATCGTTTTCAGGGAAGCATTCCTCGAGACATAGGCAGTTTGCAAAAGCTGCAAGAGCTCTATCTTGGTGTTAACAACTTGACTGGCACAATTCCTCGAACCATTGGTAACATGTCAAGGTTGCACTCTCTGGACTTACGGTTTTCCAACATTGGAGGTGACATTCCGAGTGAGATTGGCAATTTGATCAATCTGAATTTTATGAGCATTGAGGGTAATTTTCTAACAGGTGAAGTACCTCGAGAGGTTTTTAATATTTCTTCGCTCCAAGTGCTTGGTTTGACGGAAAATTCCCTCTCGGAAACCTTCCCTCAGGTAGTGAACTAAGCCTTACGAATTTGGAGCAGCTCAATCTAGCATACAATGCCTTCGGCGGTAACATCCCGCAGTATTTCTCGAATCTTTCGAATCTTATTATTTTCGATGCTGGGTACAATCAATTCAGCGGACCAATACCCATGAGTTTAGGCAACTTGAAGAACCTCAAAAAGTTTGCGGTTCAGTCAAATCAGCTGACAGGAGAGACTTATGGTGCGGAGCTCAATTTTATCTCTGCATTATCTAATTGCCAATCGCTGCAACTCTTGGCTTTGGACGATAACCCGCTTGGCGGCTCCATACCAGAATCTATCAGAAACTTATCGAGTTCCCTACAATTTCTATTGGCTTCCAATTGTCGTATTAGAGGTCGCATTCCTGGCGAAATAGGATTCTTGCAGAGTTTGATTTTCCTAAGTTTAAGCGGTAATGATCTCGATGGCAACATCCCATCATCAATCGGAGGACTAAAAAAACTGCAAAGGCTGTATCTTGATAACAACCATCTCGAAGGACCGATCCCCCATGAGATATGCAACTTGGCAAGTTTAGGAGAGTTGCTGCTCTGGCAAAATTGGATATCGGGATCGATTCCAAATTGCATTGGAAACCTGAGCAGCCTTCAAAAGTTTCTCATAAGTTCAAATAACATGACATCGGTTATACCGGTTAGTCTGTGGAGCCTACAAGAACTGATCTTCCTCAATCTGTCACTCAATTCATTCAACGGAGGACTACCACTTGACATGGGAAAAATTACAGTTATAGAGAGCATCGATCTTTCTTGGAATCGACTCACCGGCACCATACCATCTTCCATCCAGTGTTGAAGAGCCTTGTTTCTCTCAACTTGTCAAGGAACTCGTTTCAAGGATCAATACCGCAATTGATTGGGGACCTCAAAGGATTGAGTTTCCTCGATCTCTCCTACAACGAGTTATCTGGCACAATACCTAAGTCCATGGAAGGACTTAGATATCTACAAAATTTGAACTTGTCCTTTAATCCGCTATCAGGAGAGATTCCTAATGGTGGGCCCTTTAAAAAAATTTTTCGACTCTCTCATTCATTGGGAATGAAGCACTATGTGGAAATGCGACTTTTCAAGTCGCACCTTGCAAACTAAATGGAAAGAAATCAACAAGGGACAAGTGGAAGCAGTTACTATTCATTATGCTACCAATTGTATCGGTTGTACTATTAGTCTTTGCCATTTGCTTGCTTAGAAAGCGTGGGAACCCGAGTAAAAAAGCTCCAGTTTCGGTGGAGAGCCCTCCTGGAATTGACCACCCGATGATATCATATCGGGAGCTTTGCTTGGCTACTAATAATATTACCGAAAGCAATTTGCTTGGAGTAGGAAGCTTTAGCTCTGTATATAAAGGAACTCTAGCCAATGGGATAGACATCGCTGTCAAAGTACTAAATCTCCATCTTGAAGGCGCCCTAAAAAGTTTTGACATAGAATGCGAGGTTTTCCGCAAGATCCGGCATCGAAATCTTGTCAAGGTGATCAGCTCATGCACTAATGCTGAACTAAGAGCATTAGTACTACAATACATGCCCAATGGGAGCTTGGAGAAGTGGCTTTACTCCAATAGCTACAACTTGGGTCTCCATCAGAGAGTGAAGATAATGGTTGACATTGCAACGGCGATTGAATATCTCCACCATGGCCAACCAAAACCCATTGTGCACTGCAATCTGAAGCCTAGCAATATTCTTCTAAATGAGGACCTGGTCGCACAAGTCTGCGACTTTGGAATTGCCAAGATTTTGGCTGAGACCAAGCTTGAAACACAAACTCAAACTCTCGGCACGATTGGCTACGTTGCTCCAGGTACACTTGTCAAATTTTAGTTGATTATGAATATATTGGTATGATGTAATAGAGATATATTAACACTCATATGGCTCTCATCTTATTACTTATATCCCAAAAAGAAAAAGATTAGTCACTGATGTTCTAATTTTGCAATCTATGATGCTTAGAGTATGGTTTGGAAGGAAAAGTCTCGACAAAAGGAGATGTCTACAGCTTCGGCATATTGTTGTTGGAAGTGATTACTAGAAAGAAGCCAACCAATGAAATGTTCGATGTGGATATGAGCTTGAGGCAATGGGTAGGTGCAGCGATTCCAAACAAAGTGCTTGACATTGTGGATAGCGAACTCCTCAGCACAAATCTTGAAGATCTGACACTTTCAGAACTCGAGAGCATAGCCTTATCGATCCTAGAGTTAGGACTAGAATGTTCAAAGGATTTTCCTGAGGAAAGAATGGAGATGGAAATTGTCATGGTTAAACTCAACAAGATCAAGTTGTCACTTCCTTGACAAGAAAATAAGGTGGAGAGTATTTCATAGAATTTAGGCATAGCATTATCTTGGTTCGTACATGGTCATTTCATTTCAATGGCATTGTGTATAGCCATCTACATAATGCTCCTGATCTTCTTTTGAGCTTTCTAAGTCATACTTGTGTCTGACTTCAAAAGACACAACACTTGCTATGTTCTCCAAGTAGAAACATTGTCTTGAGAGTTGGTAGATTTACCTGGGATGAACATTGTTTCCTTCAAACCAAGCTAAAACTAAAGAATATATTGTTTTCAATTGATCAATGGCATCTTCGTAGGCTTTGGTAGGGCATGCCAAGTTCAACGCCTTCTCGAGTCACACCATGCACAACCCATGAGCCTTGTGTGTCAAGCTGCACAGGGCCAGGCCTTTTCGACCCCCGTATCAGGCCCAGGTCCAGGCCCAGATCCCGCAGGTGTTTGGGCCAATTTTTATCTTTGTTTTGAGTATTTCCTTTTATTTTTGGAAAAAAAACTTATAATTTATTTTTAATCCAACAAAAAAATATTTTAATTTTTCCGTATTGAATTGCAAAACAAAATCAAACTAAATGGAACAGACAATGACTTGGACTTTAAAAAAAAATCCCATGCCCACATTACACACTTAATTTGTAAGAATCGTGAAATCTCCAACTACAAAAAAAAAAAAAAGGAGGATAAAAATTATGGCCCATCTTATTTTAAATCATAAATATATTGAACAAAACCGTAGTGGTATAAAAAATAGGTCTACAATGGAAAACTTCACTATCATTATTTTAAATTACATTATAGTTCAGTAATGTCATTTTCATATCAAAAATTTAAGAACGTAATAGTAAAGCAAATGAAGAAAATTCACTAGCACGACATTAAAGGCATAAAAAAACTACAAATAAGAAAACCCAGAGTAAATCATCAGCTGTTATCTTGAGAATTTGATTGAGATTGTAACTAGCCCCATCGACCTTCCTCATCAAATTCATTGTCAAACACAAAATCATTATTAGTACTACCAACAAATTTCTCGCTTAAGTGCTATTTGGAGATTTAGTTTAAAAATTCTGGGCTAGGCTTACTATTTTAGCCCAAACTTAATTTTCTTCTAGCTACTTTTGTGAATTAACGTGTGAATAAAATCTTACGATCTTGATGGGCAATCTAACATGGTCTTACCTCTATTCCAATTATTGAATGGGTGGGATCGTTTAGTAGATTTGGGATCATAGGTCATTGATTGTACAATCTAAATCACGATTATAAAAACCATGTCGCCATGTGCTACTAGCACCTAGTACGAAGTGCTTTCTCTCAATGGTAGTGCTCTACTTATTTTAATATATATACTAGTTGTATATTTGTGCCTTCAGCATGATAGGAATACTAATAATTATTTTACCTAATTTTGTATAATTGATAAAGTTATATCATGAATAATCTTTTTGTTAATATCTAAAAAGTAGAAAATATTAAATAATTAAATAATTCATGTTTTTATTGTTTTAGTTTGAAAATGTTGTATATTGCAACAATTTGTTGTTAAACACATGCTTATTTTCTTTATTAGTAACATAAGGGATATGCATGGGGCATATAGATATACAAATCTTATGAAGCAAATATTAAAATATGTAAGACATGTTTTAAAAGGATTCAAGACATCACATGGTGAATTTACATTAGTTCAGAATTACATAGATTACATGATAAACAAAAAATTAACGTAGGATAAATGTGGACACCTAAATTTTGACTAAATATTTAGAATTGAATTGCATAAAAATTAAAGATCAATTCGGCCCTAACAAAAAAGGATTTTCACATCACATATGCATTAATATTATTTGCACCTACTAAGTTTTATTTTTATGTTTTCCCCTTATTTACTGCAATCCAGATAAATATAAATGGAAACAAATTTAAAAAATTTTAAATTGATTTTAAAGGAAAAAAAGAGAGAGAGAAAGAAAGCGCTCGGGGCTGGGCTTTCCCCCAGCCCTTTTTCTTCCCCTCCGCGCGGGCCAGGCCCGTCTCGCCAGCCCACCCACAGCAAGGCCCGGCCCGGCTGCCTTACTCCTCCTGCCCCGACCAGCCTTCTCGGCCTATAAAATGGGGAGGCCAGATCCGAGAGAGGACGATCGGAGGAAGGGCAAGCCGAAATAGGAACTGAGATTGGGTGAGTGCTCTCCGGCGACGAATGCGCTCAAAGAAATGGCCGGACTCGCCTGCATTACCTCCCTTCCCGAAACAACATCCGGTGGGTGGCGTTTCGTTTCTCTTCTCTCTTTGATTGTCCCGACTCGGGGTCGGTTTCCTAAGGATCTCGGCTCGGAGGCGCTCGAGGCGGATGGACGTCGCCCGATCTATGAGCTCGTCCGCCGTCCGACGCCGCAAGTCGGGCTCGATCGTCCCCGTTCCTGCTCCCGCAGTTTTCGTATGCCACATGCTCGATGAAATGCCTAAATCAGACGCTTATTTGTGTTCTCCGTGGTTGAGACTTGCTGCTTTTCATTCATGCCTACACTAAGTGCACGCGAGTTCGTCCCTCTGCTGAAACTGAGTCCCGCTTGTTCATTATTGCCTAGTTTTAATCTGAGTTGGAGTTCGGGTAGGTGCAAACCCCCCTCTTGGTCAGCGCCTCACGAATATTTGATGAAATGCCCGATTGAGATTCGTGCGGATGTTCTTAGTTTTATGTCCGTTGTAGGTGCTCACGCTTTGATAAAAGACTTTTGATAGACTCCCGCCGCTATGCTTCACTTGGTGCGTTCTTATTTCAACGTCTTTCTGTGCGCGTGTCGTGTTTCTGGTTCTTGGCCGGCAAAGAGGAAAGGCGGTGGTGTGGTTATGGCCACGAATGACAGCCGCGTAGTGGCGGGTCATGGGTCATATGGTGCCAAAGTTGAGGTTCTTTTTTAGGGAATTAGGCCATTTTGAAAGGCTTAATAAGTTGAATTTATTACCCATACCACAAGTGATACTATTTATAGTAGCTAATTCCCTAGGGCTACATTTAGTCATTTGGATTTCTAATTGAAATAGAACTGGGTATGATAAGATATGAAATCTAGGGATTTTGATATATCTTATCTACTTTTGATGAATCACAGTAATAAAATAGAATATATTCATATCATATCATGCAAATTTTTTCGTATAAATGACATATCAGTGTCATTTGCAAATTTACAAGCGAAGATGGTAAAAATCTTTTGCAACATTTTGCATAATTTATTTTTATTTGTTTATTTTATTTTATTCTTTCTCTCTCTTTGTTAATTATTTTCTCTTTTATTTCTTTTTTCCTCTTCCATCATCTCTAATAAAATTTTATTAAATAGTCAATTGTATTGATATACCCAAAATACTAAAATACCTCAAATATGTAATAAATATAAATACATATATATATTGATTTATATTATAAGATAGAATTAAAGTCAAGTATATAAAAAATAATATTAAATTAAAAAATTGTATTTTTGTTATTTTAAATTTCTTATATTAAAATTCAAATATTATTTATATTGAAATATAATTTCAATTTTGTTAATTTAAGAAGTTAGTTATTTGAGAAAAATAACTTTCTTATTATGGACATTAGAAATTCTATTCAACTTTATCTTACATCTTTTATGGAATAATTATATTCGGCCTATATCATTCTTATATCTGATTTTATTTTGTCTTGAATAGCACCAAACGCGAGATAAGATAAATCCTATCCTATATGAATTTTATTTTGACCACCAAACACAGCCTAGATGTTTAGCGAGGGCATTGCATTATGATAATATTCCAAATTTGATTATCCTTCTAGCTAAATATTCTCTATGTAAAAGCTGGCACTTGTGAAATGAATAAACCGATGAGTGATTTGATAAACTTCTCGATGCTATATCCTTGTAAATCGGTTACATATGGGCTTTATACATTTCTTTTATCTAGCTAACGGGTCATGAGTTATCACGTTTGTATTTTCCTGCACATATCTCACAAATTACAACTAGTCATGAATCATGCTTGTCTTAAAAAAAATGAACACATAGGTTGCAAATAGAAATTTGGGCTTCTATTACATTTGACGCCAACACATGAGTTGTTTAACAAAAAAGGCATGATGGGATTTTAATCCATTTTACATACAACTGAATTCCTTGACCCAAAAAAAAAAAAAAAAAAACTCCTGCACCTAAGTTTTCTAAGTTACGTTTAATGACTTTCTTCATACATGTACTTAGGTAGTATTCAACTTCTTCAATATTACCCATGACGATATATGTCCAACCAACTTAGATTCTCCTGAGTTGATGAGTGGTGACTACAATCCAGTTAAAGATTTAATCAATTTCATAGTACGTCACATGAACCTAGAATTTGAGAAGATCATAGGAACCGAGGCACCACTAGCTAGGCAACCCTAATTTGCAAAATTCAAGGTAGCTCGAGAGAAAATGTAGAATTGCTAAATCTTACTCAACAAAATAACAAGATTATACTTTCAATTGTTCAAATTTTAATAAAGTAAACCAAGTCTACATTAATAAAAAAAAATTATACCAGTGGAGTAAAGGCTTTATTTTTTCTTATAGTCCCTCATTTTAGTTTAAGTTAGCACAACAGCTATAATTTATCTAACCAGGGGAGTTTTTTTTTTTTTTCGGGTAACCGAGGGAGACTTAAAAGTGGAAAGAATCGGAAAAACTTACCTTGGCAGATAACGAGGAGTTTGAGCCCCTAGTCATTGCCCAAAAATAAGGTTTTAAAAGGGCGATGCTTCAAAGCTCATCCCGAGAGATGCAACACACTTATAAAAAAAAGGCAAAGCCCTCATAAAATGCTGAAAAAAACTTCAATGGCGCTAAATCGCGACAATTGGGCCTAGCTCGGCTCGGGCTCTCGTTGCAAAGCGTAGGCCTCTTATTGGCCACGTTCGTGAGGCCCCACCAAGGGTTTGTTGGATCCGGGCCAGCGGACGGTAGGCCTCGGTTGAGCCAGGTTCTGACGGCCGGGATTGGCCGACTCCAGCTGACGGCGGTGTGTCGGCTGATTTTTCTAAAAAAATTTGAATTCTTTTTAAATCAAACTTTGACTGCGCATTTTCCTATTGACCTGAGTTTGTCTCCTGGAGGCAGGAAAAATGTACTCCGATCTTCAAAAAAGTGTTGGGACCATAAATTATAATAATCAAGCCAAAGATTTGATCGTAGTAAAAAGATATGAGACTGCCTTTGGTAAAAATCTAATTGGTATGATTCATATGGCATTGGATATTTGTGATTAGATTTTTTTGGTGAAATTTCTCCACAACCTCAAGTTCAAATATCCCAAGTCAAAAGATACGGCTATTGAGAATCGAAGTCCCATTTGGGTAAATGAAATATGTTGGAAATCTCTTATTATGAACTACCCAATTATGTCCTTTTTTATCGAGTTTATTTATGACATCTACGGTTACAATCTTAAGAATAAGGTGCATGCCCCTCATGTTGGGAGGCATGTCCTTTAGGTCTTTAGGATAAAGAGAACGTCTTTTAGCGTGAGATCCCTTTGAATAAAAATCATGCCGCTGATAAGGGCAATGCATAAAGGGCGTGCCTCCAACGGCTTGGGCCACGCCATCTTGCCAATTGTGCAGGCTCTTTTGGTTGTCGGAAGGGTGCATGCCCTTTGCGATAAGGTGCGTTTTGCTTGAGTGGAGGCTGAGTTTGATCCCTTGACCGATCTGTGACTCCTAATCCATGCAAAACTCGATTGACCAATCAATTAGCCAAAGTCCTAGGTCAACTGTTTGATCAAAGCTTGTCGCTTTTTTCTAGTCAAATTCTGAAGTGTCACCAATAATGCATTACCTTGTCTAACGTTGGAACCGAACTTTTGCGATTTCCATTCTTACCTTCGTTGGACATGGAATCCGCCGGTCGGCAGAATGATAAGAGAAGCCCCTCGAGCTCAAGTACTCAAAAGAGAAAATCCCATCCGGCCCAGGACTAGTGCAGACGCCTCTACCCTTAGAAAACACTCGATGAAGGCCCAAGAAGTTTTCTGCACGATCCCTCGGTCAGCTGGGTCCAATGGATGGCACAAGTCCACCTAACGCTTGGTCCAAGAAGTACAAAGCAAAACCCATTATGAAGCTAACTACCCAATAAACTTACCAAACGAATTGGCCGGATAGGAACGTTGCCCGAACGATCTAGAGCTAAGTTCTACCAATGTAGCACTTTTGTACTTGAGATTTTTCCTTGGTAAACTTTTAATTCAGCAATTTTCAGAATTCAACCCCTCAATCTAGTCACCTTTTGCCTAAAATTTCAGTCAGGGATAGAATAATCACAGAGGTGAAAGTTAAGGACTAAAAAAGCTATCTTCAAATTAGTATACACTTCGATGTTCATTATTAACTTCGTAGATCTAGAGTACTATATTTTTGCCTCTAACAAATAATATGATGTGCCTTGCTATTGGGATAATGATACCGTAAGTCATTGAGCATTTATTCAACGTTCCTTGAACTTTCAATTATTTAAAATCATATCTTTCAAATTTTTTCTAATGTACAATAGCTTTCTTATACTCATCTCGCGTTAAAATTCATGTTTGCTCTTTTGTTTTAGTCTCTGCACATGGAAGCTCTCATTAAATCTACTCTACTTAGCGATGATTTCAGGAATACTAATCCCAAAAAAATTCGATAGAGACAAGAACAATAAAAGCAACACTGACATCCCTACTAGTAACAAGAAAAATTTGGCGAACCTCGTTGAATCTATTGAACGTTTGAGAGTTGCACATCAGATGGAAGTTTATGGGTCTAATTAAATCAATTGAAATAATGACATTGCATATTGAACAAAATTTGAAGAAGGATGTTCTTGTTCTATTTGTATTTAACCACACCTTAAAAGGCTGTTTTCCTCTTTTTACTTAAATGACACACCATGTAACAATCCAGCTCTATTGTGTGGATCAAATCTCCAAAAGGAATACCTGAAGTAATCACACTAGGTGGCAACAATTTGAGGTTGGGTGTTCGCTTATAAACTACTTATTTCTTCTAGTTGATTTGAGACTTGGGATGTCATACACTATACCCATGTGTACTATTGGAAAAAAGTATTAGAAAAATTCTAAACTTATTGCATTAGCGTCAATTTAGTTCTAAATTTTTTAATGGTGCAAATTTAGACCTTTTGACTTGGTGACAATTAAGTCCTTTCGGTTAATTTTAGTTGGACATTGCTTACGTGGATGTTGCCCGACTTATGTGGTATTACCATTGCTGACATGGATAATATTTAATAATTTATGCAATTTATTATTATTTTTCTTTATTTTTTCACTCCTTTTTTCTTCATTTTGCCAATAATCGACCACTAGCTATTGGTGATGGTCGGTAGTTGGCCATGGCAAGGTGAGCTAGCCTCATCAAGGCTGCCCTTGCCCAAGCCAAATCTAGGGAGGTTAGCACGCCTTGCCATGGTCGATGGCTAGCCCTCGCTTGTTGCTAGTCATCGGCAGAAGAAAGAAGAGAGGAGAGAAAAGGAAAATAAAAAGGAGAGAAAAAAAAGAAAAAAGAAAAATAATAGAAAAATAATTAAAAATTGAAAAAAATTAATATTATTAAAAATTGTCTATGTTAGCACTAATGGTGCCACATAAGCTAATCGGTGTTCACATTAGCAATATTTGGTTGAAATTAACTAGAAGGACTGAATTAGCACTAGGTTGAAAATGTTTATAATTAAATCGGTCATATTAAAAGATATAAAACTAAATTGACACTAATGCAATATTTTAAAGACTTTTATGATGTTTTTCTCTATAATTATTCTTTTGTAATGGTTCTTTATATTTTTTAGCCCACGCCATTGTCACCCCCTTATTGAGTAATTGATTCCTAACACCCCTCATCATATTAAATTGACTACATTATCTCTTACAGTTCTCATTCTTGATAAATGTTATTTTTTTACATCCTTTCTTCAAAATTTCTAAAATATAAATAAAAATTTTCAAATAAGAGTCTGAAGTAGACATTATTTCAAATAAGAACTTGGAGTGTCCTTATTTTCTCAAATTAAGGGTATGAAGTGGGCTTTATTTCAAATAAAGACTTGAAGTGTCCATATCAATCTCAAAGAAAGGCCTCAACTCAACAGCTATGAAAGGCAATTTTGTCTTTTTAAATTTTTTCTTTTGTCATTCTCATTTCTATATTTTCTGTTTTCAAAAAAAGAAAGAAAAGGAAAACACATACTAGAGGGCACCCTCTTGCTTGTGGCTGTTGCCCCATCATTGGTGGGCCAACAACGAAGGCTGTTGGGGTCATTAGTGCCTAGGGGAGAGCCAATAACCCTCGCTAGAAATGAGAGAGGGTGGCAACCCTCTCCTCGGTTGCCTACCCTTGCCCAAGCAGGCAAGGGTTTATTGGCCATCGCGCAGGCCTATCGCCTTGGACTAGCACTCTTGGATGTGTAACGACCAACAACTTTCGCCTTGATTTGGAAGAGGATCATCACCTTCTCCCATCTCTAGTGATAGCCTACCAACCCGTGCCTTTGGTCGATGAGGGTCACTAGCTCTTTCCTAGGTGCTGGTGACCCTATTGGCTTTTGCTACTAAACCTATCGACAATGGAGTAGTGGCCATAGGCGGGAGGGAGCACTCTCCCACTTGTGTTTTCCTTTTTTAAAAATTTTAATCTAATTTAATTTAATTTTTATCTAAATTGTATTTGGATGAAAGTACACTTGGTAGATCGGAATTTTTTACTAGCGAGACTAAGCTTGTGACGTCTTGAATTTCGACCCATCTCGGGATATATGAAATTGTTATTTTATCAATGTGCTGTTAGTTACGTTTATTCTGAATTGGCCTCTCACGAATTAACTAACTAGTCAGAAAGATAATTAAAAATCGATACACGTATGACTAGTGAATTCAATTGGGGATAGGCCGCTCGACCATAAGGATCACAGAGAGATGATACCATGCTGTTGCAGGTTAATTAGGGAATGGAAATAAATCGATTAAGCAAAAGTACAAGGTTGGATTGTGGGTGATTCTGCACGACTTCGATATTGACTGCAAACGACATTAAACCGATTTCTTTTTGGCTCTGTACTCAGTGTAAGCAATTAACCTCTCATGATTACATGACAATTGAGGATTGCCCTAATTTGAATAGACACGATTATGGATTGAAAAGCTAACCACTGGTCAAACGCGCAAGAACCCCTAAACGTCGCCCAATAGTTATGTCATACTAAAGTCAAGATTGATTGATTTTAACCACCAATTTCAACCTAGTTTCAAGTATCAAACTTTCAAGGATGTCAAGATTAAAATATTGGACGTTATCTCATTGATTCTTGAATTTATTGGTAAGCCCGAAATTTATTGGAAAATGATTCAATGGGCCGAAAAATTGGAACCAAGAGGAGATGGGCCAACCAAAGGCCCAATGGGCCTTGTGCCTATTAGGGGTTGGCCATGTGGGCCTCAAGCTAGCCCAAGTGGTTCCAAGCAAGCGCAACTTCAAGCCTTGAACCCAATTGCATTTTCTAGCTCATTTCTCCACAATTTGAGTCTAAACCAATTTTATTCAAGCTAGTATATGCATATAGTACAATAAACTATACTTTGAGAAATTACCATTTTACCCCTTCTAGAAGTGGCATTTAATTTTGGAGGACAAAAGACAAGAAAGTCAAAGGAAATGATGGATTTTTGGGGAAAATTGATGAAGCCAATTGGAGAAGGCTTCAAGGAGAGAGAGAGTCTTCATCGTTTCTCTCTCTTTCCTCTCTTTCTCTCCTCCCTCTCTCTCCTCCTTGGGCATCCAGCCCCCTGCCCTCTCTCTTTTCTCCCTCATTTTCTCTCTTTTCCTCTTGTTTTCTCAATGGTTCTTCCCCTTGGATGCCCCCTTGACCACCTGAACCACCATCACCCGCCATCCTTGCCAACTTGCCACTGTTTTGGAGCTGTCGTGCCGCTGTGGTGCTGCCCATCCAAGGCTGCCCAAGCTGTGCCTCTCTCTCCCTTGCGATTCTCACCTCCGCTGGAAATCGCCTCCATCGAGACCCATTTTTGCCGAGCGCCTCTTTGACATTTTGGACGTAATTGTGTGTGGCCCCTAGCCGCTACCGTCGGGGCCGTGTCGTTGGAATCATCACCGGGTGAGTTCACTTTAATCCCTCGATTAGTCCATTAAACTTGCTTATGGTAGATTAATTATAGTTAATCTTAGTTAGGGGTTTAATTATGGCTAACTAAGATTAAGAGGGCTGGTTAGGGAGATAACCAAGGTTGGATTATGGATATGTTACCAAGGTTGGGTTAATTAACTAGAGTTGGATTATGGTTGGGTTAATTAACTAGGGTTGAGTTAATTAACCATGGTGGAAGCATGGTTAGGTTAGTTAATCATGGTTAGCTTTGATTAAATTATTAATCTTGCTTAGTACTTATTAATTATGATAAATTAGACTAATCAAGGATTAGGGGGTTAATCATGATTAGCATTCTTTTATTAAAAAGAATTATTTTATTTTAATAATTTGTTGATTTATGCAATTCAGAATTTATATTATTATTTATTAAAATTCGAAATTATTATTTAATTTAATTTAATAATAATTTATTTATGATTAGTACTGTTCACGCGTTACTATTAAGGCATGTTGAATTGCTACTTGGATCAATAGGGTATTGATCGTATGATTGAAATTGTTGAGTGTTTAATTGCTCTAATAATTATGCCTTGACATTTGTGTACTTTTTGCCTGAATCTTATGATGTTTTCCTGCATATGCCATGCTATTTGATGCTTGCATTACCTTGAAAAATGTTTGCCTTATGCAAAACCCAAACTAGTAATTTTTACAAGGGTTTTTATGGACATGTAAAAGGGAAACCTCGAGGTGTCGGGTGTATATGTTGAGTTTTATATTTTAAATGAGGCCAATATGTCTAAAAAGTAAGGCATGCAAAGTTTGACGGGTTTTCAATAATTATGTGACAATGTGTGATTATTTTTGTGCAATTTTTACATGAAAAATGTGCAGTGATTTATTATGTTGAGCATGTATCATGTTTGCATTGGCTAATATGCAAGATTAAAATGGATCATTGTAGTATGCTCAGGTGGTCACATAAATGAACCTGTCACCCTGGCGGGAGATTGAGGGACGAAGTCCGACTTGTCGAAAATCCCGGCGGGAGTCCGGATGTAGAGTCGCAATAGAGGCCAAGCCCATGCTCCTTCATGAATGCTGTCTTGTGAGAGAGGTCTTGACGTAGCCGCACCTCATGGGGGAGGGTGATGCTTGGCTATGCCAATAGAACTAGTGGGAGTTTGGTTGTGGCCCTGAGGGGCGTTAATAATTAGAACACGTGTGAATGCAGGGGTGCATGTGAAACATATTGTGAAGTGTTTTGATTATGCATGTGCTGATTGCACTGACCATGGCATGCGTGAGGTTATATCGTGCAGGGTATGTCAATGACAGGGTAAGATTGCCTACAAATCGACTCACCTGTGATTGATCACTGTGGTGATTAAAATGCTAGTTGCATTGTTTATTGCACGCATGAGAATTTATACCATGTAGGGTATGGTATGACTAGGTAAGGATGCCTACGAGCGATTGATTACTAATTATTTCTTATGGGGTTTATCAGATATATCACATTTATAGTTAAGTCAAAGTTATGGCATCTATATTGCCATGGATTAGGAAGTGTTGGAGCACGTCGCAGAAGGCAATAGGTTGGTGTGCCTGATGGTTGAAGGGAGTAGATTAACCCTATTTAGTGTCTTTAGATGACTATAGAGGAAGTCGCCCAAATGAAGGGCTTGTGTATAAACTTCCTAGGGTTAATTAGTACAATAATATAAATGACATTGCTGCTGTTGTTTGTGGTCTTTCTGCTATCCTTGCTATTTATTAACTGGGTGTTGTTGATTTGCTTCTGCATGTGTTTAATTGCAAGATAAAAAAAAATGGTCAGTGACGTATCCTAGGACGTCACATTCATTTGACCAAAGTGAAGGGGTTGTCGTGTGCTCGGGATTCGGGGCGTGAGAAGGCCCTTATTTAAAATGCCCATAATCACTTCATGCCCTTCTTTGAAACTAATATGGACATTTCAGGTCCTTATTTGAAATAAAATCTATTTAAGCCCTTATTTGGGAAAATGATGACACTTTGAGCTGTTATTTGGAAGTTTCTCAATATAAAACTACACATCCCTTTCAGACTACTATTTTCAGCTAGCCATTTCTTCCACACCTATTACATTTTCTTTATATTTGTCTTCTTTTGAACTTATTCTTCATTATTATAACTTGAGTAGATACTAATCATATATCGGAGTAAAGAAACGTTAGTTTTATCTACAAAGTGTTAATTATATTCCTCTAGATTATTTTCATGATCGTGAATTTTTTGACTTTGATTTGATAAAAATTTATGAAAATTTTCTTAAAGATTGAATATTATGGTTGATTAATGCATTATCCACAATTTACTCATCTTTAGTAGTATTGTTTTTCGAAGAATTGTCACTATAGAGAATAATATTGTTTTATGGTTTAATGTATCTATTGGTGACGAAACTGCAAATGAAGAAAATAACAATCAATCATCTCAATAAGTTCATTTGAAACTTTACCAGGTAAATTTCTAACGCAATAGGATCTTTGAGTAGTGTGCAAATGTATATTCTAACTCAAGTTTATTTTGTCTCTGTAAAAAGGTCAAAAAGAGATAAATATGCTCTTTTTAGATTGGGTATGGGAGGTAATCATTGTGAACAACGTAATATTTCTATTGTGCATCAGACAAAAAAAAGACCAGATCTTGTTTAATTGAAATGTCCTTTTGAAGTGCTTTGTTATAAAATGAAGAACAGACCATGGCCACTCAAAATATTGAATGCATATCACAAAAAAATAATTAAAAATTATACTATTAGATTTACCGAATAAAATAAGAGTTGAGCTGTTAAAATGCATGGACTACAATGTAGTGACAGATATTAAAGTAATAATTAAACGAAATGGCTACTAAAACTATTAGATGGCTCTTTTTCATTTTTGCTTGTGCTTAATTTATTTTTTAAATAATAGTTTCCTATTACAAAAGAAGAAGAAGAAGAAGTTATTTACAACTTATTAACAAAATAATTAATCTTTTATGTCAAAAACAAAATAATTAGTTTACTATCTATCACATTAACTATTTTTTTGGAAAATAGTACACCAATTATGTTATAAATGTAGAGAGAAAAGAAAAAAAAAGAGAGAAGAAAAGAACGCAAGCAACAATCTTAAATAAAAAGGGGCCTCACATTTAACTTAATAAATGTTGTTTTGAGAGAAGTATGGATATTTTTGTTTCTAGTAAAATTGAAATAGAAGACAACGAAGAAAAAATGTAAGAAAATTTTAAATCAAGAGTGGAACTTGTAAGAGACAGTATAGTTGATTTAATATAAAAGGGGATGTTAGGAGCCAATAAGGGAGTGAAAATAGCTTAGTCTATTTTTTCCTCTAGAATTTTGTGTTAGCGACGGAGACTATTCATCAATTTTTAACCTAATTAACTTGTTTTTCTTCCGCTCAATTATGTTTCATTTCTTTCCTTCTCCATTCGTACATCTAGGGGTCTATAGACTGCATAAGCTAAATTCATTTTTACCATTAATCAAGGAAAATTGTCCAAAAAATCTTAAACCTATTGCACTTTTGTCAATTCAATTCTAAAACCTTTTAATTATGTCAATTGAGTTATAGACCTTTTCACCTTTTAGCAATTGAGTCTATCTGGCCAAAATTGGCTAGAAATTGTTGACGTTGACTTTTTTAAATAATATTTTAATAATTTTTTGAAATTTTATATTTTTTATGGTTTTTTCCTTTTTTTTTTCTTTTCCAGTTTTTGGAGTTAGGGTCGGCAAGGGTTGCTGATTGACTCTTGCCTTGCTAGCCAAAGGTGAGGGTCATGATGCCATAGTAGGCCAAAGCGAGGGTGCGTGAGCCCTTGTGCAAAATTGGCGAGGGCCATGGCGCCTTCATTAGATTTGGCTAGGCAAGGGCATTACAACCCTCATCAGCCTTAAGTGAGGGCAATGACCCTTGCCTAGAGTCGACAAGGGTCGCCAAGCCCTTGCCTGGCCAAATGTGGCAAGGTGTCGTAGTCCTCACCAAAGAGCTGGTGAGGGGCGTGATGCCCTTGCTCAAAGTCAGCAAGGGTTGGTCAATAACCCTCGTTGGCCCTTACTTCCAAAAGTTAAAATAAAAAAAAGGAAAGAAAAGGGAAAAAAAACCACCATAAAAAATTTAAAAAATTATTAAACTATTATTAAAAAAATGTCCATGTTAATGTTAGTCATGCACTGTAGAACAAGCTGATGTCTACATCAGTAAATTGTAGCCAAAATTAGTCAGATGGACTCAATTAACAAAAGATAAAAAGATTTAGACATCAATTGGTAAAGTTGGAAGGTTTAAAACTGAATTGACAAAAAATGTAATAAGTTTAGGACTTTTGGACAATTTCCCCCCTTAATCATAGGGGACCTATAGTGGGTTTGATAGAACTAATAGTGGAGATAGACATGATCTACATGATTTATATATTAGAACCATGCGATAACTTCTCTTTGATCATGATTTTTGTGATGAAGGCATTGTGCAGAAAACTAGCACGGGCGTCTCAGTGGCACTTGAAGGATTGATCCCTCATCGTAGCCTACTGTATTTAAGTTCATTTCTGTTATAACTCCTATAACAATTTTTACCACAAAAAAATACATTGATATTTCCAATGGTATGTGGTACAACACTAATTTATAAAAGAATTACGTTAAAATGAATTTGGGTACAATGTGGTATAACTGAAAATTGGTCCCCCAAGAGATCATAGCAGGGTCAACTAAAACCTCAAGTTTTCCTTAAAAGCAGTGCAAAACAATCTTTAGTTATACCGGATTAGGCTAAAGTTTAGGGAGTACATTGAACAAATTAATAGCCAAATTGCACATTGGATCAAAGTTTAGGGACTGTTTATGTCAATTTCCCTATTAACTATGGCCAAGAAATTGTACAAAAGACTATGGGCAAAAAAGAAGTATTGATATTGGCTAAGCTGCCCTGGTGCGGCTGCAATTGTTTAGTAGAAACGCAGTCTTTTTCTCATTTTAGGCCAAAGATGTTAGTGCACTCTCGGTTCTAGGAGCATATCTTTGCGATGGTTATCGGGCAATAGATAAACAGATGATAAACCATGTTAATGGACGAATATAAAGCAAGCCAGTGAGGCATCGATTCCTCCAGAAAAGCCGTCTGGTGAAGATCAGCATCCGCCTTTTGGATTATACTTGATTCCAAGAACCATCTACCCAAGATATCATTTCCTAGAATGATAAATTATTATAATGGAAATGAATCCTGAATCGAGAGGTTGATTGACTAATCTCTCAAGTGGAAAAACAGCAGCCACATATAGTGGTTTTAAGGAATAATAAAACGATGGTCCCGTAATCAACATGCATGTTTGGAGAGATTGAGATGAATGGAAATCGCTAGTGCATACATGATAAGAACCTGAAGTTGATAAAAAAGCTGCACTATCATTTATTAAATTATTTTATTTCAAGAGAAAGATAGTTTAGGGCTAAAAGAGAGAAGATATGGTTAAAAGAGATCAAAGTGCCTTATACATTTCCCTATTTGATGACTAGCAAATAGCTCCACTAATTTCTGGAAATGCACAAACTCCAAGACCACTGTACCGTTATTGACGGGGACCGCTTTATATACATTATATAAGAGTTTTGTTTTCGGGGTACATATGAATTATCTATAGAGTTACGTGAAGAGGGTTTGGATTGACGATGCATGATGACTTTGTTTCATGTGATCTAATCTTTGTAATCTTTGTAATGTTGGATACAGCAACAGGATTGCGGGAGCCGATATCTACCGACCCGACTGGATGTCTAAAATTCAAACAAGATACTGTGTGAGCTGCACTCTAGAACTAGGGTGAGGAATGCATTGCATTGGAAGAGATTTCTCTCCCAAGCCATAGTTGTAAGGAAGCCGCATACGATACGCAATGGGTTGCGTAAGATAGTCCAAACTTATGATTTTCATGGTCTCTTGATCAAGGTTGAATCATTGTTAATTTCGAGCCCAAAATGGGACGATCTGATGCTATGTACTTGCTCTCTTTTGAGGATGCAATCACGTTCGTTGAAAACATTCTACTTCCATAAGCTAGGTGCCCCCTCCTAGTTTGAAAGCGAGGATTTTCTCTCTAAATTAAAAAAATGATCGGGTATTCACTTTAGTATTATGAAAAATGATCATGGATTCACTCTAGTATTATACATCTTTCGATTATTTATACACCCCACAATTTTCAAGTACTTATAACTCTCACTCAATTCTGGGTTGATTATTAATTCAGTCCTAAGCTTGTTGGGTGAATACTAATTCAATTCCCAAAATTTTCAATTTTATCAATATAGTGTTGGCTAGGTTCACTCATGTAAAAGAAACTTAGAGAATTGCAAGTCCAAAGGCTTGAGATTATAGGATAATCCATATAGAAAAATAGGATTTGTCACTTTCATTTATGTGTTAGCCACAAACAACGTTAGTTGAGACACAATAACAAGAGAAAAAGAGAGTAGAAATTCTGGGTTGAAGGCAATATCAGATTTGTAATCCAATTAAGCTAAAATTTGGTTAGCATGTTCAGGACGCATTCTTCTTGAATGTGATTGGTTTGATTTCATTTGACACTCCCATATTAGGTTTTTCATGGGCTGAACCGAACCTGCGTTTTTGGTGAAATTTATGCTTGATCTCTTATGATATTCATGTGTATTGGGAAAAATGATGTTCTTGATGTCTTTGATGATTTGTACCTCTAGTATTCATTAGAGAAGAACTTTTGTAGTGAAGTTTTTTGGTAGATTTCGGTCTCATAGTCTTTGGTCTCCTTACATCGAAGAGGTTTTCCACGTAAAAAATGGCATTGTGTTTGCATGCTTGGTATTTATATTGTTCAATTATATTGTTTCCTATTAGGTTTGCATAAGAGAGGAGATTGTTTTGTTCCATTGCACTAATCCGATATTGTTCAGATTGTTACTGTTTTCCTAACATGTAGCCCTCAACCTTTGTGTAAATTTTATGTAGTCCTTCCTACCCACTACTATTGGAAATTGCTGATTTGGTGTTCAATCATTGCTGATAATCCTATCTGGACAACTTTACTCAAAACAGTGTCTCACGTGAATTGTCATATTAGCAATTTCTAGTGACAATGATCGAAATGACTACATAGGAAATTCGCATAAAAGTTTAGAATTACATTGGTAAAATTGAAAAATATAAGATTCAATTGACATCTTTATAATATGTTTAGAATTGAATTGATAATTTTCACTTCAATTCTTAGAACACTAGGACAACTAGATAAAATTAGCCGACCCACAACGGACAATCAATTGTAGTCAAATCCCAACATTAGAAGCATTGGGTCCCGATAAATACAGTGATTTTCAACATAACATTATCATGACAATCAGTCATTTGAGCAAATGGGTCTAGTTAGGGATACATAGGTGCTCAATCTTTTGACAAAGCAGTACAGACCATAAACCGAACATGTATTTTAAATCGTTGAAAGTATTTCAAATCCTCAAACGTGCCATGCTTGATCTATCTGTCATGTATTCAAGTTATTTTCATACCCCCTATAAGCAGCATAACTGCGCGTCCAATATAAACAAAAGTCAGGCGTATTGTAAGGTGGAAGCAGTCATGATTGATAGTCACATACTAGAGCAGCAATCTTTGCACTGAAACCTTGAAACTCAGTCGAGACTCCGAAGGGTATACAGTTAGGTCAACTCTACCTTCAGGTCCTCACAGAGTGTAAGTGTAGGGATTAGTACAAAAATGCATTTCAAACTCCCACTTCCTCTTTACGGTCCACTTGATGAATCACGCGTTACAATTTTATTCTCTCCTACGAAGCATATGCATTGCGGTCATCAAAAAGATCTTTTTGTAGGGATGTTAATTTACGATTAGTACAATATTGTGTACTTTTTTCACCAAGTTGGAGGCTTATTTATTTGGGCATCCTTCCTTCTTTGTTTGAGTGCTCCAACACTGAGTGGATTTGATTCCTCACCCCCACTCCCCAACGCACACTAGATTGGGATGCTTCACATTTTATTAAGATAAAAATATTATGAATGTCATAACTTTCATACGATATTCACTTGAAAGTCATAATTTTTTTCATTCACTAGTATGTCATAAATTATAAAAATTAATCACTTGAGTGCTATTGGCGATTTCCCTCGCTACAAAATCTGATGTGGCATCAAATAAGAAGATATTATCCAGCATGGCTCACTGGTAAGTTGAAGTTGGCAATTAAGGAGGCAAACGACGTGGTTTACCCTAATCTATTTTAAAGAAATTTGGGCAAAATTCAACTTCCTTCTTCAAGAACCCTAATGGAACCTCAATTCTTCAAATTGGGGAAAATTGACTTATCAAATTCGCAACAGGGAGTACAAACAGGAGAAGCGGCTCATGATTGTATCAACCAGCCATCCTGTGGCGGAGGAGGGAGGGGTTTCAGTGGTGGTGGGAGGGCGAGGAGAGAGTCAAGGGAGGAGGAGGCGGAGTGGAGGTGGGATTCGAGAGCAACAGTCTGGAAAGGGAGGAGGTGTAGGTCGTTTTTTAGGAAGGAGTGGGCGGCTGAGGTGGCGGCAATGAGGGGAGAGATGACCGCTTTAGGAGGTCGTTCCGGCGTTTCTTGGTCTTGAGCCGGGTGGTGGCGGTGGAGGAAGATGCGGCCAAGTTTCCGCCACCATCGCTACCAGCATCCATTTGGTGGCAGCCCAATAGAGGAGAGCCTATTTAGCTTCCCATTTCGATGCTTCCAAGGACCCAACCAAGAAGCAGAGGCTACAACTCCAACCGTCCATCAGAATACTAGAAATTCTTCTTTTAAATAATTTTTTATTTCTGTGTCGATGCTCCTGCCATGTTGGATGAAGATTTTACATGTTAGATTTCAATTTGATTTTAAAAAGCCACATAATGAAAAATTAAGTAAAACATCTATATAGAGCGAATTGTTGGATTAGGCACTAACGATTTTACTACAATATGTCATTCAAATGAATAACATACAAAAGTTATGACGCTTCTAGTATTATTATCTTCACTTAACTATTTAGAATCAAATTGTTGATTTATGTTTCCCAATTACGAGGTGAATGGATATCTTTCATGGTTTTCGAGCCTGTCGTATTACTTGGTTTCTACGATTGAAAAATACAGAAATATTGCATTCCTTGGTAGATGAGATTGCTTTTCTAGATAAGATTGCATGTTAATACTATCTAGTAATTTACTTTAAGTTTCCTAACTATAATAGGTTTTAACTTAGATTATTTTCTAATTCAACTTGGATAACCCTTCACTTTAGGCGGTTTTTCCCCATTATTTATTTATTCCGAAATTTAGTAGAAATAAAAATTAAAAATAAAAAGTGCATATCATGTAGATTTAGTTGCATCATCCATGTATCACTACTTGACATGTCATCTTGCCACGTTATGCCATGTCACATGCTATGTCATCTATATGCGCCATGTCATCTTGTCACATCATTGTTATGTGCCATGTCATCACGCTTGCTATGTCATCATGTTTGCCATGTCATTGCCATGTCACCATCTATGCCTTGTCATCAATTCCATGTGATTTTTGTTGTTGGAATTCCATGTCATTTAGTGATTGCATGTTTAGGGTAATTTGTTTATAATGCATGTCATATTAGATTAGTTTAGATTTATTTTTGCCTGTCATTAGAATTGGGTCATATCACATGTCATTTGAGTAACAAATTATGCACGTTAAACCTAGGTTAGAAAACTCATAGGATTAGTTTTCATAAATAAAGGAGAAAAGCCAAAAAAGAGAATTAATTAGGTTTGGTTAATTAGTTAATAAAATCATTAGGTATAGTACTTTAGTGTTTTACTTATACTAAGAAAATTAATTAATTCACGGCGTTTGAATTCTTATTTTTCTAGCAATTTATTTATTCAATGCTTTGATAATTGTGTGTTACTTTAATGATTGAGCATTCACATGAACACCCATCACATGTTATTTGTTTATGATTAAAGTTAACCGAAACTACCTATAAAATATTTTTGAGATAAAGAGAAAAGGCACCAAAATAACGGTAGATTTATCCAGTATAATCAAGTTTTCGTTTTCATGAATCTCTGGTTTTTAAAAGTGAAGTACACTTTTATACTTTATCTAGGTGTCTAATCGACTAACCAATAATTGATTAGCAGCGACTCTTAAATTAATTGATTTGCATGCTCAATTGATTAAATAAGGTATCAAGTTGCGATCGATTGGACTTGAAAGAATCTATGTGAAGTCTTTCGATTTAATAATCCATTGGTTTTCTTTCAGGTGGTTTCCCTTTAGGAATCTCTGTTGTCATCTAGCTCGTGGTCGCAGCCCCTACTTCGTGCTCTGTCCCTTGCCTTCCCTGTCCCCGGCTTGGTGGTTGACACCTCACAATGATCGAGTTGCAACCACCTCAACAATGGCGGTGAGGGCTCAAGGTCCAACCTAGTGACCACTGTGGTTACCAACCCCTCACTGTTGCTGCCCAGGCCTGAGCTTGGGCTTGGTGACATTGGAATCGGCATCGCGAACCCAAATTTGACCCCTAGCGTGTGCATGAGGCACAATGCAGAGGCAATGGCAGCACGGTAAGTACTTAAAATGAGCGATGGAAACGGCAACGGTGACAGGGGGGCTAGAGTCCCAGTTGTGGCTAGTGGGGTCGGCTTACTTGAGCATTGTGACTTTGCACAGTGAGTTGGTCAGAAGGACAAGGGCAAAATGGGAAAGAAGAAAGAGGAAAAAAAAGAATTAAAGAAAAAAGAGAAAGAAAAGGGGATAATTATAACCGATCCAAACTGTTGAACTTATTTATTATGGATGTGTTTAGATATGTAGCGAAAAGGAACTGGGCAAGACATGGATCGACATTGTTGGGTAACTAGTTTATTTGTGTGATTCCAGCCATCCATGCAAAGATATCATTGATGACGACTAGTCTACTCGTTTATTGATAGGGAACATATACTGATTAAGATCCTCTACATTTAGATCTCTTTGCATTTAGTTGTACTAGTTACCCAACAATGTCGATCCATGTTTGGCCCAGTTCCTTTTCGTTACATACGAGTGGAGTAGTCACTCATCAAGCACAACGCCTGCTTGTTCAAATGAAACCTAGCTAGTGCTTCAAAAGGTCACTCAACGTGGATACCTCGCCACAAATAACGAGTGCACCGGCCTCCCACTAGGACCTAAAACCTCTGTAAGAACAAGCAAGTAGGATGTTATCTTCTCTTAGTTGCCTAACAAAAGGACAAATAAGCACTAGGGCCATTTTCAGTCCATTATAAAAAAAACCACATGAAAGCAATAGATGCCCATCTCCAATTCCAGATGTCTAGTAAGTGGAACATCCACATCCTTTTGCATGCTTTATTTTACGTCCTATCGAGTCTTACTTTTGCTTGACGAAAGTCAGCACCAGCCTCCACAAGAGACACTAGCGTTCCAGAACGACGTGATCATTATTTAAGAGCTTCGGGCATCTTTTTTTCCCCACTTTTTTGGGTTTAGAACACATTTTCTCATGTCCTTTTCCATGATGTGCTATAGGCATCGAAAAGTTTTGAACCCAATAAGGATTCACGCAAAAAGTGGGCTACTTTATCGTGTGGAAAATTGGCTGTTAGAAGGTGTCTTTTCTTTTGTTTTAATATGTAGTAAAGGAGAATTGTCTAAGTGGATTTCTTTCTGGAAAATGACACATTTTGTTTCAGCGCGTTAAGTCAAAAAGCCAAACCACCCTCCCTCTCCTCTCCTCTGCCAAAAGAATAAGGAAAAGCAGCTTCCTGAACACCATCAATGATTTCACCACGGTCAGCCATCGCCACCATCGGCCTACCAGTGATGCATCATAGCTAGCTAGCTCCGCCACCAGTGCCCATCGCCATTACGGGCAGTCACGGCAACTAAAAATGTTATGCAATTAACACAACCTAAAAATGTTATTCAACCATATTGTTTCGCATTAAAATTTTCCCATTACGAGGTTGCTACAACAACCCCCCCCCCACCCCCACAAAAAAAGTTTTTTCATTGAAGAATACGGACTCATTGGCTAAAATAACACAAAAATTATTTCAACTAACACACACAAATGCCATATTAATTGAGTAATTGAGGGAAAATTGAGATAATTGTCCAAAAAATCAAAAACTTATCATACATCAACCAATTTACTCATAAACCTTTCAATTAAGCCTTTTGTCTGTCAATATAGTCATTATGATTATTTTTTATTAGAAATTGCTAACGTGGATATTGACCATCCTACATGGCATGAGGGCATTAACATGGATATTTTTGGAATTTTTTTATAAATTTTTATGAATTTTTTTTTTTTTTCTTTTTCCTTTTCTTTTTCCCTTTTCTTTTTCCCTTTTCTTTTTCCTTTAGCTTGTGCTAGTACTTGGCAATAGTCAATGATCGGCCATAGGCAAGGGACCATTGCTTGGGTAAGGCATGGCTAGTGAGGGAAGCCCTTGCCGACCATTACCTATGGCTGTTCATTGACCATTGCTATGATTGGCCACTAGTAAAAAGGGGAAAAAAAGAAAAAGGGAAAAAGAAAATTTTACAAAAATTAAAAAATTACCAAAAATGTCCATGTTATCGTCAACCATATTGCATAAGATGGTTGATGTCCATGTCAACAATTTTTGCCTAGAATTGGTTAAAAGGACTAAATTGGTAAATCATCAAAAGGTTTAGGACTGAATCAATTGTCGTATGATAGGTTTAGGACTTTTTGAATAATTTTCTTGGGGAAAGTCAATTGCCAAAAGCCAATGAAATGAAAAGGAAATCAAATTGACATGCTCTCACTCCTAATGCAAGGAAACTAAGGAATGTTGAAAATATATTAGTCGATGACTCGTTCATTAGACACTAGCTAGTTTGGATAGGTAACGAGTGCATAGGAACTTGAGAGAGAGAGAAGCTACCAATGTATACTGGGAGATATCATGTGGAAGTTCTGTAGTAGGAGATGTCACGTGGAAAGCACCACCAACACTCTCCATGGGTGTCAAATGGGTTAGGTCAGGGTTGCACCAATGTATACTAGGAGATGTCATGTGGAAGCACTACCAACACTCTCCATGGGTGTCAAATGGGTAGGTCGGGGTTGTGTTTGTCGAAAATGGTTCGATCCATATTGACCCATTTTAAACAATATGATTTCGACAACTCATGCCTGACCTCCCATATTAGTAAAACACCTCAATACTTAATCTTAACCTTGAAAATAAATACCAACTCATTTAAACCATAAGCTCTTTATGCTAATGTGTTACTTGGATAAAATTTTATATCAAATTGAAAAAATAAAATAACAAAACATGAAGATGTAAGTAAATAAAACAAATGCAAAAACAAAGAAAATCAAAGAGACCGAAGGTTATTATCTTTTTTTTTTTGGATATTTTATTTTATTAAAAAATAGATTGATTATTTATTATTTATTTTATTTTTATATTTTTTTTCCTTGTTCTTGGCCCGATCGCCAGCCACAATGGCGATAGGCAAGTGACCTGCTATAGGCAAGCTTGAGCCTCATCATAGGCCGATGAGGCTCGAGCTTGCCCAAGGTCAATGAGCTCGAGTCTTGCCAGAGGTCGACGAGGGTTTGGCCTCACCAAATTGGCATTGCGAGCTTGAGTCTTGCTAGTGCCAAGGGTCAACGAGCTTAGGCTTGCTAGAGGCCGAATTGGCAAGCTCATGCTTCACCAGCCTTTGATGAGCTCGTCCCTTGCCTATGGCTAGCCATTGTTGTGGTAGGCCGTTGACAGGAAGGAAAAAGAAAGAAAAAGAGAAAGAAAAAATAAAAATCGGAAAAAAAAAAATCGGAAAATAAAAATGACTTGTTTGTAATTAACATAAAACTTGTTAGGTAACCTATTTAGCCTCAGACTTACTTATTATGTGGGTTGAAATTGGGTCTTTCTCAAACTCACTTAAGTCCATTTATTTTAGCTTTTTCCTTTTTACAATATATTTTTGATCCATATTTTACCGTAGAGATAGACTTGTTTACAACTCATTATAATAAATATGAATTAAAATATGAGCTTTTCTTCTCCTTTAGCCAGTACTCGGAGATGTCATGTGGAAGCGCCACCAACACTCTCCTGCACGATAGCCCCCGTAAAGTCACATGGTCGTACACGTAACGGAACCGGATGCATGCACTAGCTACTTGGAATCTCTGGCACGAAACAAAATCAATGTGTACTCCCACCAATTTTTGTCATCCTTAAAGCCCAACAATTATATCCTCGCATCGATATGAAGCACGCCTCCCGGGATTTGAAATGTAATGGAGAGCCCACTAAGACTTCAATGTTGTGGCATGTGCACGATGAGAAAGAAACGTGAATGATTTCGTGGACAAATGACTTCATGTTTCAAACTTAAACCAAGCTGACGACTATCCTTATTATTTCGACAATTTCTTGTCTTCATGCATAGAACAATTGACTTCATGTTCCATATTCCAACTAAGCCGATAAGTAAAATTTCCTTTTCATTCGAATTACATATCATGCACAAGAATATGTTACTAAGGATGAGTAGAGAACCGGTGATTATCTGCATAAAAGAAGAAAATAGTCGAATGAAAATGTGGATAATTGTTTAAAAAGTCCAAAACTAATTGTAGGCAATCATTTTAGTTTTAAATTTCTCAATTGTACTAATTTTATTTAAATATTTTGATGATTAGTCAATTTAATCATAAATCTTTCAATTATTTTAATTTAGTTCTAAATGTTTTTAAAATTTGTCAATTTAGTCCTAAATCTATTATTTGAATAATTGGCCA
This sequence comes from Angophora floribunda, assembly GCA_014182895.1. Classification (NCBI taxonomy): domain Eukaryota; kingdom Viridiplantae; phylum Streptophyta; class Magnoliopsida; order Myrtales; family Myrtaceae; genus Angophora; species Angophora floribunda. The sequence goes on along the minus strand of CM024707.1, from coordinate 19,933,000 downwards.
AAAAAATTATATTGATAAATTATCAAAAGATTTACGATAAAATTGATAAATCATCAAAATATATAAGACTAAATTGGCATAATTGAAAATGTATTGCAAATCGTCTAAATGTTTAGAACTAAATTGATACAATTGAAAGGTTTATGACTGAATTGATCGCCGTACAATAAATTTAGAACTTTTTACACAATTTTACTAATGAAAATGTGTAAGATTGTGGTCGTGGGATGAAATCGATGAACCCCCATAGAATATGGTCCCCTGAATTTATTATTTGGTGCGGACGGCATGTACTCGCAGGACCTTGGCCACCCAAATCACCGTGCCACAGTATATTTTAATTTTCCTACGAAGTGACCCTCTATTTGCAGTCAATAATCATATTCCCATCACCAATACTCTTGGCAGAGCACGAGTGACCAAAGAGCAATTTTTTTTTTCAAATAATTCAGCGTGTGTGGGCAGACTGTTCAACGGGGCGACGGAGAAATTAGTCGGCCTAGGTTCTAAAATTTCGTCGCGAAAATTTACTGCGACGGATCAGATTTTGTCCCAGTTGTAGCCCCTAGGGTGATGAACCTAGCCTGTAGGGGAGAAATTAATTTCGTCTTCTTTGATCTTTTTTTCCTCACCTTCGACAATTCCCTAATTGTAATCTTTAATTTTAGTATTTAATTTTGTTATTTTTTAAATTGCTCACAAATTCAATGATAACGCACATGAAGATGTTCGATCCATCGCCATAAATACAGACATATGATCAACAATTGCCAAAAAACAAAAGCCTACTATCACATAACTTTTAAAAGCGTTCCAGCAAGATTAAAACATAACCATACTTTCACGGACAAGGGAAAACAAAAGCTACTTGACGGACTTGAGGTCCACATCGTCTTGTTTGAGCTGCTTGAAAGAATTATCTAAGGAAAAATTATGCAATCGATCCTAAACTTATTATATAAATGTTAGTTTAGTTCTAAACTTTTAATTTTATTAATTTACTCTTAAATATTTGCTCAAAAATCTAATGTGTCATTCTAGTAAATTTTTGCTGAAAATTATTAATGTGCCAAGACAAGACTCGTTTCTTGACCAAGAAAACATTTAGATAAGTGTCTATGATAGCCCTACTGCATGCAGTAATTATAAGCATCACATTCCATAAGTAATTAGGCATCACTTTCTCTGTAAATCAAGACTTAACTTTTTGGTCAAAGTTAAAAAGTGAATTATAAGTCAAAACTCAATAAAAAAAGTCAAAATTCCACAAAACATGTCAAAATTTCATATATGTGTCAATTTAACATAAGCATGTAGAATTACGCTTTTAAATTTCAAATTTGCATAAAATGGTCAAAGGTTGACTTCTTTGGTCAAATCGAAGAATTTGACATTTGACTAAAAAATTAAAATTTAATGAGCTTCTAATCTTTTTTTAGATTTGATTTTATTGACATATAAATTTTAGTGACTCCATTTGGCCATTAACTACATAAGAAAATTAGGAGTCGACCCCAACTCCTAAACAAAAATAATTTTACATTTGAATTATAGCTATTAGGAAAATTAAATAGTAATAGGCCCACATAAACTAAATTTTAATTAGTCCGGTGCTGAATGGGTTTGAGTCGGGAGGATCTAAACTCAATTAAATTATCAATTGAGCCTACAAAAAGATGAAATTTAGCCAAGCCCATTGAATATCCCATATGGCCAATAAATCACATGTGCATCGCAGATGGGGAATTCTAAATAGGAAAGATTGCATTATTTATCAAATTTTGAGGAAATAAAGATTTTATCCTTGCAAATTTCAAAATATGAGAATAAGAGAGAGTGATATCTTAATTTCTTAAGATGAGAGGGTCAATATATCTTTTCACTCTAAAATAGGAAAGTGAAAAATTCATCATTGTCTTGAGAAAGCCCTAATCCTATGCCTATATGAAGGCTGTTTTCCGTGATGATGTGGGAGCCTCTATTGATCAACCCTCGAGTTCCACTCATATTTTGTTGATTAAACTAACCCATTCGCTATTAATGCAAACAAAAGCCAATTTCTACTACGGTTTAACTATGTGGGTTCAAGGATGAAGTTGCCGATTATGTGACAAAGTTGTCAATTTACAACACTTGTTGCCAATTTTGAGATTCACCATCAACAACTTAATCATATGAGGCTGTTTTGGTCAATTTCTACCTATGTTTGATGACTTTCTATGTTAATTTTTTGACTTACAAGATTGGTGGTGCATGCATTTTGAGATCAAGTTTCAATGCATCTAATAATTAGTTGCATATATCAATGTCTATTTCTTCACAGCTTTTTATAAGTCTTTATTTTGGTTTTACTTTTAAGAGTCATAATTAGGCAATTTCCCCAAAGAGTCTGATCAGTTTTAGGAATTCGAAAAATCTTCTCTTTTGTTTATCAATATCTCTATAAATTGATATGTAATCTCATTGTAACAGTAGAACACTTGAATGTTGATAGTATATGAGATTTTCTTTTGTGTGAGCAAATATCTTTGGAAAATGGATTATTCTTATCTTGGTTTCTTTACCCTTAGAGAGTGGATTACTCCTTGGTGGTGAGCTAAAAAACTCTTTGTTCTCAGCTTATGGTTCATTCTTTAGGCCTTGGTAGTGAGCAACTCCTATCCCACAGTCTCTTATCCATGGTAGGTGGTTTGTACTTTAAGCCTTGGTGGCGATTTTCATTGATCCCGATCTTCTTTTTTGGCTCGTGGTTCGTCCTTTAAGCCTTCGTGGCGATAGTAATTTATCCTATACCTACATTTATCCATCAATTTCCATTCCATACACTTTGACCTATACATAATTCCATTGACAATACTCAAAACATCACTTGCCAAACCTTATAATCGCATTAGATTGGCATTAGAGTTCAAGGTTGAACTCGTCTTGAGTGATTCCTTCTCTTACTTATCTCCCACATCATCTCATACTTTTGTTAAAAAAAGGCTGATCTGGTTTTAAAAGTCTTGACAGCAGAGCAAGCACACAATGAAATACGCGATTGTACCATAACGTAGCTTCAACAATAGATGGAGTGAGTCCTTAGCCTCTTGAGGAATCAGTCAAGGTTGGAGCCATCACCAATACACCTAGTTAATCAACCTTGCTGTGCCACTTTAGATCCTCATTACAATAATGGTGATGAATCCAGTGACACTAGAAGCAACTATAGTGATTCAGATAATGATAAGAAGAAGACACGAGGAGAATGATTGTGAAGTAAAAGTGGAAGCACCAAAATTTGAGGGAAAGCTCAATTTAGGCAACTTTATTGATTGGCTTCATGGTATCGAATGATTATTTGACATTCACTTTTACTCGAAAGAAAGATGTTACAAGGCTGCTATTCTCGAGATGAAGAAATATGCCTCGCTTTGGTGGGAAAACTTGAAAAAATTCAAGATAGAAAGAGTTGAACCAAATCTCGGGAAAACTCAAGAAACTTATGAAGAGTAGGTTCTTGCCCAATAACTCTGAGTAAGACTTGTTCCTCAAAATAAAATTCCTCCAGCAGCACAAAATGAACATTGAAGAATACATTAGGGAGTTTGAATAACTCCTTACGAGATGCAACATTCTAGAATTGTTGTAGTAGACCATTGCTCATTTCCTTGGTGGTTTGAATAGAGATATTACCAATTTAGTTGAACTTCAATCATATTGATCTTTTGAAGATGTTTGTAAACTAGCCATGAATCTGGAGAAACAACAAAATCATGGCTTGGGCTTGTTGATAAATCATCGACAATAGGGACAACCTTCCTTGAGGGTGTTTCTTCTAGTAAAGCGGAGATTACATCGAAAAACAAAGGCAAATAGAAAGCTACAGAGTCTGTGAAAGTACTCCTAAAGAGGTTGACAGAGGAAGTGTTCGAAAATATTTCAAGTGCCAAGGATATGGACACTTTCAAGCCGATTATCCCAGTCAAAGAGTTATGACTCTTCAACAAATTGAAAAGATTGACATGGTGTAACAAGAAGCTACACAAGACACCGACCAAATTGACTCCGAACCTAAGGAGAAAGATGAAATAATTGAGTAGCTAGATGAAGGAGGATTGGTCGTTATTAGGAGAGCTTTGTACTTTATAATTAATCTAAAGTTGGACAATCAAAGGGTGAATATTTTCTAAACCCATTGCACTATTAATGGGAAGGTGTGTAACTTTATCATCGATGGTGAGAGCAACACCAATTTATTTGATCCTAAGTGCTTTGCTACCCAACAAAGCTTCTTATTGATGCAATCCAAAAGAAAAAAAGAAGTTGCAATGACAAGTTGATGTGCTTATTGTGAAAGGATACGTGTGGGAAAGCATGAGTCCTTGTTCTATTCCATCTATACTTATGCTGAAAAAAAGGATGATTCATATAGAATATGTGTCTATAGCCAAATCATCAATAACATCACAATCAAGTATAAGTATCCCATATCTAGACTTAATGATATGCTCGATGAGTTGCACAGATCAATGTTGTCCTCAAAGATAGATATGAGGAATGGCTACCATCAAATCCACATGTAGGAAGGTGACAAATGGAAGATAGCCCTCAAGATGAAAGGAGGCTTCATGAGTGGCTTTTTATGCCATTCCGATTGTCAGATGCCCCTAGCACTTTCATAAGACTTATGAACGGAGGTCTTTGTTCCTTTGTTGGTCAATTTGTTGATCTTTATTTTAATGACATTCTTATTTATAGCATAAATGAGGAGGAACATTAATTTTTATCTAAAACATGTCTTTGAAGCCTTGAGAAAGCAAAAACTATATGCAAAAATGGAGAAACATCAATTCTTTTCGATAAGTATCGTACTCTTGGGATGTGTGGTGTCAAAGAATGAAATTTTTGTTGATTAGTCCAAGGTTGAGGCAATAAAGACTTGACCCGAGCCAAAATTGATTTCTAATGTAAGGAGTATCCATAGACTTGCGTCTTTCAATCGACAATTTTGGAAAAATTTCCAATGTAAGGAGTATCTAATTTTTGGGATCGGGGATCGGACCGACTAGTTTGATTCGGTTTAATGGAATTGATCATTTAGCAAAAACATTAAAAATTAAAAAAAATTCTATAGTTGTTACACTTTTTATTTATTGCTATTTTTAAGAAATACAAAATATTTATAAAAAAAAGAGTTAGTTAGGTCCGAGCGATTTTTAGTTCGGTTAGTCTGATATACTCACTTTTAACTGTAAACATGGAGTTCAAGGCACTTATTTGATCTAAGATGGGTTTTTCTTTCAAGGAAATTGATAATGTGTGCCAAAGAGTTCCTTTAGAGAGCTATTGATTCGAGAAGCCCATATGAAGGAATAGCCGCTATTTCGAAATTAACAAAATTTTAAAAATCCTTCAAGAACACTTTAATTTGTCAAAGATGTATAAAGATGTACATGTCCTCATTTTCCAATGTGCAACATGTCAAATGACAAAAGGTCATTTCCATGAAGAGTTCTATACTCTTATTCCAATATTGACACAATCGTTGGAAGACGTAAGAATGGATTTTATTGTGGTACTCCCATAGTAATTTATAATTGATTTTCGAAGATTGCATATTTTATTCCCTATCACAAGACTAACGATACTCCTCACATTGCTAGTTTATATTTAAAAGAGATTATTCGTCTACATGGGGTCCCTAAGACCATTGTATCTTATCGTGATTCCAAGTTTCAGAGTTGCTTTTGGAGGACTTATGGAGGAAGCTTGGCCCTAAACTCTTATTCAGCACAATTTGTCATCCTCAAATCGATGGTCAAACTAAGGTAACCATTCGCACCATCGCCACACTTCTTCATAGCATGGTGAGTAAAACTTTGAAGGATTGAGATTTAAAACTTGTGCATGCCGAATTTGCTTATAAATTAGTTACTAAGTTTTACCACTTGTTGATCATTTTTTGAAGTTGTGTATGGAATCAATCCTCTTACACCTATTGACATGATACACATTCCATCCAACTTGCAAGTCAACTATGACGCTGAAAAGAGAGCCAAAGTTGTGAAAAAGCTTAATGAACATATTTGATCCAAGATCGAGAAAGAAAACAAGCATCGTAAAGAGACTCACTTTTAACTAAATGATCTTGTGTGGTTACACTTGACAAAAGAGAGATTTATAGCACGATGAAAGAATAAATTCATGCCTAGAGCTAATGGCCCCTTTAAAATTCTTGAAAGAATCAATGATAGTGCATATAATGTTGATCTACTTGGAGAATATGGCATCTCGGCGGCTTTCAACGCAGTAGTCCTTTCTCCTTATATTGAAAATGAAAAATGGTCACATTTGAGGGCAAATCTCAAATAACTTGGGGAGTTTTATGCGAAAGCATCGGGCTTCATCGATCAACCCTAAAGGTCCAATCATATTTCATTGATCGTACCAACCCGTTCGATATTCATGTAAGCAAAAGCCAATTTTTGCTACAATTTAATAATGTGTGTTCAGGATGAAGTTGTTGATTTACAAGACTTGTCTAGGTTGATTTCTATTGATGCTTGATGGCTTTCTACATTGACTATTTTGTTTCCAAGATTGGTGCATGAATTTAGAGAGTGGTATCAAGTTTCAATGCATCTAATAATTACTCACATGCATTTAACTCTATTTATGCGGGAGCATTGGGCTCTTTCAATCAACTCTCAAGCTCCACTCATATTTCATCAATTGAATCAACCCGTTTGATATTCATGCAAACAAAATCCAATTTCTGCTGCAATTTAGTTACGTAGGTTCAAGAATGAAGTTGTTGAATATGTGACAAAGTTGTCACTTACAAGACTTGTTACCAATTTTTAGGATTTGCATCAACAACCTAATTTATGGAGGCTTTTGGACAATTTCTACCGTTGTTTGATAACTTTCTATGTTGACTGCTTCTTATCAAGTTTCAATGCATTTCATAATTAGTCAAGCGCATTCAAGACTATTTATTCATAGTTTTTTTATGAGTCTTTACTGTGATGTTACTTCAAAGAGTCATAATTAAGTGAATTCCCCAAAAGTTTGTTTGGTTTTGGGAATTCCAAGAGTCTTCCCTTTTGTTTGGCAATATCTCTATAAATTAAGGCATAATGTCATTGTGAAGGTAGAACATTTGAATATTGAGAATATATGAAATTTTTCTTTGAGGATAATAAATGGCTTGGATTGAATCCTTAATGATTAAGGAATTACCCTTATTTGCTAATTTTAAATGACATGAATTAATGAACTAGGAGTAATTTTGTAATTACCAAGGGGACATTTTGGTAATTTCTAGGCAAGGCAGAGAGGGTGGTTGGAATTGGTTACTAGCTATCGAAATTTTGGTCGAAAAGTGGCTATGAGGACCAACTAGCCTTAGCTAATCAATGTCGATTGGACTGCCTTGACTTGAGCTTTGGCTAGTTGGGTCCATAGGTCAAGTTCTTTCAATTTTGTCCCAATTTTGCCATTCTCAATTCAACTAAGTCAAATTAAAAATTTCACAATTGAGAAAGGTCAAATTGAATACATCTGGCTTGAATTAGATTGACTTGGTTTGATTAATTAGACATGAAATGCTCTAGTTCCTTCAATTTTTGCTCAAATTGCAATATGAGCTAGACCAATGTGTACAAATTAAGTTCAATTGGCCAAATTGAACTTTAATTGATTTAATTGAATGCTAGTTTAGAATGGGTCAAAGTGAATTGAGTTAATTGGATCAATCCTTCATGATTTTGTTAATTATTGATTGGCTGGAAGGATCAAATTAAGTCCAATGGGTGTGATTTTATCAAAATTGATTACAATTGAGTTGCCTCTAATGAATCAAACTCAATTTTGGCTAAATTGCATGACTCACGGAGAATAAACCGGAATCACTAGTTTGAACCAAAATGGGGGGATTTTTTTTCCAATTTGGAAATCCGAAATTGGCTTAAAAATTGGATGAGCTATGGCCTATAGATCAAACATGATAAAAGAATTTATCTTAAAGACAATTGGAAATGAACTAATTTAGATTAGATATAAAAATTTTCGAATTGGAGAAAAGTCAATTCGTAATTGATTTTTGTAAAATTAATGATGCATAAATCAAATTGAAGTAAAAATAAGTTTATTTTTGTGTTTTTCCATTTTTTTCAATTTTTTTGGAAAAGTGTTGACCATATGTCAACCTTTTTGTGATTTGCTCCTAAAAAGTCAATTAATGGGCTAAACTTTGAATTTTTAATTTTTGGAAATGAAAGTGCAAAAGTGAATTTGACACTATTCTTGTTCTTTTTATGCAAAAAATCAAATTTTGGCCTAGGATTGACTTATTCAGTCAAATTTTGACAAAAAAGTTAACTTAAAAATCAACTTTTTTGACTTTTTGGAGATTAAAGTACAAAAGACTCATTGATAAAATGTTAATGCTAATTCAAATGCTGAATGGCTCTTTTTGACAAGGAGCATGTCCATCGTGATCACAAATCCCTGTTCTCAAGTTTTTAACTTGTATGATGTGTTGGCTAAAAATCAAGTATCAATAGATTCTAATCTTATTGTGGCTATTAGTGTTGGAGAGAGGATATATGCTTGTGTTACGGCCTGAAGAGATTGACAATCCAAGAGGGTCTTGGATGGAAGCTATGACCGATCCTTGGAACGAGTAATCCTCAACTAGTATCCCTAAGTCCTAGAATTTTCTTGAGTGTTCTAGAATACTTTTGGGGGTGAGTGATACAATAATTGTACGAGTATATAAGAAATGTGGGTAGGTAGCAATTGGGGAGATACAATCTCAATCGTATGATCAAGTAAAGATCTATGGATACGGTTTGTCATATACTTGTATTTATAGGGGTCTCTTCCCCTTCATTTGTATTAACTCATTCACAAGTGAAATACAATTCCAAACCTTCTCTCTCTAGAGTTTCTCTTTTTAAGATCCTTTATGAGTCGAGTGTGAAAAAAACTACTTGGGAGGAATCCTAAAGCCACATAGATCAAAGGGAATGTTAGATCGATTGGCTCGTGACAAGTGGTATCGGAGCAAAGTTCGTTTCAACTGCAATGGGTGGCCAATGTTTTGATGACGACCATGAGGAATGTGGAAGGAACATTGAGAATGGTGCTATCAAGGGAAGGAAGAACCATGCTGTTTCGAATTCAAGGAATGCTATAGGGGATCTAGAGTGTTGGATGATGAAGGTGAAGTTATTTGTCATTGATCTCCAAGGATTGGTTGATGAACTAACTCAAAACGTCGATGGAGTGGTAGTTGACAAGAAAGAGCTCGAGGCCAAGGTGCAAGAGCTTAAGGCCAGCATGGGAGAGTTCCAAGGTGAGTTGTTGGGGACTCAAACAACAGGATAAGTCCTTAGAGGCCATGATGGTGGTGATGCGCGCGGAGATAGTGGAGCTCAAGGGGAAGCTCGTTGAATCAGAAACAGCATATGTAAATGAGGTGGTCACCATGCAAGCTAGTCCATGAACAAATGCACCTAAGTCGGAGAAGTTCAAAGGCTCATAGGTGGCTAAGGACATTGACAATTTCTTGTGGTACATAGAACAATACTTCCAAGCCATAAGGATCAACAACGTAACATGGATAAACACCGTATCCATGTACTTAGTTGATAATGCATTGTTATGGTGGCATCATCGAATGTATGATAAGTATGGGGATCCTATCACGACATAGGCTAAGTTTGTCAAGGAACTCTGACAGAACTACTATCTCGCTAAAGCAAGGAGGAGGTTTGAGATGAGCTAAAGTGTCTTGAGCAAAAAGGCACAATATGCAACTACGTCAAGTGGCTTTTAGAGTTGCTACTCCAAATCCCATCAATGAATGATAATGAGGCATATCGCTAATTTATAAGTGGTCTCAAGCTATGAACTAAGCAAGAGCTCAAGTGTCATAATGTAGGGGATCTCACAATGGGCATAATCGTGGCTGAATCTCTTGTAGAGTGCAAGACGCCTTCCGCATTGAAGTCAAACTCTTGTTTAAGGGACAAGGTCAATGGTGAAGGAGATCGTGGAAAATTTAACTACCCGAATGGAGGCAAACCATCATTGGTCCCTTCCAAAGTTCAAGGAGAGTCGAGCGGCAGAGGACAAAGAAATGTATGCAATTATAAGTGTTTCTTCTACAATGGTCCATATATGGCACAAGATTGTCCGAATACGGCCAAATTAGTGGCCATTTGCAAAGAAGATGAGTCAGGCACAATTAAGTTCATTGTGCATCCTTAGTACAATCAAGTTCAAGAAGGCAAAGGAGCCTAAGGGACTTATGTTCGCAAATCTAAAGATTAGAAAAACCACGATGAGTGCACTTATGGATACTAGGGCCTTCGATCTCTTTATATTAGAGGAAATCGCGAAAAGTTCAATCTTCGGGTTGAGAAGGGAGCTAAGTGGCTCATCGTGAACTCTAAAGAGTCTTCGCTATTGGGGTTGCTAGGGATGTGGAGCTTTAGATTGGGTAATGGAAGAACAAGGAAACCATCGAGGTAATCTCACTTGACAATTATGACTTTGTCATTAGATTGAAGTTCCTAGATAGGATCCATGCCATTATATTGCATTTTGCTGAGTGTATTTGCATCTTGAATACATGATGCCAATATTTGATTTCGGTCCATCGTGAGTCAAGCTATAATTGGAAGATTATCTTGATAGTGCAATTCACCAAAGGAGTGAGGAAGGGTAAGGTGACCATCCTAACAACCTTGAAGGCCGAGGACAACAAGGGTGAAGTGAGTGATGTCCCAACGGAGGTGACCCAAGTCCTCGAAGAGTTCAAGGACATTATGCCTCCTAGTTGCCAAAAAACACTTCCGCCTCAAAGAGAGGTGGATAATGGGATTAAGCTGGTGCTTGACGTATTACTTACCATGGCGCCATACCGCATGATGCCCACAAAATTTGAAAAATTGAGGAAGCAACTCAAGGAGTAGCCCAATATAAGGTATATTCGGCCATCCAAGACTCCGTTCGATGCCTTGGTCCTATTCCAAAAGAAGCATGGTGGGTCACTTCGGATGTACATAGACTACCGGGCACTAAATAAGCTCACAATCAAGAACAACTACCCGATCCCTCTCATCGCGGATCTATTCGATCAACTTGGAAGAGCTCAGTGATTCACTAAGCTTGATCTTCAATTGGGCTACTATCAAGTTTGGATCATGGAAGGGGATGAGCCAAAAACTGCATATGTGACAAGATATAGATTGTACAAGCTCCTCATCATGCCTTTTGGCCTAACCAATGCTCCCACTACGTTCTACACCATCATGAACAAGGTACTCCACCCATTCTTTGATCTGCTTGTAGTGATTTATCTCGATGATATAATTATATATAGCTAGATGCTTGAAAAACATGTTCAACAATTAAGGTAAGTCTTCAAATTCTCGCACAATGACTTATACGTCAAGCATAAGAAGCATGCCTTTGTCCGAAATGAAGTTCCATTTTTGGGACACATTGTCGAGGAAGGTCAAGTTCGGATGGTTGGAGCCAAGATCCGACCTATTGTCAAATGGGAGTAGCCAACCAAGGTAACAGAAGTCATTCCTTGGCCTCATCAACTACTATCGGCGCTTCATTCGAAACTATTTGAGTATCATCGTGCCACTCACAGATATGTTGAAGAAGGAGAAGTCGTGGGAGTGGATGGATTGATGCCAAAAGGCATTTGATCGGTTGAAGCAAGTAATGATTGAGGAGATAGTGCTTGTGCTGCCCAATCACATCAGGCCCTATGAGGTAAAGACTGACGCGACGGATTATACTATTTGTAGTGTTCTCATGTAGGATAGCCATCTGGTAGCATTCGAGTCTTGAAAGTTGAACGATACCGAACGGTATTCAAGAGAAGAAGATAACTATGGTGGTCTATTGCCTTTAGACATAGAGGCATTAGTTCGTCGTGGGGACGGACAACGTGGCTATGAGTTACTTCTAGACCCAAAAGAAGTTGAGTTTGAATCAATCTCAAAGGTAAGATTTTCTAGCAAAATTCGACTATATGTTGCAGTACAAGCCGAGGAAGGCTAATTCCATGGCTGATGTACTAAGTTGAAAGACGGAGCTAGCAAATCTCATAAGTCGAATAAGTTGCCTGTGAATCAACCATATCAATGAGGGGTTCAAGCACAATCAAATGGCTCAAGGACTTCTTAGGTATGTGCAAGAGGGTAAGACTCGACAGTTCTTATGCGAGGATGATCTCCTTTACACTTAAGGGTGGCAACTATACGTCCCACTACATGGGAAGTTAAGGAAGGAGGTGCTACGCAAGTGCCATGATTTTAAGTGGGCAAGTCATCTGGGATCCACTGCACATTGGCCCTCATTAAAGAGCAATACTATTGGCCTCAAATGTGGGACGATGTTAAACCCTACATGAAGACCTGTCTTGTGTACCAACAAGACAAGCTCAAGCAATGATCATCACCAGGGCTCCTAGAGCCACTTTCTATCCCAACCCGTCCATGGGAAAGTGTTTCCATGAACTTCAAAGTGAACTTGCCAAAGTTTGAAGGGTATCAAACTCTTATGGTCATGATGGATCGATTTTCCAAGAATACAGCATTCGTGACTACAACGAAGGACTGTTTGGTCGAGGAGGTGGCCAAGTTATTCTTAAAGCACATGGTCAAGTACTAAGAGTTCCACAAACAATCGTGAGTGATCATGATCCCGTATTCACATGGTAGTTCTGAATGGAGCTGTTCAAGTTGTTGGGATTGGAGCTGAACGTCTCTATGAGCTTACATCCCCATATTGACAGTCAAATGGAGAGAATAAATGCACTTTTGGAGATCTACCTCTGACATTGTGGGAGCATGACATAAGCGAATTGGGCGAAGCTAATCGACGTGGCCTTGTTCTCATACAACTTGCATCAGAGCGAGTCTACTGGCCAAAGCCCATTCGAGATCATGGTGGGGGCAATAACCACAAACTTCGAGCACGGTTGTATTGAGCTATCGAGAGAATAGTCCACCCACATACAAGTTTACTAATGATTACCAAGAGCAGGTGGACTTAGCGCGGGTAGGTCTATACAAGGCCTCAAAGCGCATGAAGAAGTAAGCGGACAAAAAGTGATGACACATAGAGTTCCAAGCAGGGGACTTAGTGCTAACTAAGCTACATGTGGTCTTTGTTACAAGGATGTGCACAAGGAATTTATCTATCGCTATAAAAAGCCATTTCGTTTGCTACAATGGATCAAAAGGGTCGTATACAAGTTGGAGTTGGCACCAAATTTAAAGGTACATGTTGTTTTCCATGTAAGTATGCTTAAGCCTTTCCATGTAAATAAAGAAGATCCAAAATCGAGAGGAGTCGCAATGGGCACCACTTGGAGAGAAAACCCCGTTTGATCAAGATGTGGAATGTATAATACTAAATCAAATTATAAAGAAGTATTGTGCGCCAAAGCGAGAACACATGGTATGATGGAAGAATCTTTCAAAGAATGAAGCTAGTTGGGAACCTACGGACGCTTTTTGGTAGTTCAAGTAGTAGATTGATGCCTACCATGCCAAAGACGCAATGAGGATATCACTCAATTAGGTGAGGGAGAATGTCATGGCCCAAAGAGATGGATGATCCAAGAAGGTCTTGGATGGAAGCCCTGACCGATCCTTGGTATGAGCGACTTTTAATAAGCATTCCTAAGTCCTATGGTTTTCTCAAATGTTCTAAAATATTCCTAGGGACGAGCGATATTGTAATTATGCAGGTATGTAATAAATGTGGGTAGTTGGTAGTTAGGAAGATATGTCCTCCATCGTATGATCAATGAGAGATTTACGGATACGGTTTATTGTGTACTTTTATATAGATATATATATATATATATATATATATATATATATATATAGATATGGGTCTCCTCCCCCTCGTGTATTAACTTATTTACAAATGAAATAAAATTCCAGAGCTTCTATCTGTAGAGTTTCTCTCTATAAGATCCTTGTGAGTTGAGTGGGGAAAAAAGGCTGCTCGGAGAAATTTTAAGGCCGAACGGGTCAAAAGGAATGCTAGATCGATTGGCCCGTAACACTTGGTTATAAGTCAAACCATTATATGTTTGTGTGTAATATCTTCTTTGTGTTTAATTTTGGCTATAATTGTTTGATAGAAGCACATGTATATTATATTATCAATTTGTTTATACTTTTGTCAAAGCTTAACTTCTTATAATTCAAAAAAAAATTCAAAATTTTCTAAAACAAATTCATGACGCTTTAAGTTGTATAGTTAGCCTCAAGAAAGAGATCAAGAGAGAGGGCTTAGTCAAGGATGTTTGACCATGGTGGTGTAGAGACGGGCTCACAATTGAGACAGGTGGTGGATGCAACATCGGTGAGTGTCGAAGAAGGTGTGGATGTGGCAATGAGGCAAACAAGAAGGCGTGGATGTGGTAATGATGGCATTGCTAGCCATGGTTTGGCCTGGCTCGTGGCATAGACCTTGGAAAGAGAACGGGTGAGCAGGAGAGTGAGTTTGAGACTCTGTTTGTTTTATGAAAAATGAATGTTTTGAAAATTATATTTTTAAAAGTAATCGTTTATATATCTTGAATTAATTAGTTAATAAAAATGTTTTCATTATTGTAATAATTTATGCCTAAACCTTTTTGTGAACAATGAAATTTTTTTAATTCATTCATTTTTTAGGCGATTTAATGATAATTTTTAGGAAAATATTTTTCAAATCATTCATTTTTTGCTAAACAAGAACACCCTCAAGCATCCATTCTAATATTTTCTCTTTCCTTTTTTTTATATTACTTTTAAAGTTATATGTAGGTGATGTTGAACTATTGTAACTATTGATCAGGGCATGAATTGAGAAAAGTTTCATCTAAGCTACGGTTGGTCATCTAGATTTTTAAGCAGGATAGGACTAGATAATATAGAATATGAAATCCAAAGGATTTTGTCTATATCCTATTCATTGTTTGGCGATTGTAGTTATAAAGATGGATATATTTATATCATATCATATCATATATATTGTTTGGTATAAATGGCATATTAATACAAATAAACCACAAATTTTATAAACGAAAATGGTAAAAATCTCTCACAACATTATTGTCTATTTTATTTTTATTTATTTATTATTATATTTGTCTCTTTTTTTTTAATCAATTTATATTTTATTTCTTTCTTTCCCTTCCATCATTCTCTAATAAAATTTTATTAAATAGAAAATTGTGCTAATATACCTAAAATATGTGACAAATATAATATATATATATATATATATTCTTATGTTGAATAAATTCGAATATATAAATAAAAGTAAGATTAAATTAAATTGTTATTTTTTTGTTATTTTGAATTTCTTATATTAGAATTCAAATATTATTCATAGTAAAATATAATTTTAGATTGTTAATTTAAGAAGTCTTTTTTAGAGAATAACTTTCTTATTATGAATTTACAAATCTTATCCATCTATATTCCACCTTCCCTATGGGATAATTTTATCTAGCCTATATTCTCTTTATATCCAACTTTTTTCTATCTTGAGCAAACACCAAATGCAGGATATTGATAAATTTTATTTCATTTTAAAATTTATCCTGACCGCTAAATGCAACCTAGGAGAGATGAAGAGCTAGACATTTCACGTCCTTCTATTGAGAACCTATCCTACATCATTGATTCTTTTTTAAATTTTCATAATGAACATATCCATCCAAAAAAACTCACGAGAATATTGTGATCCAGAATTCAAATGACCTTTTATCAGGAGCCCTTCATATATTCTATCCTTATATTCTCCAATACAACGATCCCATTGCCACTTAATTCCGTACAAAAACGGATACCAATCTCGGCAAAAAGTCAGTAATCAAACTTAATTCAAACATCAGGATTTTTATTCTATGGTTATCTAATGGCTTTTTTTGTAGTCGCGTGAATTCCTAGAGCGGATTTAATAAAAATCCATATTCCTAGAGCGCATTGCCTACTGTTGATATATGAAGAGATTGAACCTGGAATCACCTACCTGGGTGGCGTTGCTGGTTCGCGCTCTCTTCCTCTCGCAAAAGGTCGAGAGTTCGAATCTCAGCTTCGTCATATGGTGACTTACCTGATTGCATGTGTGTAAATTTCTCTTAGATTTCTGATTTCATCAGTCAATTTATTTTTATTTACCCTCAAGAGTTACTCAAGTGATAAGCGTGTTTGTCTGACTTATTTACCGTTGGATCCAAGTCACAAAAAATTATGCATGCATCATATTTTTCTCCATCCCTGATAAGGAAATTTTTTCTAAATTATGCCCCAATTGGTGGGTAACAAATATGTACCATCACCCATTTTTTATTAGTTGAGTTTGTATATGATTGGTACTCATGACTTACAACCCAATAATCAAAGGTATGGTAGGACGAAATTTCCTCCATCTACAGTTGGAGAATATGGTCTTTTTGCATTATATTGGGATCATCCCAAGAACACATTCCAATCAATGATGACTAACCATTAATTTTTTATATTGATTTTCTTCTTTTAATTTATGGCTTCACTTTTTTGAACGTTCCAGTTATATATTTGCTTCTCTTAGCCCTAAAGAGACAAAATCTAAAACAACTGGCTATGCTTCTCTATCAATCTCTTTTAACATATGCTCTTAATCAAGTTCTACCAAATGAAATTTATAGTCGAATGAGTAACGAAAGTTATTATTAATGTACGTATGCTGTGATATAGCTAAAAAAGGATGGGCTATATATGTTCCATTTTGGATTTTACACGTAATTATTAACACACCTTAGACAACTGATCAAGCAAATACATGCTTGGTGTCAAGCATTTGATGGTCGTACTTTTCTATTTACCTTATTTACCGGCTGCAATTTTCTTATAAAATAAGTTAATCCTTTAATCAATATATCATAATATCTTCTCTCCCGATGTAGATTTAAATATGATAGTTCCTTAAAGGTGTTTCTATGCTTATTCAATCTCTTCTGATCTAGATCTAGATTTGGGAGCCTATTCAACTTCTATTTAGCATCTGTATGGTGATGTTGAGGATGCTGAACTTAATTGTGCACCTCCCGCTAGACAAGCCATAATTATTAGAGAATGATATTATGATATGTGCTCATCATTTATGATGATGTAAGATTCAGTAATCAATCACCTTCCGTTCTACTCTGATGTTGAAATAGATTTGTTCTTGTGGGATAAGAGTGTGCTTATCACAATAGTTTGTCTTTATTGTTTACTTTGTTCTTTGGGATTTACTTTATTTAGAACCTCTCATGCATCATCGGATTTTAAGATGTGAATGAAGTATTTACTTTTGACAAAAAAGAAGCCCTTGGATCAAAAAATCACTTCAAAATTTTTCATTAGGCAGATTTGATGAGTTAACACAGGAATTTGATTGCATTAATTTGACTAATTTTTAAGAATTGATCGCATAATTTAATTTTTTAAAAACCCGATTTGACTTTCTCAATAAATTTTAAGATTTCCCATGTAATTATCCCTCATATAAAGATAGAAGCAATCAGAGGATACACTTACTAAACTCTAGCAATCGGAATTTCTTTTCTTCCTGTTATTAGCCTGATGCACAGGATGCTATTGATGCACACCAAAATATCATTAATTGTTTGGCAACATGTAAATTAACATTGATCTTTGACAAGTGACTCTTTGGACAGGGTTTAATTGGAGAATATTGAAGTCCTTATCCTGAAGCGGCATCAAATACCCCGGCATCTTGTTCAACGACGGGTGATGCAATAACAGAAGGCAATTCGCATGCTATCTACATAATTTCGAATTTTCGCTAATTTTTTTGTGGACTCCTAGAATGGTGGATCATGATCTAAGACCCACTCAAGTACTAGGCTGTACTAATCTTTCGACAGTGATATGATGTTGCCATATGAGTTGCAGGACTAAGAATATTAAATATGGGAGATATGGTCAGTTCAATTAGATAACAACATATATGAACAGTTGCCACGTTTTGAGTAGTCAGTGGACGAATATGGAATATATCAAACAAATGTGTGGTAAACGATTTGGGAAGAAAGAACGCTTTTTCTTGTCATGAAAAAGCGTAAATAAAGATAGTGCTTAGAGATATCATCTTTTGAAGTTTATTACAGCACGAATCTCACTTTAGCTTTTAATTGGAAAATGGGTATTGCGTTGATTAGATTGCAAATATACGCACGTTTAACAGGGTAAACCCCACAAGAAGGTGGGACTGTTGGAGACAAGGTGGTGGTGGTTAACCAATTAGAATTGTTATAATGAGAAATTAAACTCCTGTTGATATCACTAAACCTCCTTCATTTGTCTCTCATTAAGCAGTCTACGCGTGGAAGGAGCTTTTAAATATTTAAATTTTGTAGATGTCTGGCTCATCACTTAATAATAGTATTGAGTATCCTTGTTTTACCTGTGGCAAATGTACATACGCATCGCCTGTCTACAAAAAGATGGCATTTAAAAGATTTTTCTAAATTGTCACATCACGAAATATTCGAATTATTAATGGACGAAAAATAATTAATATCTGCAATTGAAAAACATTTGCAAACACATATGTAAAAAAAGAAATATGTTTCATTGTTTGAGTTTTTTTATGTGATTGAGAATATTCTAGTTTTTTTCAAAATGAAGTACGTTGGAGATCGCAACATTTGAAAATACAAGTTCTTTCGTGAGGTTGCTCATAAGATAGAAAATATTCAAATTTCTCAAATGAAATATGTGAAAAAAAAGAAGAAATGATTAAATTACTTATTTTTCTACTAATTTATTGAGGATGTTTTTGGGAAGAAAAGATCGATTGTGATCTCTTACAATAGAAGGATAACTTCACTTTATATAATGGTATAGATGTTTACCCTTTTCCTTTTTTTCCCGTGTTATGTTTCAAATTTAATTCCAAATTCAATTTGAACACTTCCTAGATTTTTAAAATATAATAAATAATAATAATAATAATAATAATAATAATAATAATAATAATCATTTAAAATTTTCATTCTTTAAAATATTTTTTTTTTTACTTTCAGAATTTAGGACAAAAAAGTTCTTATTTTTTTAAAGAAAAGATAAGACAAATTGACACTAATTTTTCACAAAAAGAGAGAGAAGTAATACGGGTGCATTTGGTTCGCAGAAAATGAATAATTTAAAAAATATTTTTGGAAAAACAATAGCTTCTATCGTTTAGAAAAATTAGTCAATGGAAAATTTGTTCATCATCAATAACAATTTATGCCTAATTATTTTTGTAAGTGATGCATTTTTTTCCATTTATTTGTTTTTGTAATAGATACGAGTAAATTTTTTTTAGAAAATATTTACTCATAATTGGCTTTTGTATACATTGACTCACCTTTTACCTACACTTCCATCTTTATGAGATGCACGACTCTTTTAATGCAAACATTTAAGCGAAAGCTAGGAAACATTCATTTGATCGTCCGAAACAATCATCCTCTTACACGAGAATTTCTGAACTTTAAATCCTTTCGTTTGATCTCTCTATCCTTCTCTTAAACGTTACATCTAAACTTTAATGTCTTTCAACTTTGCGAACTTTCACTCTCTTGCACTTTAGACCCTCGACCTTAGATCAAAACACTAGAGGGAATTGTTGTCCATCATAAAAGAACTTAATGTGTTTCACGTATATTGCATGATTTAATCCAAAGAGTTTGACCATGTTGACAATTGAAATGATTTTCAGATTCGAGAGGATAAAATGCAAGGATTTAAAGTGTAAATAGGGATAACGTATGATAGGGTGAGTATTATGGAGGGTGAACTCTAACGTTTTGAAGGTTAGCTCAACTTAACGTTGGAGGAAGGAGAGTAAGAGTTTGAGGAAAAAATTGTTCAAAACAATTTAAATTTATTGCATTTTTACCAATTCAATATTAAATCTTTTAATTATGTCTATTGAGTCCTAAATATTTTCACGTTTTACTAATTGAATTCATCCAATCAATTTTAGCTAAAAAATTATTGAAGTGGATGCCAGTGTCCTATGTGACATGAACGGCCCTAAGGAAACAATTTTCTAATAATAATTTAATGTTTTTAATTATTTTATTTTCAATTTTGTCCTTTCCGATTGGAGGTTTCAAGAGAAGAGGGGAAAAAGGAAAGATAAAGAGAAGAACAATTAAAAAATAAATAAAAATTTCAAAAAATATGATTAAAAATTGTCCATGTCTACACTAGTTGTACCATGTAGGATGATCAGTGTCTATGCCTATGATTTTTGGTTAAAATTAACCAAATGGACTTAATTGGGAAGACATAAAATGTTTAGGACTCAATTGGCACAAGTAAAAATTTTATGATTGAATTGACAAAAGTATAATAGGTTTATGAATTTTTAGACAATTTTCTTGAGTTCGAGAGGAGAATGAAACTTTACCCAAGAGCTATTTAAACTGCCCGGTATTTTTCATAACAAGCCTATGCACTATGGACACTCAAACACTCGAGTAGAGATGAAATTTAAAGAGGGATGTTAAGGATAACTAAAATGAATTCAGAACTAATTGTTAAATAATATGGTCCATCCTAAAGGGATATTAAAATTATTGGAGCATAGTATCACCCAATAAAAATTTGTTACATCATCTATATCATGTATAAAGCAAATTTTCGAGCATTGATATCCATCCCTAATTTTCAGTTATATACGCATACATAATCAACCTTAAGTTAGTGAAGTAGTTGAGAGGCAATATTAATTTTTACCATTTTGGGGTTACACTTGTAATTGAAAGATCTCGGTTATACTATACCAGTTTTAGGCTAAGCTACATCAGGAGATAGAGGGAAGGGGAACGGTTTTATTTAGAAAATCATAAGAAAATTATGTTCATATTTGTTTTAAATTGTTGACCAACCTATTAAGTGTTCTCACCTTGCCTAAAATGAAAAGAAAAAGATTCGTTACCAACTTGCATGAATTAACCATTTACTTCATCCATTGTTTTTTTTTGTAACTACAACTGTTTTTGCTTCTTAACAAATTTCCTTTTCTTGAGGACTCATCCACTTCATCCATATTGTTTTAGTAAGTACCCACTTCTTTTGCTTCTTAACAAATTTCCTTTTCTTCGGGAATCATTTCAGGCTTGAGAAATAACTTATGATTATTGCTAGAATTTTTGAAATATCACAGTCCAACCGACAATTTTCAAGGAGTTTTAATTTGATCGACTTGGAGCATCTGACAAAATGGCTTATTCTAACCCTTTTAGGTGGGCTTAGTGACGGTTCCATGTCCTCCTTATATGTGGCAACCTGTCGCTAACCCTTGCCCTAATGACATGCGGTAACCTTTATTGCTTGTTGTCCTTGTTACATGCACAAATCTAATATGGATTGCCATATAACACTATCATATTTGTTAACCATTCAAGCCTTCCTGCCGTAAATACCATATTAATTCATTTTTCACTTGAGGACTTTTGGATGTATGGATTTCTCTCTCCGGGACGTTACACTTCTGAATTTCCAGCACTTCAGAGCTTCAACACTTTTGATGTTCTCGACTTCTGGATGCCTTGGCTCCTCAACATCCGTTGTTTAAACTATGGAACACTCTCCACAACTGACTTCGATTGGCTCCAAGCAACTCGACACTCCTCATATGCGACTAGTCCTTCACCTTTACTAGAATATCCTATTTCTCATCTCACGCCCTCTTCATTTCATCACATTTACAGTATTACTTTTTGTACCTACTATTCCTTCCGCAAAGTTAACGAACCTAAGAAGAAAACTCCTTTAAAGATGAATACATAACAATATTCATCCATGAGCTTTGAGCTTTAAAAGCAGATGAGGTAACCAGATTAAAGGAAAGTTCCTTCAACCATCATCAGATTAATAAGATATGGATTTCAATTACATGCAAACTTATATAAATTTAACAGTAGGCGATGTTCATACATGTAATCCACCAATTGGAGGTATAATGGGGAGAAATTTCTTCCAACTAGGAATGAAGGAAAATATGGAACATCAACCACCCTGTTAGAAGTGAAAATTTTTCCTAGACTAGGTTCATGTGGATCAAAACGGTCTAAACATCATGAGGGAAAAAATGTTTGATAGGCTTATTCTATCAAAAGGGCCATATGGTTCCTCTGACTTCTTTTTGATTGGTGGATGAGAAACATGGAAGTCACTCAAATGTACTTTTAGGTTGTATTTTCCCTTCATGCCAAATTAGAAAAAATTTCTTTTAACTATTCTTCTAGGTTGGCACTATTTTCATCCCTTATATGTCTAAATCCATCCAATTTTCACGAAAAAGAAGAAATTACCCTCAATATTTAATTGAAATTTAACTTGGTGGTCCCAAATTTATTTACTTTCCTCATCTACATAGGATCTACCTATCATTAGTTAATAATTTCATGTGTTTATTATAGATTTTCCAAAAATATTAAAGGCACAATGTCTTTTTTTATTGTAAGATATTACTTCCATAGGAATTTGTTTTGTTGAAACTGAAATTTCCAAAAAGAACTACTTCTTTTATACATTGTTGATTAAATTTATGAGTAAATTGTTAAGTAGATGAAATTCAATTAAATCAAAACATTGCAAAATAATTTTTTTTTTTTGAAAATGCAAATGAAATTTCATTATTTTGGATTGACGAAAATTAATGTCATGTATGAACTGTTCACAAAATATATCAAGATACCTAATTGTGGATAATGTTTTTATTGTATTCCTAGATATTCCTCTAATGTATTAAGTGCTTTGTATAATATCTCTCTAATTTAGTAAGGAAAAAATATAATTTTTTGATATATAAAACAAAGAGACATAATATATATTTTAGACTAATGAAATTAATAAAAAATTTATGAAGAAAGTAAGCTTTTGATATAAAAAGAACAAAAGATAGAGAGGCTGTTATAAGATCAATGGTGAAGAAGAGACTTTTTAGTTTTATATTATATTAAGAAATGCCTTTTTTTCCTTGCTATTAGTAAACTAATTTTATACGGAGCATGTGAAATGTTATAGGAATATTTGAGAATTCACTTTTCTTGAATATGATAAAAAAACAAAACTTGTGAAATGTTTAATTATGGTAATTATCCTAATTAAATAGGAAAAAAATAGAAAAAAAGGAGTGAGGCCATTTTCTAAAACAATAATTGAAAGATTGATGACAGTATCGTCTTTTCAATATATGGTGGTGGATTTAGTTATTTAGAGGTTGGAAATAACATTGCCCTTTTTTTAATTGGTAGATTACAAAGTATGGACACTTGTAGTGTAGATAAGTTGACTAGTGATTATTTGAGTGCCAAAAAATGTAAATATGAATTATTTGAGTGCTAGTTATTGTTCAAAGTGATTACTTAAGTGACAGTCATTATTAAAAAAATGGTCACTTCTATGATAGTCATAGTTGAAAAGTGATCACTTTAGTACTAAGTCATATTTTAATAATTTTCAAGATTTGAGTGCACGTGGACTGAATTTTTTTTTAAAAAGATGCCAAATTATATTGATATATTATTTATAAAGGCCATGTGATTAACTTGGCCAGAATTTCTCGCCAAAGGTATTTAAATTATCATTTTTCTTTGATTTGGCACTTAAGTGAGTTGACGAAAAGTTTTGGTACTGAAGTGAACGATGTACATAACTTTTGACACTTTTAGTATCCTTCTCTCCATGTAAGTAATATCCATATTTATAATTCACCGGTTGGAAGCATAGTTGAAAATGTTTCTTTGAACCTAGAATTGAGAAAAAATATGCTATTTCATTATTATTTAGTTAAGTTTACAAATGGATCATATCTATATATGTGACTATCAATTAGAGGCATTTCTTTTAAGAGGGGATGAGGAAAAATACAACCCTTCAATAAATTACATAGTTTATAGTGCTAACTATAGTAGAGAAAAGTACATAAACTTGCTTTTTTTTAGAGTAAGAACTAATGTAAATGCCACTATTTTTTATATATGAATGATATAGCTTATTAAATCAAACCACTACTCCAAGAATTTTCAACACAACCTACTTATAATTAAATATATCATGTCATGCCACAAATTTGAATAAGTTTTTAAACTACTTCATCTAAACTCTAAAACATAAAACATAGTGGTATTCCCACCTTGTTAGGGAAGAAAAACATACAACTTGAAACAAGGGATGTGAGGCATTCGTCCACTAGCATGTTAAAATGAGAAACACAGTTAGGTTGAGTGGCCTCATTAAAGGAACTATCACTAAAGGTGTAATGACTTGGCCCGATGAGGGTGAGGAGTAGTCACTAGGGCTAGGGGGCTTGGACAAGGAGCTGCTCTTGGCAGGCTTCTAGAATAGCGAAAAGGGCAAAAACAAATCGAACTACACACTAAATAGGGGGAGAGCATACCTCAAATATATATGTAAAAAACTGGAATTAACTCACAAAGGTGCCTTTTGACATAACAGCAAGCTTTATTTCAGAGCTCTAAAGTCAAGTGAGCCCAAACTGGAGCATTATCAGGATGGGTGACCTCCTAGGAAAGTGTCTGCCTATACATCAAAAGATAAAACCATGAGACTTAGTATGAGATGGGCCAAAGCGAATAATACCTCTATAACTTCATCTAGAGATATCATGATATGGTATTAGAGCGGGACCCCCTCCAGTAGGTCTGTGGTTTGAGGACGAACCAAACAAAAGTTGGTGAGCTTGTAATGACTTGGTCTTATGATGGTGGAGAGTGGTCACTGAGACTAAAGGGTCTAGACAAGGAACGGTTCCTAAAAGGCTTCTAGGATGGTGAAAGAGATACGAACGAACTGAATAAGGGGAGAGCGTACCTTGGATATATATATGCGAAAAGTTGGAATTAACTCATAGAAGTGCATTTTGACGTAATGGCAAGCTTTGCTTTGGAATTCTAAATTTAAGTGAGTCTAAACTAGAGCTCTACCTAAATGAGTGACCTCTTGAGAAAATGCCTACCTATATGCCAAAGGATAAAACCATGAAACTCAATATGGGATAGGTCAAAGTGGACAATACTTCTATGAATTAATCTAGGGATGTCATAGGAAGCATAGTTAAAAAAGTTTCTTTGAACCTAGAATTGAAGAAAATATGCTATTCCATTATTATTAGTTAAGTTTACAAATGGATCATGTCTGTGACTATCAATCAACGGTGTCTCTTCTAACGAGGGAAGAGGAAAAATGTAACACTTCTATAAATTACATAGTTTATAATGCCAACTACAGGAGAGAAAACTACATAATACTTCCTTTTTAGAGTAAGAACTAATGTAAATACCAATATATGATTGATATAGCTTATTAAACTAAATCACTTCTCTAACAATTTTCAATACAACCTAATTATAATTAAATATTCATGTCAAGCCTGATTGCTTTCATTCCATGAATGCATCAGTTTGTTTATACACGAATAAAAAAAGTGTCGTGCGTGGATTTACCTTTTTAACTCGCTTACGGCATGCTCATAAGGCTTACCATGTTACTTTTGTTAACAAAACATGTCGAGATTCATTTAATAACATTCATATTTCAAATTTAAAAAATGCTAAACATGTCGTGCGATGTATGTAATCTAAACATGGCACAACCATGACACGACATGAAGACATGAATTGCTGACCCTACCTCCCATGGGTTTCACTCAGGGCCCCTTGTCAGTGAGAGAGTCCCCTTGAACCTTAACTACAGGTAACAAGTCGCGACTATAAAGCCACGCCCCTACCTACCTCTAAATTGGGAACTAAAATCTCCTCTTCTGAATAAAGGATCTCAAAAGGATGAAGAAGCTTTCTTGTTTTGGTGACAAGATGGGGCACAGCCTGCCTTGCATTCAAAAACTCTTTTGCCTCCTCCACTCTTGCCGCCCTGTGGCATCTTCCCTCCTCCGTAACTTGGCCCGCCGAGCCAACTCTCTCTGGACTCAACTAGCTTACTTCGTCCTCGTCTCCGCGGTCGGCTATTGGGCACTAAAGCTCTGCGAGCCCAAATTGTCTTCCTACAAGCCTCGTGACTTCGACGTGTTCTTCACCTCTGTCTCTGCAACCACAGTGTCGAGCATGTCCACCGTGGAGGTGGAGGCCTTGTCCAACTCCCAGCTCATCATCATTACCTTTCTTATGCTCTTCGGCGGGGAGGTCTTCACTTCCATGCTCGGGCTTCATCTCTTGAGGTTCGAATTCGCTGGACGTGATCATCACAAGGTGAATTCTGCCACTTCTGACAACTCCAACAACAATATCGAACTCGAACTTCCTCCTCTCTACCAGGTCAATAAGGCCAATCCCTTAAAATTCGACCCTGAAATGAAAGGGACGCCATCGAAGCCAGCTCTGTGTGGTGAGGGACTCGTCAAGTACAGGGCAGTTAAGTACTTGAGCTTCGTAGTCCTAGGTTACCTTATCATAGTCCACGCAGGCGGCTCAACTTTGCTTTCTGTGTACGTATCCCTCGTTCCAAGCGCGAGGAAAGTCCTTCGGGACAAAGGCCTCACCGTGCAGATGTTCTCTGTGTTCATGACGGTGTCAACGTTCGCCAACTGCGGTTTTGTCCCCACGAACGAGAACATGTTGGCCTTCAAGCACAACCCGGGCCTCCTGTGGCTGCTCCTTCCACAGGTACTCCTCGGTAACACACTCTACCCCCCGTGTCTCAGGGCGGCAATCTGGCTTCTTGAGCGGGCAACGGGGCAGGCCGAGTTCGACTACATGCTGAGGAATTCAAGGGAGATGGGGTACGCGCACTTGCTTCCGGGCTTCCACTGCCTTTGCTTGGCCGCCACGGTGTGGAAGTTCGTGTTCGTGCAGTTCGTGGCTCTGTGCTGCATGGAGTGGGGCTCACCGGCCATGGAGGGCCTGAGTCCGTACGAGAAGCTCGTCGGGGCTCTGTTTCAGGCGGTGAACACCAGACACGCCGGGGAGTCCGTCTTCGATCTCTCCATCATTTCTCCGGCAATTTTGGTGCTCTTCGTCCTGATGATGTGAGTCTCTCTCTCTCTCTCTCTGTCTCTCTCTCTCTCTCATTCTCACACGTGCCCGCCAGCGTGCACCCACATAAAATCCTATTCCCCATCGAATTCGTATACTAAATAATGCAGACACAAATTAACTAAGTAGATAATATTCAATACTAAGTTAACTCTAAACCATAACAAATTACTTAATATTTCAATTTCATAAATCCACTTTAGTATTGACTATTATCCTTTAATTAACCGATGTATATTTATGGATAAACATATTTTTTTTTTCATTTTCTTACAGTAGTCAATGGCCTAGATTAAATTAAAATATTTACGTTAAAAGGCTTAATCAGTTGAACTTATAAAATACGGGTTAATGCTAGATTATAGAGTCATGTGCTTCATTAAATTTACTTCCTAGAAATGAGGAAATTGTTTCACTTTCATCCAATATGATAAAGAAGTATAGTTTCGTGTACCCTGCCCCCCGGGGGGATTTCATGAAACTTCTTAAAGCAAAGAACAGAGGGAATGCACGACCTGCTTTTTCATCCTATTTTTTGTCAAATTCTATAATCGAGTAAGTTTGCAAACCCTTTTAAATTTATCATATTTTCGTAGAATGATGACACGTGTCTTTAGATTTTTATAATTTGCAATTGTCGCTCAATATTAAAAAGACAGTGTCAAGATTTCATGAAGTGATTCTCAATTAAAAGACATTAAGGGTGTGTTTATTTTGTAAAAAATGAATGATTTAGAAAAAAAAATTCCTAAAATTGATCACTTGAAATAATTCGTCAATGGAAAATATTTTTATTGTAGAAAAAAATTTATATCTAAATATTTTCATGGAAGATGAAAACATTTTTCATTTAATCTTTTTTGTCAGTGATATAAAAATCATTTTTTAGAAAATATTTTTTAAATCATTCATTTTCTACGAAATAAACGGAATCTAAGTGAAGACATTTGTGTCCATTGATGATACCTCTCATAACCTTCCTAGTGGGACAAAATTTTCTTTTATCAGTGCTTGGAAGAAGATTCTTGACCCCATATTCATCACATCTATATTCTTACCTTGCTTTCGTAGAAAAATATTTCCGCTTAAGAATTTCTACAAGTCTAAAACTCAAAGGGATCCACATGTTAGGCATCCACTTTATCGAATAGCAAATCAACTTATCAGGTTAGTGGACGGTGGCAACCCTTGGAACAAAATCGCATATTGCTAACATGACATTCTTGATCTTTTGGTTTGTGCCATTTTATATTCTTACTCTATACTCCTGCAACTGGTCCACCATCTATATTCAAATCCTAATGTCATATTCAAAACTCCGCTTTCTTCTCCATCGGCACATAATATTTGTCGTCTGTCTTGTGGCAATTGGACATTGGAGAAGGGTGGTTTTCATAATATAGCGACTTTTAAAGAAATTGGTTTTGTTTTTCTGTGTTTCACTGAGCTTTTAAAGTGAGAATTAGAAGTTGGTTTTTAATAGTTGTTATCGGAAAACCTGAGCACACGTTTTTAAGAAAACAGAGAGGAGTCTATCAGTGCCGTTAATAGTGGGTTAAAAGTTACAGATAATAATTACTATCTATATTTAGTTAAGTTTGATTGGGGCGATATTCATGATTTACGGCGGCTTATCAAAACCAGGATTGCTTTGGGGTGTAGATGTTTTTACGCAATTTTCTCAAGTCAGGGCAATGGAGTCACCTCCCTAACTTTAGAGGAGCGATCTTAAACTTCACTTTTTTAAAGAAAGGAAATGAAAAGACTTGGCCTTCGATTAGTCAGCTCATCAGAGCTTTTTGTTGTCACATATATTCCATCTTGTTCTCGCATTTGTTCCTCGGAACCGCATCAAACTCTCCCTTTCCATATTCATTCCAGCTTTGTTCTTGCCAATTATTCCTTACAATGTTCTTGCCATTGGTTCTGCAGAACCGCCCCCTGTGCCCCATATTCATTCCGGCTTTGTTCTTGCCATTTGTGTACAATCGGTCTTGTATGTTTTCTTATGTATAGTAAAGAAAGAAGAAACACGGAAGATAATACTAGAAGCATATATACAGAGCATAACTGTCGAGTGAAGTCAATGTGACCACCAGAAAACGTGCACTAGCTTGACTTGTTTCTTTGCAAGCGCCTTTTTTCCAAGGGAAAAGAACTTTCAAAGTTCAGAGTAACTTGACCAGCTTCTAACAAACGTCGTGTTTTTACAGGTATCTTCCATCACATACCTCATTTCTTCTGCAAAGAAATGGCCAGATGGCACCAAAAATTCAAAGAGATGAGCCTAGGAAGTGCTTGTTGACATGCTTGATGTTTTCGCAGCTGTCATATTTAGTGATCTTCATCATTCTCATCTGCATCACCGAGAGAGAGAATTTGAAGAATGACCCGCTCAACTTCAACGTCTTGAACATCACGATAGAAACCATAAGGTACATTGCAATTATTCTCGCTGAGTTTCTAGATTCTGTTCATGTGGATGCATTAAATTCTGAAAGATTTTAATGATGATTATCACTGAATTAATTGCAGTGCCTATGGCAATGTCGGATTTTCGATCGGCTATAGCTGCAAAAGGAGGCTAAACACAGACAGCCCCTGCAGGGATGCTTCATACGGATTTGTAGGAAGATGGAGCAACAAAGGCAAGTTCATTCTGATAATGGTCATGTTCTTTGGGAGGTTGAAGAAATTTAACATGAAAGGTGGTACCGCTTGGAGCTTGTCTTAGCATATCCTTACAAACCGCACGTTCCTCAAGTTAGAGAAAGAAAGGTCGGGTCAACAATGTAATGTAGTCTCGTATCCGTGTAGAATCGACAAATTTGGGTCCATGTTCTGTTCCTTCAAGTATGACCGTCCGTTATCTTACATGGGAAGAGTAGGCGAGGGGCGGTTATGTCCATTCTTAGGTTGCTGTCACTTATCAGTGGTTTGTATTATTGGTATGTTGAATAATATGTCAGTCTGTTATCAGTTCTTGAATATGTCCCATTTATTTGAAGAGCCACTCTCAATCTAACACATTACATTATAAATCAATTTTGTAAATTCGTAAGTAATATCCTCGCCCCCTCCCCCCAAAAGAAAATTTCGTTTATAAGCGAGCTTGTGTCCCTGCCAATTTTTCATATACCTCAATAAATCCACCCTTACAGGCAAATCTAAAGGGCACTAACTAATATCGATTGGTCTAATAAATTCAGGATTTTATTCCTGTGACGGCCCGGGCGACGGTGCGCGAGGAGGAGGGATGGCGGTGCGTCCGCGCCTTGGTCCTTGAACGTGCGCAAGGGAGGTGGGTCACATGTCTCTTGTCCCACATCGCTTAGGGGGGGAGTCCTGGGCTAGTATATAAGGCTGGGATCCCTCATCCCTGAGTAACGCGTTTTAAAGCCGTGCGGGTCTCGGCCCAAAGCGGACAATATTACTCAGCGAGCCCCAGGTCCTTACAAATGGTATCAGAGCCGACTCCCGACCGCGTGTGGGGCCACAGCGAGGACGCTGTGCCCGAAGGGGGGGAGAATGTGACGGCCCGGGCGACGGTGCGCGAGGAGGAGGTATGGCGGTGCGTCCGCGCCTTGGTCCTCGAACGTGCGCAAGGGAGGTGGGTCACATGTCTCTTGTCCCACATCGCTTAGGGGGGGAGTCCTGGGCTAGTATATAAGGCTGGGATCCCTCATCCCTAAGTAACGCGTTTTAAAGCCGTGCGGGTCTCGGCCCAAAGCGGACAATATTACTCAGCGAGCCCCAGGTCCTTACAATTCCTGAAATGCGTCCTATAAAAGTGGAATCCGATATCATAAAGCATGTAATATACATGTAGATCAACTGGACAAAGATATGGTTTTGTACAAGCCCACTATTTAACGGAAAGACCATCAGTCAATGAAATCCTCGAACCCCGTCTACTCACGATTACCTGACCAAGATCGGGGCAATGTACAGTGATGTTACTGAACAACATTAGCTTTTTGACATCAGCCGTGGCTTAATTTGCCTGGTAATGATCTTTTAACCCTCTACCGTCCACTATTGTTAAAGCAAGAAACGATTTAACTGAGCTCCGCCACAAGGACAAAATAACCATTATATTAATTTGTTCGATGTAAAGATTAGTCTTAGTTTTACAAATCCATGCTCTATTCGATGCTTAAACTCTAATTTTACTCCTTTTGGTCCATGGACTCTTTGAGTAACCAAGTGCCACATACCCTTGTTGGTAGCCACAAAAGGGTCGACCACCAATGTTAAGGCCAAGGCAAGGGGCCAAAGAGCCGGATCTCCCCCCCGGTTTTCTCTGTGTGTTTGTTATATCCTTTTGTTGATGTTTTAAATATTCAATGGCGTGACTATACAGATCAGGAACCATACATCAGCAAATGTGATCTGCGGCTGAGCTGAATTGCCACGCTAGATTGTAACAATACCCAATAAAATAGAGCAACGAAATCAGTCTGATTGCAAGAGTATATTACCAAATTGGACATTGACTAAGAGTATATAGACAATTTGGACATTGTCACTTACCATTGTCTTCACCGTCATTATCACTTCAATGATCATGCATGTCATAGTTGCAGAGCCATTTGGTCCACTCTTTGTTCACTACTTCAGTTATTAGTCATCCGAACTTGAATTGAACTACATATCAGCTAAGGGTTGCAATTCTTTCATTGTTAGGGTCTCGACACATTTCCAAGTTGCTCTCGCGGAAGAATGCCCGACCCACACTTGGTTATTCTTTTTTTACATTTCTTTGTTAAACTAATATTGATTTTCATCCTCTTTCCTATCACCATTGTTGGTTTTTCATACCCAAGCCACGCATTTTGACCTTGGACCAACCCGGCCTGGGCCTTGAGGGCCGCCCACTAGCTAACGTAGTCTACCCACAGTTAACCCTCCCAAGACTTCGAGGTTCTGACCTTCAATAGAACCTTTGATATCTTAGATTGCCAATTAGCCGGGCAACCTCAGCTTGGCTTTTATTTGGTCGTTAGTAGAGGCAAAGGCGCTCGATGCAGTGGTCAACGATTAAGCGGTGTGGTGTCGGTGACCCTCCCAAAGTTGTCCTTGCGTCCGAGGAGTGAACGAGTTTAGAGCTAATGTTGAAAGTAGACCAATGGTCCTCAAATCGAATGGGTCCTCCTAAACCCCTATTTTGTGCCATGTTGGAATGGTCATTTTAGTTTGATTAATCCTATGAAAATTCTAAGTGATGATGAGTCATTGCTCACCTATTGGGCCAACTAAAAGGAAAAAGTGTTTGGTGAAAAGAAAGTGAGGTGAAAGAAAATATGGAAAATATTTTCCTCTTTTTGAAAAGTGAAAATTATTATTATTTATTTTAAAAGACTTTTTTTTTTTCCATTGGTGAAAAATATTTTTCTCAATCAATTCATATTTTGTTAAATGAATGTTAGAAAATCCGAAAAATATTTTCTTAAAATTTATTTTTGGTGAAACTAAATGATAGGGAATTTTCCTGAACAAGACATGAAAAGCAACCGCGAAGAGATGGAGCAATATGATCCAATGGGCCTTGTCTAAAATAGGGACCAAGAATTACCTGTTCGGGATATCGCTCAAAAACATTGGGAGTTTGGAAGAGGTTCTCATGGTCAGCGTCATCCCTTCAACTTGTTGAAGCGAAAAAGGTATTCCAGATGAGAATTTTCTGGAGCTTTAGGAGCCATTGAAGCAATGGGATGAAATGCACAGAAAAATTCGAGGAAATGAAAATTGAAATGGCGAAGACTTGGCTTGAGGTTGAAGATGAAGTTGGAGAAAAAATCAAAATGAGATATTGTCAAATATTTATACCATTCCAAAAGAAGCAATGGTTCAGAGACGCTGATTCGCTAATTGATGACTCATAATGATAATGATTCTCCGAAACGTGTTGATCAGCGCGACATGCTGAAGTGTTGCAAGATGAGGATATGGCCTTTCCATCTTTTGAGATATAATCATTTGTTCCATTTCAATGGATTTAAAAGAAGGGACATATGTTGACAACCAAAACTGTTTTTAATCAATATGATGCTGATAACAGAACTCAGTGTTGAAGATTACATTTATCAACAAATTCAGGATATTGACGAGCGGCATGACGCCAATATAAAATTTTGTTGTTGAGTAATTGGATTATCAATAATATATAAATGGCAGAGGAACTTGTTAATAATTATGAATATCGATGAGCATGAATTGTCATCAATATATGGTAACTATTGGTTGAAGATTGACCCTTGGAATAAAATTTAGTTTACTGTCAAAGGAAAAATTGAAGACTACAAAGATGCCGACTGATGAGTTATAAACAATTCATGTAGAAGATTGACGTGCAATCATGGTGCCTGGAATTGCAAATGTGCAGTTGAGCCCAGTACAATTGAAGAGTTGCGACTGCTTTTTGATTAGATGAACACGTAGTTATGGAGTGTGATCATGGAACCGAAAATCATGGACACATACTTGCAACCTCGAATTTGAACATTGACCGCTTAGAGGCGGTTATATTTTGTAACAAGCTTTATAAGCCATGTTGAATCCTTATAAAAGAGGCCCGATCATAAACACAAACAATAAAGCCTTCATTTTATCAATTTAATTTTTCAGTTCTTGCATTTAGTTTCCTTTAGAGCAATCAGTTCTAGTTCTTTTTTCTTTTTTTTTGGTAAGGTAAGTTGTATTAGAGTCGATTAGAGAACTGAACAGTAGGAGGGGAAACACGATACCGACACATACTCATTTGGACTATATGTCACTAGAGTAGAAGGGTACCATGGTCACCCAACAATATAATAAAAAACAAGAAGATTGGATTATAGATAACCCATATCATCCTAAACTAAGCCATAGGCAGTTCTTCACCAAAAATCTGGGGATCTATCCCCCAGCTGCGCTGCACCCTTCTATTTCTAGGGTTGTCTTCAATCGACTTGTAG
Source organism: Angophora floribunda (assembly GCA_014182895.1). NCBI lineage: Eukaryota > Viridiplantae > Streptophyta > Magnoliopsida > Myrtales > Myrtaceae > Angophora > Angophora floribunda. Next base: position 19,898,962 of record CM024707.1, on the reverse strand, counting down.
GTGAGGCCTTTATCTTTCACCACCTTAAAAAGGTATAATTTCATAGACGGAACATATAGATTGTGTCCCCAGAAGAGAATATCATTTTTGGTCTTCCAAATGATATAACACAACGCTCCAAAAGAGAAGCGAGCAATCTCTCGGTAGAAGCCCTTGCCAAAAATGGAGTTTATAGCCCAAAGAAGGTTATCTGACCAAGAGGAGTTGCTCCATGGAAGGTTACATTTAGCAGCCCAAAATTTAGACAGAGTATTAGAGACATGGCATTCAAAAAAGAGATGATTGATTGAGTCAGGCCTAGACTTGCATAAGGCACAAACATAATTAGGAATCCTGCCAAATGTCATGAGGTAGGCTTGAGTGGGAAGATGATTCTTGGTTATAAGCCAGAGAAGAAATTGATGTCTAGGGGCCAATGCCTTATCCCAAACAAAAGAGGACCAGTGCACTGGGGAAGCTTTTCGCCAGATTGTGGCCCAGGCCGAAGTATTTGAAAATTTCCCAATAAAATCCCAAGCCCAAGTAAACGTGTCTTGACCAACTGAAAGATGGGGAATTGGTATTTGCCACAATAACAGCTCTTGGCGTACTTGGTCCCCATCAAAGGAGTATAGGTCCTTTGCCTTTGCCTATCTAAGAAGATCCGATTGACAGATGTAGCTATTTGAATATATTGAGTCTAGAGAACCAATATCAAGCCATGGATCGAACCACAACGATACTGTTGCCCCATCTCCTACCTTCCATCTAAAATGGGGTTTGAAGTCATCCCTTAGGGCAAGGATCTTTCGCCAAGCCCAAGAGCAATGGGTAGAGGTTGACGACATCCAAAAGTTCTTCCTTTTGAGGTATGTGGCATGAATCCATTTGCACCATAGCGATTATTTATCAATGAATAACAACCAGATGTGCTTAGCCATGGCTGCCTTGTTGCTTTCCCTGATTCTTCTTACACTAGCACTTCCCGGGCCCATGGAAGGGCCTTTCCAGAGGAATTGCCTGCAAGTTTGTTCAATCTTCTCTACTACCGAGGAAGGGAGCCAAAATATAGAGGTCTAGTAAGCTTGGATGGCATGTAGCACCGACTTAATAAGTTGAAGACGGCCTGCAAAGGAAAGAAATCGGTGAGTCCAAGATTGGACTCTAGCCGTGAGGCGGCTAACTAGAGCGTTGTAGTCCGCATTGCTTAGTTGCGAAGTAATAATGGGCATCCCTAGGTACCACACAGGAAGGGACCCGAGATCGAAGCCAAGCACTTGTAATATCTGGTGCTTAGTAGTCTCAGAGCCTCCCGAGATAAAGACTTCACTCTTGCTGGCATTAGGAGTAAGCCCACTCCAAGAAGAGAAAAAGTTGAGCCCGCCTTGGATGCAAGAGATTGATGCAAGGCTTGCTTGGCTAAAGAGAAGAACGTCATCCGCAAAAAATAAATGGATAGTCTCGTAGCCTTGAACCGCTAGTGATATCAAAAATCTGGATGCCGAGTGTGAACATTGAGGACTCCGGAGAAAACCTCCATGATCAAAGTGAAAAGGTATGGAGACATAGGGTCACCTTGTCCCTTCCGCTTGCAAATAAGCCATGTAATTCACCATTTATAGATAAGGAAAATTTTGGTGTTCGAATGCACACCATAATAAGCCTTGTGAGATGGTTGGGAAATCCAAACGCTTGAAGGGTTGTCTCTAAAAAGTCCTAGTCAAGGGTGTCGTAGGCTTTTCTAAAGTCTACCTTAATGGCACACTTTGGAGCATTAGGTTTGTTGTGAAACCCACTAAAAAGTTCCTGAGCAAGCAGGATATTGTCACTCCTTCTACCTTTGACAAAAGTTGTTTGAGCCGGACTAATCACATATGGGAGAACTGCAGCAATTCTAGATGAGAAGATCTTAGTGATGCACTTGTAGATTGTATTACAACATGTAATAGGACGAAAATCGGACACCGATGTCGTATTGGGGATTTTAGGCACCAGAGCAATGATGGTATTGTTGACTTCCTTGAGTAGACACCCAGATTCAAGAAAATCCACAACCGCTTCAATGACTATAGGGCCCACTTTGTCCCAGTTCTTTTTTAAAAAATCAGCATTGTAGCCATTAGGGCCGGGGGCTTTATTTCCAGCCAAAGAGAACATGGCCTCCTTGATCTCCGCAGGTAAAAAAGGTTGGGCGAGAAAGTTGATCTGATCCTCATTAAGTGGGGAATGAATAAAATCCCTGAGCTCCTAAATAGAGGGCCTTACAACCCTGACATCCGGGGTAAGAAGTTCCTGGAAGATTGCGACAAAGACCTTCGGTACCTCCTTCAAATAAGATATCATAGGCCCTGAGTTGTCTAGGACAGAAATGATATGATTACGTAGGTGTCGATGATTGACCGAGTGATGAAAAAACTTGGTGTTGAAGTCCCCTTCCTTGAGCCAATGGATTCTAGATTTTTGCTTGAAGAAAGCCTCCTCAAGAGTTCAAAGCTCATAGTAGTCCTTGAGCTGCGTATGTTCCTATACCGCCAAAGAGCTACCCCCAGGGTCTAGGTGGAGTGCCTCTTGAGTCAATAGAATGACTCTTTTTGCTATGGCCACCCTCATGGAAATGTCTAAATATGCTTCTCTATTTAAGCTTTTCAGCCATCCCTTTAGCAACTTGAGTCTAGCATAAAGTTTGTACATAGGGGAGCCTGAAACTCGAGCCTCCCAAGATTGGGTAACTAATGCAGAAAAGTCAGGGTGGCTCATCCACATATTAAAAAATTTGAAAGGAATGTGTCGGGACCCTAGAGCCAGTATTCTAACAACCATAGGGGTATGGTCTGATAGGCCCGGGGCTAGGAAGGAAGCTTCCGAGAAAGAGAAAGCAGAGGACCAGCAGTTGTTGACCAAGACCCGATCAATTTTGCGTTGCTTCCTTCGAGTGCCGAAGGAGGTGGACCAAGTAAACCGGAAACCCACATATCAAAGATCAAAAAGTTCAGCTTGATCCAGGCATTCCTTGAAATAATCAAAAGCAGGAAGCCAGACATCCAGGCTACCCATACGATCAAAAGAATCCCTAATGGCATTAAAATCCCCGGCAACAATCCAAGGTCGATCCTTGAGGAGAGAGCTCAAGCTAATAAGTTCACTCCACAAGGGTCTCCAGGCAACGAAAGAATGTTCCTTATACACCACCGAGAGAGATAAGGTAGACCCCGAGCTCAAAAAATTCACATCTCCATGGATAATCTGATCAGTACTAGTCCGAATATTAAAACATACCAAAAGCAGGTTCCAACTGACCCAAATACGCCCTCGAGGAGAGTGTTCATAATTAGAAACCCACATCCAGCCCGGGATTAAGGTAGTAGAGAGAATAGGAAAATTAGTAGCTGGTACTTTAGTTTCCAAAAGGCCAACACAACAACTATTATTATGGCGCACCAACTGTCTAACTTCAGCTTGCTTAATGGGGTTCATCAACCCCCTTACATTCCAAAAGCCAAAAGACATAGGCTACTATAAGGAAAAGACAACACGTCTATTTTCTTTTTGGGCATCTCTTGGTAGACATAGGTTTTGCCATACCAGAAGCTAACCTAGGTGATGACCCCGATATTCTATCCATAATAGAATTTTTTTCCTTTGGCACGACAAGTAGCAGGTGGAAGCTTTAACTTGCTAGCCTGCTCAACCTTCACATCAGTAAGTTGAAGTTCAGGTATTGTTAGTCTCCAAGTGGCTAGACGTTTGTCTCATCTTTTGATCTGGACATGCTATGACAGAAGGTTCTGAATTGATAGAGGCAAGGAGGTCGGCTTTAGCAGGACCTATATCATCTCTACTATCATCCGAAGCCAAAATAATTCCTACAGGGCTCCCATCAGTATTAGCAGCCACTGCTCCATACAACAACAGGGGGCGTAGCTTTCTTGAGACCTAGCACCATACAGGCTTGGACCAGAGGAATTGCTACTAATGCCCTGCAAAGAGGGATCACCATCGGCATTTACAAGAGGCATAGCAGCAGTACTGCCATACGCTGTAACAACAACTCCAGTCTGCTGTCCTGCCCAGCCAGCACCAACATCAACAGCATCAACAGTAGCAACAACTTCATTTGCAGCACCAGCAGTATCACCAGGACCAGTCGCAATAGTAGTAAGTTTATCTTGATCACTGCAAAAATCAATCTCCACAGAACCAGACATACCAGCAGCAACATTATCAGCAGCACCAACATCATTAACAGCTCCCCTCACAGCAGGACTAGTCAGACCAGCAGTAGCAGGACCAATCTTTCCTGCCCTACTAGCACCAATACACGCCTTCTTTACAGCAGCAGTATTAGTAGCCTCAGATTCATCATTTAGGTCGTCAACTGAATCAAAGGAAGCATAAGTTGGCTGCTTGTTTTTTCCAGCCGAGCGTTTGCTGTTGACTTGTGTCCATTCCATAGCTGAAGGTGGTCTCAAAGATGATGCTATGGCAGGAACACTTTGGAGGCTTGATCCTTGGCCATTTCTTCCAGTAGGTATCTCTGAAGGTTGCACAGTAGTTGTGCCCACCGGTTCAGCCTCTAGATTAGGGCATTTATGTCCAAATGTTCCGCATCTATGACATGTGATAGGCTTCCATTCATATTCCACTTCTACAATTCGAGTTTGTCCATTCAAGTGAACCGTAATAGCATTACAACAGGTTTTGGTTGCGGCAAGTTCCACACAAACCCGAGCAAAGGAAATCATTTGCAAATGTTTCGTTCTTTGGTCCACATAAAGCGGTCGTCCCACCGCACTAGCCATTTTGCTAATACCTGTAGCAGACCACAATCCATACGGGAGGTTTTTTAGTCTAATCCAGACCAATATAGAAGAGTGATCTCCTTTTTTCAATTCTAGCATAGGGTGCCATTGTTGAAGTACTAAGGGCACTCGTGCCACTGTCATCGGACCCCCTTCAATCACCTTCCGTCTAAATTCAAGGTCCGGAATATGGAAAAAAAAGAATCCTTGGTCATTGGCCATGACCTCTAGTAATCGTTGACCCCAGAGATGTTTAAGGGCCGTCTCCACAAGCTTAAACGGGAGTTTCTTCCCAACAAAATATCCAACTAAGCATTCATGCCAAATTGGATCAGCAGCATCAAGGTCTTCATCAGTACAATACACTTCGTTTTCCCCGTCGGCACTAGGCTCTACGAATGATAATGAGTATCCTTTGCTAGCCGCTTTGGCTACATTGACCCAAGACCAATTGGCTTGAGCCGAAAATCCAGCAACTTGAGGCATCATGTTTGGGGTTTGTGCTGCTATAGAATGGTTTTACTCTATTCCAGACCCACTAGTATTCAACTCAGAGGAGGGCCGCCCTGTTCTAAAGTCCCCGACGGGTTCCCCAGCAGCAGAAGAGTGACCCACATTCTTCCCTTTAAAAGTCAAATTCCCCAACGCATTTCACACAGCCGGAGCCCTACTTCGGCTGCGTTGGCGACAACCCCTACCCGGGCGAAATTCCAACCTAGCAGAACTCCTATCCATCATAACAGCAAGGAATCGAGATCCAACTAAATAATCCCCTATAACCCCTTCATCCTAGAGCAGAGTCACTAAAAAGGAAAATCTTACCAGGTGAATCGCTTTAGTTAAGCTTCTCCACCGGGAATGTGGTTTCCCCGTAATTAGCAGAGAGACCTAGCCTCACAGTGCAAAGAGGGCGAGGTGAGTCAGAGGCAGTAGCCGCCGGACCGGCCACCTCAAGCCTGAGGTACAGGAGGCGGAAGCTCGGAGTGGAGAGAGCACGATGAACATTAAATTCTTAGTTGGTCGAAACTTTTTCAATTCTAGTTCTTGTTCTTGGTTATGCTTGACATTTGTAGTCGAATAGCCACATAACCCAATTCATATAAAAAAATCAAAGATTAAACCTTCAGTGAAAGGTTTTTCGTCACATGGATACATTTCCAGAGAAACAATACGTTAATTCATCAATTTTAAGTTGTTAATAGCTCTAAATCTGGACTTGCATCATCGTCACTAGACGTACCGACTATAAATAAGTAAATGTATATCCACATCATATGGTCCATATGGAAATGTTTGATTTTGTGATAAATCGTGTCAAACGTATGTCAATACAGCACTTATTGAAGATAGACATGAAATTTTCAATACATGATGCTATTGATACACACCAAAATTTCACTAACAACATCGCAACATGTAAATTAACATTGATCTTTAATAAATGACTCATTGGACACGGTTTACTTAGAGAATATTAACAATAATTTCTGTATAAATTTTAGAAAAATAAAAAAAGTAAAAAAATTAGAACAAATCAAAAGGGTTTAGTACCCTAGGGCGTGGAAGCAAGCTTAATTAGGAATGTTTTCACTTTTCAAGACAGTGATAACACATAACACATAACACAAGAAAAACCGCATTTTAAAAATATCTAACTTTCTTAATTTTCTTGCTTAACCAGGGTTTATGGGTTACTCGTTACCGAAATTCCTTTTAAAAATCCTTATCCCAAAGTGGCATCAAGCACCACAGCATCCTGTTCTGCGGTAGCGGGCGATTCAACGGTAGAAAGTGCGCCGCTTACTATATTTATATAGGTTGGAATATTCGCCGTCTCATTTTTGTGTGCACTCCTAGTGGAATTGATAAAAAATCTCAGATCCACTAAGTACTAGACTGCACTAATTTCTTGACAGAGATAGTCCATGATGTTGACACATGAATTGCTAGGGCTAAGATTCTTTAAGATGTAAGATATGGTCATTTTAATTAGATAATAATAACTACATCGAATTGTCATGTTTTGAGAAGCCAGCGGACGAATATGGAATATCTTAAACAAACATATGGCAAATGATATTCGAAGAAAGAACGCATTTTTCTTGCCATTAAAAATAAAATAACATATTGATTATGCTTGGAGATATTGTATTTAAGCAGGGTCAGGAATTTTCACATCCTAGCTCATGCAGACGGTACCCTGTCAATTTTTTAAAAGTACATTCCAACACGAACTCCCTTTACTTTTAAATGCAAACATGCGTCGATTAGATAGAAAAATATATGCTCGTTTAACAGGGTACCCCCATCAGTTGCTGGGACCGTAGGAGAACGGGAGAGCCCCCCTTGAGGAACGTGCTGGTTGTCAACAAATTACAATTATTATAATGATAAACTGAAATTGTATTTATAGTGTTCACACCAAAAAAATGACCCACTTTTCATTAGTATCGATATATGATAGATTTGGTCGATGAAAGTAAAGTTTAATTAGAGAATCAATAGCTCGTCAATTAAGGCCCTATTTGGTTTGGCTTTACCAATGGGTTTTGGGCCTCCAAAGGCCCTTGGCTAAATGCAAACGTGTTTGATTCAATTTTTTAGACGACTTTGGCCATATGCAATTATATCTCCAAAGGGCTCTAAGGGCCTTTAGTCCAAGGTAGGTCCAAAGTTATTTTGAGAAGTTACATTTTTGAAATGCAAGTTGTACTGTTCACACGGGGTATTATTCATATTCTTCAAAAAAGTGAACGAAGGCTGACGACTGCTGGCCAAAAGATTGCCGACACCGACGACTACCGCTTGAGGGGTTGCTCGACCACAACAATTGCTGCTTGAGGTCGTGCAATCTCAGGCAAGGCCTAGGTCGCACGACCGAAGCATTGCCTAAGGTCCAGCGACCTTAAGCAATGGTCGCATGGGTCGCGGCAACCTAGGTGATCGTTGCCATCGCCTAGGTTGCTCGAACCCAAACAATGGTTCCGTCCCCTAGGTTTGCGTGACCTAGGCGAACAATCATTTGGGTCATGGCGACCTAAGTGACCACCACTTGAGATCACTAGCCCTTAGGTGATGCCTGGGTCACGCAACCCAAGCAACGCTTGAGGTCACGTGACCTTAGGCCACTTCGCTTGAGGTCATGACACCTTAGGCGAAGCTATCTGACAGCCAAATCTAGCCACTAGAGGTTGGCCAGTGATCAGATTTAATTGTCGGTGGTTAGGAGAAAAGGTTAAAACTTTTTTATAAAAAATTTAGCAAAAATCTTTTACAAATTATAGTTTTTACCAAACGGCATTTATGTCAAAGTTATTTCGTAATACAATTTAAAATTACAATTTACCAAACGCTATTTTCATTTTGAAAAACCCTTTTAATCCAAAGGTATTTGCATTTTCTCAAAGACATTTGCCCAAAGCCGAACTAAACAAGACCTAAGTCACCAACAACACAATGTGAAGTTGAACAATGAAGTCATAGATGTCGATGAAAGGAAAGGGACAATGGGATAACCATTGGTTGGCTATTTGGCCACTATTTTAGGATTGGTTCTTGTAACTACTAGGAAATTTTTTTTTAGTAACCGTTTGTAACTTTAGTTTGTCACCTCCGTTTGTAACTTCTGTTGGTAACTATTAATTATAGGCTTCAAATAATCACATCGTATTCTTTAGAGGCCCTAGCGCGCACACACAACACATGATATTTATTCATATATCAATTATCTTTTCATTATCTTTCAATTTCTGCATTGTAATTAGTTCATGGATACTTTGTTGTCAATTAAATTACAATATGTGTCTTTGTTGTAGTTCTTGAATGCTTTTGGTAAGGTAAGTATTATAACCTTTCAACCAAAGAAAACTGTACGGTGATGGTGAAACACGGCACCAACAAGCACTCGACGGGACAACAAGTCACTGGAGTGAAATGGTATCACGTTCACAAAAAGTAAAGCATACAAGCTAGAAAAAAGAAAACAAGCTACCTAAGAACCTAGATGGTCCTATCTTGAGCCGATCTCGGTTCCACACCAAAAATACGAGGGTCTATCCCCCAACTACGTTGCATCCTCCTATTCCTGGAGGTATCCTCAACCCATTTGAAGGCAAGAGCTTTATCCTTTACAGCCTTGGAGAGGTGCTACTTCATGGATGGAACATATAAGTTGTGAGCTCGGAAGAGAATATCATTCCTAGTCTTCCAAATCACATAGCAAAGGGCACCAAACGAGAACTGAGCTATCTCCCGGTGAAACCCTCTACAGACAATGAGTTGATGGCCCAATGAAGATTGTCCATCCATGACGAGTTACACCAAGGGGGGTTGCATTTATCAGCCTAGAATGTGGCAAGAGAGTTGGAGACATTGCAGTCAAAAAATAAGTGGTCCACTGAGTCGGGTCTAGAGTTACATAAGGCACAAACCGAGCTAGGTATTCTACCATAGGACATGAGAAATACCCAAGGGTTCCTGATAATCAGCCAAAGGAGAAATTGATATCTTTGCCTTGTTCCACAAAAAGGAATACCAAGGGATCAAAGGTGATTTCCGACGAATAGCGGACCATGCCGATACAACAGAAAATTTGCCTGAGGGGTCCTCTATCCACATGAATCTGTCCTGACCTTGAGTTAGGGGGGGATCGTGATTTGCCACGACAATAGCTCTTGGAGAAGTGATTGCCCATCAGGAGTAAATAAGTCCACAACCTCCGCTTGTCTCGAAAGGTCCAATTGATAAATGAAATTATCCAAGAATATTGAATTGAGAGGACCCATGTCGAGCCATGGATCGAACCAAAGTGAAGTGGACATACCATCGCCTATCTTCCACCTAAAGTAGGGTTGGATTTCACCTCTCAATGCAAGTATCTTCCACCAAGCCCAAGAGCAAAAGGACGGAGTCGTTGTCATCCAGAAGTTCTTCCTTTTGAGGTGTATGGCATGTATCCATTTACACCATAATGATTCTTTGTCTGTAAAGAGAATCCAAATGTGTTTCAGCATGGCGGCTTTATTGCTATCCCAGATTCTCTGGAGCCCAAGGCCTCCTTCCTGAGTGGGTAGACAGACATCATCCCAAGACACTTTCGCTCCTCTTAGACCCATGGTCGAACCCTTCCACAAAAACTATTGACATATTTGCTCGATCTTGTCCACTACTGACGACGACAGCCAAAAAATGGATGCCCAGTAAGCTTGGATCGCATGCAGAACAGACTTAATAAGTTGTAAACATCCCGCAAAAGAGAGAAAGCAGTGAGTCTAAGATTGGACTCTAGCAGTGAGGAGGCATACCGGGGCATTGCAATCCACTTTGTTCAACTGCGCGGTAATGATAGGAACACCCAAGTAGTGAACTAGAAGAGAGCCCAGACTAAAGCCAAGAACTTGAATTATTTGATCTTGGGCTATCATAGAACCACCCGCAATAAAGACTTCACTCTTACCGGTATCCGGAATCAAGCCGCTCTATGAGGAAAACAAGTTAAGCCCATCATTGATGCAAGAAATAGAGGCGAGACTCGCTTCACTAAAGATAAATACATCATTTGCAAAAAAGAGATGTGATAGACAAGAGGCCTTGCATCTCCAATAGTACCGAAAGTCCGGCCTTCGAGTATGAGAATCAATTATCCCTGTAAATATCTCCATAGCCAAGGTGAAGAGGTAAGGGGACATAGGGTCACCTTGCCTAAGTCTCGCCCACTAGAAAAGAAACCATGAAGTTCACCATTGAGAGAAATGGAAAACTTTGGGGTACGAACACATACCATAATCAGACGTATGAAATGATTTGGAAACCCAAAAGCTTGAAGGGTTGTCTCCAAGAAGTCACAATCAAGAGTATCGTAGGCTTTCCTGAAGTCAACTTTGATGGCACACTTTGGAATATAAGGCTCAGTATAAAACCCACTGAATCATTCTTGAGCAAGGAGGATATTATCACTAATTCTCCTCCCTTTCATAAATGCAGTTTGAACCAAACTAATGAGATCAAGAAGAACCGTTGCAATCCTACTAGAGAAAATCTTGGTGATTCACTTGTAAATCATCTCACAACATGCAATTGGCCAAAAATCCGAGACCGATGTAGCATTAGGGACTTTAGGCACCAAAGCAATAATAGTATTATTTATTTCCTTAAGCATACAACCAGACTCAAGGAAATCCATGAATGCTTCAATAATAGAGAGACCAACCTTATCACAATTCTTTTTAAAGAAATCTGAATTATAGCCATTAGGGCCCAGGGCTTTATTCCTAGCAAGAGAGAACATGGCATCACGAATTTCCGAAGGTAGAAAAGGTTGAGATAAGAATGTCACTTGGTTTTCATTGAGTGAGGAATGAGTGACCTCCGATAGCTCCTGTAATGACGACCTCATGGACACACCAACCGGGGCTAGAATCTCTTGGAAATAAGAGACAAACACCTGCTGAACTTCCACTGAGTCTGTAAACATTTGGCCGGAGCTATCCATGACCGAGATGATCCGATTGCGTAGGTGCTAGTGGTTGACCGAGTGGTGAAAGAACTTGGTGTTTTGGTCCCCTTCCTTGAGCCAACGAATTCTGGACTTTTGTCTAAAGAAAGACTTCTCAAGTGATTTGAGCTCATAATAATTCCTGATTTGAGAATGCTCCACTTCCACCAATTCACTACTCCATGGATCTCGATGAAGAGCTTCTTGGGTAGTGTGGAGTGTCCGCTTTGCATCGGCTACTCTCATGGAGATATCCAAGTATGCTTCTCTATGAGAAGTTTCAGCCGGCCTTTAAGGAGCTTAAGTTGAACATTAGTGAGCCTTGTATTTGTGCCTCCCAAACCTAGGAGACAATCATGGAAAAGTGTGAGTGGTTCATCCATATATTGAAGAATTTAAATGGTTTACGGCGAGGAGCGGGTGCAAGGATCCTCACTATCATTGGCGTATGATCCGAAATGCCCAGGGCAAGGAAAGATGCTTCTGAGTAGGAGAAAACCGTGCACCAAAAATTGTTAACAAGAACCCGATCTATTTTCCGTTGCTTCCTAAAGGCAGCTGAGAAAGACGACCAAGTGAATTGAAATCCCACATACCGAAGATCAATAAGCTTAGCTTGGTCCAAGCATTCCTTAAACTCATCAAAAGTGGGGATCCAAATATCCAGGCCACCCATATGGTCCAATGGGTCCCGGATAGCATTGAAGTCGCCGGCCACCATCCATAGGCTATCCTTAAAAGAGGAACTCAGATGAATCATATCATTCCAAAGATGTCTCCTAGAAACAAACGTATATTCCCCATAGACCATCGAGAGGGATAATATGGTCCCCGGGTTCAAAAATTTAATAGTACCATGAATAATCTGACCAGAAATATGCAGAATGTTGAAATCCACCAAAAGCGAGTTCTATCCAACCCAAATACGCCCACAGATAGAGTGCTCATAATTAGAAGTCCACTCCCATCCAAGAATCAAACCAGAAGATATGGAACCAAAACGAGAAGCTGGAACTTTGGTTTCCATCAAACCAACACAGCAAATATTATTAGAGCACACAAATTTTCTGACTTCTAATTACTTGACCGGGTTCATAAGCCCTCGAATATTCCAAAAACCAAATAGCATATATATAGGCTATATATACAGAGAACAAGGAGGCCTACCTCCATTTTAAACGCCGCTGGTTAGCTGCCGATTTAGACTTGACAAGAGGAGACACCAGTTTAGGACCCAAACTGCTCGCATGTTCATTCTGCTGCACAGAAGGTTGAGTAAATGGGGCATCAGTCCCCTAATAGGGATTTGCAGGTTCCATCACAATTTGCTCCTCCTCTGAATTGTTGGCTAGGCTTGATTCCTCATCCAAATCATCATCCGAAGAGAATGATATTGGGGTGGAAGGTTCCACTAGGCTTTTTGCAACCATCAAGGATGGAGGGGGTTCAACTCGAAATGTTCCCTTCTTCTGAGAGTGTTTTGCCAAACCAGAGACTGATGGCCTCATTGGAATAGGTCGCACAATTGAAGACTAGGCGCATTCCTTCTCAAAAAGTGGATTTTTACGGCCTCTAACTTGCTGCCAGCCTTCCGCTAGGGCATTAGGGGACAACACATCTAGAGTAGAGGCTGCATGAGCCTCTGTTAAAAGCTGGATAGCTGATGAGCCAGGTCCAGTTGCCAGAGAAGTATTTTGCTGCAGCAGTATTTCGATCAGCAGCAGAGTGCTATTTTAGTTCCCGTTGAGCAGAACAATCTTGAGCAGGTGGGCTAATTTTACTTGTACACTTGTGACCAAAAGTGCCACAAATTTGGCATGAGATGGGCCTCTATTCATACTCTATTGACACGGTTCGAGTCTCACCATTCATATTAACATCCACAAAATCTATGCGGTCCGTACCTGCTGTCAACTCAACACATACCCTAGCATAGGATATCAATCTCATTTGCTCGGTCATTTGATCAACGTATAAAGGTTTGCCAATGGCACTAGCCACCACACTAATGCCGGGTGCCGACCATAATGCATATGGAATGTTCTTAAGGCGGATCCACATAGGGACTGATTTGTGATCATCTTTTTTGAGCTCTAAAAAAGGATGCCACTGTTGTAACATGAGTGGGACTCTCACTATAGTCAACGGACCTGAATCCAAGACCTTCCTACGAAAATCCCGGTCCAAAATATGAAAGAAGTAGAATCCTTGATCATTGGCCATGATATCCACTAGTTGACGAACGCAAAGATGTTTTAATGTAGCTTCTATCATCTTAAAAGACAGTTTTTTGCCCACAAGGTAACCGATGATATATTCATGCCATTTAGGATCCATAGCTTCTAATACTTCATCCGACAAGTTGACAATAGGTTTGTTGTCTATCAACAAGGGAGGGATAAAGGTTAGATTATAACCCTTGGTAGTAGCGCATGCAACAATTGCCTAGGATCGGTTCTGAGGATACCTCACCCTACCTACAGGCAGTGTTGAAGAAGAGGGTCAATGGTTTGAAGTCTTATTAAGGTTGAGAGCTGCCCTAGAGTTGGTATTCAAAGTTCTAGTTATTGTGTCTTAGCCAGCACTCAGGTGGAGCAGACTGACCTTCCTTGGCGACCGCCTTCCCTCCATTAGGACGGTCACGGATGAGAGAGATTGCTCGCTGGTTTGCTTCTGCTGCGATGCCTTTCCTTGCCCACCCCTAGTGGAACTAAAGTCTTTCCTGGCCTCCTTTCATCCATATTAGCAGATATAGACAGCAGACTAACAGAACCGAGCAGGGAAAATGCATAATAGAACCCTAATTCAGAATGATGATCCGGGAAAATTTAAGTGTATCCGGGATAACTGCTTCGGTCAGATGAAAGAATAGAGGAAGATCAACAAATCCTCCACAGATCAGCCGGAACCGAAGCCTATAGCCGCCAAAACAGCTCTAGGCAGCTGAGCGATGCACAGTGAATCGGGAACCAAAAATGGGAGAAAATGAACAGTGGAGTTCACATAGGTTGAAAAGTTTTTAGTTCTTGAATGCTTTGTCACCAATTAAATTCTGGAATCACATCTTTCTATCCTTAGATTTTGTCGTCAATTAAGTTTCAACAAAGTTTATGTACTTTCAGTTCCGTTTAAAGTGAAATTATTAGTTTCCTTATGCACTTGTAATATTTCCTATCTAGAATCGCCATGGAAGTCGTCTACTTTAATAAAAACTAAAGAATGACTTTTGATGAAGGGTATTTTGTCTCAAACATAAATTCCTATGAAATTTCTTTTTGGCATGCTCGGTGGGACTTGTGTGGCCAATTTGAGGAAGTACAGTACTGAGAACAAGGAATTTTTTAAAGCTTGATCATGCTGCAGGTAGTAACCCCAATGATACGACTACTAATTTTGAGACCTCTACCACTCTGGCAGCAAAGTTAAGCCAAGGGGGCAAAGTTAAAATCCCATGGCAATTTACGGAAGAGCAGGCAAGGGAGTTAGCACCAAACCCCATTTTAATGGCTACCATGAAGAGCCTATTTAAGGAATGTCGCAACCCACCATTTTGAGGGGCCACCCTCAGTAATAGGTCTAGAGGTAATTTGCTCGAAAAGATGGTCCAAATGATACATGCAAGTGATGGTCTCAAATAGTCCATCAAATGGTAACACCACAAATGTCCATCGATTAAGAGCATGAACTCTCTCAAGTCCATTCCTCATGTAACATGAGCTTTCTCTTATGTTCTTTAACAACCTAAATGTTTTTACTAGGAGTTGCCACTAGCCATTTTTGGGGGTCAGCTAGAACCCAATTGAAATGCAACTAGATAATTTTAGGAACGAAGATTTGCTTACACTAATGTCTCTATTAGTGCCCTTTTGGTACCTAACTTAACAATGTGTTATCTAAATGACCATCCACTCTTGATTGCCACAATTCAATTAGTCCACTAAGTGAGCATGCAAATATTTATGTGGGAAGTTCATTGAAATTCTAATCTATTCTAACCTATCCAAGGAAAGGAAATTAATAATCAATGTACAGTGCAGTAAGTAAACACTGAAATAATTGTAAAGGCATCTATCTAAGTGCGAGAAATGGAAATGACCTGCAACTCGTCAAGTAAAGAATTATACAAAACTTTGCTGTTGAGCCTCAAGATATGAACTCTCAAAAGCTTGCTATTTGAACTAAGGTGGGCCTAATTCTAATCAATTGATTAAGATGAAATCTAAGCTAGACTACTCTAATCATTTATTGAAATGTGAGGCCAAGTCTAATTGATTTTATTTAACAGAATCTACACTAATTATTATAGGAGTCATTGTCCAATCAATCCTAAACATGCTTTTTCTTAACATGCATTGGTCTATACATATGTTCAACACCCAAACATGCTGAATGTCCTCACTAAAAGTCTCGTCCTACATAATTTAGCTAGAGATTTCCGCTTTGATGGACTCACCTTGACTATTGTAACTTCGATGAAGAATTGAGAAAACCGGCTTTTCCGAAAGACCTCTGGTGAGGATTTTGACAATCGGTCACGAAGATGAAATTAAGGACACCACGGAGGGACTAATCACAGAGATTAGTCAGCCAAGGTTGCTCGGCAATTGACTGAAAAAATGTGAAGAAATAAATTGTGAAAAAATCTTGAAACAATGAACTCCATATGAACAATTGAGAGAATCAATCTTGAAAAGAGAATCCGGTGAGATTTTCAACAAACTACAACCGTATGGACGTCAAGGACAGGTTGAAGAACATTGTCCCAAGGATTGGAGGCCGAGGAACTACCATCGAACGATCGGAATCAGTGCTAGTATCAACTGCACCGATCACCAGTGTGAAGCACGGTACCAAGGCCGAGAGGGAATCCAGCCAATTCAGCAAGCTGTCGGTGGAATTCCGATCAATGCCAGGCACCACAAGGCTAAGGAAGACCCAAGGATGTTCGGCGTGGGCGGCGGTGACAGTGGCTTGGCCGGTTACCTGCCAGAATTGGCAAAGGACCAGCAAAGCACGGTCTGGCTGAGAGAAAGAAATGGAGATTTCAGCGAGAGAGAGATGACTGAACACCATTCAAATTTTGGAGGGGAAAGTTTAAATGGGTCTTTGAATCTTAATGCAAGGGCTCCAATCCATTCCGTAATGATTAGCCAACTTTCTATTGATTCATTCTAAGTCAAATGGATTGGTGAGGTGTCACATGGGATAGCGATTATGCTATGGATGGCCAAGATCTATTCCTTAATCACTGAGAAATGGTCCTGTTGGTTGGGTTTAAATGACATAGATCGTGGGTAATTTGGTAATTTCACCGCTTGGGGAAAGGGGATGTCGACCAGTTGTTCTGTGCCTGTTGAACGACTGGACTTGGCCGGAAAATTAGCGTCGATCAACGCCAGTCAAACCAGGTTGACTCAGTAGAATCAGTAGCGGTGAGCTTGACCAGGTTGAACCGGTTTGGCTACAATTCTAATTTTTGTGCAATTTAATCCAATTCCTTCTATATGCTCATTAATGTGATTAATGCGATAAATCGGAAGGAACTAAACTCAATTTATTAAATTGGATTGAACAAATTTGACATTTTGACCAATTTGAATTGTTCATGCCCAATTATCTAAACTCCCCTTCAAATTTGCTTGAATTGCTTTATGAGCTAGATCAACTGAGGTTCAATTGGCCAAATCGAACCACAAAATTTGGTCATTTATGAGTAGAATTATCAATAACTTAAATAGAATTGGCATCTTGCCAATGAAGTCCTTAATGACACACACGCAACATGAAGTTGGTCGGTGAATTCATCGATATCGACATCAAGCAATCAACAAGAAGATAATATTTGGTTGATTATTTTGCTGTATTTTAAGATTTTTGTAATTTCTTGTAACCAATGGGAAGGAATTTCTTTTTCAGTAAATGTTTGCAACCTCTGAACCCTCCACTTATAACCTCTATTTGTCACCTCCATTGATAATCGTCAATTATAAGCTTTAAATAACCACAACGTAGTCTTCGAAGGACCCCCTCCCCTAACGCACAACATACAAAACTTAGTATCATTCAGTTATCTTTCAACTTCTACACTATAGTCATGGTTGTAGTTCCTAGATAACTATGTCATGGATTCAATTCTGGTGTATATTTTTGTAGTTTATACGTGCTTCATTGTCGATTAAATTCTAGTGTTGCATCTTTATGTCCTTAGACTTTATAGTCAATTAAATTTTAGCAAAATTTGTCTACTTTAAGTTTCATTGAAGTGAAATTAGATGCCACAAAACAACTTTTTATGAAAGGTATTTCATTGCGAACACAAATTCTAAATAAACACATATTATACCTTTTCATAATTTGAATCTCTAAACATCCTTTCTTGACCAAAATGAAAAATTTATCAATAAAAACTCCTTTATTTTTCTCTCATTAAGGAGTCTACACATGGAACGAGCTTTGAAATATTGAAAGTAATTATCATAATGTAGTTTATCATTTGACGATAGTTTTGAGTAACTTTGATTTTTCAGTAGCATAAGTGCACATAAGTCGCCTGTATCGAAAAAGCTGACATTTTAGAAGAATAATTGTTAACTCAATGGAAAATATTTTTACATATATACGTGTAAAGAGAGAGTATTTCAAAATTTTGAACATTTTTTATAAGTCTATTCGTGAAACATAAAATGTCCAATCTCTAAAATGAAGTACGTTAATGATAAAAAAATATTAATTTACATTTTTTTACTAATTAAATATTTATAGAATAATCAGCGGAGGTTTTTTTTTTAGACGAAAAAATTTGTTGCGATATCTTGCAAATGGAAAGTTTTCCTTACTTTACATAGTGGTTATAGATGTTTTACCTTTTTCTTTTTTCTTTGTTATGTTTCAAAATTAAATTTTATTTACTCCTGAACACTTCAAATATTTTTAAACTTAAAAGTACTAACATACATTCATTATAATATTCCATTATATAAAAAATATATTATTTATTTTAAGTATTTAGTGCACCAAATAATTTTTTTCTTAATTTTCTAAGAAAGGACAAGACAAACAAACACTAAATTTTATACTCACCAGTATATTATATAATTAGGTTTCATGTCGATTGACTCAGCTTTCAGTTACCCTCTATCTTTATGAGATGCATGGCTCTTTTAATGCAAACATCTAAGCAAAAAACCATTCATTTTACTGTCTTGAAGTACTATCCTCTTTCATTGTTAATTCCAAAAATTTAGGTTCCGTTTGTTTCGTGGGAAATAGATAATTTGGAAAAAAAATTCCTAAAATTTATCATTTGTATATTTTAAAATAATTATTCAATGAAATATGTTTTTCATTATTGAAAACAACTTATGTCTAAACATTTTCATTGATAGTAAAATATTTTCATTCGTTCATTTTTTAAATAAAATAAGCAGTCATTTTTAGAAAAATATTTTTCAAGTCATTTATTTTCTGCAATATATATATGGAGCCTTTAGATCCATTTACTTTACCTCTTTGTCACATTGTTACACGTTAAGCCCTAAACATTAATGTCTTTTTACTTACCTTGTAATCAAAAGCCGATCCCGAGGCAACTGAGTGTTGAATTAAGTGAGCTTTGCTAATGCTTTGATTTGCTTGATTGCAATGATTGAGTGGTTGAATAGATGAAATTGACACCTGTAGGAGGTGGCCAAAGGCGACCCAAAGATGCCGCCGCCAAATGGAGCCAGTGGTGGTGTTAAGCCGATGTCCAAGCTGGCCTTAATTCTTGTATTAGTTTAGTTAGATTATTCCCAATAAGCCTAGTTTGGACATTGGTAGGCCAATTAGTGTAGGTTTTGTTAAATAAATCAATTAGACATAGCCTCACATTTCAATAAATGATTGGGATAGTCTAGCTTAGGCTTTACCTTAAACGATGCATTATATTAGGCTTTACCTTCCGAGGGTTAATGGTTCGAGCTCAATAACAAGGCTTTGTATAATTCTTTAGCCGACAAGTTGCGGTTCATTTTCATTTCTCATGCTTGGATAGATGCTTTTTAGTTACTTGGTTGTTTACTTACGCACCCTCATTTAAATATAGTGATTGTTAATTTCCTCTTGTAAAATAGGATAATATTGCATTAGAATTTCAATAAACTCCCTACAAAAATATTTGCAAGATTACTTGGTTAGCTAATAGGATTTTAAAATGATAGTCAAGAGTGAATGACCACTTAGATAACACACTTTTAAGTTAAGCATCGAAAGTGCACTAAGAGAAATATTAACGCAAACAAATCTCCATTCCTAAAATTCTCTAGTCGCATAAAATTGAGACAACACTCTCTCGTCTCAATTAGGTTCTAGCTGACTCTCAACAAAGGCTAGTGGCAACTCTTAAGAAAGATATTTAGATCATCAAAGAATTTAAAAGAAATCTTGTGTCATGCAAGATATACACTTGAGAGAGTCCATGCTTTGATCGATGGACCTTCTATCGGATAATTGAAATGATTGCTTGTACAAGCCATCTTTTCAATGAACCATTAAAATCATCTCTTGAGTAAATACCTTTAAATCTCGCCAAGGGCGGCCCCTCAAAAGGTAGGTTGAGGCAATAGCAAAGAAATTACTTCAAGCTCCACCTTTTTCGAGCACTTTTCAGATTTTCATGACAAGGAACAAACGATTCCTTGCTAGGACAAAGCACAACAAACTCACCAAAAGTAATATCTTTGTTGATGATAGTCTCAAATGAATCAGTACACCAAATTCTATAATCCTTTACACCATAAACGTAACCGCAAAAGATGTATTTCTTTGCTATAGGCTTTAGTTTTCTCTCATCAACATGTGCATATGCTGGACATCTAATTATTCTAAGTAAAAAATAATTAATAGGTTTACCTGACCATATCTCCTCACATTAACAACCAACAAGCCGTATTGACTACTTGGCCTAGAAATCCATACCAAACCAATGTTAGACAACATGCATATAGTCCATTATAATAAGGTTATGTTCATGTGTTTTACAATACCATTTTGATATGGTTTATTCACTGTAGTATAATACTTCACAATGTATTCAATTTTGCAAAACTCATTAAACTCTCCTCCACAAAATTCTAGCTTATTATCTATTGTCAACCTCTTGATCTCCACACTAATCTACTTCTTAATTAATGTTTTTCATTGCTTAAATGTAACACAAACATCACTCTTCTACTTTAGAAAATTGATTCAAACCTTCCTTGAAAAATCATAATAAAAGTGAGTAGATACCTTAAACCAAATCCTTTCGAAGGAACTTTTGCAAGCCCCAAAAGATCGGAATGCATCTAATCCATAGTTCCTTTTGTTTTGAAACCAACCCTATGCTTTTTCCCAAAAACGTAAAGCTTGCAAAAATCCAGTTTTCCAATTTATTGAGCACGTAGAAAAACTCTTACTCAATACATCCATCCCTCTTATACTTGTATGGCATAATTTTATATATCCATAGTTTAATGTTGTTTGATTCTATCATAATGGATGAGACTGCAACCGAACCAATAATTGTAGTGCCTTACCTCTCAACAGAAGTAAACCTTTTATAATTTTCACAACTCTACCTTCATCCATATACCTATAACCGTTAGTATCAAGTGTGCCAAAAAAGACAAGGTTTTTTTTTCGTATCAGGAACATGTCTGACATTTTTGAAGTTTTTGATCATGCTACTGTGCATCTTAATGTCGATAATCCAAATCTCAACTGCATTGCATTTATCTTTTTTTCCATTATATATATATATATATATATGCATACATAGATGTATGTGGAAAACCAATCACAATTTGAAAACATATGGTATGAACAACTTGAATCAATAGTCCAACTATCACTAAATCTGTCTTTTCCATCTACAACCTATAATCAACCTTTGTTTTCTTTATCAATGACACTAGCTTGACTAGGATTTGCATTTCCAAGATTCTATTTGTTCTAGTAGTCTTGATTGTTTTACCAATTTGCATTCCTTTGATTTTGTTGATTTAGATTATTTTCTATTTTGGAAAAGGCCACCAAAAACCCCAAACTATGCTCCTTGAGACAATTTTACCCTAAACTTTTTTTTGTGCCAACACAAATCCCAAACTATGCCACTTTGGACAATTTTACTCTGAATTTTTTCTTGTGCCACCAAAAATCCTAAATTATGCCACATAGGACACATTTACCCCAAACTCTTTTAACTAAAGGGCATTTTCATCTTTTTTTTCTTTTTTTTCCTTTCTTCCCCCTCTACCATGGCCGGCAGAGGGAAGCCGGCGAGGGCCACCCTCGCCAATGGTAGCGTCCATCAAGGGCCACCCTCATCGGCGGCGGCGTTCAGCGAGGGTGGCCCTCATCAGGGAGGGGTTGTCACGCCCCGACCCTCGAACACATGGCAATCCATGTTCTATCACAGTCATTTAGATGCAACGTCCCAGGACGCGTCGCCGACCATTACTTTTATCTTGTAATTATGCACATGCGGAAGTGAATCACAAACCCTCAGTCAATTACAAAAGCAGGGATAGCAAAAAAAACCCAACAAGAACACATTTAAAAGTACTACTTTATTTATCTATTGATTAACTCTAGGAAGTTTACATGTACAAGCCCTTACCATGGGCATCTTCCTAACGAGCCAATGAAACCGACAAGCCAGGGTTAATCTACTCCCTTCAAAGACGGCCACGATCCATAACAGGCGTCGATCCTCTATCATATGGACCTGAAAATGGTTATTCAATAACCAGTGAGATCAAATCTCAGTAAGTCAAAATCTTAGGCCTCCATTAGGAATTTCGCTCGCCTCGAGGGTAGTCTAATCATGTAACTTAGTTCTGGCAAACAACACATACCACACTTCAAACAACATTATCAGACGACAATTCAATAAGTAGATGCAAACACAGGCGACCCTACCTAGCCTAGGCACATGCAACTTGCAAAAACTGTCATTTCAATTATCACGACATTAAGAGGCATGCAAATAATCAAAGCATCATATACAACTTTCTCAGGTCTCAACATCCACATATGCTCCAATTATTACGACCCCTCCCCCTTGGGCCACGGCACAACCTTATGGTTGGCGGTTCCTGGCTAAGTCAGCTTTGTCCTCTTTACCTCAAGGTACGGCGATGTGAAGGGGTCACTCCCAAGATGGCATTCCCGAAAGAGCATAGGACCCACCCACTACTGTAGCCTCGCAACTGACAGAAGCCCGGGACCCGCCCATTACCATAGCCCCACAAGTAACCCCTCCCTATCAGGCATCCAATCGAAGTTAAGCAACCAAACGGCCATGGCACAACCCCATAAGGATTGGCAATCTTCCGGCAATGCCGGGTTCTCCTCTTAATGTGACCATGCAACACATCATTAATCAATTCTTTCTTTTCTTTGCTATGTTGTGAATGCACATACAATTCATGCTCAAGCAACATGCTATTATAGTTTACACACGTATAATGTCATGCAGTAGTATTCAGCAGTCACGTACAATAGCAGCAATCCAATCATTTATGAAAGTTGCAACAATCAGCAATTCAAGTCACAGTCTGATAATCAATTCCGACTAATCAACATCATAGTACTTGCATACTTTTCCAAAATCATCACATACCTCAATAATTATGGTACCCAACCACGCGTCTCAATATTCAATAAGAAATAAACACGTGTCCTCATGATTACGACAATCAACTATTTCCATAAATAAGCAATCATCCCAAAATAAGTATAAACTAGGATTATACTCAAAGATACTCATTTAAGAAGCATATAATACTATATTTGATTGTTCTGAGTAAAATAATTTGAGTCCCGCAAAATACTAATTATTTTCCAACCCCATAATTAATTATCCAACCCAAATAATTTCATTTGATAAAACCATTCCTTAATAAACCAATGTCATTTGATAATGTAGTATATAAATACTATTGACATTAGAAAATTAGACCATAGTAATTTTCCCACAAAACTACTCAATTAAAACAATTTCCCATAAATAATCACAATTAATTATTTTCCCCAAAATAATTAATTTTCAGCAATGAATAGTAATAACAATATTAATAATTCGAAATTATAAAATAATTTAATTAATAATTAATTAATAATTCTGCAAATAATAAATTATTATTATTTATTCCAAAAAAAAATATTCATTAATACTAACCATGGTTACTATTTTAACCCAATTACGGTTAATTAACTCAACTACGGTTAACTAACTCAACTACGGTTACTTTAATCTAACCACGGTTACTTTATTCTAATCATGATTAACACTAAGCAAGCTTAATCAAATAATATTTTAATGCTAATCAATCATCATCCAAAGCATTAATCAAATTTTAAACTAATTAAATTACTCCTAAGCAAGATTAACCCCTAACTAAGAGATTAGGAAATCGACTCACTATTTAGCGATTCCGAAGACACAAATGCAATGGCGGCGACGAGGGTGACGTGCGACTATGTCCGAAACATCAAGACAAGCGGTGACGAAAATGGGTCTCGACGAGACGAGGTGGTTCCGATTCGGCGAGAAAGAGTAGCGACAGGCGCGGCTCACAGATGGGCGATGGCGGGATGTGGCTCAGACTATCTGGTGGTGTGTGGCGGCTCCGGCATGCAGCGAGGGTGGCTGATTTAGGTGAATCACAGCAACCCATGCTGCTGTTTTGGGAGAGAAATCGAAGGGGACCAGAGAGAGAGAGGGGGGGGGAAATGAGACCGTGGGTCAACAAAAGAAAGTGGGGGAAAGAAAACGTGCGGAGGAAGGTGGGAAGAAGAGAGAGAAAAGAAAGAAAAAAGAAAAAGAAAAAGAAAAAACTAAACAAGCTTCTAGAAAGGGCATTTTGGTCTTTTTGCCCTTGAAGCACAAATTCCCAAATATTTGGCTCCAAAACTCGGCCCGTTGAATCTTTTTCCGATAATTTCAGGCTTACCGATAAATTCGAGAATCAATGATGCAATGTCCAATATTTTAGTCTCGACATCCTTAAAAGTTTAATACCTGATACCGGATTGAAATTTGTGGTTAAAATCGATCAATCGCGACTTTAGTACAACCTAACTTTTGGGTGGTGATTAGGGGTTCCCGTGCGTTTAACCCATGGTTGATAGTTTTTCAATTCACGATCGTGTATATTCAAATCAGGGTGATCCTCAATTGTCATGTAATCACGAGGGGTTAATTGCTCACGCTAAGTACAGGGCCAAAAGAAAATCGGTTTAACGTCATTCGCAGTCAAAGTCGTGTGGAATCACCCACAATCCGGCCACATACTTTTGCCAAATCGATTTATTTCCATTCGATAATTGGCCTGCAACAGTGTGATATCATTTCTCTTTGATCCTTATGGTCGAGCGGCCTATCCCTGATTAAATTTACTAGTTGTACGCGTATCAATCCTTAATTGCCTTTCCGAACAGTTAGTTAACTCATTAGAGGCCAACTTAAAGTAACATAACTAACAATGCATTGATAAAATAACTATTTCATATATCTCGGAATGGGTCAAAATTAAGGATGCTATAAGGTCGCCCCCGATTGGGCGAGCGTCGCCCTGGCCGAATCCAGCGGAGGTGGCCCCAGATTTTGCGGGCAAGCGACCCTCACCCGACTCAGGCAAGGGATGTCCCCGCCAGATCTAGCGAGGGGGGGGGGAGGTGGAGATGTCGGGGAGGGTTTGCCCTTGCCAAATCCGGCGAGGGTCACCCTCGTCGAATCTAGCAAGGGTTGCCCTTGTTATATTTAGTAGAGGCGAGCCTCACCTGATGCTAGTGAGGGCATCCTTGGCTGGACACTACCACCGGCGAGGGTGGCCCTCGCCGGCTTCCCTTTGTTAGCCATAGCAAAGGGAAGAGAAAAAGAAAAAAAAAAGAAAAAGTGTAAAAGTAAAAAGATCAAAATGTCATTTCAGTGAAAAGTTTAGGGTAAATGTGTCCCATGTGGCATAGTTTAAAGTTTTTTGTGGCACAAGAAAAAGTTCAAGGTAAAATTGTCCCGAGTAGCATAATATGTGGTGTTTGGTAGCACAAAAAAAGTTTAAGGTAAAATTGTCTCAAGTGGCATAGTTTGAGGTTTTTTAATGGCATAAAAAAAAGTTTTGGGTAAAATTGTCCAAAAGGGCATAATTTGGGGTTTTGGTGGCATTTTCCCTATTTTCTATTTACCACTTTACCTTCGGTTTTGGACAACTTTTCTTAATATGCCCTATAGACATAGTTGTAAGTCAAATCCTTATGCTTCGATTTTGACCTACTTGTGCCACCATTGTTTCTCTTAACAATCCTTCCCCTAGAAAGTAAACCAGTCTTGTGATCAATATGCCTTCAAAAGTCAATAATGTATTATTTAAAAGACTAATCTTGACATCTTTCAAATCGATAGTTTTTCTACTAACAATCTTGGTGTCTCTAAAATTCTTATAAGAGGGAGATAATGAAACTAACAATAAAAGAACATCAAACTTAGATAAATGAGAATCAAGGGAAGAACCTTCAACCATACAAAGAGGAAAGAGTCGTTGCTTGAGTCCCAATCAATTGGTGAGGGATTCTTTCAAAAACATATTCTCCAATTTCATCCATAAACCTGCTATTGTTTTCTGATTTGGTAAATCCTGTAAAACTTAATTTGTGGGACACAACTAGATAGTAGACATAGACATGTAATCCAATTCTTCTCAGGTTTCATTTGACATGCCTATTACTTGCTTCTTTTTCCCAAACTAAGTTTTTTAAACCTTACTGCATAAGAATAGCCAACAAAAGAACTTGCCATAAATTGAAGCTTCCACTCTCATGAAACTTATCAATATCAATATTGAAATAAAGCCATAACCAAAAGATTGGAAAACCCTATGGCTTTGATACCATATTATTATGATCAATGCAGAAACCACAGCAAAATTAAAATTGAGAAGAATGAAAGAATATACAAATTTATATGGAAAAGCCTTGTAGGAAAAACCACAAGGAGTGGAGAAGCAAAATCTATCATGAAAATTCATTTATTACAAAAGGTGGCTCAAAAACCTTAAAACTTTTTCTGTCCCTACTTCAAAACCTATTATATTGAGAAAAAAAATATTTATATTGCTCTAGATTGGGCTTGCACTGCTACCAACACTAAACCTCCACTTTTTTCCTCAAGTCAGGTCGTCACAAATTTCAATTTAAATATCAAAACTCAATTTGAGTTGAATTTCTGAAATAGAATTCAAGAGATGCTCAACAGTTTATTTGCTGCAGTATGCAATTTAACACGTTACTTGTGGTGACAAAATATATTTAAATATTTTAAACGCCTCGTATTATGCCACGAAGACACCAATCGTCAGTCTCTATCTCCGATGGGTTTCCCGGGCCCACACTTGGTGAGAGTCCACGCGAACCTTTAACTTCAGGAAAAAGTTCGCATTATAAAAGCACTCCTGTACCAGTTCGCGTATGCCAACTCCAATCTCCCCTGCTAAATAAAGAATCTAGCAGAGATGATGAAGCTTGCTTGTTTTTGGAAAAAGTTGGAGCACGACCTGCCCAGCATTCAAAAACTCTCTTGCCTTCTCTGCTCTTGCCACTCCGTGGCATCTTCCCTCCTCCGCAACTTGTCCCGCCGAGCCAACTCTTTCTGTGCTCAACTCGCTTACTTGGTCCTCGTGTCTGTGATTGGCTATTGGGCACTAAAGCTCTCCGAGCCCAAATCGCCCTACTCCAAGACTCGTGATTTGGACCTGTTCTTCACCTCAGTCTCCGCGAGCACCGTCTCAAGCATGTCCACTGTGGAAATGGAGGCCTTCTCCAATTCCCAGCTCGCCATCATGATCCTCCTCATGCTCGTTGGCGGGGAGGTCTTCACTTCCATGCTCTGGCTTCATCTCTTGAGGTCTGGGTTCGCCAGACACAATTGTCACCCTGTGAATTCTGCCACTTTCAGCCACTCTGATAACAACATCGAACTCGAACCTCCTCCTCTCTACCAGGTCAATAAGGCTGAGACCTTCAAATCCAAGCTCGAAATAAACGAGACGCCGTTGAAACAAGTTTGGTGCGGTGACGGACTCATCAAGTACAGGGCAAGCAAGTGCTTGAGCTACGTCGTCCTCATTTACCTCATCGTAGTCCACGCAGGTGGCTCAATGTTGCTTTATCTATACATAAGCCTCGTCCCAAGCGCAAGGAAAGTCCTCCGGGACAAAGGCCTCAACGTGCAGATGTTTTCCGTGTTCACGACAGTGTCAACGTTTGCCAACTGTGGCTTCGTTCCCACGAACGAGAACATGGTGGCGTTCAGGCACAACCCGGGCCTCCTGTGGCTACTTCTCCCGCAGATCCTCCTTGGCAACACGCTCTACCCACCTTGTCTCAGGACGGTGATCTGGTTCCTTGAGAGGGTCACTGGGTGTGTCGAGTTTGGCTACATGCTCAGGAATTCCAGGGAGATAGGGTATGCGCAATTGCTTCCGGGCTTCCATTGCTTCTGTTTGGCTGCGACACAGTTGGGATTCGTATTGGTGCAGTTCGTGGCCCTGTGCTGCATGGAGTGGGGCTCGCAGGCCATGGAGGGCCTGAGTCCGTACGAAAAGCTCGTGGGGGCTCTGTTTGAGGCAGTGAACACCAGACACACCGGCGAGTCCATCTTCGATCTCTCCATCATTTCTCCGGCAATTTTGGTGCTCTTCGTCTTGATGATGTAAGTCTCTCTCTCATTCTCACGCACACAAAATCCTACTCCCCGCTGACTTCGTACACTAAATAATGCAGACACAAATTAAATAAGTAGATAATATTCCACACTAAATTAACTCTGAACAATGATAAATTACCTGTAAATCAGCTTTAGTGCTGAATATTATCTTTTTAAATGAACTGATGCATGTTTATGAATAACCATTATTCTCTTTTTTTTACGGTAGTGAATGGCCTAGATTATATTAAGATATTTACTTAATAAGGCTTAATCAGTAAATTTATAAAAATACCGGTTACTGCTAGATTATACAGTCATATGCTTTATCAAATGTGCTTCCTAGAAATGAGGAAATCGTATCACTTTTCATTTCTATGTCCATTCTTGACTGATTTGGCGGCTCGGAATTTAGTCTTTAAATTTTCTGACTTTATGACTTTCTGTTGACTTCATTCAACAGTCATGTGTTCACAGTCGCGTGGCTAAACTTTGGCACTTTTTAATTTTTTTTTCCTTCACATGTCATGAAAGGTCCACTCTCGTCTTGCAAACGTCGAAATTATTTCAACTAACCTTAATCCCGAGGAGAAATTTGAATAAACCATAAACATAGTTTCATCTACCTGCCCCAACGGCATTTCATGAAACTTCGTAAAGCATAAGCTGATTTTTTGTCCTTCTCTTGTCTACTTTTATAATTTAGTTAGTTTGCAAACCCATTTAAAGAGAGGGTGTCGAGATTTCAAAAGACGATTTCAGTTAAAACACATTAAGTGAATAAGACATTTGCGTCCATTGATGATACCTTGGGCTTTCTTCCTAATAAGAACGAATTTTTTTGTTTTTGAGCATTGAAGAATTAGTTCTTAACCCAATATTCCTCCCATCTCTATTCTCCCCTTGCCGTCCTCGAAAAATATTTCCTCTTCAGTATTACTCTAATCTAAACCTCAAATGGATCCACACGTTAGGCATCCACTTTATCATATGGCAAAGCGACTTATTAGGTCTACGAGTGTGACAACCCTTGTTTCGTAGTCGCATAATGCTGCAATGACCTTATTTATTCTTTAATTTATGGCTATATTATATTCTTACTATATCCTTCCTGCAACTGGTCCACAATCTACATTCAAATCCCAGTATCAAATTCAAAACTCGGTATTCTTCTCCAATAGCATATACGGGTTGCCTGTTCTGTGGAATTTGGACATTGAAGGAGGATGGTTTTAATAGTAAGTTATTTTAAAGAAAAAAGGTTTTTTTTTTTCCTTGTGTTTCTTTGGACTTCTAAAGTGAACTAGAAGTTGATTTCGGATAGTTGTTACCGAATATCCTTGCTGCACATGTTTCTCAGAAATAAGTCTGATCCTCCTGGTGCGCGACCTCGGCACCCATAGGCATGAGACCTTGAAATCTGTCATAAAAACCCTTGGGAACCAAGATCCTCGGGATGAGACTAGAGATCCAGGCCTCCAGACCGAGACAACAAGGTCTGGACCTTCGAACCCACACATGAGCTCGAAACCTTGCAGTCGCAAACTGAGACCACAAGGGTCGAACTTAGGAGCCTGACACTTGGACCTGAGAAACCAAGGGCAAGACCCAGGATCCTGGAGCCCACAGAAAACCAGGTCATGGGGCTGAACCTAATGTCCTGGCACCCAGACCTAGGAATCCAAGTGAGGGGCCCTGGCTCATGCTGACATGAGATCGCGAGATTAGACCGGGGAGTGTGTGGGTCTCAAGATTACGGTTCGGCCTCCCTACCTCAAGTTTGAGGATTTGTTTACTCTGTCCGGCCTCGATGTTTTGGGTGTTGAGGTTAGCATATGAGGTCAGGGATCAAGATCCTAGGTGCAAAGCGTCGTGTCTAGCAATTGAAGTCTTGGATCCGACCCATAATGTCTCGGGTCCAAGTTTCAAGATCTCCACTCTAACCCTTGGGTTGTGGAGTTTAGGGAGAGAGAGAGTTCTAGGATTTTGCTTTTTCTTCACTTTTATATATCTTGTTTTATCTTGTTTATTTTTTCGATTGTGTGTTTAAAGTTACATGTAAATGATGATAGAACATGTGACCATTAATCAAGGGCTTGGTTAGAGGAAATTAGCCTAAATAAGATTTTTTCAGGGCAATATTTTCGTCCATCCCTAATTAGATTAAGTTTCCTTCAATGGTGCGTTTAATCAGTGGGCTACCAAATTATGCACATCATCTATATTTTTAATTCAGTTAGATAAAGTTAGCGTTATATACATAATCTATATTTAGTTAAGTTTGGTTAGGGTGTTACTCATAATTTATAATCAACCAATGAAAAGCATGGTTTGACACCATAGAGCCTAAATCTAGCGTCGCTGACCTTGGGTGACCCCAAATCTAGTGCCGCCTAAGGCCGGTGACATCATCCACCACAGCCACACAGCCATGACCCACATGACATGGAGGATTGAGACAAGGTCGAGATGGCAAGTCCTCGGGGCACCACAAGCGATGGTATTGGAACGCCACTACGACTAGCCACGGCAATGTGGTGGTGGCATGGGCTGACGATGATACTGACAACAGGTGGTGCGTGAGTGGAGAGAGATCGGCAAAAATCAGGATCGTTATGGAGTCTAGATTTTTTGCGCAATTTTCTCTTACATTTGAGGGCAATTGAGTCACTTACTGCTAATTTTACACTGACTTGCAACTTTCCGGAGAAACATAACAGCAATCTTCAACTTGTCACTCATTAAAGTTTTTCATTAGCCATATTTACTATTTATTCCAGCTTGTTCTTGCATTTATTCCTCGAAACCGCACTAAATTCTCTTTTTCTATATTTAATCCAGCTTTGTTCTCGCCATTTGAAAATCGGAATCCTCTCTCTCTCTCTCTCTCTCTCTCTCTATAAACAAACATTCTACAATTTTTAGTACATCAACCTAAAAAAACCTTTCTAGTAAAGTGTGTAATCAGTAATCTTGAAACTTTCCCTGTAGAAAATTATTAACAAGTGTCTAAGAGGCATTATGTATTTATTTTTTTTGCCCTTGCTCATGAAGTCTTGCTATTTATCTCAAGTATTTTAAACATATTATGAGTACCATTAAAAAATTTCAAAATTTTTAAAATCAGAAATAATCTCTTGTTCAAATCTAAAGTCTAAGGCTGGAAATTGAGCAAAAGGCATCCAAGCACATTGAAATTCCTAGGCATCCAAACACATTAAATGTCACCTTTTTGTTACGAAACACATTTTTTCTTCTTCCATTATCTTAATTACTAATACTATTCCGCTAACTCAAGTTGTATAAATATTTTCTCCCTGATTGGATGCACAAAATCAATCAGATCCTGCAGTGAATGATGTGTCAGCCTCTCAAGACAACCAAAACACATGCACAAACTTGCTTTTCTACATCGTTCTCTTTTCCGGGGGAAGGAACTTTCAAAGTTAAGAGTGATTTGACCAGTTTCTAACAAACGTTGTGTTTTTACAGGTATCTTCCACCATATACTTCATTTCTCTCGGTAAGAAATGGCGAGACGACACCAGAAACTCAACGAGATGAGCCTAGGTGGGGCTTTCCAACATGCTTGGTGTTTTCTCAGCTGTCATATTTAGTGATCTTCATCATTCTCATCTGCATCACCGAGAGAGAGAATTTGAAGAACGACCCGCTCAACTTCAATGTCTTGAACATCGCGATAGAAACCATGAGGTGAATTGTAATTATTCTTGCTGAGTTTTTAGTTTTTAGTTTTCTGGATGCATAAAATTATGAAAGATTTTGACGCCATTTACAACCGAAGCAATTGCAGCGCCTACGGCAACGTTGGATATTCAACTGGATATAGCTGCAAAAGGCGAGTAAAAACAGACAGCCCGTGCAAGGACGCTGGATATGGATTCGTAGGAAGATGGAGCAACAACGGGAAGTTCATTCTAATAGTAGTCATGCTCTTTGGGAGATTGAAGAAATTTACCAAGAAAGGTGGTACTGCATGGAGCTTGTCCTAGCATCATTAGAAACCCACATGTTCCTCGAGTTAGAGATAGAAAGGTCTGGCCTACAATATGACATAATCGTACTCCTTGGTTGACAAGTTAACATCCCTCGTCCGTCTGGAATTTACAAATATCTCCTTTGAGTAGTTACAAATTGAGCGTCCATTATCTTGGGAAGAGAGAGGGAGGGCGGTTATGTCAATTCCGGGGTCGCTCTCTGTAGTGTGACTGATGCTTTGACGCATCGGAATATGTTCAATTGTAGTGATTAATGAAGTAAATGTACTAATTTACACCAAATCACTTGCTTCTGGCTCCACAATGAATTAATTTGTGGAAAACACTAGACTTAATAAGATTGATTTACAAAATTGACAATGGCATAGGGATCCATTTGTTTCATGAATAATAGATGATTTGGAGAATGCTTTTCTAAAATTGATTGCTCATATCGCTTTAAATAATTAGTCCATAAAAAATATTTTATCATTGATAAAATTTATATCCAAATATTTTTGTGAATGATAAAAAGAAAATTTTGTTAATCCATTCTTATAAGTGTTACAAGCGACTATATTTAGGAAAATATTTTTTAAATTATTCATTTTTCGTACACTAACCACATCTTAAGTGGTTTGTCATTATATTATTAGTTCTTAAATGTAGCACAATCATTTAAAGGATCACTTACAATTAGACACATAATTTTGTAAATCAATTTTGTAAAACATTTTTAGTAAGCCACTAAGGCTTAGATACTGCTACCTTTCTTGTCACATCCCAAATCCCGAGCACGCGACAACCCCTTCACTTTGGTCAAATGAATGCAACGACCTAAGACGTGTCGCCGACCATTCTTTTTATCTTGTGATTAAAGGCATGCGGAAGCAATTTAATAACACCCAGTCAATAAACAGCAAGGATAGTAGAAAGACCACAAACAACAGCAGCAACATTGTCTTTATTCTTGAACTAATTAACCCTATGAAGTTTATATACAAGCCTCTCAATCAGGTGACTTCTATAGTCATCAAAATACTAAACAGGGTTAATCTACTTCCTTCTACCATCGGGCACACCAACTTGTTGCCCTCCATGACATGCTCTAGCACTTCCCCAATCCATGGCAATAAATGTGCCATAACTACGGACTTGAAAATATTTAACAACGACAAGTGAGATATAATCTCAGTGAGTTATCGCCCTAAACCTCGGTTAGGACATCAACTCGCCTCGGAGTTCCTAATAGGCAAATCCTCATAACAATGGTAGATCAATTGCAAAGCAACCATCGCTTTGACTTAACTATAAATGTGATCTACCTAGTAAACCCCATAAGAAACAATCAGCAATCAATCGACTCACAGGCATCCTTACCCGGTTATGCCATACCCTGCACGGTATAAATTCTCATGCATGCCATAAACAATGCAACTAGCATTTTAATCATTATAGTGATCAATCAGAGGTGAGTCGATTTGCAGGCAATTTTACCTTGCCATTGCCATACCCTGCACAGTACAACCACACGCATGCCATGGTCAGTGCAAATAGCACATGCATAATCATAACACATCACAATATGTTTCACATGCACCCATGCATTCCTTCGTGTTCCAATTATTAATGCCCCTCAAGGTCATAGCCGAACTCCCGCCAGTGTCTACTAGCATACCTAGGCATCGCCCTCCCCCATGAGGCACGACTATGTCAAGGGCTCTCTCCCAAGATGGCATTCCCTAAAGAGCATGGGTCCGGCCTCTACCACAACTCCACATCCGAACTCCTGCCAGGGTGATGGGTTCATTTATGTGACCACACTAGAATACCACAATGATCCATTTTAATCTTGCATATCAGCCGATGCAAACGTGGTACATGCTCAATATAATAAACCATTGCACATTTTTCATATAAAAATTGCAAGAAAATAATTGCACGTTATCACATAATTATTGAAAACCCGTCAACTTTGTATGCCTTACTTTTTAAACATACTGGCCTCATTTAAATTATAAAACTCGACTTATGCACTTGACACCTCAGGGTTTCCCTTTTATATGTCCATAAAAACCCTTGTCAAAATTACTACTTTGGGTTTTGCATGAGGCAAACATTTTTCAAGGCAATGATAGCATCAAATAGCATGGCATGTGCACGAAAACATCATAAGATTTAGGCAAAAAATACACAAACGTCAATGTATAATTATCAAAGCAATTAAGTACTCAACAATTTCAATCATACGATCAATACCCTATTGATCCAAGCAACAATTCAACATGCCTTAACAATCATAAACGCAACGTATTAAGACTATAATTCGCTTTTGCATTAATAGTACTATGTGAACAGTAACTATTCAATCTTGAACACATGCTAATGAAGATTAACCCCCTTATCTTTGATTATTCTAATCAATCACAATTAATGAGTACTAACCAAGGTTAATGATTTAATCCAAACTAACCATAATTAACAAACCAAACCATGCTTCAACCATAGTTAATTAACCCAACCATAATCAAAGTCTAGTTAATTAACCCAAGCTTGGTTAATTAACTAACCATAGTCCACTTTTTGACTAAACTTACCATGGTCATCTTTCTAACCACATATCTTAACCCTAGTTAATCTTAATTACTCCCCTAACTAAGATTTACCATAAATTAATCTACCCTGAGCAAGTTTAATAGACTAATCGAGTGATTAGAATGTAAACTCACCCAGCGACCATTCTGATGACATGGGCGCACCAGTGGCGGCGAGGGCTATGCATGGCTACCTCCAAAAGGTCAAGGTGGCACTTGGCAAAAATGGGTCTCGGAGGAGGCGGTTTCTGGCGAAGGTGAGAACCGCGAGGGAGAGAGAGGCGCGGCTTGAGCAGCCTCAGACAGGCGGCACCATAGCGGCACGACAATTCCAAAACAGAGGCAAGGTGGTAAGGATTATGGGTGAGGGTGGCCCGGACAGCAAAATGGGGCATCTAAGGGGAAGAACCATGGAGAAAAAGGAAGAGAAAAGAGAGAAAATGAGAAGAAAAAGTGAGGAAGAGGGTGGCTGCCAAGGGACACACACATGAGAGGGAAAGAGGGAAGAGAGAGAGAGAGAGAGAGAAAGATGAAGGAAAGAGAGAGACTTCAAGCCAACTTCATTTCCCAACAATTTTTTTATCATTTCCTTGACTTTTCTTCCCTTTTGTCCTCTCTCATTGAATGCACCTTCTAGAAAGGGCAATTTTGTAATTTCCCCCAAGTATAGTATACCAGACCACACGCGTATACGGGCCAAGATTTTACACGAGCTTGAATAGAATTGGTTTGGGCTCAAATTGTGGAGAAATGGGCTAGAAAATGCAATTGGGTTCAAAGGCTTAAAGTTGGGCTCATGGGCTTGCTTGGGCCCACTTAGGCTTTGGTGGGCTTGACTTGGGGCCCATTCAGGCCCATTAGGCCTTCGGTTGGTCCAACTCCGCTTGGTTCCAATTTTTCGGCCCGTTGAATCATTTTCCAATAATTTTCGGGCTTATCGATAAATTCAAGAATCAATGAGGCAACGTCCAATATTTTTATCTCAACATCCTTAAAAGTTCAATACCCAAAACTGGATTGAAATTCGTGTTTAAAATCGATCAATCATGACTTTAGTACGACCTAACTATCGGGCGGCGTTTAGGGGTTCTCACACATTTAACTCGTGATTGATAGCTTTTCAATCCACCATCCCGCCTATTCAAATCAGGGCGATCCTCAATTGTCATGTAATCATGAGAGGTTAATTGCTTACGCTGAGTACAAAGCCAAAAGAAAATCGGTTTAACATTGTTCGTAATCAATATTGAAGTCGTGCGGAATCACCCGCAATCTAACCTCATACTTCTACCAAATCGATTTATTTCCGTTAGCTAATTGGACTGTAACAACGTGGCATCATCCCCCTTTAATCCTTATGGTCAAGCGACCTATCCCTGATTGAATTCAGTAGTCGTATGCGTATCGATCCTTAATTGCATTTCCAACTAGTTAGTTAACTCATGAGGGACCAGCTCAAGGTAAACGTAACTAACAACGCATTGATAAAATAACCATTTCATATATCCTGAGATAGGTTGAAATTTAGGATGTCACAATTCTTCCCCCCTTAAAGGAATTTCCTCCTCAAAATTAACAGGATTTTCTACATCCTTAAACCGATGAGGGTATTGATGCATCATTGCATCCTCACTTTCCCAAATCGTTCTTTCTATAGCATAAATCTATTCAAGACTTTCAATGCTACCAAATCACTTCCAATCCTTTCCAAACCATCTTTGTTCCAAAAGGCTAAGTACTTGTCCATTTTTGCAAACATGAAAGTTGCAAAAATTTGGTTCCTCTTTTTTCTTCTTCTTTTTTTAACTAAGCGGTTAACTGCCACTTTAGGGATTCGAACCCCCAATCGGACCCTGTGACTTCCATCCCTGCATACCACTCGGCTAAAGGTGCCGATGGTGTCCAAAGTTGCCTTCTTTTTCTATTTAAGGCCAAAACCCTTATCTGTTTCCAATCTCGAAAGATCCAATATATTTACAGTTTAGCTTCCTTTTCTTAATAAATCAATATGTACCTATCATAGGCAACACCCAAGGAAAGCATGTTTTCCTACTTGAAATTTCAAAAGCCTTAGTTCTTTATTTGCACCATCGTTTTAGCGGCTTTGCCCTATCCTTAGCCTATCTCGGATAGTCTTAATTGCATCCATTGATTGCCAAACTATCTTTGAACCAATGATCCCTATTCCTTGTCCTTGTTCCATTAGATTGGAGTTTGACAAGCTTGACCACATTTATGCTATACCACTCGGATAAAAGAATTATTCCACAAGCACTCTTTTTGCTTAGTGCATAGTTCAGTTCATCTTTGCCCCCCTTCAACTTCCTAGAAGCCTACCAAAAGTCGCTCGTTGGTTAGGCCCTCTGGCCTCGACAACTACTCCCCACCCTCATTGGATCAGTCGTCATAGGCATCATCGAACTATACATCAACTAGCAAAAGTCTCTTTTGGACAAGCATTAACTCATAGAGGTATTATTCGTCCTAGCCCATCCCATATTGAGCCTTACGGTCTGAACCTCGTTTGAGCACCTCAAACTACAAAAGCTTCCTCCAGCTTGTCAATCCATAGGGTCGTTTCCACGGAATCACTCATCGATACTTGAAATTCGTTCCAACGAATTTCCCATCAAATCACCATTTGATCTTCTCAAGTCCTCAATTCATTTCAACTACTTGAGAATTAGTGGAACCCAACTCTTATTCATTGCATCAAAAGCTTTTGGGTACTTCTTCAAGTCCTTACTAACACCTTGAGAAGAAATCATCAACGATGCTATTTCGCCACATGTCCATCTAGCATCATGGGATTATTGATTCTTAATCAAACAAGGATAAAAACTCATTTCCTCATATGCCAATTTGAATTGTCTCTCGAAACAATCCACTATACTTGCAATGATGCACTTTCACATGTTGGCATGTTGAACACTTAACTACGTGCTTAGCAATGTCCAATTGCATGCCATTCCATGCCACTCCACCATTAGTACTGTCACAAATTTTGGTACATCTTTGTGCTACCCCAAGTGGATATTATAATGATTACAATGAGCTTTCAAAAGATTTCATCCATAAGCTCAACATTGTTGGACACGAACAATTGTCCACGAAACTTTAAGATCCCATCCTCGGATACTTGAAAGTTAGGTTTCTTTTTTGTTGCATGCATTTGTAGAATCTTTTGGATTGCAAAGTCCGTAGACTGCACCGCCTTGATGCTAGTTTGCATTTCGGGCTCTATTCTAGAGGTAGCCATTAGACTTGCAATGTGGCCTACCTCAAACTTAAAATCTAAATCTCAAACTCCTTTGAGTAGATCCATTCTTGAATCATCATTTGTGCAATCGATTACTTGCAACTAAGTGCATCAATTTCCTTGTTAGCCTTACAACGTAGTCCAATTCCTTATATAACGTATCTCTACAAATTTCGTATCGTCCAAGACCATATGGTATTGTCAATACAGTGTGGTAGTTAGCTTATACTTAAGCTTTTGAAAATTATGCTCATACTTATTGGTCCATTCATCTTTACATCCTTCTTTAGCATTAGCATGAAACGCATAGCTATCGTAGAAAACCTTTCTACGCATCATCTACAACAACCTACCAAGCCTAGAAAATTCCAAACTTTTGTCACTGTCATAGGTCTTGGCCAATCCTGAACTGTTTCTATCTTGGTCGAGTTCCATAGATATTCCTTCTCCAAGAATTACATGACCAATAAATGCAACGCAAGTAAGCCAAACTTGCACTTATTGAATTTAATGAGCAGGGCACAATCTTAAGGGCTTTGCAGCACC
This sequence comes from Angophora floribunda, assembly GCA_014182895.1. Taxonomy (NCBI): domain Eukaryota; kingdom Viridiplantae; phylum Streptophyta; class Magnoliopsida; order Myrtales; family Myrtaceae; genus Angophora; species Angophora floribunda. Next base: position 19,860,574 of record CM024707.1, on the reverse strand, counting down.
ATTCTCAAGTGCTATTAATGTTCCTCCGAATTCCTCAAATATATCAATACATTGCTTATAAACACATTTGAAAACTTATCCAAGTACACCTTAAACACTCAATTCATCCGATCCATACAACTATTGGCGCATTGGTCAATCCAAACAAAATTGCAATAAACTCCATAGCGACCATACGCATATGAAACATCGTCTTCGACATATTCTCATTTTAATCATCAACCCATCATAGCTCATCCTTGGGTCTATCTCAAAAAATACCGATTCCCTTCAAATTGGTCAAACAAGTTGTCTATCCTCAACAAGGGATACTTGTTCATGATCATGCCTTGGCTAAACTACCAACATTTCATCAAAAGTGTAATGGTTTAACATTTTTCCTTACAAACAAAAAGGCGCTCCCCACGGGGACACACCAGGACAATTAGATCATTTGTCCATTAAACCTTGTATATGCACATTGAATTCATTTATTTTCAACAATGTAACTTGGTAAGATACCTTAAATGTTAGATCCATTCCAAGGGCCAATCCAATCGCAATTTTCATTTCTCGCTCTAGGTAATCCAAGTAATTCCTCTAGAAAAACATTAGAATTATCCCATATAATAGCAATGTTTTTCCATCCTTGGTTCCTTAACCAACGTATTAATTGCGGTCACCTAATTAACTCTGGCGACTCACATCCAATAACCCAGACATCTCAAGTAACGAAATCAAATAGATCGAGAATCCTCCTCGATTTCCAATGAACTCATAACTAACCCTTCTTAACAGGTTAAATTGGATTACTTTCCGATAGCAATCCATCGCAGCTCATTACTTGGTGAGTCAATCCTTTCCCGACAATGACATCAAGTCATACCTCATTTAGACAGTCAAATCCATCAATTCTTCTTGATCACCAATGATTATCTTACAACCTAAACATCTTACAACAGACAACACATTGTTCGTTATCGGGATAAAATTACTAATAACCATCTCCAACGGTCTCAGTCTTAACCCCACTAACTTAACAAGCAACTCAGCCATACATAAATGCGTAGTTCCCAATCAACTAATGCATAAGCAATTTGATCGCATAAGGAGACCGTACCCATAATTATGGCTTGCGAATCCTTTGCTTCCTTTCTTGTGGCACATACACTTATCTTTTTGCCAATGGATGAGTGAAGTTGTCGGTGGAGCATTTCCTACAAGTTATCCTCCCTACGACCATGATACTTACGCTGCAATAGGCTTGCACATGTAATTCCTCACATACTGGCCATACTAACCACATTCATAGCCGACTTCTATCTTAGGAGAACACGGGGCATTTCTAGCCAATTATCCCAATTGCGATTGTTGACGGTGCTTCCTCAATTGTCAACAAGAATACCTCCTCATGACGTGGCCTTGTTAGCCGCATTCAAAATACGTTCCTCTCTTAACAGGACACATAATTCTCTCGTGTCATCTCTCACATAATCGACACCTGGCATTTGAATATTTTGCCACTTTCCCAACGTCACTCTTCCTATTATGTGGGATGGGATGTTTTCGTCTTATCATTGACCTTTTTCCCAAGCCAATAGTCATCCCCATGAGACAAAATCACGATCCAAATGCGGCTACTTATTTCCATCATATTCTCTTCAACTCGTTAGGCCTCTTTGTACTATTCATCAAAATTATTCAACTTCAAGGGCACCGACTGACTTTTACCCTCCGGTCTCAAACTGTACTTAGACCTCTCGACGCGGTCTACTAGATTCTCAATCATTCTCGACGCCTACTTTGAGAGCTCTGCAAACTTAACCTTGTATTACTCGGTTGACATATGATCCTGACAAAGTTGTAGGAATTCAACCCTCTTTTGCTCTCGTGTGCACTCGAAAAAGTATTTTCCATTGAATACCTCGACCAAGGTACCCTACTCTTAGGTTGTGCCTTTAGGAAAAAAAAAACATCTTTCTTGGGTCCCACCAACCACTGGTGTTGACTTGCAATTGATACATCGCCAAGGTTATCTTTTCTTCTTTCAAACACTCCAATAGTTCAAAGACTTCTTTCAATTCCTTGATCCAAAGAATTGTTGTCTTAGAATCACTCATCCCAACAAACTTGGATAGTTCTAGCTTTAGGAACTGTTCAACCAACTTAAACATCGACCGCTCGCCATTCTCTTTTCCAACCAATGGAACTTGCTAGGCAAAACAGCAACAGTAACAGTGACAACAGCAGTTGTAGAAGCAATATCTTAAGTCTGAGCTAGCTACGCCCCATCAAAACTCAAGGTTTATAATGTCTACAAAACCCTATCTAGTCTAGGACCCCTTAGTACATTACCTCTAGCACCTACCTGACCTCAAACTGCCCTTCCTTTAGGACTCTAGGATCAGGACTGTTCATCTCACAGCATTCTCACAGAACCTGCGTTCCAATTCCCTCAAGGAATTAGGAACCATGAACAACCCACTTACAGCAAAAGATCCTATAAGCAATCATAGGCCTTTTGAAATAAATGTCTTTCCTATCCTATTATCCCATAACCCATCGCACATTATCACTCCAAGTACTGACCGAGCTTTGATACCAAAATTGACGGGAATGTCACGCCCCGATTCCCGAGCATGCGACAACCCCTTTACTTTGTTGGTCAAATGAATGCGACGTCCCAAGACTCATCATCTACCATTCTTTTTATCTTGCGGTTAAATGCATGCGAAATCAATTCAATAACACCTAGTTAATAAACAGCAGGGATAGCAGAAAGACCACAGAAAACAATAGCAACGTCGTTTTTATTCTTGAACTAATTAATTTTAGGAAGTTTATATATAAACCCCTCAATCGAGTGACTTCCTTTATAGTCATCAAAATACTAAACAAGGTTAATCTACTTCCTTCAACCATCGGGTACACCAACCTATTGCCCTTCATGACGTGCTCCAGCACTTCCCCAATCCATGGCAATAAAGATGTCATAACTACAAATTTGAAAATGTTAAACAACAACGAGTGAGATATAATCTCAATAAGTTATTGCCCTAAGCCCCGGTTAGGACATCAACATGCCTCAAGGTTCCTAACAGGCAAATCCTCATAATAATGGCGGATCAATTACAAAGCGACCCTCGCTTTGACTTAATTACAAATGCGATCTACTCGGTAAACCCCATAAGAAATAATCTGCAATCAATCAACTCGTGGGCATCTTTACTCGGTTATGCCATACCCTGCACGGTATAAATTCTCATGCATGCCATAAATAATGCAACCAGCATTTTAATCACCACAGTGATCAATCACAAGTGAGTTGATTCGCAGGCAATCTTACATTGCCAATCCATACCCTGCACTATACAACTTCACGCATGCCATGGTCAATGCAAACAACACATGCATAATCCGAACACGTCATAATATGTTTCACATGCACCCCTGCATTCACTCGTGTTCCGATTATTAATGCCTGTCAAGACCACAACCGAACTCCCACCAATGTCTACTGGCATAGTCAAACATCATCCTCCTCCATAAGGCATGGCTACATCAAGGGCTCTCTCCTAAGATGGCATTCCCGAAAGAACGTGGGCCCAGCCTCTACCTTGACTCTGCACTCAAACTCCCGTCAAGGTGACAGGTTCATTTATGTGACTACACGAGCATACTTTAATCTCGCATATTAGCTGATGCAAACGTGATACATGCTCAACATAATAAATCACGGCACATTTTTCATATAAAAATTGCAGGAAAATAATCACACGTTGTCACATAATTATTGAAAACCCATCAAACTTTGCATGCCTCACTTTTTAAACATGCTGGCCTCATTTAAATTATAAAACTCGACATTTGCACCTGACACATGGGGTTTCCCTTTTATATATCCATAAAAACTATTGTAAAAATTACTACTTTGGGTTTTCTATGAGGCAATGAAAGCATCAAATGGCATGGCACGTGTAGGAAAACATCATAAGATTCAAGCAAAAAGTACACAAATCTCAAAGCAAAATTATCAAAGCAATTAAGCACTCGACAATTTCAATCATACGATCAATACCCTATTGATCCAAGCAACAATTCAACATGCCTTAACAATCATGAACGCATCAAATTAATATTATAATTTGCTTCTGCATGAATAGTACCGTGTAAATAGTAATGCGTGAACAGTAACTATTTAGAATTTAATAAATAATAATTAAAATTCTGAATTTTATAAATCAATAAATTATTAAAAGAAAACAATTCTTTTAACAAAATAATGCTAATCAAGATTAACCCCCTAATCTTTGATTATTCTAATCAATCACAATTAATGAGTACTAAGCAAGGTTAATGATTTAATCCAAACTAACCATAATTAACAAACCAAACCATGGTTTAATTAACCCAACCATAATCCAACTTGAGTTAATTAACCAAACTTTGGTTAATTAACTAACCATAGTCCACTTTTTTACTAAACTAACCATGGTCATTTTTTTAACCACCTATCTTAACCCTAGTTAATCTTAATTACTACCCTAATTAAGTTTAATAGACTAATCGAGGGATTAGAATGTAAACTCTCTCGGCGACGATTCCGACAACACGGACATGATGATGGGCGAGGGCTACGCATGGCTACCTCCAAAACATCGAGGCGGCACTTGGCAAAAATGGGTCTTAGCGGAGGCGGTTTCCGGCAAGGTGAGAACCGTGAGGGAGAGAGAGGTGCGGCTTGGGCGGCCTTAGACATGCGGCACCACAATGGCATGATGGCTCCAAAACAGTGGCAAGGTAGCAAGGATGGCGGGTGAGAGTGGCCCAGACAGCAAAAAGGGGTGTCTAAGGGGAAGAACCACGGAGAAAATGAAGAGAAAAGAGAGAAAATAAGAAGAAAAAGTGAGGAAGAGGGTGGCTGCCAAGGGACACACGCATGAGAGGGAAAGAGGGAGGAGAGAGAGAAAAAGATGAAGGAAAGAGAGAGATTTCAAGCCAACTTCATTTTCCAACAATTTTTTTATCATTTCCTTGACTTTTCTCCCCTTTTTTCCTCTCATTGAATGCACCTTCTAGAAAGGGCAATTTTGTTATTTCCCCCAGGTATAGTATACCGTACTATATGCGTATATGGGTCAAGATTTTATACAGACTTGAATAGAATTAGTTTGGGCTCAAATTGTGGAGAAATGGGCTAGAAAATACAATTGGGCTCAAAGGCTTGAAGTTGGGCTCATGGGCTTGCTTGGGCCCACTTGGGCTTGGTGGGTTTGGCTTGGGGCCCACTTGGCTGAACCTTAATGGGTGCAAGGCCCATTGGGCCTTCAGTCGGTCCAACTCCGCTTGGTTCCAATTTTCGGCATGTTGAATCCTTTTCCGATAACTTTCGGGCTTACCAATAAATTCGAGAATCAATGAGGCAACATCCAATATTTTAGTCTTGACATCCTTGAAAGTTCAATACCTGAAACCGGATTAAAATTCGTGGTTAAAATCGATCAATTGCGGCTTTAGTACTACCTAACTATCGGGTGACAGTTAGGGGCTCTCGCACGTTTAACCAGTGGTTGATAGCTTTTCAAGCAAGTGAACTCTCAAGATCAAGCAATTAACTCAAATGGTGACAAACATTCGAAGAACGACAATTATTCACTTAGAATGGCCTTATGCCTCTTAACCGTTGTTCAAATCATTCCCACAGAATAATTTTATGGCACTCATTTGTTGCTCTAATGCTTCCCCACACCTAATAGCATCCAAATGAAGATAATTATGAGTAAATTAGATGATTTCCAAGCTCGTGAACTAACGAGATTAAGCAATTAACCCAAATTGAAACAAATATTCTTGGAATGGGAAGTTATTCACTCAGATTAATCTCATGGCTCTCAATTATTGCTCCAATTAATATGATCAAAATGAAGGCAATTAAAAGTAAATTAGATGATCCGCAAGATCAAGAAGTTAACCCAAATTGGGACGAACATGCTTAGTAGAATGGGAAGTTCTTCTGTTAGAATGATCTTATGGCTCTGAATTGTTGCTCTAATCTTTCCCAACTACTACCTGGATCCAAGTGAAGATAGTTATAAGTAAATCATATGATTTGCAAGCTAGTGAACTCTTGAGATCAAGCAACAAACCCAATTGGGGACAAACACTCTTAAAATTGGAAGTTTTGGCACCCGGCCATTGGTCCTATCTTCACCAAGTCACACCAGTCTTATAATTGACTTGTAACTATCATCATTTTTCTCCGATTAGTACTTGTTGAAAGACTAAACCAATGGTTGAGAACAACATGATCATTCTAAGCAAAAACATTCCCATTGTAAGAGTGTTTGTTGCAATTTGGGTTAATTACTTGATCATGGGAGTTCACGAGCTTGCAATCACCTAATTTTCTTTCAATTACCTTCACTTTGATCCTATTAGCTCTTTGGAAAGATTAGAGAAGTGGCAGAGGTCCATAAGAGCAACCAAAGGGAAGAACTTCAAATTCTAAGAATGTTTCTTATAATTTTGATTAATTTCTTCATCTTAGGAGTTCATGGGCTTGGAAATAATGTAATTTACTTATAATTACCTTCACTTTGAAGCTATTTGAGCTTGGAAAATATTAGAGTAACGGTTGAGAGCTACAAGATCATTCTAAGTGAAGAACCTCTCATTCTAAGAAAGTTTGTTGCCATTTGGGTTAATTACTAGGTCATGGGAGTTCACGAGCTTGCAATCACCTAATGTGCTTTCAATTACATTCACTTTGATCCTACTTCCTCTTTGGCTATTAGAGATGTGGTAGAGGGCCATAATATCAACCAAAGGGAGGAACTTCCAATTTTGAGAATGCTTCTTACCATTTGGGTTTATTGGATGATCTTGGGAGTTTACAGGCTTGGAAATCATGTAATTTACTAATAATTACCTTCACTTTGAAGCTATTTGAGCATGGAAAGTATTAGTGCAACGGTTGAGAGCCATAAGATCATTCTATTTAAGAACCTCACATTCTAAGAGTGTTTGTCGCCATTTGGGTTAATTACTTGATCATGGGAGTGCACAAGCTTGCAATCATGTAATTCTCTTTCAATTATGTTCACTTTGATCCTATTAGCTCTTTGGAAAGATTAGAGAAGTGGTAGAGGTCCATAAGATCAACCAAAGGGAAGAACTTCCAATTCTGAGAATGCTTCTATTAATTTTGGTTAATTTCTTGATCTTGGGAATTCACGGGCTTGGAAATCATGTAATTTATTAATAATTACCTTCACGTTGAAGCTATTTGAGCTTGGAAAGTATTAGAGCAACCGTTGAGAGTTACAAGATCATTCTAAGTGAAGAACCTTTCATTCTAAGAAAGTTAGTTGCCATTTGGGTTAATTACTAGATCATGGGAGTTCACGAGCTTGCAATAATCTAATGTGCTTTCAATTACCTTCACTTTGATCCTACTTCCTCTTTGGAAAGATTAGAGATGTGGTACGCCATAATATCAACCAAAGGGAGGATCTTCCAATTTTGAGAATGCTTCTTACCAATTGGGTTTATTGGATGATCTTGGGAGTTTACGGGCTTAAAATCATGTAATTTACTAATAATTACCTTCACTTTGAAGCTATTTGACCTTGGAAAGTATTAGTGCAATGGTTGAGAGCCATAAGATCATTCTATGTTAAGAACCTCACATTCTAAGAGTGTTTGTTGCCATACGGGTTAATTACTCGATCATGGGATTTCACGAGCTTGCAATCATGCAATTTTCTTTCAATTATCTTCACTTTGATCCTATTAGCTCTTTGGAAAGATTAGAGAGGTGGTAGAGGTCCATAAGATCAACCAAAGGGAAGAACCTCCAATTTTAAGAATGCTTCTTATCATTTTGGTTAATTTCTTGATCTTGGGAGTTCACGTGCTTGGGAATCATGTAATTTACTTATAATTACATTCACTTTGAAGCTATTTGAGCTTGCAAAGTATTAGAGCAATGGTTGAGAGCCACAAAGTCATTTTAAGTGAAGAACCTCCCAATCTAAGAGTGTTTGTTAACATTTGGGTTAATTACTTGCTCATGGGAGTTTACGAGCTTGCAATCATCTAATTTGCTATCAATTACCTTCACCTTGATCCTATTACCTCTTTAGAAAGATTAGAGATGTGGTAGAGGGCCACAAGAACAACCAAAGGGAGAAACTTCCAATTCTGAGAATGCTTCTTATCATTTCGGTTAATTGGTTGATCTTTGCAGTTCACGGGCTCAGAAATCATGTAATTTACTTATAATTACCTTCACTTTGAAGCCATTTGAGTTTAGAAAGAATTAAAGCAATAGTCTAGAGCTACAAGATCATTCTAAGTGAAGAACCTCCGATTCTAAGAGTGTTTGTTGCCATTTGGGTTCATTACTTGATCATGGGACTTCACAATCTTACAATCATCTAATTTGCTTTCAATTACCTTTACTTTGATCATATTACCTCTTTGGAATGATTAGAGATGTGGTGGAGGGCCATAAGAACAACAAAAGGGAAGAACTTCCAATTCTGTGAATACTTCTTATCATTTTGGTTAATTTTTTGATCTTGGGAGTTCATGGGCTTGGAAATAATGTAATTTACTTATATTTACCTTCACTTTGAAGCTATTTGAGCTTGGAAAGTATTAGAGCAACGGTTGAGAGCTACAAGATCATTCTAGGTGAAGAGCCTCCCATTCTAAGAGTGTTTCTTGCCATTTGGGTTAATTACTTGATCATGGCAGTTCACGAGCTTGCAATCATCTAATTTTCTTTCAATTACCTTCACTTTGATCCTAGTACCTTTTTGGAAAGATTAGAGATGTGTAAGGGGCCATAAGAACAACCAAAGGGAAGAACTTCCACTTTTGAGAATGCTTCTTATCATTTCGGTTAATTGCTTCATCTTCAGAGTTTACAAGCTTGGAAATCATGTAATTTACTAATAATTACCTTCACTTTGAAGCTATTTGAGCTTGGAAAGTATTAGTGCAACGGTTGAGAGCCATAAGATCATTCTATTTGAAGAACCTCCCATTCTAAGAGTGTTTGTTGCCATTTGGGTTAATTACTTGATAATGGGAGTTCACGACCTTGCAATCATCTAATTTTCTTTTAATTACCTTCACCTTGATCCTATTAGCTGTTTGGAAAGATTAGAGAAGTGGTAGAGGGCCATAAGATCAACCAAAGGGAAGAACTTCCAATTCTGAGAATGCTTCTTATTATTTGGGTTAATTTCTTGATCTTGGGAGTTCACAGGATTGGAAATCATATAATTTACTTATAATTATCTTCACTTTGAAGCTATTTGAGCTTGCAAAGTATTAGAGCAACGGTTGAGAGCCACAAAATCATTTTAATTGAAGAACCTCCCATTCTAAGAGTGTTTCTTGCCATTTGGGTTAATTACTTGATCATGGGAGTTAACGAGCTTGCAATCATCTAATTTTCTTTCAATTACCTTCACTTTGATCCTATTAACTCTTTCGAAAGAATAGAGACGTGGTAGGGGGCCATAAGATGAACTAAGGCGAAGAACTTCCAATTTTCAGAATGTTTATTACCATTTGGGTTTATTGCATGATCTTGGGAGTTCGGGCATGGAAATCATGTAGTTTACCTATAATTACCTTCACTTTGAAGGTATTTGAGCTTGGAAAGTATTAGAGAGATGGTTGAGAGCCACAAGATCATTCTAAGTGAAGAACATCCCATTCTAGGAGTTTTTGTTGCCATTTGGGTTAATTACTTGATCATGGAAGTTTACGAGCTTGCAATCATCTAATTTGCTTTCAATTACCTTCACTTTGATCCTATTAACTCTTTCGAAAGATCAGAAATGCGGTAGAGGGCCATAAGAACAACCAAAGCAAGCAACATCCAATTCTGGAATTGCTTCTTATCATTTCAGTTAATTGCTTTATCTCGGGAGTTTACGGAATTGTAAATCATGTAATTTACTAATAATTACCTTCACTTTGAAGATATTTGAGCTTGGAAAGTATTAGAGCAACAGTTGAGAGCTACAAGATCATTCTAAGTGAAGAACCTCCCATTCTAAGAATGTTCGTTGCCATTTGGGTTAATTACTTGATCATGGGAGTTCACGAGCTTGCAATCATCTAATTTGCTTACAATTACCTTACTTTGATTGTATTACCTCTTTGGAAAGATTCGAGAAGTGGTAGAGGGCCATAAGATCAATAAAAGGGAAGAACTTCCAATTCTGTGAATACTTCTTATCATTTTGGTTAATTTCTAGATCTTGGGAGTTCATGGACTTGGAAATCATGTAATTTACTTATAATTACCTTCACTTTAAAGCTATTTGAGCTTAGAAAGTATTACAGCAACGATTGAGAGCTACAAGATCATTTTAAGTGAAGAACCTTCCATTCTAAGAGTGTTTGTTGCCATTTGGGTTAATTACTAGGTCATGGGAGTTCACGAGCTTGCAATCATCTAATTAGCTTTCAATTACTTTCACTTTGATCCTATTACTACTTTGGAAAGATTAGAGATGTGGTAGAGGGCCATAAGAACAACCAAAGGGAAGAACTTCCACTTTTGAGAATTCTTCTTATCATTTCGGCTAATTGCTTGATCTTCAGAGTTTACGTGCTTGGAAATCATGTAATTTACCAATAATTATCTTCACTTTGAAGCTATTTGAGCTTGGAAAGTATTAGTGTAACGGTTGAGAGCCATAAGATCAATCTATATTAAGAACCTCACATTCTAAGAGTTTTGTTGCCATTTGGGTTAATTACTTGATCATGAGAGTTCATGAGCTTGCAATCATGTAATTCTCTTTCAATTACCTTCACTTTGATCCTATTAGCTCTTTGGAAAGATTAGAGAAGTGTTAGAGGGCCAAAAGATCAACCAAAGGGGAAGAACTTCCAATTCTGAGAATGCATATTACCATTTGGATTTATTGTATGATCTTGGGAGTTCACGGGCATGGAAATCATGTAATTCACCTATAATTACCTTCACTTTGAAGATATTTGAGCGTTGAAAGTATTAGACCAACGGTTGAGAGCTACAAGATAATTCTAAGTGAAGAACCTCCTATTCTAAGAGTGTTTGATGCCGTTTAGGTTAATTACATGATCACGGGTGTTCACGCGCATGCAATCATCTAATTTTCTTTCAAGTACATTCACTTTGATCCTATTAGTTGTTTGGAAAGATTAGAGAAGAGATAGAGGGCCATAAGATCAACCAAAGGGAAGAACTTCCTATTCTGAGAATGCTTCTTATAATTTCGGTTAATTGCTCGAACTTGGGAGTTTACGGGCTTGGAAATCATGTAATTCACTAATAATTACCATCACTTTGATGCTATTTGACCTTGGAAAGTATTAGTGTAACGGTTGAGAGCCATAAGATCAATCTATCTTAAGAACCTCACATTCTAAGAGTTTTGTTGCCATTTGGGTTAATTACTTGATCATTGGAGTTCACGAGCTTGTAATCAACTATTTTTCTTCCAATTACCTTCACTTTGACCCTATTACCTCTTTAGAAAGATTAGAGAAGTGGTAGAGGGCCATAAGATCAACTAAAGGGAAGAACTTCCACTTCTGAGAATGCTTCTTTTTATTTGGGTTAATTTCTTGATCGTCGGAGTTCACAGGCTTGGAAATCATGTAATTCACTAAAAATTACCTTCACTTTGAAGCTAGTTGAGCTTGGAAAGTATTAGAGCAACGAATGAGAGCTACAAGATCATTCTAAGTGAAGAACCTCCCATTCTAATAGTGTTTGTTACCATTTGGGTTAATTTGATCATAGGAGTTCACGCGCATGTAATCATCTAATTTGCTTACAATTGCCTTCACTTTGATCCTATTACCTCTTTGGAATGATTAGAGTTGTGGTAGAGGGCCATAAGAACAACCAAAGGGTGGAACTTCCAATTTTGAGAATGCTTCTTATCATTTTGATTAATTGCATGATCTTGGGAGTTGACAGGCTTGGAAATCACATAGTTTACTAATAATTACCTTCACTTTGCCGCTAGTTGAGCTTGGAAAGTATTAGTCCAACGGTTAAGAGCCATAAGATCATTCTATCTAAAGAACTTCCCATTCTAAGAGTGTTTGTTGCCATTTGGGTTAATTACTTGATCATGGGAGTTCACGCGCTTGTAATCATCTAATTTGCTTACAATTACCTTCACTTCGATCCTATTACCTCTTTGGAATGATTAGAGATGTGGTAGAGGGCCATAAGAACAACCAAAGGGAGGAACTTTCAATTCTGAGAATGCTTCTTATCATTTCGATTAATTGCTTTATCTTGGAAGTTGATGGGCTTGGAAATCACGTACTTTACTAATAATTACCTTCGCCATGCAGCTATTTGAGCTTGGAAAGTATTAGTGCAACGGTTGAGAGGCATAAGATCATTTTATCTAAAGAACCTCCCATTCTAAGAGTGTTTGTTGCCATTTGGGTTAGTTACTTGAACATGGGGGTTCACAACCTTGCAATCATCTAATTCTGTTTCAATTGCCTTCACTTTGACCCTATTAGCTCTTTAGAAGGATTAGAGAAGTGGTGGAGGGCCATAAGATCAACCAAAGGGAAGAACATCCAATTCTGAGAATGCTTCTTATTATTTGGGTTAACTTTTTGATCTTCGGAGTTCACAAGCTTGGGAATCATGTAATTTACTAATAATTACCTTCACTTCATAGCTATTTGAGCTTGTAATGTATTATAGCAACGGTTTGAAACCACAAAATCATTTTAAGTGAAGAACCTCCCATTCTAAGCGTGTTTGTTGCCATTTGGGTAAATTACTTGATCATGAGAGTTCAAGAGCTTGCAATCAACTAATTTTCTTTTAGTTACCTTCACTTTTATCCTATTACCTCTTTAGAAAGATTAGGGAATTGGTTGGGGGCCATAAGATGAACCAAGGCGAAGAACTTCTATTCTGAGAATGCTTCTTACCATTTGGGTTTATTGCATGATATTGGGAGTTCATAGGAATGGAAATCATGTAATTTACCTATAATTACCTTCACTTTGAAGCTATTTGAGCATCGAAAGTATTAGAGCAATGGTTGAGAGCTACAAGATAATTCTAAGCGAAGAACCTCCCATTCTAAGAGTGTTTGTTGCTATTTGGGTTAATTACTTGATCATGGGAGTTGACGAACATGCAATGATCTAATTTTCATTCAATTACCTTCACTTTGATCCTAGTACCTCTTTGGAAACATTAGAGAAGTGGTAGTGGGCCATAAGTTGAAGCAAAGGGAAGAACTTCCAATTCTGAGAATGCTTCTTACCGTTTGGGTTAATTGCTTGATCTTGGGAGTTCACAGGCTTGGAAATCATGTAATTTACTTATAATTTCCTTCAATGTGAAGCTACTTGAGCATAGAAACTATTAGAGCAACAGTTGAGTCATAAGATCACTCTAAATGAAGAACCTCACATTCTAAGAATTTTTGTTGTGATTTGGGTTACTTACTTGATCATGGGAGTTGACGAACATGCAATGATCTAATTTTCATTCAATTACCTTCACTTTGATCCTAGTACCTCTTTGGAAACATTAGAGAAGTGGTAGTGGGCCATAAGTTGAAGCAAAGGGAAGAACGTCCAATTCTGGGAATGCTTCTTACCATTTGGGTTAATTGCTTGATCTTGGGAGTTCACGGGCTTGGAAATCCTGTAATTTACTTATAATTTCCTTCAATGTGAAGCTATTTGAGTTTGGAAAGTATTAGAACAATGGTTGAGAGCCAAAAGATCATTCTAAGTGAAGAACCTCCCATTCGATTTGTGTTTGTTGCCATTTGGTTTAATTACTTGATCATAGGAGTTCACGAGCTTGCAATTATCTAATTTTCTTTCAATTTCCTTCACTTTGATCCTATTAGCAAATTGGAAAGAATAGAGAAGTGGTAGAGGGCCATAAGACCAACGAAAGGGAAGAATTTCCAAATCTGAGAATGCTTCTTACCATTTGGGTTAATTGCTTGATCTTGGGAGTTCATGGGATTGGAAATCATGTAATTTACTTATAATTTCCTTCACTTTGAAGCTATTTGAGCTTGGACAGTTATTACAGCAACGTTTGAGAGCCATAAGATCATTCTAAGTGAAGAACCTCCCATTCTAAGAGTGTTTGTTGCCATTTGGGTTAATTACTTGATCAAGGAATTTCACAAGCTTGTAATCATCTAAATTTCTTTCAATTACCTTCACTTTGATCCTAGTAGCTCTTTGGAAAGATTAGAGAAGTGGTAGAGGGCCATAAGTTGAAGCAAAGGGAAGAACTTCCAATTTTAAGAATGCTTCTTACCATTTGGGTTAATTGCTTGAACTTAGGAGTTCACAGCTTGGAAATCATGTAATTTACTTAAAATTTCCTTCAATGTGAAGCTACTTGAGCATGGAAACTATTAGAGCAACGGTTGAGAGCCACATGATCATTCTAAGTGAAGAACCTCCCATTCTAAGAGTGTTTGTTGCCATTTGGGTTAATTACTTGATCAGGGGAGTTCACGAGCTTGCAATCAACTAATTTGCTTTCAATTATCTTCTCTTTGATCCTATTACCTCTTTGGAAAGATTAGAGATGTGATAGAGGGCCATAAGAACAACCAAAGGCAGGAACTTCTAATTGTGAGAATGCTTCTTATCATTTTGGTTAATTGCCTAATCTAAGGAGTTTACGGGCTTGGAAATCATGCCATTTTGCTAATAATTACCTTCACTTTGAAGCTATTTGAGCTTGGAAAGTGTTAGAGCAATGGTTGAGAGCTACAAGATCATTCTAAGTGAAGAACCTCCGATTCTAAGAGTGTTTGTTGCCATTTGGGTTAATTACTTGATCATGGGAGTTCACGCGCTAGTAATCATCTAATTTGCTTATAATTACCTTCACTTTGATCCTATTACCTCTTTGGAATGATTAGAGATGTGGTAGAGGGCCATAAGAACAACCAAAGAGAGGAACTTCCAATTCTGAAAATGATTCTTATCATTTCGATTAATTGCTTTATCTTGGGAGTTGACAAGCTTGGAAATCACGTAGTTTATTAATAATTACCTTCACTTTGCTACTTGGATAGTATTACTACAACGGTTGAGAGCCATAAGATCATTCTTAGAAAATAACGGTTGAGAGCCATAAGATCATTCTATGAGAAGAACAACTCATTCTAAGAAAGTTTGTTGCCATTTGGGTCAATTACTTGATTATGGGAGTTCATGAGCTTGCAATCATCTAATTTGCATTCAATTACCTTTACTTTGATCCTATTAGCTATTTTGAATGATTAGAGAAGTGGTAGAAGGCCATAAGATCAACCAAAGGGAAGAACTTCCAATTCTAAGACTGTTTCTTACCATTTGGGTTAATTTCTTGATCTTGGGTGCTCACGGGCTTGCAAATTGTGTAATTTACCTATGATTACCTCCAATGTGTAGCTATTTGAGCTTGCCAAAAGATCATTATATGTGAAGAACCTCCCATTCTATGTGTGTTTGTTGCCATTTGGGCTAATTACTACATCATAGGAGTTCATGACCTTGCAATCATCTAATTTTCTTTCAACTTCCTTCACTATGATCATATTAGCAATTTAAAAAGATTAGAGAAGTGGTAGACGGCCATGAGATCAACGAAAGGGAAGAACTTCTAATTCTGAGAATGCTTCTTACCATTTGGGTTAATTGCTTGATCTTGGGAGTTCACAGGATTGGAAATCAAGTAATTTACTTATAATTTCCTTCACTTTGAAGCTATTTGAGCTCGGAAAGTATTAGTGCAACGGTAGAGAGCCATAAGATCATTCTATGTGAAGAACCTCCCATTCTAAGAGAGTTTCTTGCCATTTGGGTTAATTACTTGATCATGGGAGTTCACGAAGCTTGCAATCATCTAATTCTCTTTCAATTACCTTCACTTTGATCCTATTAGATCAACCAAAGATTAGAGAAGTGTTAGAGGGCCATAAGATCAACCCAAGGGGAAGAACTTCCAATTCAGAGAATGCTTCTTATCATTTGGGTTAATTTTTTGATCTTAGGAGTTCATAGGCCTGGAAATCATGTAATTTACTTATAATTACCTTCACTTTGAAGCTATTTGATCTTGGAATGTATTAGGCCAATGGTTGACGGCTACAAGATCATTCAAAGTGTAGAACCTCTCATTCTAAGAGTGTTTGTTGCCATATGGATTAATTACTTGATCATGGGAGTTCACAAGTTTGCAATCATCAAAGTTTCTTTCAATTACGTTCATCTTAATCCTATTAGCTCTTTAGAAAGATTAGGGAAGTGGTAGAGGGTCATAAGATGAACTAAAGGGAAGAACTTCCAATTCTGAGAATGTTTATTACCATTTGGGTTAATTGCTTGATCTTGGGAGTTCACGGGCTTGGAAATAATGTCATTTACTTATAATTACCTTCACTTGAAGCTATTTGAGCTTGGAAACTATTAGACCAACGGTTGAGAGCCATATGATGTTTCTAAGTGAAGAACATTCCATTCTAAGAGTGTTTGTCCCCATTTGGGTCAATTACTTGATCTTGGGAGTTCACGTGCTTGCAATCATCTAATTTTCTTTCAATTACCTTCATTTTGATCTTATTAGCTCTTTAGAAAGATTAGAGAAGTGGTAGACGGTCATAAGATAAACCAAAGGGAAGAACTTCCTATTATGATAATGTTTTTTACCATTTGGGTTAGTTGCTTGATCTTGGGAGTTCATAGGCTTGGAAATAATGTCATTTACTCATAATTACCCTCATTTTGAAGCTATTTGTGCTTGGAAAGTAGTAGACCAAAGGTTGAGAGCCATATGATCTTTCTAAGTGAACAACCTCC
Source organism: Angophora floribunda (assembly GCA_014182895.1). Classification (NCBI taxonomy): domain Eukaryota; kingdom Viridiplantae; phylum Streptophyta; class Magnoliopsida; order Myrtales; family Myrtaceae; genus Angophora; species Angophora floribunda. The sequence continues at coordinate 19,843,711 of CM024707.1, read as the reverse complement.
CATTCTAAGAGTGTTTGTTGCCATTTGGGTTAATTACTTGATCATGCAAGTTCACGAGTTTGCAAGGCAATTGAACGGAAAGTAGCGCAATATTGGTGGAAAAACAGCAAGCACAGCGCGGGGATTCACTGGAAGCGGTGGAAGGACATAAAGCGAAGAAAGATAGAAGGAGGCATGGGGTTCAGGGACATGATGAGCTTTAATAAAGCTTTGTTGGCTAAGTACAAACCAAACCTCCCTATGGGGGCACCTATGCAAAGGAGTATACTATCCACATACCGATGTTTGGCATGCAGGAAAAAAACAAAGATCTTCCTTAGGATGGATTAGCTTGCTTGCAGGGCGAGATGCCATTTCCCCAGCTACAAGATGGATGGTTGGGAACGGTCAGAATATTAAACTGAGGGAGGATAGGTGGCTCCCAACCGGTGTCATACACGATCCAGCAAACCAAAGAGAGCCATCACTCGTGTCGGGATTTATCACACAGCCAAAGGGCAACTGGAACCTCCCCCTCATCCAGGATTACTTTGATGAAGACACAACAAAGTAGATTATGGCTACCCCCATTAGTCCTCACCCTGGACAGGACACTCTAAACTTCCTATTAGATCTTTAGAAAGATTGGAGAAGTGGTACAGGGTCAAAAGATGAACCAAATGGAAGAATTACCAATTCTGAGATGCTTCTTACCATTTTGGTTAATTGCTTGATCTTGGGAGTTCACGGGCTTGGAAATCATGTCATTTACTTATAATTACCTTCACTTTGAAGCTATTTGAGCTTGGAATGTATTAGAGCAAAGGTTGAGAGCCATATGATCTTTCTAAGTGAAGAACCTTCCATTATAAGAGTGTTTATCCCCATTTGGGTTAATTACTTGATCATGGGAGTTCACGTGCTTGCAATCTTCTAATTTTCTTTCAATTACCTTCACTTTAATCCTATTAGCTCTTTAGAAAGATTAGAGAAGTGGTAGAGGGTCATAAGATGAACCAAAGGGAAGAACTTCCAATTCTGAGAATGCTTCTTACCATTTGGGTTAATTGCTTGATCTTGGGAGTTCACGGGCTTGGAAATCATGTCATTTACTTATAATTAACTTCACTTTGAAGCTATTTGAGCTTGGAATGTATTAGAGCAAAGGTTGAGAGCCATATGATCTTTCTAAGTGAAGAACCTTCCATTATAAGAGTGTTTATCCCCATTTGGGTTAATTACTTGATCATTGGAGTTCACGTGCTTGCAATCTTGTAATTTTCTTTCAATTACCTTCACCTTAATCCTATTAGCTCTTTAGAAAGATTAGAGAAGTGGTAGAGGGTCATAAGATGAACCAAAGGGAAGAACTTCCAATTTTGAGAATGCTTATTACCATTTGGGCTAATTGCTTGGTCTAGGAAGTTCATGGGCCTGGAAATCATTTAATTTCCTTATTATTACCTTCGTTTTGAAGCTATTTGAGTTTGGAAAGTAGTAGACCAAAGGTTGAGAGCCATATGATCTTTCTAAGTGAAGAACCTTCCATTATAAGAGTGTTTATCCCCATTTGGGTTAATTACTTGATCATGGGAGTTCACGTGCTTGCAATCTTCTAATTTTCTTTCAATTACCTTCACCTTAATCCTATTAGCTCTTTAGAAAGATTAGAGAAGTGGTAGAGGGTCATAAGATGAACCAAAGGGAAGAACTTCCAATTCTGAGAATGCTTCTTACCATTTGGGTTAATTGCTTGATCTTGGGAGTTCACGGGCTTGGAAATCATGTCATTTACTTATAATTACCTTCACTTTGAAGCTATTTGAGCTTGGAAAGTATTAGACCAAAGGTTGAGAGCCATATGATCTTTCTAAGTGAAGAACCTTCCATTATAAGAGTGTTTATCCCAATTAGGGTTAATTACTTGATCATTGGGAGTTCACGTGTCTTCAATCTTCTCATTTTCTTTCAATTACCTTCACCTTTATCCTATTAGCTCTTTAGAAAGATTAGAGAAGTGGTAGAGGGTCATAAGATGAACCAAAGGGAAGAACTTCCAATTCTGATAATGCTTCTTACCATTTGGGTTAATTGCTTGATCTTGGGAGTTCACGGGCTTGGAAATCATGTCATTTACTTATAATTACCTTCACTTTGAAGCTACTTGTGCTTGGAAAGTAGTGGACCAAAGGTGGAGAGCCATATGATCTTTCTAAGCAGAGAACCTTCCATTATAAGAGTGTTTATCCCCATTTGCGTTAATTACTTGATCATTAGAGTTCACCTGCTTGCAATCTTGTCATTTTCTGTGAATTACCTTCATCTTAATCCTACTAGCTCTTTAGAAAGATTGGAGAAGTGGTAGAGGGTCATAAGATGAACCAAAGGGAAGAACTTCCAATTCTGATAATGCTTCTTACCATTTGGGTTAATTGCTTGATCTTGGGAGTTCACGGGCTTGGAAATCATGTCATTTACTTATAATTACCTTCACTTTGAAGTTATTTGAGCTTGAAATGTATTAGAGCAAAGGTTGAGAGCCATATGATCTTTCTAAGTGAAGAGCCTTCCATTATAAGAGTGTTTATCCCCATATGGGTTAATTACTTGATCATGGGAGTTCACGTGCTTGCAATCTTCTAATTTTCTTTCAATTACCTTACCGTTAATCCTATTAGCTCTTTAGAAATATTAGAGAAGTGGTAGAGGGTCATAAGATGAACCAAAGGGAAGAACTTCCAATTCTGATAATGCTTCTTACCATTTGGCCTAATTGCTTGATCTTGGGAGTTCACGGACTTGGAAATCATGTCATTCACTTTCAAGCTATTTCAACTTGGAAAGTAGTAGACCAATGGTTGAGAGCCATATGATCTTTCTAAGTGAAGAACCTTCCATTATAAGAGTGTTTATCCCCATTTGGGTTAATTACTTGATCATGGGAGTTCACGTGCTTGCAATCTTCTAATTTTCTTTCAATTACCTTCACCTTAATCCTATTAGCTCTTTAGAAAGATTAGAGAAGTCGTAGAGGGTCATAAGATGAACCAAAGGAAAGAACTTCCAATTCTGATAATGCTTCTTACTACTTGCGTTAATTGCTTGGTCTTGGGAGTTCACAAGCTTGAAAGTGATGTCATTTGCTTATAATTACCTATACTTTGAAGTTATTTGAGCTAGGAAAGTGGTGGACCAAAGGTTGAGAGCCATATGATCTTTCTAAGTGAAGATCCTTCTATTATAAGAGTGTTTATCCCCATTTTGGTTAGTTACTTGATCATGGGAGCTCACGTGCCTACAATCTTCTAATTTTCTTTCAATTACCTTCACCTTAATCCTATTAGCTCTTTAGAAAGATTAGAGAAGTCGTAGAGGGTCATAAGATGAACCAAAGGAAAGAACTTCCAATTCTGATAATGCTTCTTACTATTTGGGTTAATTGCTTGATCTTGGGAGTTCACGGGCTTGGAAGTGATGTCATTTACTTATAATTACCTGCACTTTGAAGTTATTTGAGCTTGGAAAGTGGTGGACCAAAGGTTGAGAGCCATATGATCTTTCTAAGTGAAGATCCTTCTATTATAAGAGTGTTTATCCCCATTTTGGTTAGTTACTTGATCATGGGAGTTCACGTGCTTGCAATCTTGTAATTTTCTTTCAATTACCTTCACCTTAATCCTATTAGCTCTTTAGAAAGATTAGAGAAGTGGTAGAGGGTCATAAGATGAACCAAAGGGAAGAACTTCCAATTCTGATAATGCTTCTTACCATTTGGGTTAATTGCTTGATCTTGGGAGTTCACGGGCTTTGAAATCTTGTCATTTACTTATAATTAACTTCACTTTGAAGCTATTTGAGCTTGGAATGTATTAGAGCAAAGGTTGAGAGCCATATGATCTTTCTAAGTGAAGAACCTTCCATTATAAGAGTGTTTATCCCCATTTGGGTTAATTACTTGATCATGGGAGTTCACGTGCTTGCAATCTTGTAATTTTCTTTCAATTACCTTCACCTTAATCCTATTAGCTCTTTAGAAAGATTAGAGAAGTGGTAGAGGGTCATAAGATGAACCAAAGGGAAGAACTTCCAATTCTGATAATGCTTCTTACCATTTGGGTTAATTGCTTGATCTTGGGAGTTCACGGGCTTTGGAAATCATGTCATTTACTTATAATTAACCTTCACTTTGAAGCTATTTGAGCTTGGAATGTATTAGAGCAAAGGTTGAGAGCCATATGATCTTTCTAAGTGAAGAACCTTCCATTATAAGAGTGTTTATCCCCATTTGGGTTAATTACTTGATCATGGGAGTTCACGTGCTTGCAATCTTGTAATTTTCTTTCAATTACCTTCACCTTAATCCTATTAGCTCTTTAGAAAGATTAGAGAAGTGGTAGAGGGTCATAAGATGAACCAAAGGGAAGAACTTCCAATTCTGATAATGCTTCTTACCATTTGGGTTAATTGCTTGATCTTGGGAGTTCACGGGCTTGGAAATCATGTCATTTACTTATAATTAACTTCACTTTGAAGCTATTTGAGCTTGGAATGTATTAGAGCAAAGGTTGAGAGCCATATGATCTTTCTAAGTGAAGAACCTTCCATTATAAGAGTGTTTATCCCCATTTGGGTTAATTACTTGATCATGGGAGTTCACGTGCTTGCAATCTTGTAATTTTCTTTCAATTACCTTCACCTTAATCCTATTAGCTCTTTAGAAAGATTAGAGAAGTGGTAGAGGGTCATAAGATGAACCAAAGGGAAGAACTTCCAATTCTGATAATGCTTCTTACCATTTGGGTTAATTGCTTGATCTTGGGAGTTCACGGGCTTGGAAATCATGTCATTTACTTATAATTAACTTCACTTTGAAGCTATTTGAGCTTGGAATGTATTAGAGCAAAGGTTGAGAGCCATATGATCTTTCTAAGTGAAGAACCTTCCATTATAAGAGTGTTTATCCCCATTTGGGTTAATTACCTGATTAAGGGAGTTCACGTCCTTGCAATCTTGCAATTTTCTTTCAATTACCTTCACCTTAATCCTAATAGCTCCTTAGAAAGATTAGAGAACTGGTAGAGGGTCATAAGATGTGCCAAAGGGAAGAACTTCCAATTCTGATGATGACTCTTAACATTCGGGTTAATTGCTTTATCTAGGGAGTTCACGGGCTTTGAAATCACGTCATTTACTTATAATTAACTTCTCTTTGAAACTTGTTGAGGTTGTAATGTATTAGAGTAAAGGTTGAGAGCCATATGATCTTTCTATGTGAAGAACCTTCCATTATAAGAGAGTTTATCCCAATGTGGGTTAATTACTTGATCATGGGAGTTCACGTGCTTGCAATCTTGTAATTTTCTGTCAATTACCTTCATTTTCATCCTATTAGCTCTTTAGAAAGATTAGAGAAGTGGTAGAGGGTCATAAGATGAACCAAAGGGAAGAACTTCCAATTCTGATAATGCTTCTTACCATTTGGGTTAATTGCTTGATCTTGGGAGTTCACGGGCTTGGAAATCATGTCATTTACTTATAATTAACTTCACTTTGAAGCTATTTGAGCTTGGAATGTATTAGAGCAAAGGTTGAGAGCCATATGATCTTTCTAAGTGAAGAACCTTCCATTATAAGAGTGTTTATCCCCATTTGGGTTAATTACTTGATCATGGGAGTTCACGTGCTTGCAATCTTGTAATTTTCTTTCAATTACCTTCACCTTAATCCTATTAGCTCTTTAGAAAGATTAGAGAAGTGGTAGAGGGTCATAAGATGAACCAAAGGGAAGAACTTCCAATTCTGATAATGCTTCTTACCATTTGGGTTAATTGCTTGATCTTCGGAGTTCACGGGCTTTGAAATCATGTCATTTACTTATAATTACCTTCACTTTGAAGCTATTTGAGCTTGGAAAGTAGTAGACCAAAGGTTGAGAGCCATATGATCTTTCTAAGTGAAGAACCTTCCATTATAAGAGTGTTTATCCCCATTTGGGTTAATTACTTGATCATGGGAGTTCACGTGCTTGCAATCTTGTAATTTTCTTTCAATTACCTTCACCTTAATCCTATTAGCTCTTTAGAAAGATTAGAGAAGTGGTAGAGGGTCATAAGATGAACCAAAGGGAAGAACTTCCAATTCTGATAATGCTTCTTACCATTTGGGTTAATTGCTTGATCTTGGGAGTTCACGGGCTTGGAAATCATGTCATTTACTTATAATTACCTTCACTTTGAAGCTATTTGAGCTTGGAATGTAGTGGACCAAAGGTTGAGAGCCATATGATCTTTCTAAGTGAAGAACCTTCCATTATAAGAGTGTTTATCCCCATTTGGGTTAATTACTTGATCATTGGAGTTCACGTGCTTGCAATCTTGTAATTTTCTGTCAATTACCTTCACCTTAATCCTATTAGCTCTTTAGAAAGATTAGAGAAGTGGTAGAGGGTCATAAGATGAACCAAAGGAAAGAACTTCCAATTCTGATAATGCTTCTTACCATTTGGGTTAATTGCTTGATCTTGGGAGTTCACGGGCTTGCAAATCATGTGATTTACTTATAATTACCTTTGATTTTAAGCTATTTGAGCTTGGAAAGTAGTGGACCAAAGGCTGACAGCCATATGATCTTTCGAAGTGCAAAACCTTCCATTATAAGAGTGTTTATCCCCATTTGGGTTAATTACTTGATCATGGGAGTTCACGTGCCTGCAATCTTCTAATTTTCTTTCTATTACCTTCACGTTAATCCTATTAGCTCTTTAGAAAGATTAGAGAAGTGGTAGAGGGTCATAAGATGAACCAAAGGGAAGAACTTCCAATTCTGATAATGCTTCTTACCATTTGGGTTAATTGCTTCATCTTGGGAGCTCATGGGCTTGGAAATCCTTTCAATTACTTATAATTTCCTTCACTTCCAAGCTATTTGAGCTCACCAATGGTTGAGAGCCATATGATCTTTCTAAGTGAAGAACCTTACATAATAAGAGTTTTTATCCCCATTTCGGTTAATGACTTGATTAAGGGAGCTCACATGCTTGCAATCTTGTAATTTTCTTTCAATTATCTTCAACTTAATCCTATTAGCTCTTTAGAAAGATAAGAGAAGTGGTAGAGGGTCATAAGATGAACCAAAGTGAAGAACTTCCAATTCTGATAATGCTTCTTACCATTTGGGTTAATTGCTTGATCTTGGGAGTTCACGGGCTTTGAAATCATGTCATTTACTTATAATTACCTTCACTTTGAAGCTATTTGAGCTTGGAATGTATTAGACCAAAGGTTGAGAGCCATATGATCTTTCTAAGTGAAGAACCTTCCATTATAAGAGTGTTTATCCCCATTTGGGTTAATTAATTGATCATGGGAATTCACGTGATTGCAATCTTGTAATTTTCTGTCAATTACCTTCACCTAAATCCTATTAGCTGTTTAGAAAGATTAGAGGGTCATAAGATGAACCAAAGGTAAGAACTTCCAATTCTAATAATGCTTCTTACCATTTGGGTTAATTGCTTGATCTTGGGAGTTCACGGGCTTGGAAATCCTTTCATTTACTTATAATTACCTTCACTGAAGCTATTTGAGCTTGGAATGTATTAGAGCAAAGGTTGAGAGCCATATGATCTTTCTAAGTGAAGAACCTTCCATTATAAGAGTGTTTATCCCCATTTGGGTTTATTACTTGATCATTGTAGTTCAACTGCTTGCAATCTTGGAATTTTCTGTCAATTACATTCACATTAATCCTATTACCTCTTTAGAAAAATTAGAGAAGTGGTAGGGGGTCAGAAGATGAACCAAAGGGAAGAACTTCCAATTTCGGAGAATGCCTCTTAAAATTTGGGCTAATTGCTTGATCATGGCAGTTCACGGGCTTGGAAATCCTGCCATTTACTGATACTGAACTTCTCTAGAAGCTATTTGAGCTTGGAATGTATTAGAGCAAAGGTTGAGAGCCATATGATCTTTCTAAGTGAAGAACCTTCCATTATAAGAGTGTTTATCCCCATTTGGGTTAATTACTTGATCATGAGAGTTCACGTGCTTGCAATCTTGTAATTTTCTGTCAATTACCTTCACCTTAATCCTATTAGCACTTTAGAAAGATTAGAGAAGTGGTAGAGGGTCATAAGATGAACCAAAGTGAAGAATTTAGAATTCTGATAATGCTTCATAGCATTTGGGTTAATTGCTTGAATTGGGGAGTTCACGAGCTTGGAAATCATGTCATTTACTCATAATTTCCTTCACTTTGAAGTTATTTGTGGTTGGAATGTATTAGAGCAAAGGTTCAGAGCCATATGATCTTTCCATGTGAAGAACCTTCCATTATAAGAGTGTTTATCCCCATTTGGGTTAATTACTTGATCATGGGAGTTCACATGATTGCAATCCTCTAATTTTCTTTCAATTACCTTCACCTTAATGCTATTAGCTGTTTAGAAAGATTAGAGAAGTGGAAGAGGGTCATAAGATGAACCAATGGGAAGAATTTCCATTGCTGATAAGGCTTCTTACCATTTTGGTTAATTGCTTGATCTTCGGAGTTCACGGGCTTGGAAATCATGTCATTTACTTATAATTTCCTTCACTTTGAAGCTATTTGTGCTTGGAATGTAGTTGACCAAAGGTTGAGAGCCATATGATCTTTCTAAGTGAAGAATCTTTCATTATAAGATAGTTTATCCCAATTTCGGTTAATTACTTGATCATGGGAGTTCACGTGCTTGCAATCCTCTAATTTTCTTTCAATTACCTTCACTTTCATCCTTTGAGCTCATTAGAAAGATTAGAGAAGTGGTAGAGGGTCATAAGATGAACCAATGGTAAGAACTTCCAATTCAGATAATGCTTCTTACCCTTTGGGTTAATTGCTTGATCTTGAGAGTTCACGAGCATGGAAATCCTTTCATTTACTGATAATTACCTTCACTTCGAGGCTATTTGAGCTAGGAAAGTTGTGGACCAATGGTTGAGAGCCATATGATCTTTCTAAGTGAAGAACCTTCCATTATAAGAGTGTTTATCCCCATTTGGGTTAATTACTTGATCATTGGAGTTCATCTGCTTGCAATCTTCTAATTTTCTGTCAATTACCTTCACCTTAATCCTATTAGCTCTTTAGAAAGATTAGAGAAGTGGTAGAGGGTCATAAGATGAAGCAAAGGGAAGAACTTCCATTTCTGAGAATGTTATTTACCATTTGGGTTAATTACTTGATTTTGGTAGTTCATGGGCTTTGAAATGATGTCATTTACTTATAATTAACCTTCACTTTGAAGATATTTTAGCTTGGAATGTTAATAGAGCAAAGGTTGAGAGCCATATGATCTTTCTAAGTGAAGAACCTTCCATTATAAGAGTGTTTATCCCCATTTGGGTTAATTACTTGATTAAGGGAGTTCACGTGCTTGCAATCTTGTAATTTTCTTTCAATTACCTTCACCTTAATCCTATTAGCTCTTTAGAAAGATTAGAGAAGTCGTAGAGGGTGATAAGATGAACCACAGGGGAAGACCTCCCAATTCTGAGAATGCTTCTTACCATTTGGGTTAATTGCTTGATCTAGCAAGTTCACAGGATTGGAAATCCTTTAATTTACTTATAATTAACTTCACTTTGAAGCTATTTGAGCTTGGAATGAATTAGAGCAAAGGTTGAAAGCCATATGATCTTTCTAAGTGAAGAACTGTCCATTATAAGAGAGTTTAACACCATTTGGGTTAATTATCTGATTAAGGGAGTTCACGTCCTTGCAATCTTGTAATTTTCTTTCAATTGCCTTCACCTTAATCCTATTAGCTCTTTAGAAAGATTAGAGAAATGGTAAACGGTCATAAGATGAACCAATGGGAAGAACTTCCAATTCTGACAATGCTTCTTACCATTTGAGTTAATTGCTTGATCTTGGGAGTTCACGGGCTTGGAAATCATGTCATTTACTTATAATTACCTTCACTTTGAAGCTATTTGAGCTTGGAAAGTAGTAGACCAAAGGTTGAGAGCCATATGATCTTTCTAAGTGAAGAACCTTCCATTATAAGAGTGTTTATCCCCATTTCGGTTAATTACTTGATCATGGGAGTTCACGTTCTTGCAATCTTATAATTTTTTGTCAATTACCTTCAATTTAATCCTATTAGCTTTTTAGAAAGATTACAAATGTGGTAGAGGGTCATAAGATGAACCAATGGGAAGAACTTCCAATTATGAGAATGCTTCTTACCATTTGGCTTAATTGCTTGATCTTCGGAGTTCACGGGCTTGGAAATCATGTCATTTACTTATAATTTCCTTCACTTTGCAGCTATTTTAGCTTGGAATGTTGTAAACCAAAGGTTGAGAGCCATATGATCTTTCTAAGTGAAGAACCTTCCATTATAAGAGAGTTTATCCCAATTTGGGTTAATTACTTGATAATGGGAGTTCACGTGCTTGCAATCTTCTAATTTTCTTTCAATTACTTTCACCTTGATCCTATTAGGTCTTTAGAACGATTAGAGAAATGGTAGAGGATCAGAAGATGAACCAAAGGGAAGAACTACCAATTCTGAGAATGTTTCTTACCATTTGGGTTAATTGCTTGATCTTGGGAGTTCACGGGCTTGGAAATCGTGTCATTTACTTTTAATGACCTTCACTTTGAAGCTATTTGGTCTTGGAAGGTAGGAGACCAAAGGTTGAGAGGCATATGATCTTTCGAAGTGAAGAATCTTCCACTATAAGAGTGTTTATCGCCACTTGGGTTATTTACTTGATCATTGGAGATCACCTGCTTGCAATCTTGTAATTTTGTATCAATTACCTTCACTTTAATAGTATTAGCTCTTTAGAAAGATTAGAGAAGTGGTAGAGGGTCATAAGATGAACCAAAGGGAAGAACTACCAATTCTGAGAATGCTTCTTACCATTTGGGTTAATTGCTTGATCTGAGGAGTTCACGGGCTTGGAAATCATGCCATTTACTTATAATTACCTTCACTTTGAAGCTATTTGAGCTTGCAAAGTAGTAGACCAAAGGTTGAGAGCCATATGATCTTTCTAAGTGAAGAACCTTCCATTATAATAGATTTTATCCAAATTTGGGTTAATTACTTGATCATAGGAGATCACGTGCTTGCATTCATCTAATTTTCTTTCAATTACCTTCACATTAATCCTATCAGCTCTTTAGAAATATTAGGGAAGTGGTAAAGGGTCATAAAATGAACCATAGGGAAGAACTACCAAGTCTGAGAATGCTTCTTACTTTTTGGGTTAATTGCTTGATCTGAGGAGTTCACGGGCTTGGAAATCATGGCATTTACTTATAATTACCTTCACTTTGAAGCTATTTGAGTTTGTGAAGTAGTGGACCAATGGTTGATAGCCATATGATCTTTCTAAGTGAAGAATCTTCCATTATAAGAGAGTTTATCCCAATTTGGGTTAATTACTTGATCATGGGAGTTCACGTGCTTGCAATCTTCTAATTTTCTATCAATTACCTTCACTTTGATCCTATTAGCTCTTTAGAAAGATTAGAGAAGTGGTAGAGGGTCATAAGATGAGCCAAAGGGAAGAACTTCCAATTCTGACAATGCCTCTTAACATTTGGGTTAATTGCTTGATCTAGGGAGTTCACGGGCTTTGAAATCATGCCATTTACTTATAATTTCCTTCACTTTGAAGCTATTTGTGCTTGGAATGTAGTTGACCAAAGGTTGAGAGCCATATGATCTTTCTAAGTTAAGAATGTTCCATTATAAGAGAGTTTATCCCAATTTGGGTTAATTACTTGATCATGGCTGTTCACGTGCTTGTAATCTTCTAATTTTCTTTCAATTACATTCAGCTTAATCCTTTTAGCTCTTTAGAAAGATTAGAGAAGTGGTAGGGGGTCAGAAGATTATCCAAAGGGAAGAACTTCCAATTCGGAGAATGCCTCTCAAAATTTGGGTTAATTGCTTGATCATGGTAGTTCATGGGCTTTGAAATCTTGCCATTTACTTATAATTAACTTCTGTAGAAGCTATTTGTGCTTGGAATGTAGTAGAGCAAAGGTTGTGAGCCATATGATGTTTCTTAGTGAAGAACTTTGCATTATAAGAGTGTTTATCCCCATTTGGGTTAATTATCTGATTAAGGGAGTTCACGTCCTTGCAATCTTGTAATTTTCTTTCAATTGCCTTCACCTTAATCCTATTAGCTCTTTAGAAAGATTAGAGAAGCCATAGAGGGTGACAAGATGAACCAAAGTAAATAACGTCCAATTGGGATAACACTTCTTACCAATTGGGTTAATTGCTTGATCTTGGGAGTTCATGGTCATGGAAATCAAGTTATTTATAATTAACTACACTTTGATGCTATTGAGCTTGGAATATATTAGAGCAAAGGTGGAGAGCCATATGATCTTTCTAAGTGAAGAACCTTCCATTATAAGAGTGTTTATCCCCATTTGGGTTAATTACTTGATCTTGGGAGTTCATGTGCTTGTAATCTTGTAATTTTCTGTCAATTACCTTCACCTTAATCCTATTAGCTCTTTAGAAAGATTAGAGAAGTGGTAGAGGGTCATAAGATGATCCAAAGGTAAGAATTTTCAATTCTGATAATGCTTATTACCATTTGGGTTAATTGCTTGATCTTGGGAGTTCACGGGCTTGGAAATCATGTCATTTACTTATAATTACCTTCACTTTGAAGCTATTTGAGCTTGGAAAGTAGTAGACCAAAGGTTGAGAGCCATATGATCTTTCTAAGTGAAGAATCTTCCATTATAAGAGAGTTTATCCCAATTTGGGTTAATTACTTGATCATGGGAGTTCACGTGCTTGCAATCCTCTAATTTTCTTTAAATTACCTTAACTTTGATCCTATTAGCTATGTAGAAAGATTAAAGAAGTGGTAGAGGGTCATAAGATGAACCAAAGGGAAGAACTTCCAATTCTGATAATGCTTCTTACCATTTGGGTTAATTACTTGAACTTGGGAGTTCACGGGCTTAGAAATCTTGTCATTTACTTATAATTACCTTCACTTTGAAGCTATTTGAGCTAGAAAAGTGGTTGACCAAAGGTTGAGAGCCATATGATCTTTCTAAGTAAAGAACTTTCCATTATATCAGTGTTTATCCTCATTTGGCTTGATTATTTGATCATTGTAGTTCACCTGCTTGCAATCTTGGAATTTTCTATCAATTACATTCACCTTAATCCTATTAGCTCTTTAGAAAGATTAGAGAAGTGGTAGGGGGTCAGAAGATGAACCAAAGGGAAGAACTTCCAATTCAGAGAATGGCTCTTAAAATTTGGGTTAATTGCTTGATCATGGGAGTTCACGGGCTTTGAAATCATGTCATTTACTTATAAAGACCTTCACTTTGAACCTATTTGAGTCTTGGAAAGTAGTTGACCAAAGGTTGAGAGCCATATGATCTTTCTAAGTGAAGAATCTTCCATTATAATAGATTTTATCCCAATTTGGGTTAATTACTTGATCGTTGGAGTTCACGTGCTTGCAATCTTGTAATTTTCTGTCAATTACCTTCACCTTAATCCTATTAGCTCTTTAGAAAGATTAGAGAAGTAGTAGAGGGTCATAAGATGAGCCAAAGGGACGAACTTCCAATTCTGCGAATGTTTCATACCATTTGGGTGACTTGCTCGATCTTGGGAGTTCGCGAGCTTGGAAATCAAGCCATTTCCTTATAATTGCCTTCTCTCTGAGGCTATTTGAGCTTGAAAGTATTACAGCGTAGGTTGAGAGCCATATGATCTTTCTAAATAAAGAACCTTCCATTATTGGAGTGTTTATCCCCATTTGGGTTAATTACTTGATCATTGGAGTTCACGTGCTGCATGTAATCTTCTAATTTTCTTTCAATTACCTTCAATTTAATCCTTTAGCTCTTTAGAAAGATTAGAGAACTGGTAGATGTCATAAGATGAACCACAGGGAAGAACTTCCATTTCTGAGAATGTTTCATACCATTTGGGTTAATTGCTTGATCTTAGGAGTTCACGGGCTTGGCAATGATGCCATTTGCTTACAATTACCTTCACTTTGAAGCTATTTGAGCTTGGAAAGTAGTGGACCAAAGGTTGACAGCCATATGATCCTTCTAAGTGAAGAACCTTCCATTATAAGAGTGTTTACCATTATATGGGTTAATTACTTGATCATGGGAGTTTAGGTCCTTGCAATCTTCTAATTTTCTTTCAATTACCTTCACTTTAATCCTATTAGCACTTTAGAAAGATTAGAGAAGTGGTTGAGGGTCATAAGATGAACCAAAGGGAAGAACTTCCAATTCTGATAATCGTTCTTACCATTTGGGTTAATTGCTTGATCTTGGGAGTTCACGGGCTTGGAAATCATGCCATTTACTTATAATTACCTTCACTTTGAAGCTATTTGAGCTTGGAAAGTAGTAGACTAAAGGTTGAGAGCCATATGATCTTTCTATGTGAAGAACCTTCCATTATAAGAGAGTTTATCCCAATGTGGGTTAACTACTTGATTAAGGGAGTTCACGTTCTTGCGATCTTGTAATTTTCTTTCAATTACCTTCACCTTAATCCTATTATCTCTTTAGAATGATTAGAGGAGTGCTAGAGGGTCATAAGATGAACCAAAGGGGAGAACTACCAATTCTGAGAATGGTTCTTACCATTTGGGTTAATTGCTTGATCTTGGGAGTTCACGGGCTTCGAAATCATGTCATTTACTTATAAAGACCTTCACTTTGAACCTATTTGGTCTTGGGAAGTAGTAGACCAAAGGTTGAGAGCCATATGATCTTTCTAAGTGGAGAACCTTCCATTATAAGAGATTTTATCCCCATTTTTGTTAATTATTACTTGATCATGGGAGTTCACGTGCCTGCAATCCTCTAATTTTGATTCAATTGCCTTCATTTTAATCCTTTGAGCTCATTAGAAAGATTGGAGAAGTGGTAGAGGGTCATAAATGAACCAAAGGGAAGAACTACCAATTCTGAGAATGCTTATTACAATTTGGGTTAATTGCTTGATTTGAGGAGTTCACGGGCTTGGAAATCATGCCATTTACTTATAATTTCCTTTACTTTGAAGCTATTTATTTGAGCTTGGAAAGTAGTAGACCAAAGGTTGAGAGCCATATGATCTTTCTATGTGAAGAACCTTCCATTATAAGAGAGTTTATCCCAATGTGGGTTAATTACTTGATCATGGGAGTTGAGGTGCATGGAATCTTCTAATTTTCTATCAATTACCTTCAATTTGATCCTTTAGCTCTTTAGAAAGATTAGAGAAGTGGTAGAGGGTCATAAGATGAGCCAAAGGGAAGAACTTCCAATTCTGATAATGCCTCTTACCTTTTGGGTTAATTGCTTGATCTTGGGAGTTCATGGGCTTGAAATCGTGTGATTTACTTATAATGATCTTCGCTTTGAAGCTATTTGGTCTTGGAAGGTAGTAGACCAAAGGTTGAGAGCCATATGATCTTTCTAAGTGAAGAATCTTCCATTATAAGTGAGTTTATCCCAATTTGGGTTAATTACTTGATCATGGGAGTTCACGTGCTTGCAATCATCTAATTTTCTTTCAATTACCTTCACTTTGATCCTATTAGCTCTTTAGAAAGATTAGAGAAGTGGTAGAGGGTCATAAAATGAACCAAAGGGAAGAACTACCAATTCTGAGAATGCTTCTTACCATTTGGGTTAATTGCTTGATATGAGGAGTTCACGGGCTTGGAAATCATGCCATTTACTTATAATTTCCTTCACTTTGAAGCTATTTGTGCTTGGAATGTAGTTGACCAAAGGTTGAGAGCCATATGATCTTTCTAAGTGAAGAACCTTCCATTATAATAGCGTGTATCCCCATTTGGGTTAATTACTTGATCATTGGAGTTCATGTGCATGTAATCCTCTAATTTTCTTTCAATTACCTTCAATTTCATCCTTTGAGCTCATTAGAAAGATTAGAGAAATGGTAGATGTCATAAGATGAACCAAAGGGAAGAACTTCCAATTCTGAGAATGTTTCTTACCATTTGGGTTAATTGCTTGATCTTGGGAGTTCACGGGCTTGGAAATCATGTCATTTACTTATAATGACCTTCACTTTGAAGCTATTTGGTCTTGGAAAGTAGTAGACCAAAGGTTGAGAGCCATATCATCTTTCTGAGTGAGGAATCTTCCATTATAATAGATTTTATCCAAATTTGGGTTAATTACTTGATCATAGGAGATCACGTGCTTGCATTCATCTAATTTTCTTTCAATTGCCTTCATTTTCATCCTATTAGCACATTAGAAAGATTAGAGAAGTGGTAGAGGGTCATAAATGAACCAAAGGGAAGAACTACCAATTCTGAGAATGGTTCTTACCATTTGGGTTAATTGCTTGATCTGAGGAAGTTCACGGGCTTGGAAATCATGTCATTTACTTATAATGACCTTCACTTTGAAGTTATTTGGGCTTGAAAGTAGTAGACCAAAGGTTGAGAGCCATATGATCTTTCTAAGTGAAGAATCTTCCATTATATGAGAGTTTATCACAATTGGGGTTAATTACTAGATCATGGGAGTTCACGTGCTTGTAATCCTCTAATTTTCTGTCAATTACCTTCACTTTCATCCTTTGAGCTCTTTAGAAAGATTAGAGAAGTGGTAGAGGGTCATAAGATGAACCAAAGGGAAGAACTTCCAATTCTGAGAATGCTTCATACCATTTGGGTTAATTGCTCGATCTTGGGAGTTCACGAGCTTGGAAATCAAGCCATTTACTTATAATTACCTTCTCTTTGAAGTTTTTTGAGCTTGGAAAGTAGTAGACCAAATGTTGAGAGCCTTATGATCTTTCTAAGTGAGGAATCTTCCATTATAAAAGAGTTTATCCCAATTTGGGTTAATTACTTGATGAAGGTAGTTCACGTGCTTACAATGCTCTAATTTTGTTTCAATTGCCTTCATTTTCATCCTTAGAGCACATTACAAAGATTAGAGAAGTGGTAGAGGGTCATAAATGAACCAAAGGGGAGAACTACCAATTCTGAGAATGGTTCTTACCATTTGGGTTAATTGCTTGATCTGAGGAGTTCACGGGCTTGGAAGTCATGCCATTTACTTATAATTTCCTTCACTTTGAAGCTGTTTGAGCTTGAAAAGTAGTAGACCAAAGGTTGAGAGCCATATGATCTTTCTAACTGAAGAATCTTCCATTATAAGAGAGTTTATCCCAATTTGGGTTAATTACTTGATCATGGGAGTTCACGTGCTTGCAATCTTCTAATTTTCTTTCAATTACCTTCACTTTCATCCTTTGAGCTCATTAGAAAGATTAGAGAAGTGGTAGATGTCATAAGATGAACCATAGGGAAGAACTTCCATTTCTGAGAATGTTTCATACCATTTGGGTTAATTGCTTGATCTGAGGAGTTCACGGGCTTGCAAAATCATGTCATTTACTTAATGACCTTCACTTTGAAACTATTTGAGCTTGGAAAGTAGTAGACCAAAGGGTGAGAGCCATATGATCTTTCTAAGTGAAGAATCTTTCATTATAAGAGAGTTTATCCCAATTTGGGTTAATTACTTGATCATGGGAGTTCACGTGCTTGCAATCCTCTAATTTTATTTCAATTGCCTTCATTTTCATCCTTAGAGTACATTACAAAGATTAGAGAAATGGTAGAGGGTCACAAGATCAATTAAAGGGAAGAATGACGAATTCTGAGAATGCTTCTTACCAATTTGGGTTAATTGCTTGATCTGAGGAGCTCACGGGCTTGGAAATCATGCTATTTACTTATAATTACGTTCACTTTGAAGCTGTTTCAGCTTGCAAAGTAGTAGACCAAAGGTTGAGAGCCATATGATCTTTCTAAGTTAAGAATGTTGCATTATAAGAGAGTTTATTCCAATTTGGGTTAATTACTTGATCATGGCTGTTCACGTGCTTGTAATCCTCTAATTTTATTTCAATTACCTTCAATTTCATCCTTTGAGCTCATTAGAAAGATTAGAGAAGTGGTAGATGTCATAAGATGAACCACAGGGAAGGACTTCCATTTCTGAGAATGGTTCATACCTTTTGGGTTAATTGCTTGATCTTGGGAGTTCACGGGCTTGAAATCATGTCATTTACTTATAAAGACCTTCACTTTGAACCTATTTGGTCTTGGGAAGTAGTAGACCAAAGGTTGAGAGCCATATGATCTTTCTAACTAAAGAATCTTCCAATATAATAGATTTTATCCCAATTTTTGTTAATTACTTGATCATGGGAGTTCACGTGCTTGCAATCTTCTAATTTTGTTTCAATTGCCTTCATTTTCATCCTTAGAGCACATTACAAAGATTAGAGAAGTGGTAGAGGGTCATAAATGAACCAAAGGGAAGAACTACCAATTCTGAGAATGCTTCTTACCATTTGGGTTAATTGCTTGATCTGAGGAGTTCACGGGCTTGGAAATCATGCCATTTACTTATAATTTCCTTCACTTTGAAGCTGTTTGAGCTTGCAAAGTAGTACACCAAAGGTTGAGAGCCATATGATCTTTCTAACTTAAGAATGTTCCATTATAAGAGAGTTTATCCCAATTTGGGTTAATTACTTGATCATTGGAGTTCATGTGCATGTAATCTCTAATTTTCTTTCAATTACCTTCAATTTCATCCTTTGAGCTCTTTAGAAAGATTAGAGAAATGGTAGATGTCATAAGATGAACCAAAGGGAAGGACTTCCATTTCTGATAATGGTTCATACCTTTTGGGTTAATTGCTTGATCTTGGGAGTTCACGGGCTTGGAAATCATGTCATTTACTTATAAAGACCTTCACTTTGAACCTATTTGGTCTTGGGAAGTAGTAGACCAAAGGTTGAGAGCCATATGATCTTTCTAAGTGTAAAGAATCTTCCGTTATAATAGATTTTATGCCAATTTTTGTTAATTACTTGATCATGGGAGTTCACGTGCTTGCAATCTACTAATTTTGTTTCAATTGCCTTCATTTTCATCCTTAGAGCACATTACAAAGATTAGAGAAGTGGTAGAGGGTCATAAATGAACCAAAGGGGAGAACTACCAATTCTGAGAATGGTTCTTACCATTTGGGGTAATTGCTTGATCTGAGGAATTCACGGGCTTGGAAATCATGCCATTTACTTATAATTTCCTTCACTTTGAAGCTGTTTGAGCTTGCAAAGTAGTACACCAAAGGTTGAGAGCCATATGATCTTTCTAACTTAAGAATGTTCCACTATAAGAGAGTTTATCCCAATTTGGGTTAATTACTTGATCATTGGAGTTCATGTGCATGTAATCATCTAATTTTCTTTCAATTACCTTCAATTTCATCCTTTGAGCTCTTTAGAAAGATTAGAGAAATGGTAGATGTCATAAGATGAACCACAGGGAAGGACTTCCATTTCTGATAATGGTTCATACCTTTTGGGTTAATTGCTTGATCTTGGGAGTTCACGGGCTTGGAAATCATGTCATTTACTTATAATTACCTTCACTTTGAACCTATTTGGTCTTGGGAAGTAGTAGACCAAAGGTTGAGAGCCATATGATCTTTCTGAGTGAAGAATCTTCCATTATAATAGTTTTTATGCCAATTTTTGTTAATTACTTGATCATGGGAGTTCACGTGCTTGCAATCTTCTAATTTTGTTTCAATTGCCTTCATTTTCATCCTTAGAGCACATTACAAAGATTAGAGAAGTGGTAGAGGGTCATAAATGAACCAAAGGGAAGAACTACCAATTCTGAGAATGGTTCTTACCATTTGGGGTAATTGCTTGATCTGAGGAATTCACGGGCTTGGAAATCATGCCATTTACTTATAATTTCCTTCACTTTGAAGCTGTTTGAGCTTGCAAAGTAGTACACCAAAGGTTGAGAGCCATATGATCTTTCTAACTTAAGAATGTTCCATTATAAGAGAGTTTATCCCAATTTGGGTTAATTACTTGATCATTGGAGTTCATGTGCATGTAATCTTCTAATTTTCTTTCAATTACCTTCAATTTCATCCTTTGAGCTCTTTAGAAAGATTAGAGAAATGGTAGATGTCATAAGATGAACCAAGGGAAGGACTTCCATTTCTGATAATGGTTCATACCTTTTGGGTTAATTGCTTGATCTTGGGAGTTCACGGGCTTTGAAATCATGTCATTTACTTATAAAGACCTTCACTTTGAACCTATTTGGTCTTGGGAAGTAGTAGACCAAAGGTTGAGAGCCATATGATCTTTCTAAGTGAAGAATCTTCCGTTATAATAGATTTTATGCCAATTTTTGTTAATTACTTGATCATGGGAGTTCACGTGCTTGCAATCCTCTAATTTTGTTTCAATTGCCTTCATTTTCATCCTTAGAGCACATTACAAAGATTAGAGAAGTGGTAGAGGGTCATAAATGAACCAAAGGGGAGAACTACCAATTCTGAGAATGGTTCTTACCATTTGGGGTAATTGCTTGATCTGAGGAATTCACGGGCTTGGAAATCATGCCATTTACTTATAATTTCCTTCACTTTGAAGCTGTTTGAGCTTGCAAAGTAGTACACCAAAGGTTGAGAGCCATATGATCTTTCTAACTTAAGAATGTTCCACTATAAGAGAGTTTATCCCAATTTGGGTTAATTACTTGATCATTGGAGTTCATGTGCATGTAATCCTCTAATTTTCTTTCAATTACCTTCAATTTCATCCTTTGAGCTCGTTAGAAAGATTAGAGAAATGGTAGATGTCATAAGATGAACCAGAGGGAAGGACTTCCATTTCTGAGAATGGTTCATACCTTTTGGGTTAATTGCTTGATCTTGGGAGTTCACGGGCTTGGAAATCATGTCATTTACTTATAAAGACCTTCACTTTGAACCTATTTGGTCTTGGGAAGTAGTAGACCAAAGGTTGAGAGCCATATGATCTTTCTGAGTAAGGAATCTTCCGTTATAATAGATTTTATGCCAATTTTTGTTAATTACTTGATCATGGGAGTTCACGTGCTTGCAATCCTCTAATTTTGTTTCAATTGCCTTCATTTTCATCCTTAGAGCACATTACAAAGATTAGAGAAGTGGTAGAGGGTCATAAATGAACCAAAGGGGAGAACTACCAATTCTGAGAATGGTTCTTACCATTTGGGGTAATTGCTTGATCTGAGGAATTCACGGGCTTGGAAATCATGCCATTTACTTATAATTTCCTTCACTTTGAAGCTGTTTGAGCTTGCAAAGTAGTACACAAAAGGTTGAGAGCCATATGATCTTTCTAACTTAAGAATGTTCCACTATAAGAGAGTTTATCCCAATTTGGGTTAATTACTTGATCATTGGAGTTCATGTGCATGTAATCCTCTAATTTTCTTTCAATTACCTTCAATTTCATCCTTTGAGCTCATTAGAAAGATTAGAGAAATGGTAGATGTCATAAGATGAACCAGGGAAGGACTTCCATTTCTGATAATGGTTCATACCTTTTGGGTTAATTGCTTGATCTTGGGAGTTCACGGGCTTTTGAAATCATGTCATTTACTTATAAAGACCTTCACTTTGAACCTATTTGGTCTTGGGAAGTAGTAGACCAAAGGTTGAGAGCCATATGATCTTTCTGAGTAAGGAATCTTCCGTTATAATAGATTTTATGCCAATTTTTGTTAATTACTTGATCATGGGAGTTCACGTGCTTGCAATCCTCTAATTTTGTTTCAATTGCCTTCATTTTCATCCTTAGAGCACATTACAAAGATTAGAGAAGTGGTAGAGGGTCATAAATGAACCAAAGGGGAGAACTACCAATTCTGAGAATGGTTCTTACCATTTGGGGTAATTGCTTGATCTGAGGAATTCACGGGCTTGGAAATCATGCCATTTACTTATAATTTCCTTCACTTTGAAGCTGTTTGAGCTTGCAAAGTAGTACACCAAAGGTTGAGAGCCATATGATCTTTCTAACTTAAGAATGTTCCACTATAAGAGAGTTTATCCCAATTTGGGTTAATTACTTGATCATTGGAGTTCATGTGCATGTAATCCTCTAATTTTCTTTCAATTACCTTCAATTTCATCCTTTGAGCTCATTAGAAAGATTAGAGAAATGGTAGATGTCATAAGATGAACCACAGGGAAGGACTTCCATTTCTGATAATGGTTCATACCTTTTGGGTTAATTGCTTGATCTTGGGAGTTCACGGGCTGGAAATCATGTCATTTACTTATAAAGACCTTCACTTTGAACCTATTTGGTCTTGTGGGAAGTAGTAGACCAAAGGTTGAGAGCCATATGATCTTTCTGAGTAAGGAATCTTCCGTTATAATAGATTTTATGCCAATTTTTGTTAATTACTTGATCATGGGAGTTCACGTGCTTGCAATCCTCTAATTTTGTTTCAATTGCCTTCATTTTCATCCTTAGAGCACATTACAAAGATTAGAGAAGTGGTAGAGGGTCATAAATGAACCAAAGGGGAGAACTACCAATTCTGAGAATGGTTCTTACCATTTGGGGTAATTGCTTGATCTGAGGAATTCACGGGCTTGGAAATCATGCCATTTACTTATAATTTCCTTCACTTTGAAGCTGTTTGAGCTTGCAAAGTAGTACACCAAAGGTTGAGAGCCATATGATCTTTCTAACTTAAGAATGTTCCACTATAAGAGAGTTTATCCCAATTTGGGTTAATTACTTGATCATTGGAGTTCATGTGCATGTAATCCTCTAATTTTCTTTCAATTACCTTCAATTTCATCCTTTGAGCTCGTTAGAAAGATTAGAGAAATGGTAGATGTCATAAGATGAACCAGAGGGAAGGACTTCCATTTCTGATAATGGTTCATACCTTTTGGGTTAATTGCTTGATCTTGGGAGTTCACGGGCTTTGAAATCATGTCATTTACTTATAAAGACCTTCACTTTGAACCTATTTGGTCTTGGGAAGTAGTAGACCAAAGGTTGAGAGCCATATGATCTTTCTGAGTAAGGAATCTTCCGTTATAATAGATTTTATGCCAATTTTTGTTAATTACTTGATCATGGGAGTTCACGTGCTTGCAATCCTCTAATTTTGTTTCAATTGCCTTCATTTTCATCCTTAGAGCACATTACAAAGATTAGAGAAGTGGTAGAGGGTCATAAATGAACCAAAGGGGAGAACTACCAATTCTGAGAATGATTCTTACAATTTGAGGTAATTGCTTGATCTGAGGAATTCATGGGCTTGGAAATCATGCCATTTGCTTATAATTTCCTCCACTTTGATGCTGTTTGAGCTTGCAAATTAGTTCACCAAAGGTTGAGAGCCATATGACCTTTCTAACTTAAGAATGTTCCACTATAAGAGAGGTTATCCCAATTTGGGTTAATTACTTGATCATTGGAGTTCATGTGCATGTAATCCTCTAATTTTCTTTCAATTACCTTCAATTTCATCCTTTGAGCTCGTTAGAAAGATTAGAGAAATGGTAGATGTCATAAGATGAACCACAGGGAAGGACTTCCATTTCTGAGAATGGTTCATACCTTTTGGGTTAATTGCTTGATCTTGGGAGTTCACGGGCTTCGAAATCATGTCATTTACTTATAAAGACCTTCACTTTGAACCTATTTGGTCTTGGGAAGTAGTAGACCAAAGGTTGAGAGCCATATGATCTTTCTGAGTAAGGAATCTTCCGTTATAATAGATTTTATGCCAATTTTTGTTAATTACTTGATCATGGGAGTTCACGTGCTTGCAATCCTCTAATTTTGTTTCAATTGCCTTCATTTTCATCCTTAGAGCACATTACAAAGATTAGAGAAGTGGTAGAGGGTCATAAATGAACCAAAGGGGAGAACTACCAATTCTGAGAATGGTTCTTACCATTTGGGGTAATTGCTTGATCTGAGGAATTCACGGGCTTGGAAATCATGCCATTTACTTATAATTTCCTTCACTTTGAAGCTGTTTGAGCTTGCAAAGTAGTACACCAAAGGTTGAGAGCCATATGACCTTTCTAACTTAAGAATGTTCCACTATAAGAGAGCTTATCCCAATTTGGGTTAATTACTTGATCATTGGAGTTCATGTGCATGTAATCCTCTAATTTTCTTTCAATTACCTTCAATTTCATCCTTTGAGCTCGTTAGAAAGATTAGAGAAATGGTAGATGTCATAAGATGAACCAGAGGGAGGGACTTCCATTTCTGATAATGGTTCATACCTTTTGGGTTAATTGCTTGATCTTGGGAGTTCACGGGCTTCGAAATCATGTCATTTACTTATAAAGACCTTCACTTTGAACCTATTTGGTCTTGGGAAGTAGTAGACCAAAGGTTGAGAGCCATATGATCTTTCTGAGTAAGGAATCTTCCGTTATAATAGATTTTATGCCAATTTTTGTTAATTACTTGATCATGGGAGTTCACGTGCTTGCAATCCTCTAATTTTGTTTCAATTGCCTTCATTTTCATCCTTAGAGCACATTACAAAGATTAGAGAAGTGGTAGAGGGTCATAAATGAACCAAAGGGGAGAACTACCAATTCTGAGAATGGTTCTTACCATTTGGGGTAATTGCTTGATCTGAGGAATTCACGGGCTTGGAAATCATGCCATTTACTTATAATTTCCTTCACTTTGAAGCTGTTTGAGCTTGCAAAGTAGTACACCAAAGGTTGAGAGCCATATGATCTTTCTAACTTAAGAATGTTCCACTATAAGAGAGTTTATCCCAATTTGGGTTAATTACTTGATCATTGGAGTTCATGTGCATGTAATCCTCTAATTTTCTTTCAATTACCTTCAATTTCATCCTTTGAGCTCGTTAGAAAGATTAGAGAAATGGTAGATGTCATAAGATGAACCAAGGGAAGGACTTCCATTTCTGATAATGGTTCATACCTTTTGGGTTAATTGCTTGATCTTGGGAGTTCACGGGCTTCGAAATCATGTCATTTACTTATAAAGACCTTCACTTTGAACCTATTTGGTCTTGGGAAGTAGTAGACCAAAGGTTGAGAGCCATATGATCTTTCTGAGTAAGGAATCTTCCGTTATAATAGATTTTATGCCAATTTTTGTTAATTACTTGATCATGGGAGTTCACGTGCTTGCAATCCTCTAATTTTGTTTCAATTGCCTTCATTTTCATCCTTAGAGCACATTACAAAGATTAGAGAAGTGGTAGAGGGTCATAAATGAACCAAAGGGGAGAACTACCAATTCTGAGAATGGTTCTTACCATTTGGGTAATTGCTTGATCTGAGGAATTCACGGGCTTGGAAATCATGCCATTTACTTATAATTTCCTTCACTTTGAAGCTGTTTGAGCTTGCAAAGTAGTACACCAAAGGTTGAGAGCCATATGATCTTTCTAACTTAAGAATGTTCCACTATAAGAGAGTTTATCCCAATTTGGGTTAATTACTTGATCATTGGAGTTCATGTGCATGTAATCCTCTAATTTTCTTTCAATTACCTTCAATTTCATCCTTTGAGCTCGTTAGAAAGATTAGAGAAATGGTAGATGTCATAAGATGAACCAGAGGGAGGGACTTCCATTTCTGATAATGGTTCATACCTTTTGGGTTAATTGCTTGATCTTGGGAGTTCACGGGCTTCGAAATCATGTCATTTACTTATAAAGACCTTCACTTTGAACCTATTTGGTCTTGGGAAGTAGTAGACCAAAGGTTGAGAGCCATATGATCTTTCTGAGTAAGGAATCTTCCGTTATAATAGATTTTATGCCAATTTTTGTTAATTACTTGATCATGGGAGTTCACGTGCTTGCAATCCTCTAATTTTGTTTCAATTGCCTTCATTTTCATCCTTAGAGCACATTACAAAGATTAGAGAAGTGGTAGAGGGTCATAAATGAACCAAAGGGGAGAACTACCAATTCTGAGAATGGTTCTTACCATTTGGGGTAATTGCTTGATCTGAGGAATTCACGGGCTTGGAAATCATGCCATTTACTTATAATTTCCTTCACTTTGAAGCTGTTTGAGCTTGCAAAGTAGTTCACCAAAGGTTGAGAGCCATATGACCTTTCTAACTTAAGAATGTTCCACTATAAGAGAGTTTATCCCAATTTGGGTTAATTACTTGATCATTGGAGTTCATGTGCATGTAATCCTCTAATTTTCTTTCAATTACCTTCAATTTCATCCTTTGAGCTCGTTAGAAAGATTAGAGAAATGGTAGATGTCATAAGATGAACCAGAGGGAGGGACTTCCATTTCTGATAATGGTTCATACCTTTTGGGTTAATTGCTTGATCTTGGGAGTTCACGGGCTTCGAAATCATGTCATTTACTTATAAAGACCTTCACTTTGAACCTATTTGGTCTTGGGAAGTAGTAGACCAAAGGTTGAGAGCCATATGATCTTTCTGAGTAAGGAATCTTCCGTTATAATAGATTTTATGCCAATTTTTGTTAATTACTTGATCATGGGAGTTCACGTGCTTGCAATCCTCTAATTTTGTTTCAATTGCCTTCATTTTCATCCTTAGAGCACATTACAAAGATTAGAGAAGTGGTAGAGGGTCATAAATGAACCAAAGGGGAGAACTACCAATTCTGAGAATGGTTCTTACCATTTGGGGTAATTGCTTGATCTGAGGAATTCACGGGCTTGGAAATCATGCCATTTACTTATAATTTCCTTCACTTTGAAGCTGTTTGAGCTTGCAAAGTAGTACACCAAAGGTTGAGAGCCATATGACCTTTCTAACTTAAGAATGTTCCACTATAAGAGAGTTTATCCCCAATTTGGGTTAATTACTTGATCATTGGAGTTCATGTGCATGTAATCCTCTAATTTTCTTTCAATTACCTTCAATTTCATCCTTTGAGCTCGTTAGAAAGATTAGAGAAATGGTAGATGTCATAAGATGAACCACAGGGAAGGACTTCCATTTCTGATAATGGTTCATACCTTTTGGGTTAATTGCTTGATCTTGGGAGTTCACGGGCTTCGAAATCATGTCATTTACTTATAAAGACCTTCACTTTGAACCTATTTGGTCTTGGGAAGTAGTAGACCAAAGGTTGAGAGCCATATGATCTTTCTGAGTAAGGAATCTTCCGTTATAATAGATTTTATGCCAATTTTTGTTAATTACTTGATCATGGGAGTTCACGTGCTTGCAATCCTCTAATTTTGTTTCAATTGCCTTCATTTTCATCCTTAGAGCACATTACAAAGATTAGAGAAGTGGTAGAGGGTCATAAATGAACCAAAGGGGAGAACTACCAATTCTGAGAATGGTTCTTACCATTTGGGTAATTGCTTGATCTGAGGAATTCACGGGCTTGGAAATCATGCCATTTACTTATAATTTCCTTCACTTTGAAGCTGTTTGAGCTTGCAAAGTAGTACACCAAAGGTTGAGAGCCATATGATCTTTCTAACTTAAGAATGTTCCACTATAAGAGAGTTTATCCCAATTTGGGTTAATTACTTGATCATTGGAGTTCATGTGCATGTAATCCTCTAATTTTCTTTCAATTACCTTCAATTTCATCCTTTGAGCTCGTTAGAAAGATTAGAGAAATGGTAGATGTCATAAGATGAACCATAGGGAAGGACTTCCATTTCTGAGAATGGTTCATACCTTTTGGGTTAATTGCTTGATCTTGGGAGTTCACGGGCTTCGAAATCATGTCATTTACTTATAAAGACCTTCACTTTGAACCTATTTGGTCTTGGGAAGTAGTAGACCAAAGGTTGAGAGCCATATGATCTTTCTGAGTAAGGAATCTTCCGTTATAATAGATTTTATGCCAATTTTTGTTAATTACTTGATCATGGGAGTTCACGTGCTTGCAATCCTCTAATTTTGTTTCAATTGCCTTCATTTTCATCCTTAGAGCACATTACAAAGATTAGAGAAGTGGTAGAGGGTCATAAATGAACCAAAGGGGAGAACTACCAATTCTGAGAATGGTTCTTACCATTTGGGGTAATTGCTTGATCTGAGGAATTCACGGGCTTGGAAATCATGCCATTTACTTATAATTTCCTTCACTTTGAAGCTGTTTGAGCTTGCAAAGTAGTACACCAAAGGTTGAGAGCCATATGATCTTTCTAACTTAAGAATGTTCCACTATAAGAGAGTTTATCCCAATTTGGGTTAATTACTTGATCATTGGAGTTCATGTGCATGTAATCCTCTAATTTTCTTTCAATTACCTTCAATTTCATCCTTTGAGCTCGTTAGAAAGATTAGAGAAATGGTAGATGTCATAAGATGAACCAGAGGGAGGGACTTCCATTTCTGAGAATGGTTCATACCTTTTGGGTTAATTGCTTGATCTTGGGAGTTCACGGGCTTGGAAATCATGTCATTTACTTATAAAGACCTTCACTTTGAACCTATTTGGTCTTGGGAAGTAGTAGACCAAAGGTTGAGAGCCATATGATCTTTCTGAGTAAGGAATCTTCCGTTATAATAGATTTTATGCCAATTTTTGTTAATTACTTGATCATGGGAGTTCACGTGCTTGCAATCCTCTAATTTTGTTTCAATTGCCTTCATTTTCATCCTTAGAGCACATTACAAAGATTAGAGAAGTGGTAGAGGGTCATAAATGAACCAAAGGGGAGAACTACCAATTCTGAGAATGGTTCTTACCATTTGGGGTAATTGCTTGATCTGAGGAATTCACGGGCTTGGAAATCATGCCATTTACTTATAATT